>JAQPPZ010000367.1:2451979-3677969 GCA_028583015.1 Wollemia nobilis
AGTTTCAAAATTGATTTATAGTGAAGCTATAGAAGAAAACTTTGAAATATTTGAATACTATCTACATGCAAGAATTTTTGAAGTGATTGATGATGGAAATGATAGTATTATGATACCTCTAGATATTGGTAGCATAATATATATGACATTGCTTACACTCAAGTTTCATAAAGAAGAGAACATGAAACAAAAGGAGTTGATTGAATCACTTAAGAAGAAAGCAAAAGTAGACGAATCTTTTTTAGAAAAGATATTTCATTCTTCTTGCAACATTGATATTCCAAGGCCATCTAATTCATAATATTATCATGATGCTTTAAGTGAATGTTCAAAAGTTTCTATACAAAAAGAGACATATGATGTGAAAGACAAAGGTAAAGGGAATATTCTTTTGCAAGAATCTAATGACAATGTGAAAGCTCAAGAAAGTACAAATACTAAAGAACATGAAGCTAAAATCAAATATGAAGACAAGCAAGAAGGAGGAGAACAAGATAAAGATCAAAGTCACATGAAGGACGAAGATCATATTGAAGACTAAAGTCTTCAATAACCAAATAATGTAATACAAAGGGTGTTAGAGAATATTACATTATTTGGTACATGACAATGTACCACCTTGGTACATCATTGTAAATATTAGATTAGGGTTGTGTCTTAGATTAGAGTGTGATTTAATATTTTATGTAATGTAATAATGTGCAGGAAATGCATAAGTGTCATGTAAATATGTGTGCAAAATGTGCACAAGTATCTAATATGTAAGTGTGCATATGTGTATTTAGAATATGAAAGTTAAGAGTTGTAAAGAAGAGTGAAGGTCAAGAGTGCAACATATAAAGAGTCATATACAATTATATATTTGTGACAAAGTATTGTAATATCAATCGAACGTGCATTACTTTATGTTTGCACTAGTAGAATTTAATTCAATAGTATTTTCATGTGCAATATTATGAGCATGTTTATATGATTATTCAATGAGTATTGTTGTTTGTGAGTTATTTTTTGATTTATTATATTACAACTTCATTATATTAGATCATGTGATTACTTTATTATGGAGATTTATATATTAAAGCTTCAAAAGCTGATAGGACCAACTACTAAGGAGTGAAGGTATGTTGTATATAGTTGGATATATATTTCCATAGATGTTTCAAAACTATTACCATGATTCATTAATATTAAATTTAAATCAAGGAAATGAGATCAACAAATGGATTATGAAAATATTACATTTTAGTGTTGTAAATGTTATAAAATCGGATACATGTAAAAAACTTATAAAGTGAAAAGGATGGAGAAAGATACAAGAAAATTTTGGACATGAGATAAACTTTAATATGAAGAAAAAAAAATCATACCATAATAGAAGCTAGATTAGATTAAGGATTTACCACTCCCAAGCAATTGGTAAATAAAGCCCCTTTACATCATGAAATAGAGAACTCCATTATGGTTTACATAGATCAACCAAGAAAGAAATAAATAAGGACATAAGGAATGAGGAAGTACAATGTGCAAGTTTAAACTTAGAATGAATTAAAGGCATGAAGAAATATTAAGAGGTAAAATTTAAAGAAAAGAAGGTAAAAGAGATCAAGGTTATTCAAGCTAAACTATCTTTATTTTTCTCAAGTACTATGAAATCCTCTCCTTAGAACAAAAATGAAAGTAATGTAAAGTGTATTCATTGCACTTTAAGGTTTATAGGGAAGAATAAATATAAATAAGCATGGAGGATATCCATGAAAATTTAGTGTCTTTAGGAAAGAATAAGAAAGTAATCACAATGAAGGTCCATCCTTGTAATTTATGGTTTTCATGGTAACATTTAGGGTTTCTAGAGCAACATAAGAAAGTAACTACTCTGGATTATCATCCTTGAACTGTAGGTTTTTTTGGAAGATATGGTAATTCAGCCTTAATATCCAAGTTTGATATATGATGATGTAAGCCTATAAGCAACCTTTGATGTAAGCTTACATGCAATCTTGTGATCATGTAAGCCTTTGCGCAACCTTTGAATAAGCCTATGGGTAGTATTGTTGGATCATCCCTTATGGTATTGATTGATCCAACTTGATGGTTATGTATCCGCCTCTTGTAGGATTGGTTAAACCACCTTGATGGTTAACCTTGATGAAACCTTTAATTAAAGTTTTAGGAACTTAACTTAACCTTGATACTTATGTCTACCTTGGTTAATTTAATTATAATTATTATTTAGGTATTAGGTATTTACTATAAACACCCCAACCACTATTCCATTAGATCAATGTGAAGTGTAATATTCTTATATGAGCTAATATAATGGGTTCCCAACCTTGAGTCTTATGTCGACCTTGGTTAATGTAATTATAATTGTAATTTAGGGATTGGTTATTCACTATAAATACCCCCAACCACTGATCTATTGGATTAGTGTGAAGTGTAATATTATTATGTGAGCTATTATTATGGATGCTTACATTGGGCACCTACCCATCCTATTTTGTATTCTTGATCTTTCTATTTTGCTTCTCTATTCTCTTGCTTATGCTTGTGGTGAATGTTATGCTTCATAGATTACTAGAAATTATTGCAAATTCCATTAGAATTTCATAAGCAACATAATAAATAAAGTGTTGGCGAGGCTAATATTTTCACTATAGATTCTCTAAAGGAATCATAAACCTTTAGAAAATAAGTTTCATTATGAACAACTTGATAAAATAGAAGATATTGATAAGGATGAAAGTGTTTATGAAAATGGAAAAAATAAATAATAACCTTCAAAGTAAGAAAAAAGAGAAAACAAAATAGAGGGATATCAATTTATGAAATCAAAAATAAATATTACACATATTAACAATAAGTGGTGTTAAGCCCACAAATAAAAATAAAACATGATGATGAAAATGGATGGAATATTAAGGGTATGAATAAGACCCTTAAAACAGGTAATTAAAGAATTAATATGTTTTTATAGTTTTAATTTTACCTTAATTAAATAAATAAAAACAACTAAAGAAGAATGTAATGATGCATTCAAAAAAATTGGGAAGATGGGGGATTTTTTTGCAGTTTCTTCTTAAAAGGTTTTAGAGGTATTGCAACAAAAACCAACAAATGCAAATGGGATGGAAAATTGCTAGACGCAAAACTAATTGGGGTGCTAGTCTATTTTGTAGAAAAGAGAAAGATATTGAAGTTTGGGTTATAAATGTAAATTCTCTAACTGCAGTTACTCATAAATTATTTTAGAAGAATCTAATATTTTTTGTCAAACACAATGATGATTCATAATTGTGATCTATGGATTCTTTGGGGGGAACTTCAACATAATTCTCTCTTTTAAAAAATAAGGGTGATACTCTTGGATGGTATAAATTAACATAAGATTAAACTAAATTTGTTAATTCAAATGGACTTTGGTATGATATTCAAGTTGTAAATATACATCAAATAATAGACATATTGGGATTACTCTTATAGTAGAATGATCGAATAGATTTTTGCTATCCAATACATGGTTGCAAATATAGTATACAGTCTTTTCAAAATTTTTATTGTGAGAAATATTAATCACAAACCCATCCTCTTGAGATATGATTTACTCAATATGATCATCCAAATCTATTTCAGTTCCCTTAGTGGTCCTAAGAACCTCATTTATTCCAGATCATTATGTTATGGTGGGATGAATCAATGTTTGAAGGATAATATATAATTTAAAAGTAGAATTAAAGTATATTTTAACATCCATGAGACCATAGGCCATATGGCATGATGTGTTTTACCACATGTTTTTATCCAAATAAACTATAGTTACCAAAACATGGTGCACAACACTACCCCTTGTTGGATTTAAACTTTGGTCCTCCTATTTGGAGTTCCAATATCTTAATCATTCGGCCCACTCGACTTGTACAAGTTTGTTCAAAAGCTAAAATATCTAAAGGGAAAAATTAAGATCTAGAGTGCCAAATCTATTGATAACGTGTCTAAAGCAAAGGAGAAAATCAAATCCAAGCTAAAAAATATATAAAAAAATAATATTAATTAATAAAATGAACCTAGATACTTTTGTGCATGAAAAATAATTAATTTTTTATTATCATAATGTATTGAAAAATGGGTCATACTGGTCCAAAATTCTAGGGAGACATAGCTTAAGAGGATAGAAATATCAAATTCTTTCATGTGATAAATACTTTTATCTTTTCATCGCATCAAAAATATATTAACTCTGGATGGAAGAAATATTGAGGAAGAAGAATATAACAAGAAGGAAGCAAGTAATAATTTCAAAAAATATTATATCAGATGTTGGCTAATATAGGGAGGCTCAAGGTACGCATTTCCAAAATATTCTACTTTCTATTTATTATAATGTATTGAAAAAGAAGTCATACTGGTCCAAAAATCTAGGGAGAGAGCTTAAGAGGATAAAATACCAAATTTTTTCATTTTATGAACAAAATAGATTTAACATTTCATTGCATCAAAAATATTTTAACTCTAGATGGAAGAAATATTTAGGAAGAAGAAGATATCAAGAAGGAAACAGGTAATTATTTCAAAGATATTTTGTTAGATGTTGGACAAGATAGGGAGGTTGAAGGTAAGCATTTCTAAAATATTCCATCAATTATCATAAAAAAATGAAATATTGACAAAGAAGATCTTTATGGAGGAGCTACATGAGGTAGATTTATCTTTCCACCCTAACAAGGCACATGACCCCAATGGGTTTCTTGTTATTTTATTTTTAACAATTTTGGGATTTGTTGAAGAGTGATATGTTGGATACAACTAAAGAGACCAAAAAGAAGATAAATGAGATGAATGCCACCTTTATTCCATTGATTCCCAAGAATATAAGGTAACATATTTTTATAATTTTCTCTAGTAAGCCTTTACAATACACTTTATAAAATTAATTAAAAAATTATGGTAAATAAATTATTGATGGTGTAATCATTGTACAAGAGGTCATACACTCTCTTAATTTCATGAAAAATCTAGGTATGCTTATGAAATTAGATATGAAAAAAGCATATGATAAGGTTTGGTAGAGTTTTCTATATGATATTATTAAAAACAATAATTTTAATCAATGTTAGTGTGAATGGATTAGATGTTGTTATAGCACTCCAAAATATTATATTTTGATGAATGGATCCCCTACTAAATACTTTGAATCATCTTGCAGATTATATTAAGGTGATCCACTATCACCTTATCTACTTATTATTCTTGCAGAGGCATTAAGTAGAGCTCTCTCAAACACAAAAATAGAAGGAAAAACCAGTGGTGCTTAGATTGCAATACATGTTTCCTTTGAATATCATATTAAGTTTACTAATGATACTTTTCTTTTGGGTTAACTCTTAGTTAGTTAGAAAATTAAGTTTAAATCAATACTATCATTCTATGCTAAGGTTGTTGGACAATTGGTTAATACTACAAAATCTAGGATCTTTTTTGTTAACACTATAATGGATCAATAGGTCTTTTACATAAAATCCATAAAGGATTCAATATGTAAAAGGGATATGAATAGAATATGGATATGGATTCCATCTCCATGTAGGATATATGTACACACACACATCTTATCCAAAGTTTATATTATAAAGGGCCATAACCCTTCATACCCACCCCTTGTTAAATAACAATTCAATAGGTTATTAATAGGTAAGTTGTATAGGATAACATTATCATATAATATAAATATATTATAAGAGAATATAATAATTTAGTGGTTAGATTCACTACATGTCCCCCTTCTCAAAAAATCTTTGACCTTTAAGCATCATAAAAAATTGTAAACTAGCAATGGACGTTTTGTTTTCTTGATTTGATTCCTTACCAGTTCCATTAAGACATCGTCCAAAAGAGGTTGAATCTTTATTGAAGCATGAGAAGATATATGATCCTATGAATGTTGTAAATATTGAGAATATTGTCTCATATAATTGGGACTAATCCATCCTAAATCAACCTTGAGGAACAATGAGTTTGAATGGAAATCTTATGTGAAGTGCCTTTTATTTGAATCCATGAATATCTTCCAAAATTTGGAATATATGAGATCTTTGGATAAGAACTAAAACATTTATTTCTATTAATCTTAAGATATAGTGTATGTGAATAAGATCATTATGGGTTGCTTTGATATAAGTCCTTCATATAGCTTAGATATTTTAGAATAAAAGGTGGTTGCTTATATGAATCAAAACCTTGTTATAATTTTGGATGATGTAGATATCTATAGATAGGTTGTTGAAGTCAACAAAATTTAATATGAGAAGAATGATAAAGCTTCTAATTATGGTATTTGAGATGAGAACCATTGGTTATATATTGAATAATATCATCGTGTAATTTTACATCCTTAGTTTAAAATTATTTTTTGATAAAATGAATACTAGGTTGAGTTTTAGGAATGAATGGTTGTTTATCTTTAGAATCTCTAGCAATGGAACTATCAAAATCCTCAATAAACATTTCATTGGTGAAAAAATACATCTATATTTTGTATATTCTTTTGTTATAACTTGAGATGCTTAACTTCGTCGAGAAGATCATGATTGTGTTAGGAATGCGGGTGATTTCTTCATGCTATGAAGATATAAGTATTTTAAATTTTTTAAACTCCTTATGAACATAATTTTGTGTTGTTTTTATAGTCCAATTCCCTAGAAAGATTCCTTCAAGTTTATCCCAATTGAGATTTGATTTTAGTTCAGAGTCAATATGATACCACCATGTCATTGCTTCACCACCTAAAAATACCCATATGAAAATAGGTGATGTAACAAATTTTTTAAAAATTGTAAACCAAAAATTTAGATTTTCATCACCCATAAAGCTTAGAGCTTGTTGATTCGTACTTCCCATATTTTTTTGAATTGCTGGATTGCATAATTTTTCTGTCTATCACACCCTTTTGTTATCATATTGCACCCTTTGATATGTTAAGTTACACCCTCTCATAATTGAGTGGTAACCTTTGGTATCTTGGGTTACATCATTTCATATGTTGGGCCCTTTTGTATCTTGGGTCACATCCTTTTATATCTTGGGTTACCCCCTTTTATATCATAATTATAATCTTTTGAATCTTGGATTTCATCCTTTGGAATCTTAAGTTGTACCCTTTTGTATCTTGGGTAACACTCTGTCATATCTCTAGGCACACCCTTGCACATCTCAAGTTGTACCCTTTTGTATCTCAATTCACACCTTTTTGTATCATGGGTAGCATCCTTTCAAATCTTAGGTTATACCCTTTTTACTTTGGATCACACCCTTCAGTATATTAGGTTATACCATTTTGTATCTTATGTCATACCCCTTCGTATCTTGGGATGTACCCTTTTGTATCTTATACAAATAATTATTATATATAAGTTATTTAGATGAATACTAATGAGAATTAATTAAAATATAAGCTTGAAAAAATTGCCATAGATAAAATTGTCTTGACTATAAGCCAAAATGAATATAGGTTACAAGATCAAAATAATTCTAGTCACCGACTAGAAATTGAACCATAGGTTCAAGAGCATGGCTTTGATACCACTTGTAATGGACCAATAGGTCTATTATGTAAAATACATAAAATGATTTAATATGTGAAAAATACATAATAAGAAGATGGATACGGGTTCCCTCTTTATGAAGGATATCTACCTATATATATATATATAATCCAATGGTTATATTATAAAGGGTTATAACCCTTCATTCCCACCCCTTATAACCATCCATCCAATAGGTTATTAATAGGGTAAGTTACATATATAGAATAACATTAGAATATAATATAATATAAATATATTATAAGTGAATATAATAAGATAGTGTTTAGGTTCACTACAAGCATTGATTTAGATTTACAAAAAAATATTATGGATATTTTAGGGTTTAAAGTTGGAAAGTTTCCATCAATATATTTGGGTATTCATTTGTTTGATAAAGGAAAGAAGGAAATTTCAAACTCAATTTTGGATAGAATAAAATCTTGTTTGGCATGTTGGAAAGCAAAATTCTTAATAATATTTGGAAGTCTACAATTAAAAAAGACTACCTTACAATCCATCCCTATATATGATTTTACTTTCAATATTGCCAACAAGTATAACATCCAAATTTAATAAAATTCAAAGAGATTTTTTGTAAAAAATTAAGTTTCCCCTCTCTCTCTCTCTCTCTCTATATATATATATATATATATATATATATATATATATATATATATATATAGAGAGAGAGAGAGAGAGAGAGAGAGAGAGAGAGAGAGGAAACTTAAATTATATATATATATATATAATCCAATGGTTATATTATAAAGGGTTATAACCCTTCATTCCCACCCCTTATAACCATCCATCCAATAGGTTATTAATAGGGTAAGTTATATATAGGATAATATTAAAATATAATATAATATAAATATATTATAAGAGGATATAATAAGGTAGTGGTTAGGTTCACTACAAGCATTGATTTAGATTTAGAAAAAAATATTATGGATATTTTAGTGTTTAAAGTTGGAAAGTTATTATCAATATTTTTGGATATTCATGTGTTTGATAAAGGATAGAAGGAAATTTCAAACTCAATTTTGGATAGAATAAAATATTGTTTGGCATGCTGGAAAGCAAAGTTCTTAATAATATTTGGAAGTCTACAATTAAAAAAGACTACCTTACAATCCATCCCTATATATGATTTTACTTTCAATATTGCCAAAAAGTATAACATCCAAATTTAATTAAATACAAAGAGATTTTTTGTAAAGGATGTGAGGAAAAATTAAAAAAATTTAAGTTTCCTCTTTGTAAGTGGGATAGGCTTTGTAAAGGAAAAATTTTTGGAGGGATAGGCTTGAGAAATTGTAGAGTTATAAGTAAAGCATTAGGGACAAAACTGGGCCAAATATTATTCAAATATCAAAAAAAGAGTTGGGAAAATATCACTTCAAAAATATAAAAGTTCTCTTGATCTTATAGAATTATTAAGGAAATTAACCCTACCTAAATAATCCCCAACATGAAAATTCGTATTAGATAGTTTATAATTGATCAAGAAATATATTAGATGGTCATCTAATGAGTGGGTTTTGTAAATTTTTGGTTCAATGCTTGGTTGAAGCCTTTTCCTCTTATTTCTAATCCAAAATAGAAATGGTTGGCTTGGGTATGTCTAGCATGTAAATATCCAAAGGTAAAAAATTATATTAATGTGAGCAACAACTCTAGATAATTGACATCTATTAGTAACTTAGTCAAAGAATAAGAACTCAAACGAAAAGTAGTTGAGATTCAAAAAATGATTTAAGAGTTCTATTTGCATATTTCTATAGAGAAGAATAAGTTGGTTTGTAATTTATCAAAATATGATGAATACTCTATCAAATTGGAAGATGGGGATTTAACACAGTCAAATTTTTCTACTCCCTATGATTTTTGTTGGAAGAATTTTTTCTCACTAGCAAGTCTACCTAAGGCCTCAACATTCCTTTGATTTGCAATCCAAAGCAAGATTCTTAAAGGAAGAGTCTACAAAAAAGAGGATATCATGGACCTTTTATGTGTACCTTGTGTGAGAAGGATCTAGAAACCTTTGATTTGCAATCCAAAACAAGATTCTTAAAGGAAAGAGTCTACAAAAAAGAGAATATCATGGACCTTTTAGGTGTACCTTGTGTGAGAAGGATCTGGAAATATCATATCATTTACTTATTCTTCATTTATTTGCCTACACTATTTGAGGTTGTTTTTCAAAAATATGAGAATTATGGATTGTTGCATCAACATTTGAAAGAGTTGATGAAATGTTGGATTAGTTTTTTAAAGCTAAATCATTATGCATTTTGTGGAGGATTGGTCTTGTCATTATATGTTGAAATTTATGGCTTGAAAGAAATAATTGATTTTTAAAAACAAATTGTCTTGGGAGGGATACCGTAGTGGTAAGCCCTTGGGTTATCATCCAGGAGATCCAAGTTCAGACCCCGGTACAAGGAGATCGAGACCCCTTATAAAAGTCCATGCTTTACCCTAACAAATTTTTAATCCAAGGCTTTAGCTCAATAGGTTAGATTCCTCAACTTACCAAGGATAAATGCTTGAAATATGTTGGCAATTTTGGGTTTGAGATCCTAGCTTCTTGTCTATGAGTTGTCATTGATGTCAAAAGGAAATGGCATTAATGATAAGAGGATGTGTTGGTTGAAGATTCCAAAAGGCAAGATTCCATTG
This sequence comes from Wollemia nobilis, assembly GCA_028583015.1. Lineage (NCBI taxonomy): Eukaryota > Viridiplantae > Streptophyta > Pinopsida > Araucariales > Araucariaceae > Wollemia > Wollemia nobilis. Next base: position 2,462,239 of record JAQPPZ010000367.1, read on the forward strand.
GCAAGGGTTTTTCATTAAAACCAAACCGGTTTTTATTAAAACCATTGGATAGGGTTTTAATTAAAACCACATGGATGAAGTTAAATGGTTTTTATTAAAACCAATGGAGGTTCTCTTTATTATTTATTTAATTATTATTTAAAACCTTTCAAGGTTTTAATTAATTAATTATTTAATTAATTAAGGGAGAAATTATTTTAATTTATTAAAAATATTTAAAGGTTTTTAACCTTTTTCATTTTTAATTTATTAAAATTATTTAAGGGTTTTTAAACCCTTTAGAAAGCAAATTTCGATTAAATTCGAAATTACTTTTCTTTGCAACCGACGTGTTCTAAAGTCCACGTATGGACTATAAATATGAGAAGGTTCCTAAGGTTAAACCCTCTTGGAAAATCGAAGGCAATTAATTGGTTTGGCCGCGATCGAATGTTCTGTTTATGCTACGAAAGAGGAGAGCTCATGGTTTGAAAAGCTTTTGGAAAGCTTGACCATTTATGTGGAAGGAAGTCCATCTTGGACTTTGTAAGCCCCTTGTGGGCTAGTGGCAGCGAAGGCTGCGTTTGGGCCTTGCGTAGGCGGAGGTCTACGTTTTGATCCCCGCGGAGGGAGTTGTGCATGGATTAGTCATGTTTTTATTAAAACGTGTTTTGTGCCGTGAATTTCGGATTCTTCAAGGGCAGCCATTATAAGGTGTGATTATTTTCTTGATATGATTTTTGGCATTGTTTAGCATTTTTTAAAAGACATAGGAGAAATAAGGGGATATTTCTTTGGTTGTATTTTTGAGATTAGTCTTTTGCTATGCTAAATTTAAAAATGGAGATATAAGGTGTAAGTTTTTGGTTGTTGTGTTTTTGGCTTCTTTGGTGGTTGTTTTTAAAGAAGAGGAGCTAAAAGGTGTAATAAAGGAAGTTTATATTATTGCTCATTTATTTTTATTCTAACCCTAACTTGGTTGGAAGTTTGAGAGTTGTGTGTGGTGACAGCTTGAAGGTTCAATTATCTTCTACTCCAATAAGGTATGGGCATATTCTTCTTATGAGTATGATTGGTGTATGTTTTCTGAAATAAGGTTGGAGTGAAAAGGTATTCTACTAGGTATCCTTTGGCTAGGTGTAAATCCTATTTTCTGGTTTGTTGAAGACTACTTATGCATTGTTATCCTTAAGGAGAGTTTTTGGTGAATGCATAATTTCTGGTTTGAGATAGTGGAAGCTTTGTGCACTAGGGTTTATATTTGTGAGTCTAGCTACTTGCATTGAGTTGGTGGAACCCTTGGTTGGCTGTTTTGAGTTTGATGGTTGAGTTGCTTCCATAGAGGTTGTTTGATCAAGTTATTGCTTTACTTGATTCATGATATTGGGCTTACTCCATTGAGTTGATTTGAGCAAGTTATTCTTTGCATTTGGTGATATTGTGTTGGTGGCTATTTTGTTCAAATATCTTTGGAGGAAAAAGGATTTCTACTTGTTTCCTTTTCTTGTGATGATTGGTTGAATGCTTCAAGGTTGATGTTGAGTTGAGTGGTGTTGGTTGACTAAACCTTGTTTGATGAGCATTGTTGTTGAAACCCTAATTGATGGTGAAAAGAACATGAGTATCATTGTTATGTGATTCTTTGCATAGTTGGCAATTGTTGGGGTTTCATGTTCTTGAAAGAAAACATTCTATCCTATCCATTTCAGATATTGAGTTGAGTTTTCAAATTTGAGATTGAGATTGAGCTGAGTTGATTTGAGTTGAGTTTTGAGATTGGGATTTGAGTATAGAACATATTGAGTCTCTAACAATTCTCTTTATGCTTCTATGAGTTTGACAAATCACATTGGGTCTCTAACAATTCACTTTGTGATTTCCTACTAAGAAATTTTTTCTTGGTGAGCTTGCTGAGTTTTTGGACAGGTTCTAGTGGGGACTTGTGAGCGCTTTTGGACAGGTTCCGGTGGGGACTTGTGAGCGCTTTTGGACAAGTTCCGGTGGGGACTTGTGAGAAATTTTTGGATAGGTTCCGGTGGGGACTTGTGAGTAGATTTGGACAAGTCCTAGTAGAGGACTTGTGAGTCGAGTTTGATAGTTCTATCAGAGAACTTGAGGACATAGGTGCATTGTTTCTATGAGAAGAACCTAAGGACAATTGGCAAGTTTTTGAGAATGCTTGTATGCAGAGGATTGATTTGTTCAAGAGTTGGACAGATCCAATGAGATAGAGGAAGACTTGTACTAGACCGACCGACTATGTTTGGTACAAGTTGCTGAGCTACTATGGACGTGATCATAGAAGGAAGAGGTCTCTTAGGCTAAGCATTGAGGACAGGAGGTCTTCGATGGAAAGGAGTTCCACGTGCTGGCAAGAGGTAGAGGCGGTTGATCTTCCGAGGGATCATTTCCAGAGCGAGATGGGAAGGTATCTCCTTTGAGCAGAGGCCATAAATTTTGATTGGGGAAGGTATCTCCTTTGAGCAGAGGCTCATAAATTTTGATTGGGGGAAGGTATCTCCTTTGGGCCGAGGCTCATAAACATTGTAATTGGGAAGGATTCCCAAAGAACTTTGAGATAACTTTTAGAGAAAATTTTTGTGGACGTAGCCCAACCATTCTGGGTGAACCACGTTAAAATTGGTGTCACTTTGTGGATGATATTGTGCATTGCTTTGATTTTGCTTTGGGTATATTGCTTTATTATTTTGAAGTATAAAGGAAAAAGTAAAAAGAGGTCTTATACTATTCACCCCCCCCTCTCAGTATAAGCTTGTGTTCTTCAAAATAGCCAACTTTATGTAATATCACCTTGTGGTGATTATGTAATAGAATAGTTAAAAAATTAAAAATTAAAAACAAATCTCAAATCATGCCAAAGTTTAGAATTATATTAGTGTCTCTCTTGTAGAATCTTGATAGACATGGTGCTCATTAATTTTATATTTTTATAAAGTATAATTTTTATAAGGGAGTGAGTGTGAGGCAAAAGGGAGTGCAAGCCAAGATTTAGTCATGAAAAAAGAGTAGCGGGTTCATCCATACTATATTAGTGCTTAAAAATCTTACCATTAATGCATTGAACATTGTTTTTGAAAAATTGTTGAAGTGAAGGAATACCAAGAGAAAAAAGAGACAAGTGTGAGTATGAGTTAGGAGATATTGTAAGCCAAGAGTGAGTGTAAGGAAGGAGGAAGTGCAAACTAGAAGGGAGTGCAAATTAGGATTTGCCCCTACTAGCTAGTATGGAAGGAAAATCATATTTAAAAGCCCTAATGGGAAGTTAGAATGCCCTAGCTAGAAATAAATATGCCCTAGTTGTAAGTATGGAGGTTTGGATATAAGTGAAAGAGCAAATACATGGCATGTTCAATCCAAGGAGTAGATGTTATACCATAAGTGATTATCAAGGATAAGATGATTGAGCATGATATAATGGTTCTTAAAAATATAGGGTTAATATGTAAGTTCCATAGATCATGGTCAAAGTTTTTGGAGATTCAAAATTGGATCAAGTGGAAGTGAGGATTGAATTCAAGTTACTCTCTGATTTTTCTTCCTAAAGGGTTTTTCCTCATCATTGTTTCTAGTTTAGAAATCAGAGATCAAATAATGGATAGTGACCCATAATTAAGGGGGAGAGATGCCATTTCTTTGAGACAATGGAATGATTTTTTATTGAGACATGAACTATTAAGAAGCTTCCAGTTTGGGTTAGACTTTTTAGACTTCCATATTATCTTATTAATAAGGATATTATGAAGAATATTGGAAATACCCTAGGGGAATTCATCAAGGAAATACTAACTATTAAGGAGCAAAAACATGTTGTATATGCTCGAATACGTGTTGCTCTGGATACTTCAAAATATTTGCCATTATCCATTAAGATTAGATTTAAATAAAAAGAATAGAATCAACCAGTAGATTACAAAAGTACATGCCACAATTGTTATGAGATTGGACACATGGCAAGAGTTTGCAAAGTAAAAACTATGAAGAAAAAGATAAAATTTTGGTCATGAGCTAAACTTCAAGATAAAGCAAAGAAATTATACAATACTAGAAACTAGATTAGATCAAGGATATTCCACTCCAAAGTAAGAGGCAAAGAAAGCATATCTACAACATCATTTGACAGAGACCACCATAGCTTCCATATCTCACATGGATCAACTGTTAGAAGAAACAAATAAGGATATAAGGAATGAGAAATTACAATGTGTAAGTTCAAGTTCAAAAGAAACTAAAGGTGCAAAGGAATATGTGGAGGAAAATCCTAAAACAAAGATAATAGAAGAGGTCAAGTTCATTCTAGGTAAATCATCTCCATTTTTCTCAAATAGTATAGAATCCTCTCATGTTAATAAAAGTGAAAGTGGGGTAGAGACTATCTCTTGCACTTTAGGGTTTCAAGAGTAGCATAATAAATAAATAAGAATAAAGGAAATCCATAACAATTTAGGATTTTTGGGCAGGATAATATGGTAATTGCTATGAAAGATCATTCTTGCACTTTAGGGTTTCCAAGGCAATATAAAGAAGAATGAAGGTTATTCCTTCACTTAAAATCCTTTAGAGCAAGATAAACCTAAAGATGATAAGTCTTACTATGAGTAGTGTGAGAATATTGAAGATATTGATGAAGACTAATATATTGGTGAGAATGAAAAAAGAGAGGAAGATCCAAAAAGCAAAAACAAAGAGAAAAAGAAACCTAGAGAGATTGATATGAGAAAATAAAAGCAAATATCCCAAGTGTTAACAAGAAACGAGGCTAAAACCATAATTAAAACAAAAAATAACAATTAGGGTATGAATAATAACCCTAAAAAAAGGTATTAAGAAGTTGTTAGGTTGTTATAAACAAGGTATTTAGCAAATATTTTAGCCATTCGATATTCGAATTTCATCTTGAAAAAAATAAAATTTTGCAAGGCATCTATATGACTGAGATTTTATCTCTTAATAAAATGATATAAAGGAGTTGATTATGGAAACTTAACAATTTGAGGAATATTAGGAATATATTTGATAGAAAGGCAAATAAAAAATATCTTTGATAGAAAGGCAAGTTGGATATGGTTTAATGAACTTGATATAAATGTAATGAGAGCAATATAAATTTAATATAATGTTTTAGTTTTGTAATGGAAGTGGACCCCAATAGAAACCACACATAGCTTATTTAAAAAAATATACATGGTGCTCATCATATGAAGTATAAAGTACAAAAAAAGTGGTGCTAGCTTCTTGGTTACAAGATTTGAGTATATATAGAAGGATATTTTGTGAGAATGGAGTTAACATAAAGGATCTTCAATCTATGAAAACATAGAAATATCCACATTTTGAGTTACTTTTGATGGTGCTTCCAAAGGAAATATAGAAAAAATTGGTAGAGATTGTATTTTTGAAACGAAATCCAAGAAAAATTGGTAGAAGATATTAAAGGTATTTTAGGTGTGCTTTATGTGAGAAGGATCTAAAAACATCATACTATAATTTACTTTTTCATAGTCCCTCTACTTACACCATTTGAGGCTATTTATTTATTTATTTTTAAATATAATAAAATATTGGGTAGCTCCATGAACATTGAAAGAATTGATGAAATGATGGATTAATTATTTCAAAGCTAAAGCATTATGTATTTTGTGAAAGATTGTTTTTATCATTATTTATTATAATTTATGGCTTAAAAGGAATACTAGATTAAAAAAAAAAAATCATAAAATCATGCTAAGTTTAGAATCATATTGTTGCCTTTCTTATAGCATGTTTATAAACATGATGCTCATAACGAGAAGTATCAAGTAGAAAAAAGGTTGCTAGCCTCTTCTTTATAAGATTTGAATATCCATGGAAGGCTAGTGGAGTTAAAACAAAGGATATGCTTCAATCTATGGTGAAATGAAAATGCCCAAAAATTAGGCTTATCAAAATTAATTTTGGAAGTGCTTCTAAAGAAAATTTAGGAAATGTTTGTGGAGGTGGTGTTTTTTTGAAATAAAGACAACATTCTCCTCACTTACTTAGAATGAGTTCAACATTTATCCAACAACTATGTAGAGGCTAGGGAACTTCTTAAGAAAATCAAAATTGTATGAAAAAGGAGGAAATTAATATTCATCATGGAAGATTAAAAAATTATCATTAATGTTATCCACAAAATTGGATATGAGTACTAGATTAAAAGTAATATTATTGTTGACATTTATGAATTATTATTGGAGGCAGGAAATGGAAATGTGAGCATATCTTTAAATAAGAAATTCAATAGTAGATATTTTATCAAATTGTGGTAAGAACCTTTGTCTTGACAAAATTTAAATTTGAAAAGGCAACTAAGTAAGTGAGACTTTGTTTGTTAGTGAAGATAATGTCATAGATTTGATTGCAAGACAAGTCAGTAAAGTAAAAGTAAGCAATATTGCCAAACTCCTGTTACATAAAAAAATATGGTGTACAACTTTACCCCAGTTGGATTCAAAACTTGAACCTCCTATTATGAATTCCAAAGTCTTCAGTATATTTGACAGAAAGTAAACTATATTACCAAACTCTCGTTACATAAAAAAATATGGCATACAACTTTACCCCCTGTTGGATTCAAACCTTGAACCTCCTATTCTGAGTTCCAAAGTCTTCAATATATTTGATAGAAAGTAAACTATATTACCAAACTCTCATTACATAAATATGGTATATAACTTTACTCCTATTGGATTCAAACCTTGAACCTCCAAGTCGAATTCCAAAATCTTGAAAATATTTGATAAAAAGGGAAGTTAATAATAAATATGATAAAATAACAATTAACCTACCAACAAATCTAATATTTTAATAAAATAACTTCAATAAAAACCATTATATAATTTATAATAATATATTTTGTTTAAAACATTAAAATTTATTTAATAAAAAATATTTAAAACAATTACACGGTTAACCACTAATTGTAGTTAGCATTTTCTTCTAAATAAATTAGCAAATGCAAAATTATTGTCTAGAAAAGAAAAATAAAAAGAACAATAATATTGAAAGAGAACACTACAATATTGAATGGTATGAAAGAGGGGATCTGTAAGAATGCACACAACATCATCATCACAATGTCTCTTCACGAAGAACACAACTACTCATAGACTCCAGAAGAGTTTGACTTTGAAAATGAACATTTGCTTTCAAGATCTTTCTACGTTTTAGATATGGTACTTCAATTTTCAAAATATTGGCTCCCTCTTTGAAAATGGCTTTTGTTCCAATTTGCCCATTGCTGTTGGTCTAGAGAACAACTCCGGTCAAATATATTTAAAAGAGATAGTTCAGTCGATAATAATTAAATATTTATCGATAAGTTTTCTTAATTTTTTAAATGGTTACATCTAAAGAAGTTTCCAAAAGAAAAAACAATTCTATTAGTAAATTTATAAGATGAAAGATCAAAAATAAAAAATAGATAATTTTTTGGAAATAAAGTTGTTGGTCTGTCTATATCACGACTTGGTTTTATTATTTTGTTTAAATGTTGGAAAGTTAGGAATCCTATGTTAGGAATGGAGCCTAATTACGAGGAGACTAAACAGAGAAAGTTTCGGATTTCATCGCAGACCGGGCGAGGAAAGTTTCCAGATTTACAGTCTGTTAGTCTACAAGAGAAAGTTTCCGGATTTACAACAGGACAACCAAAGAAAGTTTTTTTTGTTTTTATCTCAAAATTAAATGTTGGGAACTCAATGTTAATCTTGGAATGTATTAAGAAAAGCAGTGTGTTTTTTCTGTTTTTTTCTTATATATAGTTGTGAGGAAAAACAAAGAATACTATGACAAAGAAAATTACTGTGTTTATTCCTTGGAAATATAGAGAGGAAATTACAGCAGATGTTTGCTGTAGGTTGTAACCCTCTATTGCTTGGATTGAGAAAATGAAGGACTAAAAATTCTCGATGGATGTAACCCACATTGGGTGAACCACGTTAAAATCGTTGTCTCTTCTTCTGTGTGTGTTTGTCTAATTTTTCTTTAATTCTGCCGTTAAAGTTTGAAACACTATAATTGCTTTTCTATATAAATATATTTTATATAGTGATTTACTCTAACAAGTGGTATCAGAGCGGTTGTTTTGTTGGGTGCACTTGACAAAAGGAGAATTTTTGGATCAAGTGGGAGCAATGGCGGAAGAAGGGAGGTTTAGAGTTCAAAAATTCAATGGCCAGAACTTTCAATTCTAGAAGATGCAGATGGAGGATTACTTGTACCAGAAGGATCTTTACTTACCTCTTGAGGGGGAAACAGAGAGACCTTCATCTATGTCTGATGAGGAGTGGAGTCTCCTTGATAGAAAGGCATTGGGTACTGTGAGGTTGTGCTTGGGAGCCACCGTAGCCTTCAACATCTCTATGAAAAGACTACCAAGGGAGTCATGGATAAGTTGGCCAAGATGTATGAGAAACCATCAAGATCAAATAAGGTATTCTTAATGAAAAGGTTATTTAACATGAAAATGAGTGAAGAAGGATCTGTGCATGATCATTTAAATGAATTTAATACTCGTCACTAATCAATTGCATTCGATAGGATTGGATTTTGATGATGAGCTTAGGGCCTTATTAATCTTATGCTCTCTTCTGAAAAGTTAGAACAATTTGGTAATGGCGGTAAGTAACTCTGCTTCGAGTTCAAATAAATTAGAATTTGATGATGTGGTTGGTGTGATACTCAGTGAGGACATGAGAAGAAAAACCACAGGAGAATCATCTAGCACCGCCTTAACTATTGAGAATAGAGGAAGAGGAAGAGAAAGAGGCAAGAGTTCACATCGTGGAAAATCCAAAGGCAAGATCCAAATCACGTGGAAAAGGAAAGCTACAGTGTTGGCACTGTGGCAAAAAGGGTCATCTCAAGAAGGACTGTTGGCAAAGAAAGGGTGATGGAAATGAAGGTAATGATAATAATGGTAACACTTCAGACAAATTCTACAAGATGCTTTAATCTTATCTCTTGATAAAAATAGTGATTATTGGGTAATTGATAGTGGTGCTTCATTCCATGCTACCTCACATAGGGAATACTTCATAGATTATGTTTCTGGAGATTATGGACGAGTTACGTTGGGAAATGACCAACCATGTAAAATCATGGGTATTGGAAAGATTTTGATTAAATCCCCAAATGGATGTCAATGGGCTCTTAAAGAGGTGAGACACATACCAGATTTAAAGAGAAATCTTATATCGGCAAGTAAGCTTGATGGTGAAGGATACACGGTTGCATTCGGAGAAAATGCTTGGAAAGTTACTAAAGGTTCATTGATAGTAGCTAGAGGTAAATTGGTGGGTACTCTTTATTTACTTACCGATTTTTCTCACTGCTCCATGAATTTAGTTTCTACAGGTGAGGGTGCATCTTTGTGGCACCAAAGACTTGGCCATATGAGTGGAAAAGGTATGGAAATTTTACATTCAAGAAAGTTATTGCCTAAGTTAAAAGAGATTGATTTGGAATTATGTGAGGATTGTGTTTATGGTAAAGCAAAGAGAGTTAAATTTCTCAAGGATGGCAAGGAAAGGAAGAAAGATAAATTGGAGCTTGTGCACTAAGATGTTTGGGGCCCAGCTCAGGTAACTTCTCTTGGAGGTTCCTCTTATTATGTACTTTTTATTGATGATGCAACAAGGAAAACATGGATATATTACATTAAGAATAAAAGTGATGTTTTTAATACCTTTAAGAATTGGAAAGCATTAGTTGAAAATGAAACTGGAAAAAGGTTAAAGTGTCTAAAGTCGGATAATGGTGGAGAATATTGCAGGAGAGAATTTGATGTGTTTTGTTCTAAAAATGGAATTAGAAGAATCAAGGTAGTTCCAAGAACACCTCAAGAAAATGGGGTTGTAGAAAGAATGAATAGAACCATCATGGAGCGTGCTAGGAGCATGAGAATACATGCAAGCTTACCATTATTTTTATGGGCTCATGCTATTGATACTGCAATATATCTGATTAATAGAGGACCGTCTAGTGCCTTGGATGGAGGAATTCCGAAAGAGCTTTGGATAGGTAAACCAGTAAATTATTCTTTCCTTAAGGTATTTGGATGTGAGGCTTTTATGCATATAGACAAAGAGAACATAAATAAGTTAGATGCTAAGGCCCAAAAGTGCTATTTTATTGGTTACGGTATTGATGGCTTGGGTTACAGATTATGGGATTGTGATAACCGAAAAGTCATTAGAAGTAGGGATGTCATATTTAATGAAAAAAACTTGTATAAATATCGGTTGCAGGGAAAGAAACAAAAAGAGGAAAATGCTGAATACATAGACCTTGATGGACACATAGAAAAGGTAACTCCAAAGGTGGTAGAAGTTCAAAATGTACAGCAACAACAACAAGCACCTCAATCTCCAGAAAGTGCTGTTAGACGTTCTATCAGGATAAGTAAAATTCCTCAACGTTTCTCCGATTATGTTTTGTATACCGATGTCGGTGAGCCAGAATGTTTTCAAGAAGCATTACAAATGGATACCAGGAATAAGTGGGAGCTTGCAATGAATGAAGAAATGGACTCTTTATTTCACAACCAAACTTGGGATTTGGTTGAGCTACCCAAAGGTAAAAGAGCTTTGACCAATAAATGGGTGTACAAGGATTAAAGAGGAGAATGAAGGGCATAAGAGATACAAAGCAAGACTAGTGGTCAAGGGATTTGCTCAAAAAAAAGGTATTGATTTTGATGAGATTTTTTCTCCAGTTGTAAAAATGACCTCTATTAGAGCTATTTTGAGTCTTGTAGCTATATAAAATTTGTTTCTGAATCAATTGGATGTGAAGACAGCATTTCTTCATAGTGATTTGGAGGAGGAAATTTATATGCACCAACCAAAAGGCTTTCAGGTGAAAGGTAAAGAGGATTGGGTATGTAAACTGAAAAAGAGCTTGTATGGGTTAAAACAAGCTCCTAGACAAGTGGTATTTAAAATTTGATAAGTTCATGGCTAATCAAAGGTTTGAAAGATGTCAAAGTGATCACTGTGTATATTTTAAGCAAACTGGAAATGGTGACTATGTTATTTTGCTATTGTATGTGGATGACATGTTAGTTGCAGGAACAAATATGCAAGATATAAACATGCTCAAGAAGAAGTTGGCTAAATCCTTTGCCATGAAGGATTTGGGAGAAGCCAAACAAATCCTTGGTATGAGGATAACAAGGGACAAGGAGAGTCACACTCTGAAATTATCACAAGCAAAATACATTGAAAAAGTGCTTAAGAGATTCAACATGAATAATGCAAATTCTGTTGCTACTCCATTGGCAAAGCATTTCAAACTCACCAAAGATTTGTGTCCCAAGACACAAAAGGAACAAGAGCATATGGCTAAGGTTCCCTATGCATCAGCGATTGGAAGTTTGATGTATGCAATGGTTTGTACAAGACCGGATATTGCCCATGCAGTGGGAGTAGTGAGTAGATTTATGAGTAATCCAGGAAAAGGACATTGGCAAGCGGTAAAATGGATACTCAGGTACTTGAGAGGAACTTCAAATTATTCTTTGAATTTTGGAGGCTCTAATATATGTTTGAAAGGTTTTGTAGATTCTGATATGGTAGGTGATCTTGATGGTGGAAGGAGCACTCACGGCTACATATTTACTATAGGAGGAGGAGTGGTTAGTTGGATTTCTAAACTCCAACACGTAGTTGCCCTTTCAACCACCGAAGTCTGAATATGTTGTCGCTACTAGAAGCAAGCAAAGAGATGGTTTGGTTGCAAAGACTAATGGAAGAACTGGGGAAGAAGCAAGAGGATAATAGGTTGTGGAGTGATAGCCAGAGTGCTATACACCTTGCAAAGAATTCAACATTCCATTCAAAAACTAAACACATCAAAATCAGGTATCATTTCATTAGATTAGTAGTGGAAGATGGATCTTTGAAATTAGGGAAGGTTCACACATCACAAAATCCTGCTGATATGCTTACAAAAGTGGTGTCAAGAGAAAAGTTGAGCTTTTGCTCAACTTCGGTTGGCCTTAAGGAATAAGAGGCCATGATGAGAATTTTTCGATCCTTGGTTGCAGTGATGGTGCAATGGAATTAGTCTCCAAGTGGGAGATTGTTAGGAATGGAGCCTAATTATGAGGAGACTAAACAGAGAAATTTTCTGGATTTACTGCAGGACGGGCAGGGAAAGTTTCCAAATTTACGATCTGTTAGTCTACCAGAGAAAGTTTTCGGATTTACAACAGGACAACCAGGGAAAGTTTTTTTTGTTTTTATCCCAAAATTAGATGTTGGGAACTCAATGTTAATCTTGGAATGTATTAAGAAAAGCAGTTTGTTTTTTTCTGCTTTTTTCTTATATATAGTTGTGAGGAAAAACAAAGAATACTATGACAAAGAAAATTACTCGTGTTTATTCCTTGGAAATATAGAGAGGAAATTACAAGCAGATGTTTGCTCGTAGGTTGTAACCCTCTATTGCTTGGATTGAGAAAATGAAGGACTGAAAATTCTCGGTGGATGTAACCCACATTGGGTGAACCACGTTAAAATCGTTCTCTTCTTCTGTGTGTGTTTGTCTAATTTTTCTTTAATTCTGCCGTTAAAGTTTGAAACACTATAATTGCTTTTCTATATAAATATATTTTATATAGTGATTTACTCTAACATGCTAAAGTCTATTATGGAGATTCAATTTCTAGTCAGTTTTGCTTACATAAAAAGATTATTTCTGCTCATACTATTCAGTTTTAGGAATACTAAAGTCTATTATGGAGATTCAATTTCTAGTCAGTTTTGCTTACATAAAAAGATTATTTCTGCTGATACTGTTCAGCTTCATTAGCAATTAGCAGGCTTCCAAGTTGACTCATGAGTTAGCTCCGTACATTATGGCCAAACCTCCTCCCTTAAGGTCCCTCTGTTTCTTTGAAGCCTTGGCGTAGCAGGTTGAGGGGGTGACATTATAAGTTTAGGAGGTGACATTATCCAGCATTAAGCTGTTCTATCAGTGCTTACAGTAGGGTTTAATCTTCTCTTGGAGTGGCTCCCTTTCCTTTGTTCAATTATTCTGTTTACTGGTGATTTTGTTTTTGGTCTACTATATTGATTGTTTGGATGGCCTTACACCCTGAACTCTGAATTTTCCATCTTTCATTTTATTATAACATCTCTTATTTTTTTATTAAATATAATTATTAATTACAATAAAAAAATAAATAAAAAACCAATAACTAAATTATTGGACCAATCCATTTACACATGGATGATTCAGCAATATGTAAAACAAATCTGAGCACCCATCTCAATCCCACTTGCACTTCATTGTACGTTACGAGCAACATGTTGGAACTATTTGTCTCTATATGAAGAGAACAATCCTTTCTCCTTTCTGTCACCAATGTAATTAATATTAAGTTTTCTGGACTTTGTCAACATAATTTTGACGGTGGTGTGTTCTTTGATTCGTTTAAAATGATTTCGTGTAAATAGAGTCTGAGAGAAGCTGTCATATAATTTTTTTATTAACTTTCAATCTTCAAAAGATTTGGATGTGGATATATATACAAAATAAATTTAAATAAAGTATTAGTCATTAAAATAAAATTTATATCTTAAAAATATTATATTTTAAATTTATATAAAAACTAATAAAACTATAATAAAAATTAAATATAATTTTTTCCCTTATTAATAAAAAAATTAACGGTGTCGCCCACACGAACAGATAGATGATTTTCTAAATTTTAAATAAATCCCTTTTCCACTAAAACTTTGTATCAATTTTGAGAATGATAAGAATTATAGAGTTTAAGAGACTGTATACATAATAACTCATATGAAGGTGTAGTTTAAATTGATAATATTATTTATTTATTTTATTTAAGTAATGTAATAAATTTTTAGGATAAATATATGGTTAAGTAGTTTTCCAACCAGATCCATATAATTTCATTTAAGAATTTGAAAAGTAATCATGCTTATTTGTTGGTTTATACACATTTTGCTGTGGGTAAACAGTTCAAGATGTTTAGTAGCATTTAAACTAAGTTTATTAGATTTAAGACAGTAAACGGTTATTTAAATTATTAAAATGTTTTATTTATTTTGAAAAAAATTATTATTATATTATATTATTGATTTTTGTATAAAAATATAGTTGTCAAATTATTGTATTATTTATGTACAATTATTAATATAATATAAGTGAAGTTGTTTCAATACTAAATAGTAAATTAATTATATATATATTTTAGTATGTTAAAATTATTGAAAAATTTAGAATTTTTTGTGAAATTTAGAAGAATTTATTATCGACAAACCTTTTTAATGTTTTTTTGAGAAACTTATTGACTTCTAGTTGTTGGATTTTGGTCAGTTTCTCACTTTTTGGTCACAAAAGCTCATTTTTTTTCTCTCCGCAAAGGATGGATGTTTGCATCTTGAGTTAGCCTCATAGTTTTGAGTGAGCGCAATTGGTCTCTATTTGAGGTCGTACACATAAGAAGCACAATAAGTTGTGCAATACAATCTTAGGCTTCACACAAGACAAGTGGAGGATGATGAATCCTATGAGGCAATTCAATTGGATGAACTAGATCCACTATACTATGTGATTGGATTACCGAGAATTCTGTGGATTGTGAACTCACTATATAATACATGAGGCACTTGAAGAGGAAGCAAAATATGCAAGAGGATTAAAGGACATATACCATGATGATACCTCTTTTGAACAACCTCCAATTCACTAACTAGTTCAGAGCCAAGACCAACCATCAAGTGTAAAGGGAAGAAAGGAAAAACAAAAAGCAATTTAAAAATTGCTCTACATTTTGAAATATTGCATTTTTATGTTGTATTTGAGATGATTTGCTCATTCATAAATTGTAATTGTACTCTTTATAATAAATATCCAATATGAAATCAACTTTTTGGCTCTTTGATAGTTGCTTAAAATATTTTTTCTATTTATTAGAAATTTTTTCTTCTGTTTTTGTTTTGCCGGTTTATATATATATATAAAAGAAAGGGATTTTATATAAAGTGATTACTTTTGCAGGGAAAAATTATTTATGATTATAGTTAAATAGGGTGTGATAAAATGCTTGGCTTCTCTCTTAAATTTTTAAAAATATTAAAATAAAACCTTTGATAAATTGATGTTATAAAAAAATTAAATATATTAATCTTGTCAAAAGGATGCATTCATGTATGTTTTCATAAATACATTATTATAATGGATCTAATCAATAGGATTATAGTTTTTAATTAAGTTGTTATTGTTTTGGGGTGGTTAAAGTCAATAACAATAAACTAAAATTATTGTATTTCAAACTAAATCAAAATGAAAATGCTACCTATATAAGCACAAATTTGCTTATCTTGCATGTATCTAGAGTCTACAAGACTGTTGGTAACATTTAATGAAGTTAGATTCTATGCTTCAGTTGTTGTGAGGGCCATCATAGTGGTTCCCTAGTGACATTTCCATTTGGCCTTAGGACTTAGCTTTTTAGTTCATGACCATGTAACAAGTATCCACTCATAGATTTATGTACGAGGTTTCTTTTGAGAATGGTGCCACCCATGAAGTGACCCAGGAAATTCATCCCAAAAATGTTACACAAAGTAATTATTTTGAGCTCCTTGATTTTGAACTAAAGGTTTTTCGCAGGACTGCCCAAACTGCCGAACTCGTTTCGGCCATATCTCACTCATCCGGACTCGGATTGAGCTAAAATTTTGAGGGTAGATGCCTGAAAAACCCTAGAACGTCTCCACCAATTTTCATATCATTTGGAGCAACACAGATCCTAGCACATCCCTATGTGTGAACGACATATTTGGCAAGCGGCTATGCGAGGGTTTCATCTAGGGTTGAGTGCAAGCAGCTCCAGAGGTTGGTTTTTAGGGCCTTCGGGCCCTAGCGGCCAATATTTTTGTGGTTTATGCTCAATATTTTAGCAGGAAATGTTGCAGGGGATACAATATGGGTTAGAAATTTGTCTTTCAATAGATCATACTATGAACTTGAGTGACAACGACTTCCAATTTGCTGCACAAAAGAAAAGTGAAAACCATACCTTTCCACGACGTCTAGGGCAAGGATTAAAGAGATCACGAAACAAGTTTCAAGCAGCAGTTGATCAAAAAATGGCTCATATCTCAAGTGAATCTGGTGCTAAGGTGCACCCACAAAATAATTCTACCGTGAAAACCCCTATCAAGGGTAAGAATTTCGAAGACTCGATCCCAAAAATGAATTTTAGGGATGCCCTTCATGGTGGACAACCTCAACCCAATGCTAATATCAATATTAGGGCTTCCCATAAACCTCTAAGAATGCCTAAGATTGATCCCAGGAAAATGGAGTCAGGATGTCTTAAAGCAGCTGATGGAACTCCTATTGTTAAGCTTGATATGGGTAACATTCAGACCGGCATTGAAGATTTGGAAAAAAGAGGACTAATTTGTCGGTTCGTGGGTTTTCGTCCGAGTCTATCTCGCTTTCAAAGTCCGGGCTGCAAAAAGCTGGAAAACTAAAGGTGAGTTACAAATCTCTATTTATCCAAATGGTTATTTTCTTGTTTTATTTGCTAATAATGAAGATAGAGAGAAAACTTTTCAAGGGGGTCCTTGGTTTTTTGGAAGGGCAGGGCTTTTCATGAAGCCCCGGCATACTAAATTTAAAGCCGAAGAAGAGATGCCTTCTATAGCTCCCGTGTGGGTTAGACTCTTTGGCCTCCCTATTGAATTTTGGAATCCTACTATTTTTTCTTCAATTGGAAACTCTTTAGGAACTTTTATGATGACTGCTGATTGTACTCAAAATTTTGAACATATTATTTATGCTCGAATTTGTGTTTTAATGGATTTTGACAAACCCCTACCTAAAAATATCACATTACAATTTGGGGAAGACACTTGGGAGCAAGTAGTGGACTATGAGAACATTCCTTTTCGTTGTAGAATTTGCCATGAATATGGTCATTTGGCCAGTGCTTGCCCAAATAAAATTCCTGATCAAAAGAAAGAAGATATAAACTCAACGAGTTTCCAAATACCTAAGAAGAAGAACACTAAAAAAAAACCAGTTATGAAGGATCAATCAAAGTCATCTCGCTAATATGTTTGAAATCCTTTCCACAAATGATGTCCCAAGTGAGGAAGAGGAAATAATGGAAACTGAAATCTTAGAAACACAATTTAAATATGAAGGGAAGAACTCGGAGACAAACCAACAAATCAAAGGTTTTCAACAAAAAAAAAAGGAGAAAATTTACACAAGAAAAACAATATTTCAAATGTCAAAACTTCAAATAATGCAGGTCCCAATATAGACTCCGTTGAACCATCTAGTAAAATTTTGGTCGTGTACGAGCATTCTTCAAGGTTAGAAGCCATCTCAGATTCAATTGGAATAAGTCAAGAAACAGGGAAAAAAAATTGAAGATGGATTCTAATCAAAAAGTAGGTCGCAAGACCAATCAATATCATATGGTAAAAGAAGGTGAAAAGCTTGTAGAGGAAGGTAAGATTAATGCCCTTCCCAACTTTTTTAGCCCCGGTATTAATGAAGATCATCACTTGGAATATTAGAGGACTCAAAGGGAGTCTTTCAAAACAAAATGAAATTAGAAGAATGATTCAGGTAAATCATCCACATCTTGTTTTCCTTCAAGAAACAAAGATGTCAATGGAGGATATGGACTTAATTGCCAAGAAAATTTGGCCAGCCGGAAAAGTGGTTTCCCTCGGCTCCCAAGGGACTTCGGGTGGCATTGCTTGTCTTTGGGATCCAAAAGAGGTAGTTATTCACCATATGGTTGGCAGTTGGGGTTTGTTGGCTATAGCTATTCAAAGTAGACATTCCAACCAGATTATGCTCTGCATTACTATTTATGCTCCGACTTCTTTGGAGGAAAAAAGAAGACAAGTGGAAGGATATTACTCATATTATCTCTCATTTTCCTAAAGCTTGGATCTTGATCGGAGGAGATTTCAATACCATCCTCTCTCTGGATGAGAAAAGGGGGGGAAATAGAAATTTGGACAAAAGCACCGACCTCATGAGCGAATATATTGCAAACCTCCATCTTGTGGATATCCAACTAGATAATGGCCTTATGACTTGGTCTAACAGAAGGCAAGGCTTAGCTTGTATAATGGAGAGATTGGATAGGTTTTTGCTCTCTAAAAATTTCTTAATCCATGGTCACATTCCTAAAGTGAAGACTCTTAATAATGTCTGGTTCGGATCATTGGCCACCATGGTGGAAATGTGGAAAACCAATGTGAGTTTCTCTCCTTTTCGTTTTCAATTAATGTGGCTTAGAGACATTTCCTTCAGACCTCATGTGCAACAATGGTGGAAGGAAGGTAAACCTAGGCATGGGACTAAGATGTTCTGTTTTGCCAAAAGATTGCAATACATTAAATCCAAAATCAAGACTTGGAACTGGAAAGAGTTTGGGGATGTTCAAAAAAAAACATGAAGTTATTGCTCATCTTGAAAATTTGAATAAGAAAATCCATTTAGATGGCCTCACAGAGAAGAGAAGTGCAGATGAAATTAAACTCACAACTCAGCTTGAGGAATGGGAAAAAAGAGAAGAAATCTTATGGAAGCAAAAATCTAGAATTCAATGGCTCAAAGAAGGAGATCGAAACACAAATTTCTTCCACAAATCTCTTCTAGCTCGAAGATCTCACAACTTTATTTCTTCCTTAAAATCAGATTCTGGAGATGTTGTTTATACTTGGGATGGCATGAACTCTATTGTTGTTGATTACTTTTCCAATATTTTTGCTGCTACTCCCCTTGACTCAGCTTCACAATATAATGTTCTTCAAGCAATCCCTTCTCTTATCACTTCTGAGGAGAACTCTATTTTGACTGCTCCTGTTACTATCAATGAGCTTCAACAAGTAGTTTTTAAAATGCAAAAAGGGAAAACCCTAGGTCCTGATGGTTTTCCTATTGAGTTCTACCAAGAGTTCTGGGATATCCTTCATGTTGATTTATTAGAGGTGGTGGAAGAAGCCAGGAAAGCCAAAGAAATTTTGAAGGTTATCAATAAAACTTATATTACTCTTGTTCCAAAAGCTCAAGAGGTTGATCATATCTCAGCTTTTAGACCTATTGCTTTATGTAATGTTCTTCTCAAAATCATTACTAAAATCATGGCAGTAAAGGTTGAAGCCTCTTTTGCATAAGATTATTTCCCGCAGCAAGGGGGTTATGTGGAAGGACGTCAAATAGTAGATGAGATAGTTCTTGCTCAGGAAGCCATCCATTCCATGGATATGCAAAATTCTCCTTCCATGTTCATTCGGTTAGACTTATCCAAAGCTTATGACAGAGTGGATTGGCACTTCCTTATCAAAGTTTTGAGGCAATTTGGTTTCTCTAAGGATTGGATGGATTGGATTATGGGATGTATCTCTTCAGTTTCCTACTTAGTTCTTATCAATGGCAGGCCTTCTCTCTCTTTCCCAGCTTCCAGAGGTATTAGGCAAGGTGACCCGCTATCCCCTTATTTATTCATCATTCTTGCTGAATGCTTGGGTAGGACTATAACCAAAAAGAGGGAAAACAAAACCCTTGAGGGAGTTACCATTGCTCATGGAGCTAGACCTATCTCTCATCTTCAATTTGTGGATGACTCTACTCTTTTAGGTAAAGCTACAGCTTAAGGAAGCTTCTAATATTAAGCAAATCATTAGCTATTTTTCTAAGGCTACTGGGCAAGTTGATCAATGAAGACAAATCTAAAGTTATTTTCTTTCACTACTTTGATAGACAGGAATCCATGGTCTTGGATAAACTAAGATATAAGAAGACCTCTCTTCCAATCACTTATTTAGGTATTCCCATAAATATTCAAAGGCAGAAAAATAAATATTGGAATTGGTTGTTGGACAAAGTCAAGAAGAAAATTGGAAAGTGGACCAACAAGTGGCTTTCTTCTCGGGGGTAGAATCACCTTGGTAAAATCAGTCCTTCAAGCTATTCCTATTTATGTTTCTTCCATTTTGAATATCCCAAAGGTTGTTCTTCGAGAATTGGATCAAATCAATCATCGTTTCCTTTGGAGTGGTACTAAGGAGAAAAGAAAATGGGCCTTGGTGAAATGGGATACTTTATGTCTTCCTAAGAGTGAAGGGGGGTTAGGATTACGGTCTTCAATTAATAACAACAAAGCTTTAGCTGCTAAATTATATTGGAGGATGTTGCATAACCCCAATGCTCTTTGGGCCAATAATCTCCGTGCTAAATATGCCGAGAACAAAAGTCCCGAAGACCTTGTTCGCTATCAACTTCCTACCAAAGGTTCTCCCATTTTAGCAGCTCTTAAGACTCGGTGAGGATTTGATAAAGAAAAAATTATTTTGGATCATTCATAATGGTCAACATGCAAATTTTTGGACAGATTCTTGGGATGGTCACAAGCCTTTGA
Source organism: Wollemia nobilis (assembly GCA_028583015.1). Taxonomy (NCBI): domain Eukaryota; kingdom Viridiplantae; phylum Streptophyta; class Pinopsida; order Araucariales; family Araucariaceae; genus Wollemia; species Wollemia nobilis. Next base: position 2,482,691 of record JAQPPZ010000367.1, read on the forward strand.
TAACTCAGCTTCCCGATTGGAGGCCTTGGATGGAGGAGCTTCACCGAGCTAATTGGATAAAGGTGGCTAATTACTATCGCGTACCATACTGGTAATTCAAAGGTTGGTAGATATTGGATCCCTATTGAGGACTGGCCTATTCAAATCCCATAAAGGCAAAGACAAGATATCCAAGGCATCCTTCATATGAGATCCCTCTCTTGGTCCCATGAAAAAGATTGTTTTGGATGGAACAACACTACTAAGGGTGAGTATTCAGTTGCTCAAGGTTATTTGACCTTATGCCATAATAATCCCAACCATTCTTCTCGACATATTTTCTCGATTGTGGGCTCAAAAGCTCGGCCTAAGGTGAGGTTCTTTAATTGGCTTTTATTGCATCGTAGGGTGCTTACCGGTGAGCAACTTATGAAGCGTGGTTTTCATGGCCCTTTTAGATGTGAAATGTGTGAAGAGAATGTAGAAAATATCAACCATATTTTTATTGAGTGTACTTTAGCCTCTCGAGCTATGGAGGAGAATGGCCACTTTACTTGGCTTACAGATGGTCCAATTTTTTTACTTTTGAACAACTTTAGAGAGGGATTGGCCTAATCAAGAGGGTGTTGATCATTTTATTAGGCAGTTAGTTTGGATGGGTTCTACCATTCTTCTTTGGAATATTTGGAATGAAAGGAACAACCAAATTTTTAATCAAGATAGGAAGGATATTCACTATATTTGGCAAAAGACCATAGCCAACTTAGTTGAATCAGTCCATCATCTCCTTAATCACCCCCAAAACTCCCACCAAATATGGGATCAAGTGATGCAAATATTGAAGATTAAACCTTCTAAGGGCAACCAACTTAAAGGGAATGTGAGTATTAGTAAGATGGATAGGAATAGAAATTGGCAACCTCCTCCTAAGGATTTTGGAAAAGTCAATACCGATGGAGCCTCTAGAGGGAACCCCGGAAAAGCCAAGTGTGGGAGGAATTGGTAGACTTTCGTATGGCTCCCTGGTTTTTACTTTTGCCGAGAATTTGGGTATTCTTTCCAATAACCTTGCCGAGGGGTATGGTATCCTCAGAGGCCTTCAGGAGGCTACTAAGGTTGGATGGGAAAAGGTGTTAGTTGAGTCTCGACTCTCAACTTATGATTAATCTCTTGAAGAATCCTTCTAAGAATCATAAGGTGGATTGGAGAATAAAAAGAATTATTGAGAAGATTCACTTAATCCAGATGGGATTTTTGAAAGTTGATTACAATCATGTGGTCAGAGATCAAAACAAGAGTGCTGATGCTTTAGCTAATTGGGCTTTGGACAAAGGTGATCTTACTTGTTATGGCCACCCTCCTATATGGTGGGCTTCTCAAATTAGGGAAGCTCTTCTTTCTATCATTTCTTTGGATGGCTCCAGTTTTGAAGGTACCTAGTTTCTTCTTTTTTTTTTTTTTGCTTCTCTTTGGTTCATTCAGTTTTTTTTAGTTCCCTAGCTCATTCTATTCTTTATTTTGTTTCCTCTCGTTGATTCTTGCCTTAATAGTCTTCCTGGTCTAGATAGGTCATTGTTTTGTTCATTTTTTATTTTTTTTTTTTTTTGTTTTTTTTTTTTAGTTTTTTAAGGTGGGTGGGTTTTTTTTTTGTTTTGTTTTGTTTTTGTGTTCTTTGTGTTGTTTTTTGTTGTTCTTGTGTTTTTGTTTTTTGTTTTTTTTTTTGTTTTTTGTTATTGTTCTTGTGTTTTTTTGTTCTTGTTCTTGGGTTTCTCTTTGTTTGTGTTATTTCGTGTTTTTATGTGTGAGTGTTTTCTATGTTTTTTGTTTTTGTTTATTGTCTGTTGTTGGTTGTTTTTTATTTTTATTTTTATTTTATTTTTTAATTTTTTAGGTTTTGGTTGTGTTTATTTTTCATGTTTTTTTTGGGTTATGTCTTTGTAGTGTTCTCTTGTTTTTGTCTTGTTTGTGTTTTGTTATGTGGTTCTTGTGTTTTTCTATGTGGTTTGTGTTGTGGTTTCTTTTATCTTATTGTGCGTGTTTGGTTGTGCTTTTGTTTTTGACACACTCAAGGAGCATGTTTTTTATTTTATTTTATTATTTTTGTTGTTATTTACTTATTTTTAAATTGGTTTTGTGTGTTTGTTTGCTCCTTGAGTATGTCAAAGGTGGTAGGCCGTGTCCGAGTCCTGGGCATTTTTGGCGGAATGGATACCCCTTGCCTCCTTGGGTCTTACCCGAAAGTGGCATCCCTTTTGGGATGTTTTCCACAAAAAAAAAAAACTAAAGGTTTTGGTTGAGACCAATTACAATTACTTTTCTCAAGTATTACAAGATTTTTAAAACAAGGTTACCATTGGATATTTCATGGGCAATCACACTCCCATGGCCACTCATATCTAGTCTTAGATCTAGGAGGCGTGAGGGCCACTAGGCATTCAAGTTGCTAAATTTAGGAGTTTATCTAGGGTTTTAATTCTCTTTCCTTTGGGTGAGTTGAGCAGGCCAAAGTTGTTTGTGAGATAAGAACATGAGTTTCTTTTGGCTGTTTTTAAGTCATGTCTAATTATGACCCCAAATTTATAGTTGATGGTGGAATGGGTCTTTGCTACACAGTGGGGGCAAAATTTCTAGGTTTACCCATGTATTTCAAGGATCTTATCCCTAAGATTTGTGAGAGACTTGGAGAATTCATTTATTTGGAAGCTCCTCGTTGGTTCCAACCATGACCATTTCCTAGGGCCTACGAGCGAATTTTCCTTTCCAAAGATCTAAAGGATACAATGTACTTTATATTTGAAGGTAAAATTTACCATTAGGCTATTTGTTATGTCAATCTTTCAAATGCTTGTTTTTGGTGCCAAAGTATGGAGCACCAAGGTAAAGAATGCCCTTTTCTAAATTGACCATAAGTGAGTCTTGTGTTGCAAGAAGATTTAGATAATTTGTAAACTGAAGAATCTAATACTTGGAACCAAATGGTTGCAAGAAAGCAAAATACTAAGTCAATTTCTCTAACCATTAATTTTTGCTAACAACCTTCTAGACCTAAAATTTCTTTAGTTTATCAAACCAACAAAGTAATTACTAGGCCTCAAATGGCTAGTTCCTTGGGTTCAACGAAACCTTATGGATTCTAGTCTCAAAAAGCCCCTAGAAAATATTAGAGCTTTGTTCATGTGAATCCACAAAGGCATACTCATCTTGAGTTGTTGACTCACTTTGGCTTGCTCATGGTTGACCATAGGAAGAAAGCAAGAAACCTAGTTTTTTTGGGGGAATATTTAAATTTATCCAATGGTAGTGCTCTTGCCTTAATAGGTTTGAGGTACTTGAGGGTTAGGATGAAGCTGAAGATATAGACAATGAAGGAGAGGATATGGATACACTTTCTCACATCATCAAAGAATATCGATGAACAAGATAATTTGGCACTCATGGAATGTTAGGGGTATGTATGACTCAAATAATAAAAAATTGCTAAGGGTTTTTGTAGAAAGGAAAAATATATTTATTTACTTATTTTTAAGAAGTAAAAATTATAAATAGTGAACTGAATTTTCTCTCAAGTCTCTTTGTAAAGGCTATAGTGGTACAAAAAAACCACCATAGATGTCATTATGGTACCTCCGTGTTGGTGAATCCTTATCTTGTAGGGATGGTGGTCAATTAGGGGTTTGAACCTCACCATAGGATAGTTTGGATTTAGACTTATATTGAGTTTAAATTTATGTAGATAACTTGTTTTTAGGAGTTCTTAATGTTTACGCTCCTAATGATTCTAAGGAGAGACACAAGCTATGACAATAGGTTTTTGAAAATATCCTAGATAGCCCATGGATGATATATGAGGATTTTAACATGGTGAATAACCAAGAAGATAAAGCAAATATTTTTTTGGTGAGGTTAATAGAGAGGTGAACTAATGGAAAATTGTGTTTTTTGTAGATTTATGATTAAAGGGGTTGCAAGAGATGCCCTTTTACAAAAGTGCCTTTTGGAGGCTACAAAATAGGTTTTGGGAGATGAAAAACCCTCTTCCAGTAAGTGGGTCAACAACACCAAGAGTCTTCCAAAATATCCTTAAAGGAGTGGGATTATTTCTTGTGTGTCACTATCGATCAAACCTATCCTCAAGACCTACAAGACCTACAAAAAGGGTTAGAAAATTTGGGGGCCTGTCTCAATAAAAACCCTTATTTTTACAGATAAAAAGACATTAGAAATGAAGCTAATTCATTAAAAAAATCATTATAAATAGTTACAAAACCAATTTGGACAATAATACTTATCTTATTAGAGGGGTTTTTATCCTTTTGGTGTCTAAAACTGACCCTTGAAAAGGGTCACACTTTGAGGTGCAACCATTTGGGTCATAGGTTGCCTTGTGATCGGGATTGTGATATCCTGACAGAATACCAAGTTGTAAAAAGTGGTCTTTTGTTGTAGTTAGAGCTCCTATCCCTGTCAGGTCACCTTTAGAACCTACAATAAAGAGTAATTTGGGACATAAAAAGGGTGTGACAAGATATTTTGTATGGTGATTTATGGAGATTGATGGTAAAGTGAGTGATGGAGTGTAGTGTAACCTAGATGGATTTTGGGAAATTTTGGGTATGTAAATGGTGGATGCATGGATATGGAAGAAAAAAGCCTCTATTTATAGAATTTTGAGAGGGTAGGGGAGGATGAGATGTCCCATGAGGTGTCTCTTGTGAGGTATCCCTTGTAAGGTGTCCCATGATGTGGTATACCTCGTAAGTGAATTTGAATGAGAGAATCCCTCACCCATATACATGTCATAAATGAGCATGGGTATGTGGAGTGGAGTTGGGGTTAGATCATAATTATAGTAGGATTAACCATGGATTAAGAGTTGACTTGGGTGAGGTGGAAGATGACTCATCCTTACCCCATGCTTTGAAAGCTAAAAGTCTTCAAATATCATTTATGGTATTAAATCAACATAGGGATTTGAAATGGATCAAGAGTTATGTTTTTACTAGGGTTAGGTTGACCCTAGGTTAAATGTTGACTTTTGTGTGAGGTGGAGAGTGACTCACCATATCTCCCATGCTTTAGAACATAAAAATCTTCAAATGCCAATGTGTTACTTTTGGGTGTCTACAAGAGGGAATGTTGAGTTTGGGTACTTTTTGGAATGTATTTAGATTATCTAACCCAAATAAATTGAAAATATAAGAACTCACAAGAATCTAGTATACTTGGTTTAATCATAAAATTATTGCTAAAATTTAGCCTTAAGGTTGTACAATCTATTGAAATATTGGAACTAGCTACAAATCGATCAAATTTTTAATATGTTGGGAATTATGCTAGCCTTTGAATGTTATCCATCAACCTTATGGAATAGTGTGGTAGAGAAAGTTATGATTAAGTTGGAGAACTAGGTGTCTAAACTACTTTTGTTTTCTAGGAAATTCCATATTTGTTTTAAAGTTCTATCCAATACTCATGTCTATTATTCATCTTGTTGGGTAGGCTCCTAGGCCTCCTATAAAAAGATAAGAAAAATTTAAGACTTTTTCTATGGGCTAAAAATTATGGAAATACTAGTTTTTTACAAAATTAGCTATGACCTCTATTGTACCCATTAGGACATGGGGGCTTGGTTTTGGTTGATATCAAAAAATAAGGACTGAACTTGGTTGTAAAATAGGTGGTTTATATGTGTTACAACCCTAATTTCAACCCATTTTAATTTTCTTTTAGGTTCAAGTTTAACCAAGACAATTCAAATATTTTCCATAGAAGATTTTACCACATTACAAGTTTTTTTATGCTGCAACATCCCTCGGGTGGACATGGGTGGCCAATCTCCCATAGTATTTCTGGGGTTTACCTCGTACACTACCCATATAACTTAAAGGGTGCCTTTGAGTAGTCACCCTAATTCCTTTCACTCCTTTGAAGGACATTTTGACCAAAACATAAGGGTTAATCCTATCTTGCTCGGGGATGCCAAATCCCTGACTAGTGTCAATCATTCCTTAACTAGTATGTAGGCATAAGCTTCTTATAGTTTACATACACTTCATTTAGTATGAAACTTTTATGCACCATTAAACCATACTTTGGTTAGCTTAATGGAGGTGACTATCTTACGTGGGGTATCTCCATTTGTTCACCCAATAATTAATCATGGTTTTCCAATGGTTACCTCACCAAATGACACCCGTCATAGAAATTCCTCTAAATTCATTTGGGTTCCTATGACTATAATTTGTGTAACATTATTATCACATGGGTATCTCACTATATTTTGAAGTACTCATCACATTAAATTAGTTGTAATGGAATTCTAGGCTCATCATATCTTGGAGAATACTTTAGTGATCTATTACTAAAGTATTGATTTTATCCTTAAGGAATTGTCACATCTCTTTTGGTTTTGGTCTTAACCATATGGGGTCTAATAAGGCTGGCATTCTATTTACAACCTCTCAAGGAATAATTCCCCAAAATCTCCCAAGGTGAAGCTAAGATATAACTTTATCCTTTTTGTTTCATTCATTCAATTTTACCAAGCCACATTTGCATAATCCATATTCTATTTCAAGAAATAAAGAAACCATCTATCTATATTTACAATGCTACTTTCCATTAAAACATAATAAAGAAATCAAATTCTTCATATTTTACAATTCATAGCAATAGATCAATAAATGCTAACAACTATTCCATATCAAGTTCTACAAAAGATACACAAATAACATAGCATATACCCTAGGAACCCTATTTGGGAGAAAACCCAACCTAAAAAATATCCATATTTATTTTTCATTGCAAATATTCTAGCCATTCTACATTAAGGAATCCATTATTCCTTTTTCCATAATTTCATTCTACTACATAAAGTCTTCCATGTTTCTTAAGTCATTTAATTTTAATAATATTTCACAATTTTTCCCTTTTACAGAGGAGAGGAAGCCCCATATATTCCTATAATTATCCCCATTTAAACCACCATTCAACTAATACTCAAGAGTTCTACCCTTGAGTAATTTTTTACAAAATATTAATTGTGGAACCTCCATAATTTCTCTTCTATTTTTCAGGCCCCATACCCAATCCTTCAAATGTTTGCCAATCATAACAGGTTTCTCATTTTATAAAATAAATATTTCAACTCAACATAAATGTAACTATTCACATTCTAAAAGGACACTAATCAATACCCAAACCTAGATATTCAAAATCAAATAAAAGATCATTTCTTCTTGCAAATATACAAAATATTATTATACATTTCCAAATAAAACCCAACAATTTCTTCAAACAAAGATGAATTCTTTAATCATCTAAGACTATATTTACTTTGGAAATATCTCAACAACTTATTTTCAGCATATATCAAGGACTATTTCAACTTAATTAAATTAAGTCAACCATATAGTCACATAATTCCAAGGTCAATCTATTAGAAAATTTTAATCCCTTTATAAAATTTATTTCACTATTTCATTAGAATAATTTTCCTTTTGACTTAATGTTTATCTAATACATATTAGATATATCACATTTAATGAATCACCTTTCCCTATTATATAACTTCTTTGGTCTAAATATTGTTCTCTAATAGTATCAATTCAAATATTGGATTCATTAAATACATTTTCTTCTACTAAGAAGTCATTTCCTTCTAATTATTTTTATCTAATCTTTAAGTCTCTTTTTTTGTTAACATTCAAAGATGTATCCATACTGTTTGGCATTTATATTAAAGTTCAAACCCTTTTATATTAACTTTTCTAAAGCTAATTGGAATAAGAAAATAAAGCTGCAATTCAAAGAACACATAACTTAAACATTTTAAGGATCTTTAATAATTTCAAGTATAAACATACGCTTCTATCTAATAGCACACAATTTGAAACAACAAAGACATATAGGGAAAGCATGGTTGGAACTTGTCTTCAATTCCCTTCCACCTATCACAACCAAGCTATGTGGTAGATCTACATTTGTCAAAGGGAGGTGCTACTAAACCTAAGATTAAGGTTTAATAATTACCAAATTATCTTTTGATTGAGTTTTATTCCCTACTATTCTACGTAGTGCAAACAACATTCACCTGTGTTGATTCGAGCCAGAAAATGTAGCATGTTCACTACCGAACATCATACTTTGATGTGTAAACATATCCAGGTGCAAAGTAGAGGGTAGACACAGTCATTTATGGGGGACATTACTACTCATACGTATATCACAAATCTAGTTATAGGTTGGAGCTTCTGGTAGTAACTCATAGTGGCTCTATGAGAATATAACCACTTGATATGGAGGCTCAAACTGTTCCTAATATTTTTAAACAAACAAGATCCTTCACACCAATTCAAAGAAACTATATTAAGACATTTATAGAGAAGAGTACCTCACAAATTTAGAGGATGTTTTTCTTGTAGAAGACTCCCAATCACACAGGAGAATAGATCCCTTACTCCTTATTTTGTCCATCCTATTCCAACACCTTATCTATACTACAAGTTCTCCGTTCAAAGTTGAACCCACACCAAAAACAATGTCGCTCCCTTCTTTCCTCATGAATATTTTCAAAAAAATCCTGAGAGGTTTCATTACAAAAGAAACCAACTCTCAACTACCCTCCAATAATCCTTTCTTTACTTGGATTTTGCGGGATTATATAATGTGAAGCATTATTTCATTTATCCTTAATGTTTTAACATATTAATGTACTTCTTTATTAAGTTTTAATAAATATTTTAATTAAAACCCTTTTGACCTTTCTCCTTTTTCTATATAGTCTATTACAAAGCACATTAGAAATGTTAGCATGATATCAAATAAAATGTAGGCATGTTATATTAAAACAAGGATGTAAACTATGTCTAGCATAGATATATCAATTGTCAATTCATTTTGACTACATTGGCATTCAACTTCTTGCTCTTTTGTGAAGGTGTCTATCCCTGCAATTATTCAGATCCATTAGAAATATATCATTTATTAACAAAAAAATATAGCCAAAAATATTTGTCATTAAAAATAATAATTAATACATAAAACATTTGTGTGACAAAGTTTTCCAAGGGAGGGTCATGACATACTAACCCCTTGGATTAAACACAGTCCTTTGTGTTTCACTAGTATCTTGCAATAAGACAAAAATCACATTTAATCATTTAAATAAATATAGAAATTTTTTTTGCATATCAGCTAGTTTTTTCCAAGTAGCATTCTTTTCTAAGTACTAGTACCATTGGAATTTACATTGTTCTAAATTTTAGTTCCTCATCTATTTGGATTAAAACTCCAAAATCTTTATCGGTTGTACTTCAATTATTATCGGGTTGTTGATCTACAAGTTAGACAAATTTTATACATGGTTAGGATCAGCTACATATTTCCTAAGTAGGGATATATGGAAAGTATTTTATCTTGGATAGGTTGGGTGGTAAGGCAAGATTATAGACGACTAGACTTATCTTTTCGAAGATCTCAAAGGCACCAACATATCTAGGATCCAACTTGGTTAACTTGATGGTGCTTTTCATGGATTTTACTCTAAGAAATACTCTATCCCCCACAAAGAATTCTCTAGGTGTGCACTTTCTATTGGCATAACTCTTTTGACAATCAAAGGCTTATTTTAGCTTCTGTTTGGTCATCTTTAGTTGTTCTTCCATCTCTCGAACCACACTTGATCTGATGGCAGTCTGATATTCTATATTATCCCATGAGAGGGGTGTTCGACATTTACTATGCAACTAATTAAGACCATGAAAAAGGGTGGAATGATATTCGTGGTTAATTTGAATGAAGTAGAGATATATAAAAAGGAAGAGGTGATTGAAAAACACCCCATACTATTGGAATACAGGGATATGTTCCCTGAATATTTACCTGATTTACCTCCAAAAAGGGAATTTGGCTTCACTGTAGAATTAGTGCCTAGCACTGAGCCAATACATAGAACCCCATATAGAATAAATCCTAAAGAGATGCAAGATTTGAAGGTACAACTCCAGGGGTTGTTAGAGAAAGGGCTAATAAAACCTAGTGTGTCACCTTGGGGTGCACCTATTGTCTTTGTAAAAAAGGATGGAATGTTGAGATGGTGTATCGACTATAGAATGTCAAACAAAGTGACCATTAAGAATAAACACCCCCTAACCAGAATAGAGAAATTGTTTGACCACTTGAAAGGGGCAATCATATTCTCAAAAAATGACTTGAAATTAGGATACCATTAGTTGAGAATTCATGAGGAAGATACTCATAAAACTACCTTCAAGACTCGATATGGGTACTATGAATTCACAGTTCTACAATTTGGGTTATGTAATTCTCCAATGGCCTTCATGAATCTTATGAATAGTATGTTCAAAAGATAACTATATAGATTTGTTTTGATAATTTTAGATGACATTCTGATATATTCCAAGAATAAGGAAGAGCATGATAGACACTTAAGGATAGTAATTAAGTTGTTAAGGGAAAATTAGCTTTTCGATAACCTCTCAAAATGTAATTTGTATGTCCCTAAGGTATAATATCTTGGGCATATAATTTTTGTTGATGGAATAACAGTAGATCCAAATAATATAGAGGCCATTTTGAGTTGGTCACAACCCACCAATGTGACTGAAGTACAAAGTTTTATGGGCATCATAGGCTACTATAGATGTTTTGTGAAAAATTACTCTAAGATTTTCTATCCTATTACCAATATTCAGATAAAGAGGAAATAACTTAAATGGACAGATAAGTGCGAGGTGGCTTTTGAGCTGTTAAAACAAAAACTCACCACCACACCTATTCTAAAAATTCCATACCCATAGGGAAAATTTTAGTATGTACGAATGCATCGTAGGAGTCCTAATCCAAGAGGAATCACTGATAGTATATGAGTCAAGGAAAATTAAAAAACATGAAATGAATTATGCTACACATAATTTAGAACTTGTAGCAGTGGTGCATGCCCTTAAGATGTGGTGCCACTATTTATTAGGAAAATCCTTTGAGCTTAGGAACGATCACTAGAGTTTGAAGTATATCTTCACTCAACCAATGTTGAATGCAAGACAGAGAAGGTGGATCGAGTTCTTAGTAGAATACAACTTTGGTATAGATTATATCAAAGGTAAGGAGAATAAAGTTGCAGATGCCTTGAGAAGATGAAGGTATATAGTTGTTATAACCCATAGCCATGTAGAATTGATGGATCAAGTCAGAGAGATGAAAACCTAGGATTGGTTATGCAATGATAGTCAGGACAAGATGGCAAGATATCTTGAAGGAAATGAAGATTATAGCATTAAGTATGGACTTTTATATTTTAAATATAGGGTCATCATACCAAAAAATGGTAAATTGAGGAGGATAATGCAGGAGGTGCATAGATCTCCTTACTCGACTCATATTAGAGGGGCCAAAATGAGGAAAAACATGAAAAATAACTTCTTTTAGATAGGGATAAAGAAGGAAATAATGAATTTATTGATAGATGTATGGATTTTTAGAAGGTGAAGGCTAAAAACTGACATATAGTAGGATTTTATACCCACATGATATACATATTAAAAAATGGTAGGTAATATCCATGGATTTTATTGTGGGACTACCTAAGAATAGATTCCAACATGATGCAATCCTTGTGGTAGTAGACACATTGACAAAGGTTGCACAGTTCATACCAAGGAGTAAAAAGGATAACACAATTATGGTGGCTAATAGCTTTGCCAAGGAAATCTTTAGGTTACATGAATTTAATGGAGTAATTATATCTGATAGGGATTCTAGATTCACATCTGCATTATGGTAAGCCATCCATCGGGATATAGGCACGAAATTAAATATTAGGTCTACTTACCATCCAAATTTTGATGGTTAAACTAAGAGAGTCAAAAAAGTTTTGGAGGACATGCTTCGCATGTACTGTATGGATCAAAAATCTAAATAGGAATATTTTTTGCACTTCGTTGAATGTACCTATAATAATGGGCATCATGCTTCTTTGGAAATGGCTCCATTTGAAGTTATAATAGTGGATAGTAACTGAGATCGATATAAAACTTGTACAATCACAATTATCCTTATTTTTTTATCACTATAAGTGTAATCAATCCATATTTTATGGAAATTGATTATAGCCTCATGGGATTTTAACCAATCCATCCCTAAAATAACATCAAAGGCATGGAGAGGAGATACATATAGGTGCCATTATATGGATCCATTTGGTAAGATGACTCAAACATCAAGATAACAATGATCCACATAGTAGGCTTATCCAAAACCATACTCTACTTTCCACCCATCCGCCATGAATCCTGATATTTTTGGTATATCCCTACATAAAATAGATGGAATGAAGCTATCTGTTGCTCCACTATCTATCAACATTTTAGAATTCTTATTTAAATATTGTACCTTTCAAAATAAGTAGGGTAGTATATCCATCTAGATTCTGACCACCAGTAGCCGCATAGGTCTTATGGTTTGGATCTTCTGGTCATTTACTAGATCCAGCCTTATGTGGATAAGTACTAGTATAATGTGGCCCTCCATAGTCGTAACAACTATTCTTTGGTCCTGAGTGTATGTTTTGATTTTATTCCTTAGGAAATTCCAAAGGTCTTGCATTACATTATATTTAAGGGTGAGAACCATTACTGATGTTATTTCTATTGTTACTCTTCTTTTTATTTTTCACTTGGTTCTCGTCACTCTTCTTTGTGAAATGAGGTCATTTTTTTATTTTATTATTTTTTCTTTCTTCCAATGCATGAAACTTGCACTATTTCTCTTTCTTAAAACTTGGAAATCTTCTTCTAATAGATTAACATAGATTAAGTAAGAGTTTCTTGTCTATGGGTTTGTTTTTGCTTGATGAGCCATGTTATGAGCTTTTATTTGCTTCTCACCCATGGCCCCATTACTTGGGTCTTCCAAATTCTGATCTTCTTCACTTTTTGTGGTAGTGATAGGTAAATCTAATATTTGCAAAGCTTTGTTTGAAGAATTTAGGTTTACTAAAAAGTCTAATGCCTGTCACTGATGTTCTAATTGTTCTTGCATAAGAAAGATAATAGAAGTAAGGTCTTCCACCACTCTGCTTATGTCCCCTATATTTTCCTCTCGAGTTCTTGCCTCACCTCTTTCTAGTCTTGTTCCTAGTGCCATTATCCCTGGCTATACAATTGATTCATATTAGGTATTATTGCTTCATCCCATTAGTTTTTTTTTATATTTGAAACAAAACTAACATCTATCCTTCAACAGTCATTCTAGAGTACACCATACACACTTTCAATGATATATCTTGCTAAGAGTAAGATCAATTGGTTTCTTGATCAATGGGTTGGTTTACTTTTTTTAATCCACCATTACCATAGAAATATTCCATTCTTCCTAAGTCACACATCAATACAAGTCATGGCTAGGTAATTTCTATAGTAGGTTTCTATTCAATACCAAATTTTAGCCTAAAAAAACTTATAGACCTACAACCATGATCTGATACCAACTGTAACAAACCTAATTTCAACCAAAATATTTTTTTCCTTGTAGGTTCAAGTTTAACCAAGAAAATTCAAATATTTTTCCATATAATCTTTTACCACATTGCAAGTTTTTAGATGCTACAACATCCCTCAAGTGGATAGGAGTGGCCAATCTCTTGTAGTAGTTTCAGAGTTTACCTCGTACACTACCCATACAACTTAAAAGATACCTTTGAGTAGTCACCCCAATTCCTTTCATTCCTTTGAAGGACCTTTTGACCATAGCATAAGGGTTAATCCTATCTCGTTCATTTGAGAAAAAGGATGCCAAATCCCTAAGTAGTGTCAATCATTGTTTAACTAGTATGTAGGTGCAAGCTTCTTGTAGTTTACATACACTTCATTTAGTATGAAACTTTTATACACCATTAAACCATCATTTAGTTAGATTAATGGAGGTGATTTTCTTACGTGGGGTATCTCTATTTGGTCACCCAACAATAAATCAGGGTTTTCCAATGGTTACCTCATAAAATGACATCCCTCATAGAAATTCCTCCATATTTTTTTGGGTTCCTATGACTATCATTTGTGTGACATCATTATCACATGGGTATCTCACTATATTTTGGAGTACTCATCACATTAAATTAGTTGCAATGGAATTCTAGGCTCATCATCTCTTGGAGCACATTTTCGTGATCTATTACTATTACTAAAGTACCCATTGTCTCCTTAAGGACATATCACATCTCTTTGGTTTTGGTATTAACTATATGGGGTCTAATAAGGCTGACATTCTATTTACAACCCATCAAGGAATAATTCCCAAAAACCTCCCAAGGTGAACCTAAGATATTTATTTATCCATTTTGTTTCATTCATTCAATTTTACCAATCCACATTTGCATACTCCATATCTCTGTATAAGATGAGTTAAAAAAAAAGAAACTAAATATTTAAATGCAGCTCTATTTTAAAGGTTGTTTTTAAGACCTTTATTTCATTTTACTCTTCTCTCCTCTAAGAAACCATCTATCTATATTTACAATGCTACTTTCCATTAAAGCATAATAAAGAAATCAAATTCTTCATATTTTACAATTCATAGCAATAGATCAATAAATGCTAACAACCATTCCATATTAAATTCTACAAAAGGATACACAAATGACATAGCATATACCCTAGGAACCCTTTTTAGGAGAAAACCCAACCTCAAAAATATCCATATTTATTTTTCATTGCAAATAATCTAGCCATTCTACATTAAGGAATTCATTATTCATTTTTCCATAATTTCATTCTACTATGTAAAGTCTTCCATATTTCTTATGTCATTTCATTTTAAGAATATTTCACAATTTTCCCTTTTTACAGAGGTGAGGGAGCCCCATATCTCCCTCTCATTATCCCCATTTAAATCATCATTCAACTAATACTCAAGAGTTCTATCCTTGAGTAATTTCTTACAAAAGAGTAATTGTGGAACCCCCATAAGTTTCCTTCTATTTGTTGGGTCCCATGCCCAATCCTTCAAATATTTTCCAATCACAACAGGTTTCTCATTTCATAAAAGAAATATTCCAACTCAACATAAGTGTAACTATTCACATTCTAAAAGAGACGCTAATCAATACCCAAACCTAGTTATTCAAACTCAAATAAAATATTATTTCTTCTTGCAAATCTACAAAATATTGTTATACATTTTCAAATAAAATCTAACGTTTGCTTCAAACAAAAATGGATTCTTTAATAATCTAAGAATATCTTTACTTTGTAAATATCTCAACTTATTTCCAACATATTTCAAGGACTAGTTCAACTTAATTAAATTAAGTCAACCATATAGTCACAATTCCAAGGTCAATCTATTAGAAATTTGTAACCCTTTATAAAATTCATTTCACTATTTCATTAGAATGATTTTCCTTTTGACTTAATGTTTATCTAATCCATATTATATATATCACAATTAATGAATCACCTTTCCCTATTATATAAATTCTTTGGTCTAAATATTGTTCTCTAATAATATCAATTCAAAGATTGGATTCATTGAATAAATTTTATTCTACTAAGAAGTCATTTCCTTCTATTTATTTTTATCTAGTCTTTAAGTCTATTTTTTTTAACGTTTAAAGACATATCCATATTGTTTGCCATTTATATTAAAGTTCAAACCCTTTTATATTTTATCTCTCAAAGCTAACTGGAATAAGAAAATAAAGCTACAATTCAAAGGGTGCATGAATCTCATCCTTCCCTTAAGCATTTTAAGTATCTTTAAGAATTTCAAGTATAAACATAAGATTCTATCTAATAACATGCAGTTTCGAATAGTGAAGACGTATAGGGAAAGCACGGTTGGAACTTATATTCAATTCTCTTTCGCATATCACAACCAATCTACATGACATATCTATGTTTGTCAAAGGGAGGTGCTACTATACCTAAGGTTCAGGTTTAATAATTACCAAATTATCTTTTGATTGAGTTTTATTCCCTACTATTCTACATAGCATGAACAAAATTCACCTACATTTATTCGGGCCAATGGATGTAGCACATTCACTATCGAATGCCATACTTCTATGTGCGCACATATCCAAGCGTAAAGTAGAGGGTAGACACAATTGTTTATGGGTGACACTACTACTCATATGTATATCACAAATCTAGTTATAGGTTGGAGATTCTGGCAGTCACTCATAGTGGATCTATGACAATATAACAACATGATATGGAGGCTCAGATTGATCCCAAGGTTTTTAACAAAGCAATAGGAATATAAACCAACCTATTCATCCCTTCACACTAATTCACATAAACTATATTAAGACATTTATAGAGAATATTACCTTATTAGAGGATGTTTGTCTTGCAAAAGACTCCCAATCACATAGGAGAATAGATCCCTTGCTCCTTCTTTTATCCACCCTATTCCAACGCCTTCTCTAGGCTACAAGTTCTCCATTCAAAGCTGAACCCACATAAAAAATAATGTCGCTCCCCTCTTTCCTCATGAAGATTTTCAAGAAAAGTCATGAGAGGTTTCGTTACAAAAGGGACTATCTCTCAACTACCCTCCAATAATATTTTCTTTACTTGGATTTTGTGGGATTATATAATGTGAAGAATTATTTCATTTATCCTTAATGTTTTAACATATTAATGTACTTCTTTATTAAGTTTTAATAAATATTTTCATTAAAACCCTTTTTACCTTTCTCCTTTTTCTATATAGTTTCTTACAAAGCATATTAGAAATGTCAGCATGAGATCAAATAAAATACATGCATGCTATATTAAAATAAGGATGTAAATTATGAATAGCATAGATAAATCAATTGTCAATTCATTTTGACTACATTGGCCTTCAGATTCCTGCTCTTTTGTGAAGGTGTCTATCATTGCAATTATTCAGATCCATTAGAAATATATCATTGATTATAAAAACAAAACATAGCCAAAAACATGTCATTAAAATAATAACTAATACATAAATCCTTTATGTGACAAAGTTATTCAGGGGAGATTCATGAGAGTATGGATATAAGTAATAATCCATGGAAGTGATTTATTAGGCATACACTTCTTAATACCTATTCGAAAGAATTGTCTTCATCGAAAGGCCTTGGCCTTTAGACTCTTTTGTTTTGGCCTGGCCAGATAAAGACTTTTAACATGTTTATTTACAAAAGTGTTTGGTGGACTTGGGATGAAATTAAGATTTTTTTTACAGTAGGGCTCTTCCACAAAATATTTTTCAACTCTTTCTCCAATTCTATGGTGGTCCTTGAATTTCACAAACAATTATGGTTTGCTTGCTTTCAATAGGGTTATTCTAGCAAAAAGACTACATAAGAAGTATATCAAATATTTGTCTAATTTATTAAAAATATATACAGAATATTGGCTCTAAGAAACATACATTAAACAATACTATAAAGTGAATACCAAGGATATTACCTATATTTACACTATTAAATACTCTCTCCCAGACTTTATTTAATCCCTTGTCCCATTTGTATTGAATTATGAGTGGATCTAAGACTAGAATTGGCTTGGTTATAAAATGTTTGCTGCATAAGCCTATAAATGGTTATACTCAACCCTAATCTTAGCCCTTAACAAGTATTGTAAATTTAATATTTCTTAGGAAACTTTACTAAAATATATACATAGTTTGGATATCACCAATTGAAGCAAAAAATGTAGCTTTTGCATGGTCTCTTTTACTAGGAGGTATCTCAGTGGGAAGTCAACTAATGTATTTTATCCTTGTTCCCCTAGTCTACTTTGCATGTCAATAGTTGGAAAATCCAATGCATATATTCTAGTCTTATTTACAAGCCCATCGAACCTAAGAATGGTGTCAAAGGTTTATCAAAACTTGGAAAATTCCTCATATTACATGGGCTATGGCCATTCTAGGAATGGATGACTCTAGGGAATAACATAAGTGTAAAAATTGGCACGTGATCTAAGTTGAAATTTTTTTTCTCTACGAAATTACAGAAATAAAAGAATGTTAAAAAATAAACATGAGTTTGGAAGGGAAGATGTTTCGTCTCATATCTTCTCTAAATTTGCATATTTCAAGGATTTAAATGACAAGATTTTATTATAATTTCAAATAAATATTTTAAATGTCAACATTATCAAATGTCAACATAGCAAGTCGGAAACTATTGTTAGGATTAGTTGTTGTTAGGAATTCATTACTAGTTTTTAGTATACAAATTGTATTTGGCATCTCGTATGCCTATTTAAAATTGTAAATTTAATAAAATCAATAATCACGATTTTTGAAACTTGATCATTGGTATCAAAGCCTTCTTGGCTCTTGACTTGTGAGGGGGAAATTTCCTCATGGAAATTCCCCCTCTTTCCCTTCTATATTTTTTTGTTGTTTTCCTCCATTGAATTCTTTGGTTTAGTTTCTCTATTTTGAGATATGGTGGTTTCCTTCCTTGTATGTTTTCAAGGAATATTTGTAGTATTAATTACCTATTAAACTGATGTACTAGTCATATTATCACTAGCCATTATCATCCCTAGTTTTATATAGCATCACCTGATGACGTTGCAATTTTTGCTACAAAAACCTATTTTCCTCTTTGGTGAACACGAGTGAACTCTCACTGTCTAGGACCGAAAGATATACAACAACATATAAGTTGTCTAAGACTATGATCTTGAGTTTCAATTATTTAGAAACTTTACGTAGTTTATTATTCTCCAACCTTGCATAGGTTGTCCATGAGAACGTGCGACAAGCCCTACGATTCAACTGATCCAATGACTTCCTAGTGCATCGATTTGATAAACTTGCAGGCTCTCATATCGATAAAATTTTGATCAGATAGCACTAGAGCGACTAGGTTTCCTCGACACTCAGGAGGTTTTATCCCCATTTTAGCATTTGCTCCTAAATTTTTAGTGCTTATTTATGCTCATAAAGATCAAACCCTACCATGATGCATCACTTATAGTGTTGCTAAGATTTTTGGCCATAGCCCAAGGGTAATATCAAGCATTCAATATCGTCTCTCGTATTTGACCTATTCGAATATTTGTGTGAGGGTTATGTTCACTTCTCATGGTTTCTACATGGCCTCAAAAGATACAACTCTAGCTCAACCCCTCATCAACTCCAGGCAGATCGACACTATCATGTTTGGAGATGAATGTGGTCACTCAACCAGATGAACATGCAAGAGATAACTCTAAATCTAGTAAATCCCTACAAATACTTGAATTGGAGTTTACCACATGGAGATAGGAAAGCCATAAAATTCCTAAAATCCCTTGCCTATGTTATCTTGACATGTGTCAGCATCTAGCGGTGGAATAAAGTGCTAGTTGGACCAGTGGGAAAATACTGTTCGTAGCGTTTGTCTTCTTTTGAGCTCTAAAATCCTACATTATTTTTGAAATAGAACTCTTAGTACCATAAAATGGAGAACACTTCCAATTATAAGTGAGCACTATAGGTGGTCAGGATGGCATGTGTATGAAGCCAACTCTAGGCACCACTGTTAGAGTATATTACATAATTTGGATCATGCAAATGTACCACATTTGATACATAGTTAGAGTAGGATATTACCTTAGGAGGAAGTTAGCTAGTTACTTTAAGCAATGTAATAAATGCACAAGTTTCAATGTGCAAGTTATAATGTGCAAGGTGTTCCCTTGTACAGCTAGATAGAGTGTTGGCCAAAGAGTCTATCTTCCTATATAAAAAACCTCATAGTGAGTGATCAGATACATCAAGCTCATGAAGTTCATTATAGTAGATAGTAGTAGATAGTGGTAAAACCCCTTGATGGAACACAATGTAGTTCTTTAGCTTATATCAATGAAGTGACCATCACCTCCATATTGCATTGTATTTTCACCACTTTCTATTTATAGTATGTATTAGTTATATTGCATAATTCCATTCTTTCATATTTTCTACAACTTATTAGGACTTGTGATAGATATCTTCCACTACATATGTCCTCAAAAGCTAACAATAGTATTAAAGCCATGATGCATCTAGATAGAATTAGGAAGAGTCACAGGTGAGGACTGAAACAAATCTTAGTTACAAAAATTTTGAGATTACATTTGGCTAGAGTTTTTCCACAGAGTTGCAGGAAAACTCGTGAAGACTAGGACTCAACATTCATTCCACTAGTTTGACGAATCAACTAGTGAAGACTATTGATCTCAAGAGATCTATAATTTTTTCATTCTAACTGCTTTCTAAAATTTATTTCTCATAGAAAATTAACTATCAAAAGTTGGGACACTTTCTACAATAGATAGAGAAGGATTTCACCTTTGTTGCCTAAAAGTATATGTGCTTTCCTCATG
Organism: Wollemia nobilis; assembly: GCA_028583015.1. Classification (NCBI taxonomy): domain Eukaryota; kingdom Viridiplantae; phylum Streptophyta; class Pinopsida; order Araucariales; family Araucariaceae; genus Wollemia; species Wollemia nobilis. The sequence goes on from JAQPPZ010000367.1 coordinate 2,503,027, forward strand.
TAGAGATTAGTTTTTGTTGTAGAAAAATAGACACTGCAGATCTGTGTAGGAGAGATTTAAGGAGAAGAGTTGTGGTGAATTTTGGAGATTGGATATCTCCATTGCTAGATTGAAAAAATTTACATTGCAGAAGAAAAGGCCATAGAAACCTTGCACCTAAAGAAAAGTCTATAGAAGCCTTGTACTAGAAGAAAAGGCCATAAAAGCCTTGATCCAAAATAAAAGGCCACAATAGCCTTGATCCAGAAGAAAAATGCCATAGAAGCCTCGATCAAAAAGAAAGGACCATAGAAGCCTTAATTCTGAAGAAGACTTTAAATAAGAGTTCCTGATACAGAAGAAGACTCCAAAGAAGATTTTGTGATATAAAAGAAAACTACAAAGAAGAGTTCTTGATCCAGAAGAAGACTCCAAAGAAGATTTCCTAAATAATACTCTAGATAAGATTCTGTGAAATAGGATATTGGTGATCTCCTTTACTTATTAAAGACTTTTTTTGAAGAAGTTTAAGAGATCAATAGAATATCTCATTGCAAAACTTCTAATCTTGGAAGAGATAAAAAGAGACTAGTAAAGTCCTATTCCTGATCAAAGAAGCACCAAATTTCAAAGATCCAATAATAAAATATCATTACTAACACTTCCACAAGAAGAATGTTGAAGGAAAGGTATCATTTGGAAGACCATAGAAGTTGCAATATTGAAGACCTTGGAGAGGTCTCAAGGAGGAAAAATAAGAAGGCTTGGAGAGCCTTATTGTAGAGCTCATAAAAGCATAATCAAAAGAGTTACTAAAAGAATTCATTGGAGAAATCCACTACCAAGAAGCTCTTGATAGTGAAGGACTTGGGACAATTGTCTCCATCTGATAATAATCCCAAGAGGAGAAGAATTTGGCAAAGAGTACCAAATCCTGAAGAAGAATCTAGTGAAGACCTCTAGATATTCAAAATATTGAGAGGAAGATCCTATTTAAAGTCAAATTTCAACAAGAATATTGAAGGAGGATTCAGATAGAAGAAGCCTATAAAATCCAAGAGATTTGAAAATTACCTCTCACAGTAAGAAGAAAAATTTTAGAGATAAGAGTTTTTTGAATCTATAGCAAAAAATAGAAGATCACTTGAAGGATCAAGCCACCAAACCCTAGGCTCAAGAAAGAAGGTTCGAGACCATAGTTTGGTGAAGCAAGAAGTTGTTTTGGATAACCAACAAGAAGCTACATAATTCATTCATCTCAAGGCAAAAACTTGGTGAATCTAAACACCAAGATCTACATCATCTACAGAAGCCATTAAAGGTAAGCAAATTGGGTGCAATTAGTTGAAATTTAAATTAGGTTTCATTATCAAGTATCATTAAGCACCATATTTGGATTAAAGTTGCAAAAAAAGAAGGGCTCATATTATAGTCTTCAAGAAGGTGCAAAAGATAATTCTTTTTAGAGATTTAATTGCACATTAAAATAGGATTTGAATGTATTTTGAAATAAATAAATATATCATCTACCTATTATCTATATAGAAAGCAATAATACTACATCCTACAACACTCATTGTAGTAAAAAATTACAAATTATTTTTTAAGGGTTCATTAGAATTACTCTTAAGAATTGTAGAGATTTTTAGACACCTAAAAGTCACACATGATCACTCGTAGACACTTGTAGGCTTATATAAGCACTTATAGACATTCATAGGCCATCATAGGTCATCATATGCCATCATAGTTCATTGTAGGCCATCATAGACCATCACAGACCATCATAGTCGTCCGTAGGTGCAAAACCTACAAAACCACACAAAACACATCCAAAACGCCTTCTATTCATAAGAGGGCCACCTACTAGCCCATTTAGGTCACCTAAGCCATTTTCTACACCTAATTAGATCCCCCATGGGACCATTCCCTCAAAAAACCCTAATTATGCTAATTATAGTTCTAATTTGAAAGTCACTTTTCACTTAAAGTGCACTTTATCACTTAAATAGGTTTAATTAGGGTTAAAAGCCAAATTAGTCCTAATACTATCCTCACACATGTGTGCACCCACTTACTTAGGATATTTCCTAAGATACCTAACCTAACCTCCATCTAACCTAGGGATTAGCTAATCAAGGTTAACCCTAATCCTAGCTCACACATGTGTGCACCTAGGATATTTCCTTCAGGGCACATGAAGGGATGACTAAGCATGCCACTTCATAACCCTAACTTCACCATGGTAAGACTTGATCCTAGAGTCTAGGATGCCTAACTCCCCCTAGCATTGGCCCCATTTATAAATAGAGGACCATTTCCTTCATTATTCTCTCTCTCTCTCTCTCTCTCTCTCTCTCTCTTGGCTAACATACCCAGACTCTACCAAAATCATACCAGAACATCAATCAAACATCAACAAACATTATTTGGAACCTATTTAGACATAAAGTTTGCAGCTATAGTTAACAGTAGCTGAGTTCACACCCCTCCATGTGACCTGAGCATAGGTTCGTACCTTGCCATGCAAACCAAGTCTACAACAACTCTACAACTTCAAATTAGGTATACATCGATTCTAGATAGTTTTTACAAAATTATTTCCTATTTTCATCATTTTTATATTATTTTGTCTTCATAAACATGAGATCTGATCAATGAAAGGTCCCCAAATGAAAAAATCCTTTTTTACAGGTCCAAAGTAGGTACAAAGGACATCTTCAAGCATCAAACTGGTGGCACAAGTACAAAGAAGCCCACCTACATTGAGGGAATCAAAAAGCCTCTACAATTTCACCTATATTTATATTGAAAGAGAAAGAAAAACCCATCTCAAGAGGGATTATATTGTAACATGCTTTTAAATTGAATAGTAAAATGACACTTTGCACATATTCTATTAGTTTTGGAATTGGTGAATTTTCACATGTTACATTCTGGAACATTCGATGGGACCCCCACAAAAATTGTTATTAGAATAGTTTTCTTGCTAATCTAACTCAATATACGACTACATTTTGCTGTTTCAAGCACTGTAAACACAAAACAGATCCAAGAAGAGCCCTAAAATACACCTCAAGCTTTCAAATAAAGCTTTTCAGGCTCCTAAACCTAGTTTGCACACCATCCTATGAACCAATAGTCTGGTTCCAATACCGCCATGTGAACCCTGCTAAACAACTCCATAACAACTTGAAGTTGCAAGCCCCTACCACAGAGATAGAAGGAAGTCCATATGACACCACAGAAGTAACATATTATTCTTAGAACCATAAATTTTCATCACTCTTTTGAAAAATAATTTTCTCTTTCAAAAGCATCAACTCCTTTTGCAAATTCCTTTCAAAATCACTTCAGTTAGGGTTTTCATTCCTTGCAAAATCATTTAGGTTAAACCTTGTCAAATCTCTTTCATGTTTTTAGATTAGGGTTTCACTCTCTTTCCACATTATTAGAGTACATTTTCATTTCTTTCCAAATTTCAAATCACTTTCAAATTTTCTTCTAAAGCATTTAGCATAGGACTTTGAATCTCTTTCATGTCACCTAGATCAGATTTTTCAATCTCTTTTCATAAGAATTTAGAATAGGATTTGAAATCTCTTTCAAACTTACATTTAGATCCAATTTTTAAATCTCTTTTCAAAATCATTTAGATTATGACTTTGAATCTCTTTCATGTCACCTAGATCAAAATTTTCAATCTCTTTTCAAAAACATTTAGAATAGGATTTCAAATTTCTTTCAAACTTGCTTTTAGATCAGATTTTTAAATCTCTTTTCAAAATCATTTAGATTAGGACTTTGAATATCTTTCATGTCATCTAGATATGATTTTTCAATTTCTTGTCAAAAGCATTTAGAATAGGATTTCAAACCTCTTTCAAAATTGCATTTAGATCAGATTTTAAGTCTTTTTTCAAAATCATTTAGATTAGGACTTTGAATCTCTTTCATGTCATATAGATCAGATTTTTCAATCTCTTTTCAAAACCATTTAGAATAGGATTTTAAAATCTCTTTCAAAATCACATTTAGATTAGGGTTTCAAATTTCTTTACATCATTTAGATTAGAAATTTCTCATTTCTTTCACAAATCCCATGGGTAACTTGCATTATCCCTTTCATATCATTAGATTAGAGTTTCAATTTATTTCTAACACAGATAGATTTGAAATTCTTTTTTCACACACTTCATATTTGCTTACTTTCACATTTCATAAATAGTATTTATTTTTCTAAAAAGGCATCTAGGTTTAGTTTCATTTCAAAAAGCATACAAATTTAGTTTTATTTCAAAAAGGCATCTAGGGTTAGTTTCCTTTTTACAAAGGTATTTAGCTAGCTTCTTGCTTTCATATCACCGCTAGCAAAAACACTACCACACACTCATGCTTCATACACAATGGTGATATTGGAATTCATCCCAAATTCCCACTCAATACTGGTGACGTTAGAATTCATCTTCTTCCACCAGCTTATCTCCTAGACACCATAGTAGCCCCCAAGAGTGGTTTTTCAAACTTCATCACCGAAAGATCCCCTACTCTTGAGACTGGTTTTGTGGATTTCATCACCAGAAGGGACCTTCAAAGTGGGATAGGGTTAGACGCATTTGTTCACAAGGCCCATATAATTCTTAAATATGTAACTATTTTTCTTGACTAAGCTCACCCAAGAATGAAGCAGTTGCCCGAATGGGCTAGTAGCAGGTCTTAGATAGTGCCACCTCTTCTTGTGAGAGGATTTTGGACTCCTTATCCCATTTTGAGTTCCTCTCATTTGGATATCATTTTACTACACCTTTACATTTAGGTCACCATTCACCTTTTGAGACACTATTCTATTATGTGCACCCTTGGGTGTTGCAGGAGGTTTCATGTTGATGACACTCCTGTTATTTCTAGAGTTTCACCCCACTTCTCGTGGTACTTTATAGAGTAGATATCATCATCAAAACACACAAAACAAGCAAACATTTATTTTTCTTTGTTTAGCAATGATTCCAATTATGCTTTGTTTGCACTCTCACAAAAATTGGTTTAAGCACATTCACCTATTAGTAGCCCACCTACAGGTTGTCTACAACTTACCACTTATAGTTTTCTATCAAATTTACTATCTAGACCTAGTTCGCATAGCACTGTGCGAACCTGATTTTTTTAGTATAGGTTTGCATAGTGACATGCAAACTCTATTTTAGTACACAAAAATATGCCAAATTTCACAAATTTGTCTAAAATATTACACAAAACACACCCATAGGCTCAAATTTATATTTTTGGATAGTTTGAGCACCTAATTGCACTATATGGCATAATGCATGTTATTACTAGAAACTGAGCGTGCGAGCAAGCACGAGAGGAGGCTTCTCATGCCACCTACAGTCAGTCTATTACTCCCCCTCCCTTCACAAGGGAAGCATCCATGCTCACACCTGATCTCCTTACAGGTTCTGAGTCACCTCACATATGCACTATGTTTCATGTCGAGACTTCTATTTCTAGCAACATGCTTACCACCTCATTCGACCAAGATCATCCTCTTCTTCCCCACTCACCCCACATAATCCACCATCCAAATTTTATGATCATGTCATTTATATCGCTCCAAGAGACCCATCTCATTTCTTTACCATTGAGGAGGAGACTCCACCTACTTCACCTACTTTTGTTCATCCTTTCCTTCAGGATCCATCTCACTCCCTTCTCGGGGATTACCCTTCATTGCTTAATTGGCCTTACCCTGAGGCTCTGATATCTACCACGATAGTAGGGATGATTTTTGATCCTCAATACTCCACCTCGAGCACTCAAGTTCCTTCATCACAATTCACTTTGAAACAGTCCCCACTGTAGCAATATTATACTCCACCCACATCATCACTTCAGTATGCTTCCCAAGCATCGCAACAACCACCTTCCCAACAATCATATTTTATATATTTTGATACCACATCACAACCTACCTCTCAATTGGAACAATTGTTTCCTCAAAAACATCAATAAATCCTGTATTCACAAACCTTTGTGGATACATTCAGCATGATTTCTTCTCAAGCTTCCATATTTGAGACGTACAATCATTCCTTGTCATTACCTCCACCTACGTTCCTCTCTTTTGGGATGTTTTGGTATGCCATATTATACTCCTCTTACACCTATACCCATTCCACATTTCGTCTTCCTCTACCTCATCCATTTTAGGATCCCCCTTCCATTCCTATTTCTTCTTACAATCTACTCTATCCATATTAACTCACCAATCCCTCGTTTTATTCTTCCCAATCCGAGTTTTCCATTCATCACTCATATGGTCAAGTGCAATTACCATCCTATAGCACATCATCTTTCAAACCACCTTCATCATCTAACCAAACACCGCTCCCTCCACCATAATCTTCTACCCCTACTTTCTTCATGATACCTCCTTCTTGGTCGTCCTCTCCAACTACACAACTATTGTAGTATATTACTATACAGTAGCCACAAATATCACAACCACAATATTACCATTCTCAACAGATGTCTTTTCCATAGCAAATTCTCACATCAACTCCCATCTTTCATGCTATTCAACAACCACATCCACAGGAATAGTTCTAATATATTCTTGTTTCATAATGAGAGGAACAATAGCTCTAGTATCCTCCCCATTCCCAATTTTCTACTACTTTAGCATAGTTTATCGCATCTCCATAACCTGAAATCCAACTCTTACGAGAGCAAGTGAAGATGTTGGATCTTCGTATGACTGGTTATGGGTCCCATAAATCCACATACAATGAGTTGTGCAACAAACCCATTCACCTGTCAGTTCCCATTCCTCCTTACCCATACCGCTTTGAGATTCTAAAATTTGACAAGTACAAAGGTAAAGAGGATCCTTGAGAACACGTTAGTAACTATCACTTCGCAAGTTATTAGCTTCATAGCATCGATCCCCTCATTTTGTGTACCTTTGCTCTCTCACTTGGGAGACAAGCTCTTGATTGGTACAACATGCTCCTGTGCCATAGCCTGTTCACGTTTGAATAGTTGGTCAATTCATTTCTAGAACATTTCTCCATCAATATCAAAAAGAAGAAAAATTTTTCTGATGTCTATACCTTATGAGAAGCTGATGATGAACCTATTACAAATTTTATTCCTCGATGGAGATCGATCATCCATGACCTAGCTGATAGCCTTCCATTCGCTAAACTTGTCACACTATTTGCCAAAAGCTATCACAAACACATCTCCACACCTTTGCAACTTCATCAAAGTCACACATTTTATGAAGCCATTGCTCAAGCAAAGGTCATTGAAGATATTAAAGTCCAATCTAGAAAAATCATGCTCAGGAAGAAACTATATTACAACTCTAATTTTTGCTTCAATCAAAATGTGTTGAATCAACCCTTCTCAAAATAGTCACAAACCAACCAAGTGGCAGCAACTTCTCTAGCTTCTTCATCGATCTCGCAACCTCGTCCTTCGTAGCAGAAGTTGTTTCAAACTAACACGCCCTCTCCATATAAACCATAAAGCTCGTAATCTTCATCCTCAGCTTCCATAATAAAATTTGACTCCTCTTTGAGCACTTGCTCACTCTATTTTAGATATTTTACATGGGTCATATCACCTTACTCAAAATTCAACCTATTGATCCAAATCAACCCAAACCTCATGGATTCAATAAGTAGGCCTTATATGCATACCATCGATAACATAACCATGATATAGGGTCTTTTAAATCCTTCCATAGCCTAGTCCGGGATCTCATCGATCGGGGTACCATTCAGGTTTCAAACCCTCTTGCACCATAAAACCAAAACTTGGGTATCTATCAGAATCCACTACCCGAACACGGGGGGACCAATCTACAAGGAACCCAATCTAATCCATACGATCAATATAGGCAAGTTAATAGTGTCCACCATGATCCTCCCTCACACGAAGTAGTTGGCATGATTAATATTACCACTCACACTCAGCGCTATCCACCATACTAGGATGCACCTATTGTTTCACCTCTAGTACCATTCACTTCTCAATCACCTGCAACATCAAATGTTTCACAACCACCACCTCAAAATATCATCACTATTCATTGTAGCCTCACACACCAGTTACATAATGACCTAGCTAGGCTATCCATTTTTGATCTATTACAACAATCTCAATCCCATTATAAGGAATTGAACGATATTATTCTATCAATCGACAGTGAAACCCAGATACAAATGCATTTTTGAACTTTGAAGGGAACATCCCCCACTACATGCAACCCTCTATCATCTTCCATGACCATGAGATTACTAAACTTATGGGTGAGGGAGCTGATCCTCCCCTTCATATTCAAGCAACCATCAATAACATCACCTACACGTGTGTCCTCATTGATACTAGTTCTTCCATTAGCATCATATTTACTGTTGCCCTACATCACCTACATATTCCACCTACTCACTTCTCTATTCCATCACTCGATATTTGTTCTTTTGATGGTTTCATGCGACCCATAGTAGGCTCTATCATCTTTCCTATCCATGTAGGCATTAGGACCATCTCCATTTTATTCCACATTATTCAAGACAAGATGCAATAAAATATCTTGTTTGGATGTCCATGGATCCATGATATGTAATACGTTCCCTCAACCTTACATAATTGTCTCAAATATGTGTATGATAGACTCATCCATTGTGTTCTCGCTGATGGTGACCCATTCAAATTCTGCAACATCGTCGACCTTCCACCAGGAACTTCATTTTCCTCTACATAGGTCTTTCCTATTCCTTCACATAATCATGTACAAAATTCTACATCTTCTCCTACATGTGCCTCATCATCGCATTGCTCATTAGGGACATACATGTTCCCCTACTACTTCCAACACACATCCATCCTCTTCTACAGATCCCCACCTTACATCTATACCCTTCTCACCACCTTACTCATAGCCTCCTCCTCATTCCTAGCCATCTTATTCCACGAATCCTCCTCCTATATCTATACCTTTTTGCCACCATCTTTGTGGCCTCCTGCTTTGTCTCATCCATATTCCTCTATAGAGCCCCCTATCCTCCCTACTCCTCAAACACCTCCAATTCCCTTCCATCATTGACCTTAGTCTTTCACATCCTCTCGTAGCCTGATGCCTATGCCCAATCGTCCTACCTTGTAGTTTCTACATGTTGGTCATCCCATCCCTTCCACTACAGCTGAATGCCATGATTGGGAACAATGTACCTCTCTCCTTGGTACCCAACTATTCCATTATTCTACTAGTACTATCCACAATTTTAAAATCTCATCTTCCTCCTTTGATTCAAGCTCATCGTCTCGTTCACCATCATGTTCCTCACCCCACGTGTCCATTTTCATGACCAATTATAGTCCTGGTGAATATAATATTAATTATGCTCATGTGCATCCTCTAATAATCCAATCTACCTACAACTTTGGTCACCCCTCTTTCTTAGCAATTACCATTGGTACTATCATGCCACTGGGTACATCAAATAATTGTACAAACTTCATCTATGTAGGTCTAGACTCGTTGCTCCTGACAACCATACCCCCATCACCATAGTCTAGCTTCTATGGTACTTTAAACCACATGTCCAACCCACACTTCTCTTTATGCTACCTTTGGTGTTTCCATTGGCATGGCTTTGGACTAGGCCATTATGAGCAAGGATTACAAATTCCTATTAACCCTCATGTCTAACTATCCACAAATAAATTCGGTCTGGGTTACCACCCTATAATTGTTCACATGCTCGAAGATGAGCTTTAAGATATTTCTCTACATCCACCACTAATTTATATACACTCATTGGAATAAGAATTCGATACTAACATCCTAGATGAGAGTCCATATCCTCATTATTCAATGTACCTTCTTTCAGGAAATGTCATTTTTGATACCATTGCTTACTGCATTGATGAACTAGTTGATAAATTTATTGACCTCTCCCTCACTGCTCCTTGCTTAGAACACATTTCTTCACCTCCCCCTTCATTTCTTATGAATTCATTCATACCATTGCATAGTCTATGATAAACTCACAGTTCTATCACTCAACCTCGTTATCCACCCGTGGTTCTACGTCCTTCATTGAATATACCACATCATTCACATACTCTTGATTATTCATATTTAGACTCATAATCTCTCACTATCTCCACTACCTCTGTTAATGTGGTCAATGTGAACTTATTCTCCCCACTTTGATACATGTCTCCTCCGGGTCACAAAAATGCACCAAGTCCGAACTTCATCGACTTCACTCACATTTTCCCTACACCTTCTTTGTATGAATTCTTGTTATCACCACCCATATTGTACATTGCTAATGCACATTCCCTATCTATTCTACCTCACATCCCATGGGTTAATCATACATATGTATATTTAGATGATGAATTCAATTTACCAGAGGCTAACGATGACCTCTATCTCATTTTGATCTCAGTTCAACTACAAGATGGTTCCCACATGCTTGTGGAGGATACCACCGATATTGACATTGGTGATGATCCCACCAATCTCCACATTGTTAAAATCACTGCCAACCTCTCATTAGAGGAACACACCTTGTTTACTGCTTCCCTTAAAGAATACATTAGAGTTTTCTCTTGGTCCTACATGGACATGCCTGGACTCGATCCATCATTAGTAGTTCACAACCTCACCCTTGATGGCGAAACTAATACTGTTAAACAAAAATTATGATGCATGCATCCCATGATCACTTTAATGGTATGCATCCCATGATCACTTTAATGGTAAAATATGAGCTCCAAAAGCTCCTCGATGTGGTATTTATACAACCCATTGATGAATCAGAATAGGTATCCAACATGGTCTTGGTACCAAAACCCTCTGGTGAAATTTGCATCTAGACTAATTTTAGAGATTTGAACAAAGCTTCTCCTAAGGATAAATATCTCTTCCCTACATCAACTCACTGGTCGATTCCATCATAGGCCATGAAATGATATCCCTTATGGATGGCTTTTTTAGTTACAATCATATCAAGATCAATCCTACTGATCAACACAAGATATATTTCACAACCCCTTGGGGGACATTCTGTTACAAGATCATGCTTTTTGACCTTAAGAATGCTGGGGCAACTTATCAGTGTGCCATGACTTACATATTCCATGACTACATGCACAATATCGTGGAAGACTATGTTGATGACCTCATAGCAAAATTGAAAGAATACTCTCAACATCTTGCAGATCTTCAAAAGACCTTTGATCGCCTTCTCAAACACAACATACGCCTTAACCTTAATAAGTGTGTCTTTGGTGTCATTTTAGGTAAGATCTTAGGGTTCATTGTTTCTCAATAATTCATTTAATTCAACCCTAATAAATTCAAAGCCATCGTCAAGATACCTCCACCTTCTAATCTCAAGCAACTTTGCAACCTACAGGACAAAATTCAATCTATTCATCGCTTCATCATGTTGAGCAAGGTGCAACAAAAATATTGTCATTGTTGTCAACATAGTCAAACAGATTGGTTGATGCAATGGATAGGAGTTAAGAGGTTCTTCAGAGTATGTACAGTGATTTTCCAAAAGATCGAAGTGGCCCATATGCTAAAAATCAAAAGAAAATCACAAGGAAAAAAACTGTCACGATATCGCGACATGTTGAGCAAGAAAGAAAAACTATCACGATATCGTGACATGTTGAGCAAGAAAGAAAAACTGTCGTGATATCGCAACATGTTGAGCAAGAAAGAAAAACTGTAGCGATTTCGTGACATGTTCGAAAAGAAAGCACAAGCAGGAAAAACTATCGCGATTTCGCGATATGTTCGAAGAGAAAATGCAAGCAAGAAAAACTGTCGTGATTTCGCAACATGTTCGAAAAGAAAATGCAAGCAACAAAAACTGTCGTGATTTTGCGACATGTTTGAAGAGAAAGCGCAAGCAAGAAAAACTGTCACGATTTCACGACATGTTCAAAGAGAAAGCGCAAGCAGGAAAAACTGTCGCGATTTCGTGACATGTTGGAAGAGAAAAATGCAAGTAGAAAAAGTGTCGCAATTTCACGACATATTGCAAGAGAGATAGTACGGAAGAAAAAGTGTCACGATTTCACGACATGTTGGAAGAGAAAAAGGCAAGTAGAAAAAGTGTCGCGATTTCGCGACATATTGCAAGAGAGATTGTACGAAAGAAAAAGTGTCACGATTTCGTGACATATTGCAAGAGAGAGAGTCCAAAAGAAAAAGTGTCACGATTTTGCGACATATTGCAAGAGAGATTGTACGGAAGAAAAAGTGTCACGATTTTGTGACATATTGCAAGAGAGAGAGTCCGAAAGAAAAAGTGTCATGATTTCACAACATATTGCAAGAGAGATTGTACGGAAGAAAAAGTGTCGCGATTTCATGACATATTGCAAGAGAGAGAGTCCGAGAGAAAAAGTGTTGCGATATCACATGTCGCGTTTTTGTGACCCGAAGGCAAGAGAAAGAACAAAGGAGAAAAAGTGTCGCGATATCGTGACATGTTGCATTTTCACGACTAAAGGAGGAGAGAGAAAGTAAGAAGGTAGAAGTGTCGCGATATCGCGACAAAAGTAAAGAGGAAGAGTACGAAGGCGAAAGTGTCGTGATATCGTGACATGTTGTGTTTTCGCAGGTACAAACCAAGTAAAGTAGCAAGGAGGTGAAAGTGTCGCGATATCGCGACATGTGTTTTTGCTGGTACAAGCCAAGAAAAGAAGCAAGGAGGTAAAAGTGTTGCGATATCGCGACATGTGTTTTCACGGGCAAAATCCGAGAAGAGGACAAAGAGGCAAAAGTGTTGCAATTTCGTGATAGGTCGCTTTAGCACGAGCTAAGAAGAGAACCCAGCTGGAATAAGATATGTGACAGTTAACTAAAGTTATACGACAATTACAGGGGCCATTGTAGAAGAAAATCATGCAACTAAAATAAGAAGAGTTAACTCGAAGTCGATACGACGAGTCATGAGTGTATTTACAGAGAAAAATCAAGTAGCTAAAATAAGAACAGTGAACTGAAGTCAGAATGACAGTTACAGGGACAGTTACGGAGTGAAATCATCGAGCGACGGTTAAACTAAAAGTCATTAGTCGAAGAACAAACAAAGAGTCGTAACTATTAATAGGTTGCATGAGAGAATACTATGTGATAAAGGAGTTACATATAGAAGTTTCTATTAATAAATTGCATGCAAAAATATGGAAGTTAAAAATAGAGTCAGAACTTTGTTATAAAAGGAGGTCTGCGTGGAGAATTAAAAGGCTACAAAAAAGAGGGTTCGAAGAGTGTCGTAAGAGAGCATTAAGCAGAGCCGTGAGAGCTATAAGAGTGCAATAATAAGCGCAGTAAGAGGGTTGTAAGAGGGCCGTAAAAGTGTAGTAAGCAGAGCCTTAAGTGTGTGTGGTGTTTTGGTGAATAGCGAGAGAGGTTGGATTAGCAATAGACCAGTCAGGGTCTTGTATAAGTGAAGGCATTTCTATGTCAATTTTTTAGTTTTAAAATTGTAGTCCAAGTTGGTGCTTGGAATTAGGGGTTGGTTCTCCTTTCTGTTGGTGTAGATAAATCAGGGGTTGGTGCTCTTTCCAGTGGGTGCTGGTAAATTGATTGTAAAATTGGTATTTTGCAAAGGCTAGATTTGGACGAAAATCCAAGTAGTAATTTTTGAGGAGTAGCCAAATTGGTGAACCTCATTACATCGTGTGTTGTGGAATGCTCTCTTGTTATACTTGCTTTATTTGATTTTAAATTTTCATTGTTTCGACGTTAAGAGTTGTAGATTTGAATTTAAATAGCTACACTGATTCACCCCCCCTCAGTGTCATTATGAGACTAACAATTGGTATCAGATCCAAGTTCCTGAACAAGCTTAATCGGCTAAGGTGATCTTGGAAGTGAGACAATGGCAGGTGGTGAAGGATTCTCATCAAACAAAGCACCATTGTTTGATGAAACCAATTACGCATTTTGGAGACTCGTGGATGTAGACATATCTATGTGCTTTGGGATACGACATTTGGGAGTCAATAGACAGTGGATACACAATACCCACCACTCCTCCAACCGATGCTGTCCATAAGAAACTATTTGAGAATAACTCTAAAGCAAAGAATGCTATCATGTGCGATTTAGTGGACAACAAACTGATAAAGATTATGAGTTGTAAAACGATGAAAGACATGTGGGACAAACTAAGGATCATTCATGAAGGAGACGACAAGATCAAGGAGGCCAAGTTACAAACGCATCGAGCTTAGTTCGAAGCATTAAAGATGAATGATGATGAGAACATAGAGGCATACATGCTGAGAGTTAATGGAATCATTAATGCGATTAGAGGACTCGGTGAGGAAATGGAAGATGCTATCGTCGTGAAAAAGGTACTAAGATCTCTTCCCCAAAGATTTGATTCTAAAGTTTCAGCAATAGAAGAAGCTAAAGATCTAAATACTTTTAGTATGGATGAGATGCATGGTTCTTTGACCGCATATGAGATGAGAATAGGAAAAACTAAACCCACAGATAGAGAAGCTGCTTTTAAAGCACATAAAAATATAAAAGCAAAATAAGAATCCGAGGAAGAAGAGACATCAGAGAAAATGGAAGCAAACTTTGTTCAGAAACTAATAAGGGGAAAAGGAAAATATAGAGGAAAGCTACCATTTAAGTGTTTCAACTGTTGAGGCATTGGGAACTTTGCAGCTAAATGTCCACTTAATGAGAAAAACAAAAGTGATGAAGGTTTACACCAAGAAAGAAGTGACTAGAAGAAGAAGCCAAATTTTAGAAAAGGCAACTTCAAGAAGAAAAATTTCATATCCAAGAATGTCAGTCCTTCAGAAGACAACTCTGGTGAGGATTCTGAAGAAGAAACAAATGAAACTCTTTTCATGGCATTCAAAGAAGAAAAAATAGAGGAAAAATAGGAATGTAATAAAAAACTTGAGGCTGAGGTTGAAGTAGATCTGGAAGGTGAGTTGGTCGCTGCACTTAAAGAGCTAAGTATAAAAAAGAAAAAGAATAAGAAAATTTCAAGGAAGCTTGAGGATGACAATGAAATCATAACCAGCTTGAAAGTACAGATAGACAAATTTAAGAAAATATCTAAAGATATCGAAGTACAATTAACCATGAAAATAGATGAGTGCAACAAGATAGAAGAAGAGATTGTTGTTTTAAGGATGCAGCTAGAAGATATGAATCAAAAAATGAGTTGTTATCACAAACTTGAAGAAAGTTCTATGAAGCTAGATAAGATTATAAATAACTAAAGGACTACAGGAATCAAATTTGGTTTAGGCTTTGTCGAAGGAGAATCATCAAATGGATCAAAGGCCATAACTGTAGAACCCATAAAGAATGAAGATAAGATTAGGGTTGATCAAGAAAAAATGAATCATGCTAAAGAAAGCAATAATGCCAGGCACGAGAGGAGTATTGACAATGATGGATTCACCAATGTCACTCATCAAAGGAGAAGAATATTTATGGCTCCCACTACAAAATTGCAAAGACCATCACCCAGGTTCACTCATTCCTTTTTTGGTTATTGTTTTAAATGCAATGGTTATGGACATAAGATTTCAGATTGCAAGTATAATATATGACAAAGGAACTTTACCAGTAGAATTTTTTTTCACCGTTGATGGATTATGCAGTAGAATGTTATAACTGTCATAATTTTTGGCACATTGCAAGAAATTGTCGAAGTACATTTGTAGTAAATAAACATCACAAAAGAAAATTTCAACCAAATGGTTTGATACAGAATAGAAAATTTCTCGAAAAACATGCACAGGCTACTGACAAAGAAAAGTCAAAACAAGTGACCAAAACTGTAATCAAACCAGATTGGAAAGAAAAGGAGTGACCCAAGGAAGAAAAGGAATCCTTGATCGTTCAGACAACATTTAAAGTGCAGAACAAATCTACACCATGGATACTTGATAGTGGATGCTCCAGTCATATGACAGGTGGCAAACAAAAATTTGAGAAGTTACAAAAATATGAAGGTGGTTCTGTAAAATTTGAAAATAATGATGGAGCTAAGATAGTTGGCAAAGGATCAGTTAAGATCAGTGACAAAAAATTCAAGTCAAAAGAAGTCTTGTTTGTGATTGGTCTGAAGCATAAGTTGTTAAGCGTAAGTCAGATTTGTGACAGAGGTCATGAAGTAATTTTCAAGAAGAAGGGTTGTGAAGTCAGAACAACAAACTATGGAAAGTTGATAGCAACTGGATCAAGGACATCTGGAAACCTATATACTCTCTCAAAGACTTCAGAAGGAGCATGCTTGATTGGATAGGAAGAAGAAAATTGGTTGTGGCACAAGAGGCTCGGTCATATCAGTTTTGACAATCTAGTAAAAATCAGCTCAAAAAGGGCAGTGAGAGAAATTCCTACCATTGGCAAACCATTAAATAGCATTTGTGCTTCATGCCAAAAGGAGAAGCAAACTAGAGCCACATTTAAAAAAAAAGAGTACTTCACAAGTAAACCTTTAGAACTAATACATACTGATTTATGTGGACCCATGAGAACGCAAAGCATAAATGGTGACAAATACTTTATGTTGTGCATAAATGACTATTCCAGGATGACATGGGTACTATATTTGAAGCTTAAATCGGATGCCTTTGAGATGTTCAATATTTTCAAAAAACAAGTTGAGAATCAAACAGGAAAAAGGATTAAATGTTTAAGATCAAATAGAGGAGGAGAGTTCATTTCAAAGGAGTTTGCAGAATACTATGAAAAATATGGGATTAGGAGACAGTTTTCAGCAGCAAGGACACCTCAGTAGAATGGTGTGGTAGAAATAAAGAACATGAAAGTGCAAGAAATGGCATGGACTATGTTGACTGAGAGCAAAATAGCAGATAGATTTTGGAAAGAGGCAGTCCATACTGTGGTATACATCCAAAATAGGTGCATGTTGAGGACACATGAAAGCAAAACTCCGTATGAGTTGTGGTTCGGTAAAAATGCAACAACAAGATACTTTAAAGTTTTTGGCAGCAAGTGTTACATCAAAAGAACTAAAGATAATCTTGGTAAGTTTGAAGATAGAGCGGATGAAGGTATTTTTCTTGGCTATTCGACAAAAAGCAAAGCCTACACATGCTACAACAAGAGGCTAAAGAAAATTGTGGAGAGTGCCGATGTTAAAGTTGATGAAGGTAGGGAATGAGAAATAAGCTATAAAGAAAACTACCCAATTTATGAAGAGGTTATTGAAGGAGATGAAGAAAAGGAAACAGAAAATTGACTCAGATGATTTAAGTAGTGATTCAGAAGATGAAGAAAACAAGAAATTCAAAACAGGCAGCTGGCAGAAAAATCATCCTAGAGAGCAAATAGACCCCATAGTTGGTGTTCAGACAAGAAGAAGAGTAGTAAGTAACTACTCTCTATTATCCAACATTAAGCCCAAAAATGTTGCTGAAGCAAGCAAAGATGAAATTTGGATGACGACAATAAATGAAGAATTAGATCAGATCGAGAAAAACAAAACCTGGGAGTTAGTACCAAGACCTGCAAATAAAAATATAATCGGTACTAAATGGATTTTTTGAAACAAATTGAATGAATATGGATAGGTAGTTAGGAATAAAGCAAGATTGGTCTGTAAAGGCTATGCACAAGTTGAAGGTATTGAATTTGAAGAAACCTTTGCACTAGTGGCTAGACTAGACGCAATTAGAATGTTTCTGGCTTTAACAGTTCACAAGAATTTCAAAGTTTATCAAATGGACGTGAAATCAGCATTTCTAAATGGAAAACTTGAAGAAGAGGTCTATATTGAGCAGCCAGATGGTTTCCAACTCGGTGATAATCCAAACTTCGTCTGCAAGTTGAAGAAAGCACTGTATGGCTTGAAACAGGAACCTAGAGCATGGTATGCAAGGCTAGACAACTATCTTACTCAACAAGGGTTCAAAAAAGGTATGGTGGATAGCAATTTGTATGTCAAAACAGAGAATGGCCATCTCATTGTCCTTGTTGTATATGTAGATGATATCATTTTTGGCAGCAACAATGATGAGTCGTGTAAATATTTAGCAAATAAGATGTAGAAAGAATTTGAAATGTCAATGATTGGTGAACTTTCATATTTCCTCGAACTGCAAGTTAATAAAAATGAGAAGGGCATATTTATTTCTCAAGTTAAATATGTGAAAGAGATGCTAAAAAAGTTCACAATGGAGGATTGTAAGCCTGTTAGCACTCCCATGATGATAGGTTGCAAGTTGAGCAAAGATGACAAATCTCTAGATGTTGATCAAACCATGTACAGATCAATGATTGGGAGCCTCCTGTATTTGACAGCTACCAGACCAGATATCTTGCAGGTAGTTTGCATGGTAGCACGATTTCAGGCTAGTCTCAAGGAGAGTCATGTGACAACAGTGAAGAGGATTCTTCGGTATCTAAAGGGTACTATGGAGTATGGGTTATGGTATTCAAAAGGTAAGGACTTCACCCTTATTGCATATTCAGATGCAGATTGGGCAGGATGTGTCGATGACAGAAAGAGTACCAATGGAGGTGCATTCTATCTTGGAGACAAGTTGGTCGCATGGCACAGTAAGAAACAAGAGTCAGTCTCCTTATCCACAGCAGAGGCAAAATATATTGTAGCAACTACATGTTGTACACAGGTCTTATGGATGAAACAAACCCTAAAAGATCTTGGCATTAACTTCAATGAGCCAATTTTAGTTAAGTGTGATAACACCAGTGCCATTAACATCTCAAAGAATCCGGTTATGCATTCTCACACAAAACATATTGCTATCCGATATCACTTTCTGAAGGAGAAAGTTACGAAAGGTGAGGTTAAGTTGGATTTTGTCCCAACTTCAGAGCAAGTAGCGGATATCTTCACAAAACCGCTACCCAAGGAAATTTTTGAGCACCTTCACAATAAATTGGGAGTGGTCACGCTTCCCAAGAACTGACTAGCTATCGGGACCACATTCTCAGGGGGAGCATTTATATATTTGATTATCTTTTTGCTCATGTTTGTAATTTTTGTTAACTGTAATAATTTGTGCTTGAGAATGTTGTGCATGGACTCAGGGGGAGTCTGCAGCAGCCCTTTGGTATTATTTTCAAAGGGGGAGAAGAATTACAGGAAATTACACATGTGTTGCCAACAATTCCAAAGGGGGAGATTGTTGAGCAAGGTGCAGCAACAATATTGTCATTGTTGTCAACACAGTCAGACAGATCGGTTGATGCAATGGACAAGAGTTAAGAGGTTCTTCAGATTATGTACAGTGATTTTCCAAAAGATCGAAGTGGCCCATATGCTAAAAAAAAAAGAAAATCACAAGGAAGAAAACTGTCGCGATATCGCGACATGTTGAGCAAGAAAGAAAAATTGTCGCGATATCGCGACATATTGAGCAAGAAAGAAAAACTGTCGTGATTTCTCGACATGTTCAAAAAGAAAGCGCAAGCAGGAAAAACTATCACGATTTCGCATCATGTTCGAAGAGAAAGCGCAAGCAAGAAAAACTATCGTGATTTCACGACATGTTCAAAAAGAAAATGCAAGCAAACTGTCACGATTTTGCGACATGTTCGAAGAGAAATCACAAGCAAGAAAAACTGTCGTGATTTCGTGACATGTTCAAAGAGAAAGCGCAAGCAGGAAAAACTGTCGCGATTTCGCGACATGTTGGAAGAGAAAAAGGCAAGTAGAAAAAGTGTCACGATTTCGTGACATATTGCAAGAGAGATAGTACGGAAGAAAAAGTGTCGCGATTTCGCGACATGTTGGAAGAGAAAAATGCAAGTAGAAAAAGTGTCATGATTTTGTGACATATTGCAAGAGAGATAGTATGGAAGAAAAAGTGTCACGATTTCGCGACATGTTGGAAGAGAAAAAGGCAAGTAGAAAAAGTGTCATGATTTCATGACATATTGCAAGAGAGATTGTACGGAAGAAAAAGTGTCGTAATTTCACGACATATTGCAAGAGAGAGAGTCTGAAAGAAAAAGTGTCACGATTTCGTGACATATTGCAAGAGAGATTGTACGGAAGAAAAAGTGTTGTGATTTTGCGACATATTGCAAGAGAGAGAGTCCGAAAGAAAAAGTGTCGTGATTTCGTGACATATTGCAAGAGAGATTGTACGAAAGAAAAAGTGTCATGATTTCACGACATATTGCAAGAGAGAGATTCCGAGAGAAAAAGTGTCGCGATATCGTGACATGTCACGTTTTCGCGACCCGAAGGCAAGAGAAATAACAAAGGAGAAAAAGTGTCGCGATATCGCGACATGTCGCATTTTCACGACTAAAGGAGGAGAGAGAAAGTAAGAAGGCAGAAGTGTCGCAATATCACGAAAAAAGTAAATAAGAAGAGTACGGAGGTGAAAGTGTCGCGATATCACGACATGTGTTTTCGCGGGTACAAACCAAGTAAAGTAGCAAGGAGGCAAAAGTGTCACGATATCATGACATGTGTTTTCACGGGTACAAGCCAAGAAAAGAAGCAAGGAGGCAAAAGTGTCGCGATATCGCAACATGTTGTGTTTTCATGAGCAAAATCTGAGAAGAGGACAAAGAGGCAGAAGTGTAGCGATTTCGCGACAGGTCGCTTTGGCGCGAGCTAAGAAGAGAACCCAACCGAAATAAGATATGTGACAGTTAACTAAAGTTATACGACAGTTACAGGGGCCGTTGCAAAAGAAAATCATGCAGCTAAAATAAGAAGAGTTAATCGAAGTCAGTATGACAGTTACAGGTGTAGTTACAAAGAAAAATCATGCAGCTAAAATAAGAACAGTGAACTGAAGTCAGAATGACAGTTACAGGGCAAGTTACAGAGTGAAATCATCGAGCGACGGTTAAACTAAAAGTCATCAGTCGAAGACCAAACAAAGAGCCATAACTATTAATAGGCTGCATAAGAGAATACTGTGTGATAAAGGAGTTACATATAGAAGTTTCTATTAATAAGTTGCATGTGAAAATATGGAAGTTAAAAATAGATTCAGAACTTTGTTATAAAAAGAGGCTACATAAAAGAGGGTTGGAAAAGTGTCGTAAGAGAGCGTTAAGCAGAGCCGTGAGAGCCATAAGAGTGCAGTAAGAAATGCAGCAAGAGGGTTGTAAGAGGGCCATAAAAGTGTAGTAAGCAGAGCCTTAAGTGTGTGTGGTGTTTTGGTGAATAGCGAGAGAGGTTGGGTTAGCAATAGACCAGTCAGGGTATTGTATAAGCGAAGGCATTTTTATGTTAATATTTTAGTTTCAAAATTGCAGTCCAAGTTGGTGCTTGGAATTAGGGGTTGGTGCTCCTTTCTGTTGGTGCAGATAAATCAGGATTTGGTGCTCCTTCCAGTAGGTGCTGGTAAATTGATTGTAAAATTGGTATTTTGCAAAGGCTGGATTTGGACAGGAATCCAAGCAATCATTTTTGAAGAGTAGCCAAATTGGTGAACCTTGTTACATCGTGTGTTGTGGAATGCTCTCTTGTTATACTTGATTTATCTGATTTTAAAATTTTATTGTTTCGGCGTTAAGAGTTGTAGATTTGAATTTAAATAGCTACACTGATTCACCCCCCCTCTTAGTGTCATTTTGAGACTAATACATCGCCCAACTATCTGTCAAGTGTAAACCATTTAATCACATCTTACAAAAAGGGGTCACCTTCAAATGGGATACCAACTGTTAGTAAGACTTTGAATCAATCAAAGCCTATCTTACATCACGACCAATTCTATCTCCACCACATCAATAATTGCCCTTCTTTTTGTATATTTCTACTATAGATTTTGCAATTGGAACATTATTGGCTCAGAAGAATGTGCTTAATCATGAGCAATTCATCTATTATATCAGTGGTACTCTGGTCAGCTACAAAACCCAATACACCTACATGGAAAAGCTATGCTTGGCTATAGTTTGTACGACATAAAAGCTACACCACTACATGCTTAAGCATATAACCTTTGTCATCACCTGCGATAATCCATTATGCTACATAAAGAATAAGAGGTATCATAACTATCATAATGCTAAATGGATCATGATCCTTACTGAATTCAACCTCAAATTCATTTTTAAGAAGTCCATCAAGGGATAGGTCATCGTCAACAAACTAGCTGAGGCTCCATTGCCTGAAAACCAACCACTCCTTATTCAACTTCCTGATGATTCCATCTTCCACATCATAGAAATGGAAGAACATGTTGAACCCGAAGAACTAGTTGACCTAACACTCATCTTTGATGGCTCTCGTTGCACTCACACTAGGGTGCTGGAATCGAATTTTTCACACCTAATGGAGAACCTCTCCCATTTTCATTTAAATTAAGTTTTCCTTGCATGAATAACAATTTTAAATATGAATCTCTAATTCTTAGCTTAAAACAAGTGCTCTCTATGCACATTAGATGCATTCAAATCATTTGTGATTCTCTTCTTATCATCAATCATGTCAAGAAGATTTGGTAAAGTCCCTGCCTGGTACTCCAAAAATATAAACAAATTGCTCAACAATCCATCCCTCAACTTAAGTGGTATGATATCAAGGCTGCTCCCCACTCGTTAAATCATTTTTCCAACACAATGGCTTCCCTGTGGTCTTTAATACCACAATACCCCTCTCTAACACAACATGTGTGTCCATCCATACTTTAACACAATCTACTATTTTACCTTCATCCTCCATCGATGATGATGGCATCCATGTCATCCAAACCGAGCCACATGATCCTTGGTTTTCTCAAATTAAGGATTATATCAAATCAAACTTTATTCCTTGCGACTTACCAGATGATCATCACTGAGCATTCAAAAAAAGGGTGATTCGTTACACACTGCTGGGGGATATCCTATATAATTATAGTCATGATGGCATCCTTATACGTTACCTCGAGCCACAAGAATCTCAATGAGTGGTCCAAGAAACTCATGATGGAACTTGCAGTGGCCACTTTAGTGGGATGACCATCACTAAGTATATTTTATGCATGGGCTACTATTGGCCCAAAATGGAACACCATTGTTGTGAGTACGTCAAACGATGCATCAAGTGTCAAAAATATGCTAACCTCACACACTTACCTTCGAAAGCACTCCAACCCATCCAATCCATGTGGCCTTTCTCACAATGGGGCCTATATCTTATTGGGAAAATATCGCCTGCTTCCTCTAGCAACCATAAGTTTATTATCATTGTTACTGAATATTTTACAAAGTGGGTCGAAGATATACCATTTGTTCAGACCACAAGAGTCAAAATTATGGCATTCATCATTGATCATATCATCTGTCACTTTGGAATTTCCTCATAAATCATATTTAATAATGACACCCCATTTAAAAACAAAACTATCCATACCTTATGCACTAAATTCAACATTCATCATAATTTATCTACCTCGTACTACTCATAGGATAATGACCAGGCTGAAGCTACTAACAAAACTATTTATGCTATCCTTTGTAAAACTATCGTAGAATCTCATTGTGATTAGTATAATAAAATTCCATTGGTATTGTGGACCTACCACACAAGTATTCATACAACCACCGAAGCAACACCCTTTTCTTTGGTCTATGGAACCGAAGCCATTATACCCCTAGAATTCAAGATACCCTCTCTACGCATCTCCATGCAAGACTTCATCGATGACGATACTACTCATTAAGTCAGGCTAGACTAACTAATGCTCTTAGATGAGCATCACATCCATGCCATAGAGTACACATCAATTTATCAAGACCATATTCGCCATACCTACAATAGTAAGGTACACCAACATGAATTTTAAATCAATGACTTGGTTCTCAAAGAGAACCAATAGATCACTAGTCAACCCCACCAACAACGAGATAAATTTATTAGAGTATCAAAATCGATAATCATTGCATTGATAATAATCAAACTTATAGTACAATGCTAGGCTTAGAATAGCCAAGATAGGAATAGAAGATACCCTACCAAAAATCATGCTAACAACTAATCAAAATAGACTAACAACTAACAATATAATATTCATTAATAAAGAGATATTAACGAATATCTAACTAGGTAAAATAAACTAACTACCCTAGGAGAATTAACATATTACCAAATAAGGTAATAGTACTCTAACATCCCCCCTTATTACATTACTTGGGTAATACATATAACTGTATAGTGAAGAAGAAGAGAAATGAAAGATGTTGTCTTGGGCTCTAGCTCTGGCTCATGGCTCTAGATCTGGCTCTAAGATTACCACTGGATGAGTACCTCTGGGTCTATCTCTGGATCTTACTATGAATATGCCTATGGATCATTGCCTCTGGATCTTCCTGTAGATCTGCCTCTGGAACTGTATCTATAGGTCTATCTTTAGGTTTGTCTCTGGGTCATTGCCTCTGGGTCTAACACTCGTTTTGTCACTAGATATGCCCCTGGTTCTACCATAGGTTTTACCTTTTTTGTATAAGCCACACAACATTGCTTTCATCTTATTCCATTGTGTGTGATTTGTCCATCCAAAATCTATATGAACCTTGTTGTATGAGCATGTAGTAAGTCGCAAGGAAGAAAGCCTAATTCTTAGCTTAAAACAAGTGCTCTCTATGCACATTAGACACATTCAAATAATTAGTGATTCTCTTCTTGTCATCAATCATGTCAAGAATATTTGGTAATGTCCCTGCCCGGTACTCCAAAAATACAAACAAATTTCTCAAAAACTCCTCCCTCAACTTAAGTGGTATGATATCGAGGCTACTTCCCACTTGTAAAATCATTTTGCCAACACAATGGCTTCCATGGGGTTTTTAATACCACAAAAAACCCTCTCTAACACAACACATGTGTCCATTCACACTTTAATGCAATACGTTATTTTACCTTCATCCTCCATCAATGATGATGGCATCCATATCATCCAAATTGAGCCACATGATCCTTGGTTTTCTCAAATTAAGGATCATATCAAATCAGGATTTCTTCCTTGCAACTTACCACATGCTCATATAACTAGGTTTAAATTAGGTTTTCGTTGCATGAATAACAATGTTGAATACGAAGCTCTAATTCTCAGCTTAAAATAGGTGCTCTCTATGCACATTAGACACATTCAAATCATTGGTTATTCTCTTCTTATCGTCAATCATGTCAAGAATATTTGGAAATATTTCTACCCAGCACTCCAAAAATACAAATAAATTTCTCAACAACTCCTCACTCAACTTATGTGGTATGATATCGAGGCTAATCCACACTCATAAAATCATTTTTCCAACACAATGGCTTCCCTGGGATATTTAATACCACAAAACCCCTCTCTAACACAACACGTGTGTCCATCCATACTTTAATGCAGTCCACTATTTTACCTTAGTTCACCATCGACGATGATGGCATCCGTGTCATCCACACTGAGCCACATGATTCTTGGTTTTCTCAAATTAAGGATTATATCAAATCAGACTTTCTTCCTTGCCACTTACCACATGCTCATCTGTCCCTTTGTTGGTGCTTTCAGTAGCATAAAAGGTTTAAAATGATTGTGGCATGGTGGTTATAGGGATGGATTATACGAAGAACTGTGTGGTGGCTTTCGAGGTGGATAATGCAAAATATTGTAGCAGCCATAAAATATGGACAACCTACCCGGATTCATGGCGACTACCAATTCCACCATGTAAATTAAAAAAAAATCCAAATTAGTGAGTTATTAGGAATACTACACCAAAATTAAATTATTGGAATTTAGAAACATTAAAAGGCTATAAAAGGAAGTTCATCAAGGAATATAAAGGGTTGGAATTAATTGGTATACTTGTCTCAAAATCACATTAAAGGGATAAAATAAATTCAACCATTAGAACTTCATCAAATTAACAAGTGCTTAGTTTAATAGGAGAAATAAGGAGTAATCGAATTTGATTTTTGCTATTTACAAAACTTTACAAAATCAACCCAAAATTTAACTACTATTCCCAAAAGCACTTTATCACTCATATAACATATCCAAAGTCACTAGGGAGACATAATGCATTTCACAAAACTTTATAATAATAGAAATTTTCAAAGTTTATCAAGTACTCAATCCATTTGGGAGTCATAAGGTTTCTACAAAACATAAATTCTACAAGGGTTTTATCAAATCAAATTCACATACTTTAACTAGGGAGTCATAAGGTAGACTACTACAAAGGTTCTATCAAATCCATTTCTACAACCCTAAGGAATAACAAGAAACACTATCTCAAAACCTATCAAGAAGGAATATGGATGAAATATTAAGAAATGCCTTTATTAATGAAGAATTATTTCATGAAATGAATTTTTATTCTCAAAACCTAATGGATACCCTTGAAGGGTATGAGAATATATTAACTAGTGATAAGGAGAGATTCTCCTTATTTCTTAAAGAAGCAAAATAGGGTAGCTTTGAAGCATTAATTGGTTATCTTCATGAAAACCTCTTCAAGGCATGGTGGAATTTACAAAAAGATAGTTATATTCATATTCGAGGAGTGTTTGATGATTTACCTATCATTAATTGTGTTTGTACTCACTCAACACATGAAGCAAGCTAGCAATACAAATCAATATTATTGTGATGATAGACTAATTCCTCATGAAGAAAAAATTAGTATCAATGCAAAATCGTAGGAGGAAAAGAAAGAAAAGACATGCTAGAAGAGATCATAGCAAAGAAGACATGAATATCAAAGAAACCATAAAGCCTGAACCAAACAGGAATTTTCAAAAGATAGAAGAACCCTCAGTTACAAATCTCCTTGCATTATATGAAGACACTAACTACTTTCCTGATCAAGTTATAGTAAGCAATAAAGGAGGATACAAGTTTCAGTACCCAATAGAAGAAGATCCATATTGAAGATTGAAGTATTCAAATACCCAAATAATGTAATACAGGGGGGTGTTAGAGTATATTGCATCATTTGGATCATGTAAATGTACCATCTTTGGTACATAGTTAGAGTAGGAGATTACTTTAGGGGGAAGTTAGCTAGTTACGTTAAGCAATGTAATAAATGCACAACGTGCAAGTTGTAATGTGCAAGGTGTCCCCTTGTACAACTAGGTAGAGTGTTGGCCAATAAATCTATCTTCCTATATAAAGGTCCTCATAGTGAGTGATCAAATACATCAAGTTCATCAAGTTCATTATAGTAGAGAGTAGTAGATATTGGTATAACTCCTTGATGGAGCACAATGTAGTTCTTTAGCTTATATTAATGGAGTGACCATCACCTTCATACTGCATTATATTTTTACCACTTTCTATTTATAGTTTAATTCATTCATATTGTAAAATTCCATTCTTTCATATTTTCTACCTCTTATCAAGATCTGTGATAGATCTCTCCCATTGCGTATATCCTCAAAAACTAATAGCCACTTGGTGGGTCCATTTACACACCAACATGACAAAGATATTGACCTACTACCACATTGCAAGTGTTACCATTTTGTTGTTTGATATTTTCATGTGCACCCAATTGTCCTACATTTCCTATGTGGGAGCATCTTGTTTATTATGCGTAGCACAAATAAAGGAAAATAACCAACCAACTTGGTTGGTGTTGCGTTGCATGGTTATGGTTGTTTACTGCTTGACCATTAGAGAGGGTCAAAGTAGTTGACCTCGGTTGATACCTGACACATAAGTATTATTTTATTTTTTAATTTTTTAGAATAGGTTGTTTTGACGAATATTCCTCTTTTGAAATTGTAAAGGATATTTTTGCCCCTTTTATTTTGCTGTTGCAGACCCCTTGTGGTTTTCCTCATTTTTTGATATTCCATTCCAACTCGAGTATAGCCTTATTATTACTTGTCGAAAAGATCTTTTCGAGTTGAATCTAATAGCACTAGTCTTTTACCATTTTATAAAGATCTTTCTTGACCTATTGTGCTCTAAATTTTAGGTTCAAAAACAAAATTGTTGTAATTTGGAATGCATTCTTGGTTGAACCCGATACTCCTTAAATCCACCATCATCTTTAAAGACTTTTTGAAGTGCATTTTCCTTCACAAGACCATGACCCTTTATGTGATCAAGGATATCACATGGGTACTCCATGCATTGGAGTTGTCTTTGCCCCTAGTGGCTTGTCTCTTCATGGATTTTTGAGTAGCACCACATCAAGCATCACTTCCACATCTCTGAATACTACAAAGATTTTGACACTTCGAACCACAACCACTTTTGAAGACTACAAAGCCTTAACACTTCAGAAGCTCATTTTTCATATAAAGGTTTTCTAATAGGGAGTGCAGTTCGATGGTACCCTAAACTCCATTCTATGCTTGTTTTGGATTCCCATGATTTATACCTTTTTCCTCTAGAGCTGCGACTTCTTGAAGATTGAAAGATATTTTTACAAGGTCCTTTTTAAGCATAGTAGTGTTCATTCCTACATGCTAGGCATAGTAGTGCTCACTCCTACATGCTAGAGGTTGACCCAAGAGGCAACAAACCTCGAGATCCCATTGGGGATTCCTAAATGGACCTTTTTTGAGCATGTGTTTTGCTCGTTGTTACTCCCTTTGATGGAGTTGTGGTGATCTCCTTGGGGCTCTTGTACATCGTCTATCTCTCTTATTTTTTGAACCACTTTGAAGGATTTCATTTTTGGGCACTTCTATTTATAATATTTTTCCTTCCACTTCCTTGTAAAAGCATTGGAGTCCAATGCTTCTATGGTGGAGAGGGATGATTAGAATTTAAATGACATATGATTTTATTTGATTTCAAATAAATCTTTTAAATGTCGGTATTATTAAATGTCATTATAACAAGTCGACAACTATTGTTAAGATTTAGTTGCTGTTAGGATTTCATTACTGGTTTTCAGTATACAAATTGTATTTGACATCTTGTATGCTTATTTAAAAGTGTAAATTTAATAAAATCAATAATCAAGATTTTTGAAACCTGATGATTAGAATATGCTGATGAAACTAGAGCACATTTGTCATTTGTTGGAGTTATGGGAAGATGCTCCATATAACATGGAAACTCTTGGGAGATCTTAATGATGGTTCATTAGCTACAACATTAGTTTCGTAGCTGCTTGAATCTAGCTTAATGTATTATTGTTCTTCAAATTTAAGATTTCTTCCTTATTTTTTATATGAAAAACTCTATATTATGATTTTTAATTTTTTTTAATGTTCAACTCCTAAAAAATATTAATCCAAAAAATAATTTATAAATTTAACTATTTTTATTATACTTTTAAATTTAATTAAATAAAATTATTTAATTAAAAAATTAAATTAAAATAAAACCATAAAATTTGATGATTTTATAATTTTATATGCCTTTACACCAACAAATTGTCAAAGTTAATGTCAATCAACTAGATTTATCATTTTCAATCAATCATTTTATATTTTAGTATTCCTTTGTACCAGTGAGTGTCATTTTCAATGGAATCAATCTTCTAGCATCATCATAAAGACATTGTAAAAAAAAAAACTTCATTATTTTGTCATTAGATTTTCATATTTTAAAAGAAATTATTATTTGTGGGATAGTCTCCAAGACAGAGGTACGGGCAAAACTCAACTATGATAGCTTTGGCAGGATTGAGCCATCATGTGGCCTGGTTTCATAAATTTCAATTATTTTATATTTTATATTCCTTTGTACATTAATATTTTAACATCTTATTGTAACCGTCATCATAAAAGCAATAAATATAAATATATATAAAATATATATATATATATATATATATATATATATATATATATATATATATATATAAATAAATAAATAAATAAATAAAGTACCTTCATCATATTTTTTCAATTGGTAAAGTACCTTTATTATTTTTTTTGTCATTAGATTTTGCATATTTAAAAAAAATATTATTATTTGTGGGATAGTTTCTCACAGAGGTATGGGCAAAACTTAACTAAGATAGCTTTGATAGGATGGAGCCATCATGGCATCCTTGTTTTGGTAATGAGATTTTGTTTTTTTTTTAACAGTATAAAATATATATTAAATATATTTTTATTAAAAAAAAACTAATTTGTTATATATAAGATTGAAATAAGTTTTATAGATATTATATATTTAATATATTGGAGATTAATATATTTTTAATTAAAAATAATAATTTGTTATATAGGATTGAAATAAGTTTATAGATATTATATATTTTTAGTATATAAGAAATTGGTAACATTATTGGGTGTTATCATTATATGTTAGATTAAAATGTTAGGATGAAGCACGGGTTTTTACGAGGGTCTCAATTCCCTTGTATTTAATGGGGTTTGAACTTGGGTGTCTTAAATGAAAATCCAAGGACTTGGGTTTGAACTTGGATGTCTTAAATGAAAACCCAAGGACTTTACCACTAAGGTAAGCAACTTAAAATTTTAGTTTACAAGGATTTTCATGAGAGATCCCTATCCTTGTACCAAGGTTTGAACATGGGTTTCCTCGATAAAAACCCAAGGACTTACCACTAGTGTATTCTTTATCACTTAAGTTTAATTTTTTTAATAAAGAAAGCAAGTTATATATTGATATTAAAATTTTAAAAGAACAATTATCCAACAAGCATTTTGAAGGTTATAAGGTTCTTTTCCAAAAGAAATAACAGACACCGAAGCAAATTTAAAAACTCTAAAAAGTGCAATGATATACTAAGAGGAACATACAACAAAGCAAATTTAAAAACTCTACAAAGTGCAATGGTATACCAAGGGTACGAGAGATGCAAAGGGTACCATAATTATCTAGAAAACTTGATCAGCGTGAAAAATACCAAAAGCTCCATAAACGAAGTTAGAATATTATTCATGTCTTGCTTGGCAAGATTTGAACCTAGGTCTCGTTTTTGAAGGTTTTTTTGTGTTACATAGAAGAGTTGGTCACAACCACATTATTTTTAGTAACTAACAAGTACAGGGTTCAAATCATAGGGATTGCTCCCACCAAACCTATTTCACCTCGTTATTTTTAACTTGGCGTGAAGGAGGCCACCGATGGCTTGGGATTCCTACCCTCATCATCAATCTAGTACGCACTCAGAAGATTCAGATCAAACCACTACCTTTGCAAACAGGCTGCCCTCAAGATTTGAACCTGAGTGTCTTATTGACAAGTGATTGGCTAAACAAGCACTTACAAATCCACCTAGCCCTCAAAGACTCCTTGAATGTTGAGGAATCTATTGGTTGAACTAATGCTATTTAATTATATATTTAATAATTTTTAAAGAAAATATGAATAATTATAAATAAGTTTTTTTTTGTTTTTTGTTTTTATTTGGTTAGTGTAAGAAACCCCCTACGACCAACTCACAGGGCTGACCAGTCTCCTCCCAACCATGACCCATCGTAATTACCGAGAGCTATGCTTATCAATAGAGAATTTTATACACAACCACCACACACCCACCCCCTCACACACTCGCCCACACCACGGCGTGAACCTTGGACCTCCCGAAGAAGAGCCAAAGCCCGAACCGTTGTACTGTCCCGTAGGATAATAAATTTTCATTTTAATTAATTTATAATTAATTAAATATATGTTAAATTTTTATAAGATTACTATGCAATAAATGGGTCTCATTTGTATGATGGTATTATAATAATCTTGACAATTATGCATTTATCACTTGGTAGGATTTGAAGCTTGGTCTCCTTCTTGGTAAGATTTGAAGCTTGGTCTCCTTCTCCTTCAAAGTTAAGGAATCTAACCAAATACAATATATTTTCAAATCTAAACCTTGTGTACTACATAACACATTTTAAATTTGAAATAAATAAATAAATAATTTGAAATATATATATATAATTTGGTTAGTATGAAAAACCCCTATGACCAATGCTTAGGGTTGGGCATCCTCATAAAGGAGAGAGCTGAGCTGAGAGGTCCACGGTTCGAACCTCTGCAATGCAAAGAGGGACACAAATACTATGTGTTAAATTCCTTATTGATAAGCATAGCTCTCAGCTTTACGAGGGATCATGGTTGGGAGGAGATTGCTCAGCCATGTGCATTGGTTGTAGAGGTTTCTCACACTAACCTAAAATTTATAAGTCCTAGGGGGAACAGTGCAACGGTTCAGGATTTGGTTCTTCTTCGGGAGGTCCAAGGTTCAAACCCCGATGTGTGTGAGTGTGTGAGGGCGTGGGTGTGTGGTATTTGTGTGTTAAATTCCCTTTTGATAAGAATAGCAATTGGCTTTAGGAGGGGTCATGGTTGGGAGGAGCCTACCAAGCCCCGTGCATTGGTCGTAGCGGTTTCTCACACTAACCAAATAAAAAATAAATAAAAGAATAAATAAAAAAGAAAATGCATTCACTTGTAATACTCCATTGAACTCATAAACCATTTAATATAATAATTGTTTTAAAATAAGTTATATGTGTCTTGTGGGCCACTTCCATCAAAATACTAAAATATTATATTTGTTGTTAAGTCAATTAAACCATATAATATGAGATTATGTGGGTAGCAATAAAAAGAAATACCGACCCTCTCATGGCCATAGACATATTTTGAATAGTCCAAAAGCTTCCACTGATCCTAATCAAGTCTCTTGTCTTGTGAATGAGGAGTCTCTTCCTCTTGAGGATTTGTCCCCCGTTGTTCCCTTGCTGTCCAAGACTCTGGTTTCTAAGCCGCTTCAGAAGAAATACTTGGCTATCATTGGAATTGTTAAGAAAATGAACATTTATCCAAAATGGGTTTGATTTCTAAAGGATTTGAGTGGCAGACCATGTTTGAAAGATGGCTAGAGCCAGGATGCAAATGCCCAGGTGAAGGCGACGATGGTGAGTGGGTGTTCTCAAAAATTTGATGATGAACCCTCCCTGGATTGTGAACTCCTTGCTTCGATGAAGAAAAATTTAAGACGAGGCAAAAATTCATAAAGTGAGTTGCTTGTTCCTTTATTCTATTGTTTAGGAAAATTGCTTCCTGAGGCTTGTTATGTTAGTTTCTTGAAACTTTTTGTTTTCCGGTTTTGGGTCTGTGTACCCTTTCATTTTAGAGTCTGTGATGTTTCTGGCTTCAGGTTTGCATACCATATATTTTTTCTTGATCTTCCTAGTTGGTTTCTATTGTTTAGTTTGGTGTTGCTCTCCATATGTTGTTGAGCACTATCATTTGTTTTTATTTCTAACTTTGTAAAAGGTTCGGGGATCCTTTCAAAACCCCTTCCACCAATAAAAAAAAAATTAAACCATATTTAACATTTTTTTATCACAATTTTTTTCATTTATTTTTCTATCAAATCCATTCTTCATGTTCATCCAAGTGAAATGTTTCTACAATTAACAACATTTTTATTTTTATTAATTGATAAAATCAACATCTTCCTACAATGAATTCTCAAATTTGAATTCAACCAAGATGAAGATCAATACCATAATAACAATAATATTATTTTTTATCCAATCTTTATATCCATTTTTATTAATAGTAACCATAATTTGTGATAATTTATAAATTCTCTCACTTATAATATATTTTCATCTACTTAAAAAATAACTCTAATAAAAAAATTTATACATATGATTTGAGAACATAAATTCACAAGATGAAAGATCAAAAAATAAATAAATAACTTAATTATTGGATTTATAAAACCATTGATAATTCACTCATCAATGATTCAACAATGTGTAAAACAATTCTTTTTGACTATATCAATCCAAGTAGATTGAGCCTCAATGACAATTCTCTAGGCTTGCTTTGCCATGAGTGCCAAATTCATTTTGTGAATTTCCCTAAATCCTAACCCTCCTTGGTCTTTTTTCTTGTAGATTTTGTCCCAAGAAACTAAAGGGAATCTATTCTGATTTTCATTTCCAGCCCAAAGGAACCTCCTTTGAATTTGTTCAATCTTATGGCAAATAGAAATAGGAACTTTGAAGATTGACATGAAAAAAAATTGGAATACTTTGGAGGCACGTTTGCACAAGAGTAGCCTTAGCCGCTTGGATTAACATTGCTTTTTTCCACCTTGCCAACTTCTTGTTGATTCTCTCAATGACATTGCTCCATAAATTTTTTGAAGGATTGCCATGAAAAAGAAGGAGCCCAAGGTAAGTAGAAGGAAGCTGAGAAATAGTACAACCCAGAATTCTAGCAATCTTAAGATGTCTGTAAATGGGAGTATTTAGGAAAAAGGTTTTGCTTTTCACAAAGTTAATTTTCTGCCGAGTAGCTTCTTCAAGAAAATTTAGAATAGATTTGATTATTTTGGCTTCAGAAACTGAGGACATAGTTGCTAGGATAGTATCATCCATAAATTTTTGATGAGTAATGGGCCTAGAAATAGATGAGGGCTTGATACCAAAAAGAAGACCTAAATAGCAAACCTATTTAAGGGATCTGCCAAGTGATTCAGCCATTTCGTCCTACCTGAGTCCTCTAAAAATTTTAAAGTATCCCACTATTGAACCATTAACGATGATTGAGAACCAGACATATGTTAAGCATTCCTTGATTAAATCGACCCACTCAAAATCAAATTTTAACTATGGATAATTTAATCATCAAAGGCATTTTTATCCCCAACTATTACCCTCTTTGCGAGTCCTATTGGGAATCAACTATCCATCTTTTCCTACAATGCCCTTTTTCTCTTTCCATTTTGAATTCTTTGTTTGATTTGGTCAACATTACCTGGGTTCAACCGTCTTCCATTGTCCTTTTGTTTGAGCAATGGCCTAACCCTTTATTTAATTCCCAGTTAAAATTCCTGTGGTCCACATGCCTAAACCACTTCCTTTGGCAGATTTAGTTGGAACGTAACAACAGAGTTTTTAAAGGAGTTGCCAAAGACTCAATCTGTCTTCCTTCGCATCACCATATTTACCTCTGAAATTGCCCGTCTTGTCTTGTTGAATGGGGCCCCAAACCTGGTCTCGAATCTCACCTGTTTGCAAGTTTCAATCTAACAAATTATGTTGCAGGAACTCCTCGGCCTGGTTTTGACAGATCAGGCATTACTTGGACCCCTCCTCCTATAGGGTGGATAAATCTCAACTTTGATGGAGTAGCTAAGGGAAATCCTGGAAGGGCTGGGAGCGAAGGCATAATCATGGATGACAAAGGGAAAACCATTACAACTTATACGAAGAATATCAGAGTTTAAACCAACAACTTGGTTGAGGCGAGAGCTCTTTATAAAGGCCTGCTTGTCCTAGAATGCTTTGGCTCTAGCGACTTAATCATTGAAGGATATTCCTTGTTGATCATAAACTGTCTCAAAGCTTCTCAATCCCCTTCATGGAGCCTTTCAAATATCATTTACGAATGCAGGAGGTTTGTTAAAAGGTCCTCTAATGTCATTATCCAACACATGTTAAGAGAAGGAAATAAAGTTGCTAACTCACTTGCTAATAGAGGCGTTGAGGAAGAGACCCTTCAAGTTTGGCATGCTAATTTCCCTCAGAACCTTAGGTCTACCAATCAGGATGATGACATTTGTTTACTCTAAATTTCCTTTCAGTCTTTTTGCAATTCTTGGAACTAGTTGCGCTTAGGTTTATTTGGGTTTCTTTCCTCTCTCTGTTTGGTTTGAGATATTGTTTTAGTTGCTTCATTTTTTATTTCTTCTTAGATTAAAATTGTTGATTTGGGTTTCTTTCATTTTTATGCTTTATAAAAAGTTCAGAATCCCTTTCAAAATCCTTTCCCATCAATCAAAAAATTATGTAAAACAATTCTCACCACCCATCTCAATCCCATTCGCACTTTTACAACCAACATGTTGGAACTATTTCTCTGTATTAAGAGGACAATCGTGTCTGTCATCAACTTAATTAATATTTTGTTTTTTTTAGTAATACTTCTTATACACATCCACCATGGGAATTGAACCCAAATTAGATTTTCTGGACTTTGTCAAAGTAACTTTGGTGGTGGTCTTTTCTTTAATCCATTATAAATGATTTCTTGTATAGATTGTGATAGAAACTGTTATATAAGGTAATCTTCAAAGATTTAGACTTAAATAATAGGTTAACTTTATAACTTTTACTTAAAAATTTATATTTTAAGTTTGATATACAAACTAACAATACTAGGAAAAAATTTAAATATAATTTTTTTATATTATATAAAAAAAAATTATAAGTGCCGACCACACGTACAAATATAATAATTTTCGAAATTTTAAGATAAATCTATTTTACGCTAAAACTTTGTATCAGTTTTGAGAATGATAGGAATTATAGAGTTTGGGAGACTCTATATAACATTAATAACCATATGAAAGAGTAGCTTAAATTGTCAGACTTATCAATGGTAGGAGGACCCATATAGTTTCATCTATGAATTTTACAAGTCAGCATACTTACCTGTTGGCATATGGGTTCTTATTCCATACTTCACAAGTTGGTTATGTAATATTTAAATTATCTTGGTTTATTAGATGTTTACTTAGTTTTTAAACTAAGTTTATATAAGTTTATTAGAATTAAAAAATAAATCACATATATATTTATATTTAAATTTAAAAGTATAATATATAATTTGTATAATTTAGTTTTTGGCTACTAGTTAGGTAGCAGTTCAAATAAAACTAAAAATTCAACATCCTTTATTAGAGTTTATGACTATTGGAACAAGACTCTCTAACATCCTCTATCCTGGCTAGAATTGAAGAATTGCACAAAAGTAGAGAAGATCAAATACCTCTATCATGGCTAGAAATGAGAGAGTGCATAAAAACAAAAAAGATCAAAGAAAAACATACTACACTAAGGCTTGCATAAGAACTGCACTAAGGCTTGTACAAGAACTGTCTGAAAAATTGCACAACTACCTAAAGAACTGCACAAGCACTGTTTGAAGAACTATCCAAAAACAAAACTGTTGGAAGAACTCCACAAGAACAACCTAAAGAAATGCATAAAAACTGTCAGAAAATTTGTACAAGAACATCTTGAAGAATTGGGCTTGCACAAGAACTGTTTGAAGAACTACCTAAAGAACTACACAAGCACCTGAAGAACTATACAAGAACTGCTTGAAAAACTGCACAAGAATTAAAAACTGTACAAAAACAAAACTATCAGAAAAACTACATAAGAACAACCTGAAGAACTGCACAAGAACATCCTCAAGAACTGGGCTTGCACAAGAACTCTCTGAAGAACTACTTAAAAAACTGCACAAGCATTACATGAAGAATTGTACAAAAACTGCTTGGAGAACTACATAAGAACTGCTTGAAAAAATTAAACAATTATTTAAGTTATTTATATGTATTATTTATTAAAAAGGTATATATATATTTATTATATGAGATTTAAATGGTGTTATTTGTTGCATCATTTTTTTTTATACATAACGGAGTTGATTACATCCACACTATTTGGAGAGGGGCTATCTCCAACAAGTCTATACCACCTTGTTATTTGAAGAATTGTACAAAAACAAAACTATTAGAAGAACTGCATAAGAACAACCTGAACAACTGCACAAGAACTCTTGGAAAAACTGCACAAGAACATCCTCAAAAACTGGGCTTGCACAAGAACTCTCTGAAGAACTACTTAAAAAACTACACAAGCACCGCATGAAGAATTGTACAAAAAGTGCTTGGAGAACTACATAAAAACTGCTTGAAAAATAGTAAACAATTATTTAAGTTATTAATATGTATTATTTATTAAAAAGGTATATATATAAGTTTATTATATGAGATTTAAATGGTGTTATTTGTTGCATAATTTTTTTGATACATAAGGGAGTTGGTTACATCCACACTATTTTTAGTAATTGTAAGGTGTTCAAACCAGAGGGGCTATCTCCAACAAGTCTATACCACCTTGTTATTTTATAACCCACCGTTCGCTCATGATTTGGATCATCGATCTAGTGTGCACTCAGAAGATTCAGATCAGATTACTACCTTTGATAAGGTGAATGCCCCAAAGGTTTGAACCTAAGTCTATTCTAGGATTCAGATTAGATTACTACCTTTGCAAACAAGTATGCCTCCAAAGTTTGAACATAGGTCTCTTCTTGGCCAGACATACAATTACCAATCCACCTAACCTAATCCTTGGGGGTTATTTGTTGCATTATGATTATATATTAATATAATAATATAGTTGTGAAACTATTATATTATTAATAAAATATTATTTATATAATATAAGTGAAGTTGTTTCAATTTCATATTATAAAGTATATATATTAAAAAAGTTATGATCCATAAGTTTTTTTTTTCCTTTCTGGACAGCAAAAAAATTCATGACTTCGAGTCGCAACTTTTTCACCATTTTCTCGTAGATTTCTCGGTTGCAAGTTTCTTGCCAGTTTATCATTGATTTCTCAGCTACAAGTTTTTTTTTTCCTTTCTGGACAGCAAAAAAATTCATGACTTCGAGTCGCAACTTTTTCACCATTTTCTCGTAGATTTCTCGGTTGCAAGTTTCTTGCCAGTTTATCATTGATTTCTCAGCTACAAGTTCCTTGCTATTTTCTCATCGATTTTTCGGCTATATATGTAAAAAGAGGATAACTGTCATATTTGTTTTTAAAATCTTATTTTTAGGCATTTGCTAATTTTCTTTATCTACAAAGGATGGCTATCTGCATCTTGAATTAGTTTTGTAGTGTTTCTAAGTGTTAAGTGCGATTGATCTTTATTTGAGGTCATACACACCAAGAAGTGTTGTAGGTTGAGCTAGAGCCCCTCAATGACCTTGTATTTGTGAAATACAATCTTAGGCTTCACACAAGATAAGTGGAGGTTGATGAATCCTATGAGGCAATTCAATTGAATGAGCTAGATCTACTATGTGATTGGATTACCTAGAGTTTTGTGGATTGTGAGTTTAATGTAGAGGACATGGGGACACTTGAGGAAGAAGTAGAACATGTAAGAGTATTGGAGGAGATATACCATGATGATACCCCTGTTGAGCAGCCTCCAATTCCTCAGCTAAGGCCAACCATTAAGTGTAAAGAGAAGAAAGGAAGAACAAAAGCAATTTAAAAATTGCTTTACATTTTGAAATGTTGCATTTCTATGTTGTATTTGGATTGATTTATTGATTCATAAATTGTAATTGTACTCTTTAAAATGATTATTTAGTATAGGATCTTTGTTTTTGCTCTCCAATTGTTGTTTAAAATATTTTTTATTTATTGAAATAATTCTTTGTTATTGTTTTGTTAAGATTTCTTAAGTTACCCATAAAATCTCCAAAATTAAGCTACCATATCACGAATTGCGAGTTTTAAAACTAGGTATATATATATATATATATATATATATATATATATATATATATATATATATATATATATATATATATGAGATTATATTAAAAAATAATTAATTTTGTAAATAATACACTATTAATTTTTATTAAATAGTGTGTGAATATAATGCTTAGCTTCTCTCTTATAAGTTTTAAAATAGATTAAATTAAAACCTTTGATAAATTGAAGTTATAAAAAAATAATTAAATATTTTAATCTTGTCAAAATGCATTCATGTATGTTTGCATAAATAAATTATTATAATAGATCTAATCAATAAAATTTTAATTTTTTAAAATTAAATTATATTTAAATTTTTCTACGGTGCTTAAAGTTAATAACAATAAATTAAAATTATTGTTTTTCAAACTAAATCAAAATGATAAATACTACGTGTTTCAAGCACAACTTCACTTATCTTGTATGTATTCAAATTTTGCAGGAGTGTTGGTAACATATAATGAATCTAGAGTTAGTCATTGTAAAAACCATCATTAGTGGTTCCCTACTAACATTCTTGCCTCACCTTAGGCCTTGGCTTTTTAAGCCATGGCCATGCAAAACATCTTCACTCATAATTTTATGAATGACGTTTCTATTGAGAATGGTACCACCCATGAAACAAACCAAGAAATTCATTCCCAAAATGTTGCACAAAGTAATTTTTTTGAGTTTCCTCTTGATTTTGATCTAGAGCTTTTTTTTGAGGTAAATTACAATTATTTTTCTATTACAAGATTTTCAAAATGAGGTTACCATTAGATATTTCATGGGTAGTCAAGATCCCCTGGCTACTCATATCTAGTCTTGGATCCAGGAGGAGTGGGGGCTACTAGGCCTTCAAGTTGCTAAAATAGGAGTCTATCTAGTATTTTTTATTTCCTTCCCTTTGGATGAGCTAAGTAAGCCAAAGTCATTTGTGAGACAAGAACATGAATTTGTTCTAGCCATTTTTAGTCATGTATACTTATAACCCTAAATTTACAATTGAATGTGAAATGAGTCTTTGCTGACTAGTATAGGTCAAATTTCTAGGTTTACCCATGCATTTCAAGGATCTTATCCGTTATATTTATGAGAAACTTGGAGAATTTATTTTTTTGGAGGCTCCTCATTGGTTCCAATGATGAATATTTCTTAGGACCTATGGGCACATTTTGCTTTCCAAAGATCTAAAGGATATAGTGTACTTTAGGTTTAAGGGCAACATTTTCCATTAGGCTATTTGTTATGTTAGTCTTTCAAACACCTAATTTTGGTACCAAAGTATGGGACGACAGGTCAAAGATTATCCTTTGCTAAACTAGACACAA
This sequence comes from Wollemia nobilis, assembly GCA_028583015.1. Lineage (NCBI taxonomy): Eukaryota > Viridiplantae > Streptophyta > Pinopsida > Araucariales > Araucariaceae > Wollemia > Wollemia nobilis. The sequence goes on from JAQPPZ010000367.1 coordinate 2,543,601, forward strand.
GTGAGTCTTGTGGTGCAAGAAGATTTAGATAATTTGCAAACTGAAGAAACTGATACTCGGACCCAAGTGGTTGAAAGAAAGCAAAACCTTAAGTTAGCTCCTATAGCCATTAATTCTAGCTGATAAAATTTTGGCCCTAAAAGGTCTTTAGTTTCTCAAGCCAACAAAGTAATTACCAGATCTGAAGTGCCTAGTTCGTTGGATTCAATAAAAACTTCTAGATCCCAGTCTTGGCAAGCCCCTAGAAAATCTCAGAGCTTTGTTCTTGTGAATCCACAAAGGCATACTCATCCCAAGTCATTGACTCACTTTGGCCTACTCATAGGTGGCCATAGCAAAAAAATAATAAGCCTAGTGTTGTTGGGGAATATTGGAACCCATCCAATGGTAGTGCTCTTTCATCAATTAATAGGTTTTAGGTGCACGAGGGTGAGGGTGAAGTTGAATATGTAGACAACGAAGGAGAGGATATGAATACAATTTATCACACCCTCAAATAATATCAATGAACATGATAAGTTGTCTCTCATGGAATGTTAGGGTTTTTTTTTACCCGAGTAAAATAATTTTTTTTAAGGAATTTTATAGAAAGGAAAAATTAGTCTTAATTAATTATTTTCAAGAAGTAAATATTGTAAATAGTGAACTAAATTCTTTTCTCAAGTCTCTTTGAAAAGACTATAGTGGTACAAAAAACCACCCTGGAGGTCATGGTAGTGCCACCATGTTGGTGCATCCCTATATTATAGGGATAATAGTCAATGAGGGGTCTGACCCTTGCCATAGGATTAGATTTATTTTGAGTTTGGGTTTATGTTGATAACTTTTTGTTGGAAGTCCTCAATGTTTACTCTCCCAATTATTTCTAAGGAGAGAGCCAACCTATGAGAATAAGTTTTTGAAAATATCCCAGATAACCCATAGATGATATATGGGGATTTTAACTTTATGTATAACCAATAAGATAAAGTGGGTCTTTTCTAGTGAGGTTAATAGAGAGGGAACACCAAGCTTGGATGCTCTTATGGAATGCATTCATATTATCTAGCCCAAATAAATATAAAAGGAAATAATTCAAAGGAATCTAGTGTACCTGGTATGAAACACACATCCTCAAACCATTAAAGTGTCATTCTCTCCTATGAATATCCCTTATTTTTTAAGGAAGGTAATTCCTAAACAATTCAAGCTATCTCAAACCCTGGCTACTTGGACCACGATCCTATCATGTTCGTCTATACCTGAGAGTAGGAGAATAGAAAGGATCTTCTTCACTCCAGATTTCATTATAATTGCTCATATCTCAATATGTCATGTATAAATGGTATAAGATCTCTATGGCTCTCTTTCCTAGGACCAGATCTTCTTCAAGGTCAATTGTTTGGTTCCTAAGATCCATAAGTCAGGTAATTTTATTCCTTAGGAATTTTGGTAAGAAAATTGCCTAGGTTAAGAGAGATAGGTTGGCAACCACTAAGGAAAGCCTCAAAGATATTTTGATGTGCTTCAAGAGAAGCCTTGTGATGAGGAAATTTTCTAGAAGGTTTTTAGTCTTTCAACTATAATTCTAAAAGATAAATAAGTAAAGGCTAGAGGGAAAGAATAAGATCCCAGTTGCACTATCTCAATATTGGAGAATGAGTCTCCAAGGACTTATTTTTTAGGAAAAATATAGAGATAAGAAAAATTTCCAACTAAACATTAATGATTATGTTGTTAGAAGATGATTGAATCAAATTTTTTAAATTTCTATTGAGATTTTTATATCATAAGGCTAAATAGAGGAACGTAGGATAGCCATGCAAGAGTGTATTGATGTCATGCTTCCAAAACTTAGTCAAGAATCTTGGAATAAGCTTGATCATCCAATCACTCTTGAAGAAATAAAAACATCCTTTAGCATGGCCAATGATAAAGCTCCATGTATGGATGTCCTTCCATTAGATTTTACAAATCCTCTTGGGAATTTGTGGGACTAGATGTACTGAGTATATAAAGAAGAATTGATGAGAGGATCCCTTGGGAAGTGGATCAATCAAGGTCTCATTACGTTCATTCTAAAAGTGAAAAATAAAAAATATTTAATAAACTAGAGGCCTATCACTTTCCTCAATGTGTCTTACAAAATTATTGCTAAAATTCTAGACTTAAGGTTGTATAATTTATTGTCAAATGTCATTCATCCTTAATAGATGAGATTTATGAAAAGTAGGTATATTCTTGATATTGTACTTGTTGTGTGGGAGGGGCTCCACAATGCATAAAGAATTAATGTCAATATAATTTTTCTTAAGTTAGAACATGCTAAGGTATATGCTAGAATTGAGTGGGACTTCATTGAAATAATGATACAAGCCTTGGATTTTGGCATGCATTTCATACCATGATAGCTTCTCTTTTTACTAACGCCAATGCAACCTTGAATATAAATAACTAGATTTCCAAAAGTTTCTCTTTGATATGATCCATTCATCAAGGCTACCCTTTAGCACCATCAATTTTCTTTCTTATTGCTCATGCATTTAGATAATTATTACAACTTCACACAAAAAGATCAATCTAGGGGATCCCATACCTAGATAATCTCTAGCATTATTTCACTTATGGTTGTTTTGTTGATGATACATTTTTAAATATTAAGGGTAGTTTTGACTATATTGAAACAAGTGAAAGATGCATGGATATCTGATGTAAAGGTTTAGGATACATGATCCAATGGTGTAAGTTTTATGCTTGCAAAACTAGTAAAGGCCCAAATCCTTAGTGGTTGTAAAGAAAATATTGGAACTGGGTGCAACTTAACAAAATTTTTAAGTTTTTGACAATTACACTAGCCTTTGAATGTCATACCTAAACCTTATGGAGCAGTGTGGTAGAGAAAATTATAGCCAAGTTGGAGAAGTAGGTGCCTAAAAAACTTTTGTTGGGTAGGAAGTTCTAGATTCGTTCTAAAGTTCTGGAAAATATTCATGTCTATTTGTAGACACCCAAAAGTGTCAATTTTATGTTTGCCTAAAGTAATTTAATAATTCTTATAAAACCCCAAATAGTCCACAGTATTCCCCAATCCCACTTTATAACCTTACAAAAAAAAAAAAAATTACCCTCCTTAGCCCCTTTCCCCCACTAAACACTCTCCTACACTAAGCCCCTAGTCACCATGTGACTTCCCATCCCCTCTAGTTTATGTGCACAACTCCCTATTTTATGTGCACACCCCCTCTAGCCTCCCCCTTTGACCTTAGATTAGGTCCACCTCACCCTATCCTAGTCTACCCCTACTTACCACATCCCCATGCACCCTTATCACCCCTCATTCCTATTAATGTCACTTGGAAAGGGTGAGGATCCTCCCCACCTAAATGCATTTATGAAGCATGGTTTACATATACCAATTGAGTGGGGCGAGGAATATTCCCACCCAAGGTCAATAACAACAAGGTATGGTGCACACTCTCTTTGAACACTCTAAGTGGAAGACTTCAGTTTTTCTATATTCCTCCATCCATGCCACATAACTACCATGTCATGCCATGTCACCTCCAAGTCATCACCCCCTCATCCTTGCAAAAATTCTATAAATACCCCATCTTTTCCTTCATTTGTAAGAAGAATTAAAATCATAAGCTAAAACTCTGCCAAAAGTTTTAGTGAACTCCTTTGTGTTTGCTCATCCCCTTTTGTAATCATCCTCCTTCTAGTATGCAAATCAGCCATGGAAATGAATGTATGCTTTAATACGTATGCATGTTATTTTTGAAACTGCTCATGGTCAGAAGATCAAACTTACACCAAACTACCATCAGAGGCCATTGACATCCTATCAGAGGTCCACATAAAGTTTCAACCAAATTTGAGAGTAAATATCTCGATTGTTAGCCCCTTGGTGGTTAGTAGTCAAAAGCACCAAACCACTAGTGGTTCACACAAAGATTGTTTGACCCATGGCGGTTGCATTCTAGAGCCAAAACCAGACTTAGCGTCAATACTAGATAAACAAGTAAGGTAAGCAAGGTATGTTTCTTGGTGTCGTGTGATATTTTGATGTTACGTTCTTACTTTAATTAAGATTTATAATATTTTTATTACTTGCATCTCTTGTTAACTTAGGCCTAACCAATGTAGGCATATTTGATGCTATTAACTTATTGTGTTTGGCTATGTGAAGGTACCATGAAGGTGCATGTAGCTTAAGGTGGTCAAGCTACCAAGAATACAAAACTCATCCATCCTTTGAGGTGGCATAGAGGACCATTTGAGCACCATTTTGTAATGTCTCCCATCTTGGGAAAATCTCTATTGTAAGCCTCGAGAGGGTATTTGTAAAATATTACTTCTAACATATTTATTGATCAATTAAAATGGTGCATCTTCTATCCCACATTATTATTCATCTTATTGAGTAGGCTCCTAGGGTTCCTATAAAAATATAGAAAAAAATTTAAAATTTCTTCTATGGGCTAAAAAAATGATGACAATATTGGTTTTCATAGAATTAAATGGGACCTCTACTATACCTCTCAGGACATGAGGGCCTAGTTTTTATTGATATAAAAAAAAAATACTGGCACTACACCAAAAAAGGCTTTGTGGTACATCAAGAAAGGATTTTAAGGGCAGCTAAAATTTGATGGTTTTTTACGACAGTAAAAAAATTGCCCTAATAGACCCTAAGAGGATGGTTTTAAACCGTCCTCACCAAAAAAATATTTTAATGATGCCTAAAAGATGACGGTTTTTTATGGCAGTAAAAAACCACCCTAATAGACCTAGGAGGGTGGTTTTAAACCATACTCACAAAAAAAATCTTTTAACGACACCTAAAAGACAATGGTTTTTTATGATAGCAAAAACCCACCCTAATAGACCCTAAGAAGGTGGTTAAAAACTGCCCTTTTAGGTTCACCTTTTAAAAATAAAAATTTAAGCTTCTCGTGTGAGGGAGGGAAATAGAGAGGGGGGATAAAAAAGCATGAGGTAGGGGACAGGCATGCCCTGAGCGACCCGTGGAGGGGCATGCTTAGGGTGGCTCATAGGAGGTAAGACTACCACACAGTTATTGTTGGATCCAATAACAATGATGTGGGGAGGGCACCATATGAAGGGAGGAGCAGACGGAGGGGGGACTTCACCAAAATGGTTGGTTCTTTTCTACATCACGAGATTTTGCTCTAGCATGTTCATTAAAAACAAGTAAGATCAAAGATATCCATTTGAAAATTTGTTATCCTTTGCAAACAAGGATGCCATAAAAACTATGATAATCGATATATATTTAAATGGCATTTAGGCAATGTGTAATTTCCAATATAGCATGTGATGTGTGTTTTTTTTCTTGGGTGATCCTTGAGATTATGAATGTATGTGGTGCGAACACTCTTGGTGGAAGGTATAGATTAGATAAATTTAGACAATCTAGATATTGATTAGGAAGACAAATGGTGCTATTCTAGGCCTAAGGGTATGAATTCCACGCTATTGATTTGACACAATTTGTGAGTCAGTCCATTATGAGTAGGATATCTAACCCATAAAATTTATCTCATCGATGGTGGTATTACACTTTGTGGGTAAATACATTTCGAGTAAGATGTGGGATCCACAAATTACATTGCACACTGTGCCATTCTAGTTTGCAAGTCTAGTATCTCTGACCCATATATTGCACTGTATCAATGGTGTCATTACTGTTTATGGTTTAGTCAGGTGTGATTGGATTCCTGATCTAGACTTTGTAAAGTACTGATTTTACCATTCTTATCCTCAAATAGGATCTTTGATCCATACATTGCACTACATAGATAGCGTAATTATAGGTTATGGGTCACTCTGTTACAATTAGGATGTTTGACCAACCGTACATCACCAACTGTTTTGAATATCAAGAAGCAACTCCTATTTACTGATAATATATTAGACTTTCCTTAAGTTTCTAGCATGGGGATGGTGTTAGACATTAGGACACATGTCCACTATGGTGGGACATATTTCTAAGATGGAACTAGGATTACAACATGCATTTGTGAGACTAGGGGATGCATCTTGAATACTAATCCTGAAGTCCAAGATGCATCCCCATGGAACATACTTGCACTACCTGTAATATCTTGACTTTCATTTTGTTGAAGAGACCAAGAGATTTTGTTGGAAGGATTGGCCATGAAGATTTACAATATAACCAATTTTGGATTAGCAATTCTTGGGTTACTAACTCAACGATTCTTGACTGGAGGGGATCAGACCACTGGCCTATTAAACTTGTTATCTCTTGGCAAGAAATGGATCATCATCCAAGTTTTAAATTCCAGCTTAATGTGGCTTAGGGATCCCTCTTTGTACGAGTTGATGAAAGTCTGGTGGAGTCATGGCTGTCCTTCCCACGGTATTGCTATGTACTCTTTTGTTAAAAGACTCCAATTTGTGAAATATCAACTCAAAAAGTGGAACAGGCAGTGTTTCGGGAATCTATTTCAGGTTAAAACTTTGGCCCAAAGAAGGCTTGATGTTATCACTAGACATATCAGAGATCATGGGTTAACAGAGCAGAATTTGCAGGAGGAGTCTGAAGCTTTGCATGAACTTCAAGAGTGGGAGCTTCGGGAAGAGATTTTCTGGAAGCAAAAGGCCAGGGTGGAATGGTTACAAGAAGGAGATCGAAATACAACTTTTTTCTTTAACACTGTTAAGGCTCGAAGACACGGTAATGGTATTTCTTCAATTATTTATTCTCAAGGTATTCAGTTGTCTGCTTCTCAGGATATCTCTCGGGAAGCTGTTCGATTTTTTTCTTCCTTATATTCTGAGGATTTTTGTGGGGGTCATGTTGATTATCATACTATTTTACGTTGTATTCCTTCTGTTATTTCAGAAGAGATCAATGCATGCCTTATTCAACCTATTTCCATTGATGAACTAGAAAGGGTAGTTTTCCTTATGAAGACTGGGAAAGCTCCGGGGCCTGACGGCTTCCCTGTTGAGTTCTTTCAACACTTTTGGGAAATTATTAAATCTGATCTTTTGAGGGTTGTTCTTGAGTCCTTTCACAACCATCAGTTGTTGAAAGCTTTGAATTCCACTTTTTTGATGCTAATTCCTAAAAAGGAGGGTGCTAGCTCTTTTGATCAGTTTCGACCTATTGCTCTCTGCAATGTGGTGTATAAAATTATTACTAAGGCTGATTGCGGAGCGTCTCAAGCCTTGGCTGGATAGAGTTGTTTCTGATGAGCAGGGTGGCTATGTGGCTGGTCAACAGATTCTGGATGGAGTGGCTATTGCTGCCGAGGCGATCCATTCTATGAGCACTTCTAAGAATAAGTTTATGTTTATGAAGTTGGATATGGCGAAAGCTTATGACAGGGTGAAATGGTCTTTTCTTCACAAAATCCTCTTGGCCTTTGGATTTGATCCTTCTTGGATTGAGTGGATTATGAGTTGTATTACAACTCCCTCATATTCTGTCCTAATTAATGGAAAGCCCTCTCCTTTGTTTCATGCTTCTCGGGGTCTTCGGCAGGGGGATCCTTTATCTCCGTACTTGTTTATAATTATGGCTGAAGGTCTGGGTCACTGGCTTAAAGATCAGGTTCACCAGGGTCTTATTCATGGATGGAAATGGGAGAATAGTAGGCCAGCCATTTCCCATCTTTAGTTTGTTGATGACACTGCTCTCTTGGGTGTAGCCTCTATTTGTGAAGCAACCAAATTTAGACATGCTTTGGACTTGTATTTGGTTGTCTCTGGTCAGGAGATTAATGAGCACAAGTCTATTATTTTATTTTTCAATACAGATCCCAGGGTTCAAGCTACAATTGTTCAGATTCTCAGGTTTCGGGTTGGAACTCTTCCTCTTACATACTTGGGGATTCCCATTTCCGTTGGTCCTCTACCTAGGGCGGTTTGGACTAACATACTTGACAAATTTCGTAGTCGAGTTAGTCATTGGACTCATAGATGGTTAAATTTTGTTGGTCGGGTATTACTTTTGAAGTCAGTTGTGCAGGCTTTACCGGTGTATAGATGCCTTATTCGGATTGCTCCAAACAAGTTTTCTTCATGACCTAGATTCTCTTTCTAGACAATTCCTATGGGCTGGCAATCTTGGTTCCTCAAAATGGAGTCTTGTTAAATGGGAGACTATTTGTCGACCAAAGCAAGCTGGGGGGTTGGGTCTTCGTCTAAGCTCTCTTTTTGGGACTGCTTTGGCTGCTAAGCTGTATTGGCGTTGGTATAGTAATCAGAAGCAAACTTGGGCCAAGATTATCTCCCACAAGTATCTTAGGGGAGTGGAAGGTTCAGAGATTCCTCGATACAGCTTGATTGGTCGAGGATCATTTGTTTGGAATACTTTGAAAAAGGGAGCAGAGTTGGTTAAGCAGGGGTTATTCTGGATTTGTTATACTGGGTCTCGGGCTCTTTTTTGGCATGATTCTTGGGATGGCTTTGCTCCTCTTCTTAGCCGGTTCCACATCTTCAAGATCTTGCTCAATGCTTTTGGGATGCTTGGATGGTTGAAGGTGGCAGATTTCAAACTGTTAAGTCCTTTGGTCAGATGGTTAGTCTCCAGTGGAAGGATCCTCGAGAATGGCCTACTGGTGGCACTATGGATGCGAGGGCAGAGTTGGCCCGTATTCTCGCTAGCCGTCCCTGCTCTTCTCTACCTGGGGATGATGTGCTAGCTTGGGGAAGAGATAATAGAGGGATTTTTTCGATTGCTTGCTGCTGGTTATTGTGTTTTGGATCGACAGCGGTTTGGTGAGGAGGAGGTTCCCTGGTGGAAGCAAGTTTGGAATAAGTTTATTTGGCCGAAGTGTAGTTTTTATGGGTGGCAGGCTACTCATAATCATTGTCTCACTTGGGATAATTTTCAAAAGCGTGGGTTTGCTGGCCCCTCTTTATGCTATAACTGTGGGAAGGCTGAAGAATTTGTTGGGCATTTACTTCTCCAATGTGACTTTGCTCGACAAGTCTGGCATTATTGGTGGGGAGTATGGAATCACCCTTGTTCGCATGCTTCATCAATAGTTGATTTTTGGAGGAGTATGGGGCGGCCTCCTGCAGCGGCTTTCTTTTTACAAGTTGGATGGAGTATTGGTCCTTCATGCATTTTTTGGCAGATTTGGCTTGAACGAAACCGTCGGATTTTTCAAGGTAAGGAGTTAACTACTTCCCAGGTCTAGCAGAGGATTTTGCGAATGATCCAGGAAACTGTGTCTGCAAAATGTCAGATTATTTCTCCCGTGGACCATGCGGAACGTCAGATCATGGAAAGATTAGGCTTGATGGTTAATGGTCCTGGTCCTAATGTCTCTTGCAGACGGATGGGTTAGAATAATCGGGTGTAGAGGGCTGGCAAATGGAATCCGCCTCCTCCGAGAGTGCTGAAAATTAATACGGATGGATCTTCCCGGGGTAATCCGGGTAATGCTGGTATTGGTGGTGTGGGGTGGGATAGTAGTGGTACTATCCAATTTTTTTTCTCTTGCTTTAAGGGACATCATTCTAATAACTTCATGGAAGCACTCACAATTTTATATGCTTTGGAGCAAGGGTATGCTTTGGGTTGGCGTCGGATTGTTTGTGAATCTGATTCTCAGATTGTTATAAATTTGTTAAATTTTGGAGATAGTCTTCATGGTTGTTGGCGGTTGAGTTGGGTTGCTCGGCAAATTCTTAATATCTCTGCTCACTTGGAATTCATTTCTTTTGTGCATATTCCTCGGGAGTGGAATAGGGTAGCGGATTTGTTAGCTAAATGGGCTTCTAAGTTTCAAGATGGTTGGGATGTTCAAAATTGGTCTCAACTTTCTTCTGATTGCTCTCAATCTCTCTCTTCTTTATTGAGAGCTGATATGTCTGAATAGCTTCTGCTTTTTCTTTGTATCATGAATGTTTTGTTGAGTTAATAAATTTTTACCCTCTTTTAAAAAAAAAAAAAGGTTTACAATATAACCTACCTGCTTGTTTTATGAGAATCTTGCATGGGGATAAAACTGATAAAAATATTCTCTTATCTTGTTTTAGTAGAAAACATGCTGCGGATTCTTCTCCATGGTTTCTTTCATTAAGGCACTTTCCTCTGAGCAATTTTGCTTTTGATGCTACTTAACCTGTTTGTGGTCTTTCCAATATTCTTTGATAAAATTTTGTATCTATTAAATTTGTGCCACTTATTTGTAAGTGCACACTACTAAAGCCAGAAACATGGTAAAACTAGATATCCCATGGAGAAATTCACTCTCAGTAAAGGCCTCAAGGGGAATATAAAAGTGGAAATATTCTTTATGGTTGTAACAAAGTTTTTGAGTGATAAAATATTTGTTACAATTGTTGCATTAAAGCAAACATCATTCCTCCTCTTGTACAATTGTTGCAATCTGGTAACTATGCTAGACATAACATATTTTATGATGAGCTATTTTGATATCAAGCTCATATTTGGTAATGTTACAGTTTGAACTGGGTTCCTAACATCTAGTTGGCTCATCCCTTCAGACAACAATTACCTTATATAACTTCAGTATTGGCCTGCCAAGGCATTTCAGCCTTGTGATATTATATATATTAAAATCTTTGGCATTAGTTAAAAATAGGCTTTTAATTCTTGAGCTTATTATCTGGGGATCCCACATTGACAATAAGATTTTAACTGTAAGCATTCCATTTTAGAGAGACAGGCACAAATGTGTATCCTTGATAATAAGATTTTGACTGTAAGCATTCTATTTTAGAGAGACAAGCACAAATGTGTATCCCTTTTACATTTAATTCAGTCATATTTTTGTAAAATTCACTCAATAGTTTTTGTAGAACTATTTGTTTGTGATGATGCTTCTAATCATTGTCCAACCCTCTAGTCATAGAGAGTAAAAATTATTTCTCAAACAAGCATGCAAACCAGTCACTCAGAGAATTTTGACAAATAGAATGTAGTCAAAAGAAAGACAAAATAAATTTAATGTAGAGCCATGCAATTTTTTGGAAATATATTCTTTTGGTAAATGAACTTGCCTCAAAAAAACCAACTTGGATCTTCTTGAATTAATTGAATTTAAAATTGTTGGCCAGAACATGTACCATATCCACATTCATTGTGTTGAAGAGTAAAACTTGTTTTCTTGATATACTTTCAAGTCCTCCAAGATACTTGACACCATCCTTGAGCATATGTGGAAATGACCAACACACTTCACTATGAAATTCTATGCTTTGCATTTCCCTTTGCCACAAATATTGGTATTTTATCAGCTTTCATCCAAGAGGATAGATTTTTTTCTTACGAGCTTCTTCATATCTTGCTAATGAGCTAGTCAACATTAACTCCTTATTCTTTTGGAGAGCTCTTACACCAAATAAGAGCATGTCAATCTTGCAAATGAATTTTTTTGTACACCTGTGCTTACATGAATTTGAAATCATATTTTTAATTGCTTAAACAAGTTCTTCTACTTCATTACTTCTTTGCATCCCTTGTGCCCTTGAATGGTTTGATGTCAAAGTTGGATTCCATATTGAATAGTGGTGCAGGTTGGAGTCATCCCTTTCTTCTGCTTTTTCTTTGCCTTTTTTGGACCTTTTTCTTCTTTCCTTTTCTTCATTGCAGGTCCAAGGTGGTTTGTCAATGTAACTAGCTCAAGATGCAACCAGTTGAGAATATGATTGCATCAAATTTTCTATGTTTACCTTCATCCACTACCTTGTGCTTTGATCCTTGGAGAAAATCTACCCTGATGTCAATATGATCTGAAATCACCTTGCAAAGTTATTCATCAAATATATGTTTGATATTTTGAACAAACTAAAACCAGTTTTAATGTTTTTGATGCAAGCAACTTCATCTTTATGTGCAAATCCTTGCATTTTCAAAGCAAAATATTCATGCTATGCTCAAATTCAGAAGCATAACATTATCTATAGACAATAAACATCATATTAACATCTTGGCACATGAAATTCACATGGAGAAATCCTTTTGAGTAGAAACACAGTACAAAAACAAGAAGCTTTATTCAACTAGCAAAACATTTGGGATGTCTAAGTGTCCACGGAATGTTGAAACATCCCCATGATATCTTAAGGATATGTGTATCTCTGCAGGACTCCAAGGGATCTCCAAGATGCCCATGGGACATTGAGACAGGCTCACAACCATCCCTAGGATAGTTGGGCATCCTAGTCATCCAACACCCAAAAGTGGGCATTAAAAAAGGAAGTCCCCAAAAAAGAGCAACATGTAAAATATTTTCTAACGAATGTCTTTCTGTATTTGTTCTATTTTAAAATGTGGTGCAATATAAGAGGTAAGTATTTCTATTTTTTGAATATAATGACTACGCTTAATCAGGTGACTTAATGCTAAATAGAGAAAGGAGTTTGATATGGGTGAATAATCTGATTATATTTCATACTATCTATGAAAATTAGATGGCAAATGATCATGTCTTGCTCTACTGCCAACTTGAGTTATTACTCATGAATAGGTTATTATATCACTAATCACTAGGTTATTATGCTCGATACATTACAGTGGATGATGAGGCAAATGGATAGGCTTTATCCTATTGGCTAAATGATGTGGCTTTCTTTGGTTTCCTATTGCGTATTGCAAGTTGAGATTTATTATATTAGTTAAGTTATGAATATTCATCAAGCATCCTCTCCTGAGTTGTACCTGTATATATCATGTATACTATAAATCCATTTCAAAATAGGTTTGCAATTGCTATAAGCATATATACACTAATTTAAGTAGTTGTGGGCCAAAATTATGCATCTGATAACTAAAAATTAAATTTGGTTCTTTAATTTGTTTGTTATAGATATTTATATATGCCATCCCCTAGCCATCCTTCCTCTTTCCCGTAGTAAGGGCTAAACCCCAACCATATTGGAAATGTGTAATTGTCATACCATGCTGCCCCATCCTGGAAACTCCATGGAGCATAGAACTATTATGTGTAGTTGTACTATGTTCTTTGATTAGCATAATATGTTGTTTCCATTCCTTGCCTATTTGGTTTTTTATTGCATTCATGAGTATAGCCTACCATAAACATAGTTTCCTATGTTGTTTTCATTCTTGTTTCTTTTTTGTTTGTTTCCTTTTATTTTGTGTTCATGCATAGCCTATAAAAGTGCTTCAGGCAGTTTTTGTAATGCATGTGCAGTCATCCTATGCCTATATAACAATGATAAGGATTGAATTTTGGTCCATGTAGCATGAGGGAAGCTAGAGCTCCTACTTTGTGTATGTCAAGAGTATCCCTAGTTGTTTTACAAATGATTTGTGATATAATGCTGCAGTAATATTAAAGATTTAACTTTAATTTTTAAAATGAAGTTGCCATCTTCACTAATAAATAAAATGTAGTATACAGAACAAGAAAAACATAGGAACAACTTGACATTTGATAAATGAGTGCCAAAATGTTACCATTTTAACACTGCTGACTGGAGTTGCAGGATAGAGATTTTATGATATAAATAAAATTTAATGTACCAGATGACTATCACTGTAGTGATTATACACTGGTGAAAAATATAGAGAAGACTGTTAATTAGAAGCCACAAGTTGTGTTTAATTGATCTCTAAATATGTAACCAGTGAATAATCACTACAATGCAGTATCTAATGTTGCTTGTAGCTTAGTCTACCTTATGGGCCTATAACAAAATCTTCGAGATCCCGCATTCTAGCTTGAAAACTAGAAAAATAACACCTCTCCCCGCAACTTCAATGGAGTCAAATGATTTATATATATTTAAAAAGTAATAATAAGAGGGTGATTTTAAATCTCTCTCTTAGGTTTCTATATATATATATATATTTAAAAAGTAATAATAAGAGAGCGGTTTAAAACCACCCTCTTAGGTTTCTATATATTAAAAAAATAGAAATAATAAGAAGGTAATTTTAAACTGCCCTCATAGTGATAAATTAAAGCGGTTTCCGAGGTAATTTTAAAACGCACTGGTCTTTAACAGTTGTATGATGCCAACTTTTTACGATGTCCTCGTAGACGATGATTGAATAACCGTCCTTAAAAATATTTTTTGGTGTAGTGCCTTGACTACAAAATAGGTGGTTAACATGGCTAGAGGTAATAAGCCATGGAAGCGATTTCTTAGGCATAAAATTTTTAAGGCCTATTCGAAAGGATTATTTTCATGGAAAGGCCTTGGAATACAAACTCTTTTGTTTTGGCTAGACTAAATAAAGACTTTTGACACCTTTATTTCCAAGATTATTTGGTGGACTTCAGATAAAGTTAAGATTTTTGTTTTTTTATAGTGGGAGGATTCTGTTCCAAAAAATATTTTTCAACTCTTTCTCCAATTCTATGGTGGTCCTCACATTTCACAAAAGAATTTGGTTTGTTTACTCTCAACAAGGATATCCTAGAAAAATGACCACAAAGTATATTAGGTCTTTTGTTGAGAATGACTCTCGGAAACATAAATTAAATAGTATTATAAAGTGAATACCAAGGATTTGACCTATATTTACACTATTAAATTCTCTCTTCTATACTTTATTAAAGCCCTTGTTCCATTTATACTGAATTATGAGTGGACCTAAGATTGGAATTGGCCTAGTTATACAATTTTTACTACATAAGCCTATAAATGGCTCTATTTAACCCTAAGCTTAGTCCCCGACTTAACAAGTATTGCAAAGTTAATCTTTCTTAAGAAACTTGACTTAAATATATACATAGTCTGGTTATCACCAATTGAACCAAAAAAGATAGTTTTTGCATGGTCTCTTTTACTAGGTCTCCTTGTGGGAAGTCAACTTAGACATTTTGTCCTTGCTCCCCTACTTTGCTTTCCATGTTAGCAGTTGGAAAATGCAATGCATATTTTTTGGTCTTGTTCACTAACCCTCAGACCTAAGAATGGTTTCAAAGGTTTCTCAAAACTTGGAAGATGCCTTAGATTACTTGGGCTATGGCCACTCTAGGAATGGATGACTTTAAGGATAGATGTAAGTGTAAAGCTTGGCACATGATCTAAATGGATTTTTTTCTATGAAATTATAGAAATAAAAGAATATTAAAAAATAAACAACATGAGTTTGGAAGGAAAAATATTTTGTGTCTCATCTCTTCTCTAGATTTGCAGATTTCAATACAAGCTTAGAAGGTGCAGAGGAAGCTAAAGCACCTTCATCATTTGTTGGAGTTTTGGGAAGATGCTCCATGTAACATGGAAACCCCCGTGAGATCTTGATGGTGGTTTATCAATTGCAACATTAGTTTCAAAATTTACTTGAGTCTAGCTTAATGTTTTCTTGTTCTTCAAATTTTAAGATTTCTTTCTTAGTTTTTACATTGACTCTACACTATAACTTTTAAGCTTTCTTAATATTTTACTCCTAGAAAATTATTAATCCAAAAAATAATTATAAATAAACATACCCATAATAAACCCTTAAACTATTTTTTATTATACTTTTAAATTTAATTAAATAAAATCATTCGATTAAAAAAAATAAAACCATAAAATTTACTAATTTTATATTTCACCTTTACACCAAGGAAATGTCAAAGTTAATAACAATAAACTAAATTTATTATTTTCAAACTAATTCGAAATAAGACCATAACATCAATCATTTTATATTTTTATATTCCTTTGTACTAGTGAATGTCATTTTCAATAATGACATCAATCTTATTATAACCATCATCATAAAAACACAATATCAAAAAAAAAACCTTCATTATTTTTTCTTGATAGATTACATATTTATTTAAAAAACAAAACTTATTATTTGTGGGTTAGTCTCCAACGTAGAGGCATGGGCAAAACTCAACTATGATAACTTTGGCGGGATTGAGTCATCATGTGGCCCTTGCTGATAAAAACCAATCATTTTATATTTTTATATGCCTTTGTACTAATGGCATCAATCTTCTAGCATCTTATTATAACCATCATCATAAAAGTTTATAAAAAATGCCTTCATTATTTTGCTGACGTTTGAATTTGCATTTAAAAAAAAAAACTTATTATTAAAGGTAGGGGCAAAACCTAGCTATGATAGCTTCGTAGGATTGAGCCATCGTGTGGCCTTTGTTTAGTGTGTGGTTTGATAATGAGATTATGTTTTTTATTTCTATTATAAATATATATTTTTTATTTTTATAATAAAATTAAAATGGATTTTATTTTTA
The DNA here is from genome assembly GCA_028583015.1 of Wollemia nobilis. Taxonomy (NCBI): domain Eukaryota; kingdom Viridiplantae; phylum Streptophyta; class Pinopsida; order Araucariales; family Araucariaceae; genus Wollemia; species Wollemia nobilis. The sequence continues at coordinate 2,559,776 of JAQPPZ010000367.1, forward strand.
TTATATTATTATTATTATTATTATTATGTATAATAAAGTTTGATATTATTTATGTATTGTTTGATAAGATTTAAATTTGGATTTTTCCGAAGAAGAATTTACTTTATTAAACTAATATCATTTGATTATATTTTCAATAAATTTTAAAACAAATATAAGTAATTATTAAATTTTTATTTTTATATATTTTAATAATTAAAAATTTAATAAAATTGTTATAGAAAAAATTGATTGGTATGCATGTTTATAATCTATTTATAAACAAGATTTATTATAGTTGATTATAATTTTTTAATGTAAAAAACATTATATTGAAGTAGTAGAATACATTTTTACAAACAAAAAAAAATAAGCGGATAAACACGCCCACCATGTGACCAACTAAACACGCCACGTGACCAATGCCATTAACCAAAAAACCAATGCTGTAAAAATAGTGTAGGAAACAAAGAAACCAAATAACTACTAATCAAAACCGCATTACAGAACTGACAAGCATACACTATCAACTAGCTAACAAAATGAATATAGACTGAAAATGACGGTTGAATGCACACCACAAGAGCAAAAAAAAAAAAAAAGGAATCTCCACAATGGTGAAAAATAATTACATGGGTTTAACCACCACTAGGACCAAATCCCATCCAATATTATCATCAGGAGACTTGGCTGAACCCCATCCCTGCCTAAAAGAAGTGTTGGGAACATCTTCCTAGCTTTGGATAAATGGATCCTGATGCAGGAGCCTATCTTTAGAGGGTTTTTTTAAAAGAAGTTTTAAAGTAGTTTTTTATTACTCAAAATGGAATTATTTGACACAAAATATAATTTTCCGAAAATGGTAATTATTAAAAAAGACAATTTTTTATGAAAAAATATTTTGCCGAAAATAGTAATTACTTAAAAAGGTATTTTTGGTTGGAAAAACCAATTTTTCGAAAATAGTAATTTTTTATTTTTAGGGTTTTAAGCTTTAGGGTTTTCTTTTAGGGTTTATTTTAAGACTTCAAGTTTTAGGATTTTATTTTAGGGTTTATTTGAGGATATATATTCCCTTGGTATTGCATTGTAAAAGGGAAAGTGAATCCAAGAATGAGAAAATAAGATATTTATTGGTTTATTTCCATGTATTATAGTTTTTATGTGAATGGAGGTTTTTTATGATTATTTCCATTTATTGTAGTTTTTATGTTGGAGGGTTTTACATATTATTTTCATTTATCGCAGTTTTTATGTAATGGGAGGTATTATATTTTGACCTCTTGCAGTTGGATTCACATCATTTGGTATCAGAGCAAGTTGGATCTTGTTGAGAGGAGAAAAGAGAAGAGAAGAAACGAGAAAATGAGAGAGCAAAGAGGCTCAAAAAAAAAAAATTGGCACTCTGTGCAGTGCTTGCAGAAGGTTTGTAAAACCTTGGAGAAATAAATTGGCACTCTGTGTAAGTGCTTGCAGGAGGTTTTTTATATAAAACCTCAGAAGGAGGAATTGACACTTTGTGTAGTGCTTGCAGAAGGTTTGTAAAACCTTAAAGAAATAAATTGACACTCTGTGTATTGCTTGCAAGAGGTTTTTTTCATTAAAAATCTTAGAGGGAAGAATTGACACTTTGTGTAGTGCTTGCAGGAGGTTTGCTATTTTAAAACCTTGAAGGAATAAATTGACACTATGTGTAGTGCTTGTAAGAGGTTTGAGATATAAAACCTTAGAAGGAGATTGGTACTTTGAGGAGTACTTGCAGATGTGTGGCACTCTATGGAGAGCAATTATGAGTTTGATCAAAGGAACTCGCAGGAGCAGAGTTCTTTTCAACCAAAGGAGAATGATGCAAGAGCCTATCTTTAGAGGGTTTTTTTAAAAGAAGTTTTAAAGTAGTTTTTTTATTACTCAAAATGGAATTATTTGACGCAAAATATAATTTGCCGAAAATGGTAATTACTAAAAAAAAATTTATGAAAAAATATTTTATCAAAAATAGTAATTACTTAAAAAAGTATTTTTGGTTGGAAAAATCAATTTGCCAAAAATAGTATTTTTTATTTTATTTTTAGGGTTTTAAGCTTTAGGGTTTTCTTTTAGGGTTTATTTTAGGGCTTCAAGTTTTATGAATTTATTTTAGGGTTTATTTGAGGATATATATTCTCTTGGTATTGCATTGTAAAAGGGAAAGTGAATCCAAGAATGAGAAAATAAGATATTTATTGGTTTATTTCCATGTATTATAGTTTTTATGTGAATGGGGTTTTTTATGATTATTTTTATTTATTGCAGTTTTTATGTTGGAGGGTTTTACATATTATTTTCATTTATCACAGTTTTTATGTAATGGGAGGTATTATATTTTGATCTCTTGCAGCTGAATTCACATCATATCCTTATTGGCAACAAACACTAGAGCACCCGAATTAACCTAGGTGTCAAGCTGAGGAGCCAAGGGAGAGAGAAGTAGAGCCAAATTTGTAAGAAGGATGACCTTGAGCTAGGGTAGGAGTGCAATTTGGGGTCGGACGACGATGCTGCCTAGGCCTAAACTGACTTTGAGGATAATCTTGATTAATAGAAACCTAACTAAATGTGGACGGAGCATTTCCCTAATGATCAATAAGCTCTTGAAGATGAGAGAGCTCCATATTCACCTTATTGGCCTGAATTGCAATCTAAAAATACATAGATAAAATAATATTAGACTTTTCAAAAGCAGATATGTGAAGAGAGGAAGAACACTTACCAAATATATAGTCATTTCTAGCTTTCCATATGTTGTATAGGGTTGTCATACGAAACAAGTGCTACACTTCAAAGAAAATAGCCAACAAGGGCAAGGGGTCTCCTAGAATGATATACTTCCACTTAAGCATGGTGTAGGAATAGGGTCTAAAAAAGAAAAAAAAAACCTCCCAAAGGGAATGAGCATGAGCATAGAACCAAAAAATATGGATAAAATCCTTAGACTAAATAAAGAAAGGGCAAGAAGGGTTGGGAATGTTTAAATTTTGGAGACGCTCCCCAATAAGAAGCCCTTGGTGAAGAAGACTCCAGGTAAAACAGGAAAGCTTGGGCTCTAAGAAAGGAACCCAAGTGATTTAGAACTTGCACATCCAAACAAGTTGAGGGGAAGAGACATTCCACTATTGATTGAGCTTATCAATTATGGGATTGAACGAGAGAGCCATCCATACCCCAAAAATGACTTGTAATTTCACAAAGGAGTGTTTGGATACCATTTCTAGTCCTTCCACCAAGGTTGTTGCAAAGACACATAATTTTTGTGAAACATGGAGTCAAGGAGAGAAGCCTTGACAACCTTAAAAATGTCCTTGTTAGAGTGCTTGAGCCCAAATTTCACTCTAAATTCATCCCAAGATATCTAATCCCTGGTAGGATGAGAAAATAAATTAGTGATAAACTGCACACCTTTACAAAAAAAATCTAAGTGTATGAATCCAGGAAACCTAATTAAGAAAACACCCTGGTAGGTGATGATAGGTGACCACCAAACATTCATCTGGTTGATGAAGAGGTTGTACCAAAAGCTCTGACCATTCCATCTCAACCAAGGTTTAACACTCTCCCGAGATTTCCAAATGCTCCTGATAACAAAGGATCCTATCACTTTGATAGACACAGGAGCAACAAGGAGGGAAGGGAAACCCATGCCCTTCCAAATCTTATAGCCAAAAGGGGAACCTTCATAGATACAATAACGAATGATTATCTTTCAAGTCTTATTACCCACAAGGGATCTGATGACCCACTTAACATAGAGGGCCCAACCTTGACACTGAGTATTGAGAATTCCAAGCCCACCATGGTTTTTGGGGAGACAACAATACTCTCATACAACACTGTGGAATCCTGAACTATTATTGGAATAGGACCATAAAAAGTCCCGTAGAATATTATCAAGCTTCTTATATCAGATTTTGGATGTGACCCATTAGAAATAATAGTAAACATGAGTGGCCACAAAGACTTTTGAGCAAATTTGGAATTTACCAACAAGGGAGAGCTTCTTGGTGTAGGTAAGCTTTTTTTACATAGTTTTAATGACATACTTCTATAGATCTATCACTAAAATTTTAAAGGTGAAAGTAATACCTAAAAAAGGAAATATTTCTCCCTCCTAGATGATCCTCCACTGATATTGACTAAGTTAGTGGAACATTGGATCAAAAGATTACCTGTAACATTGAGTTTTCTCCATTGAATGGAGAAACCAGAAGCCAAGTAAAAAGTGTCCAAGAAGGCAAGTGCTTGTTGAATAACACCTTCATCCTCAATAAGCATGAGGAAAGAATCGTCAACAAAATGACCATTGATCAATTGAGACTTGTATTTGGGGAGAGAAATTCCTTGAATAGAACCTTGAGCGGTATGGCGAGCTAATAAATAGCCAAATACCTTGGTGGTGAGGACATACAGGGACGATGCTAAAAATTAGCCCTATTGAATGTCACAAAAGAACCCAATGATTGAGGACTTATGCTTGTTAATGGATAAAACAACTGAAGCCTCAACAAACAACATCTCCACAAAGCTAATGAAGGAGGACCCAAAACCAAGAGCTTTAAGCATGACCAAAATGAATGACCAATCAATTTTGGAGTAGACTTTCTCAAAGTCAATTTTGATTAACAAGGATAATTTTAGCACAATTAGATAAAATTATTACTAATTTAATTGATTTAATGAGATTAAAATTGGTACCACCTATATTACATCATGACCACATGGTGGTATTATAATAAAATTTGTCTCCTCCTTTAAAGTTGAGGAATCTAATCGGTTCAACTAATACCAATTGATATTCCATATAATTATTCTTAGTGACACATACAATAACGATCATAGGAGATTTAATTGCTAAAACTAAGCTGGATGAAAATTTTGAAGGAGTTAGAAGATCGTCCGAAAGTATGAGATATTTTTCAAATTTTATTCAAAATAATATTCTATGGGAGGTTGAGTTTGAAGAAGAACATTATACTTAGACCAAAAATAGGAGAGACCAGAACCTAATAGTAAAAAACATAGACATATGCATACTCTCGGATCATTGGTTAGATGAAGGAACTTGTGCTAAAATTAATACCTTGACAAGGATTGGTTCAAATCATTGACCAATAAGAGTTAAAATGGTGGTAAGTGAATTAAAAAAAGATCATATTTTAAATATGAGTAGATGCAGGAATACCATCCTCAATTTATTGATATGATAGCACAAACATTACTTATAACTATATTTCATAATTCTATCCTCATTCTCCCCTCAAATAAGGGTATCCCTAGATAAGTTTTTGGTAAATTTACCTCCTCCATTTGAAGTAACTTGCATATCCTTGCTTTGATTTTAGTTGGGGTGTTTAGGAAGTAAATTTTGGATTTTGTCCTATTAAATTTTTGCCTTGATGCTCTTTCATATTCCTTTAATAAGTTATTCAAATATTTGGCCTTGTTTATCCTTGCCCTTCCAAAAAGGGTTGTATCATCTACAAACTATTGATGGATGATGTTGTCTATGTTATTACTAGCCTTAAGTCCACTTATAATCCCATATTTGTAAGACTTCTTCAAGTTCCTACCCAAAACCTTTACCAAAATAATAAACAAATATGGTAATAGAGAATCTCCTTGTCTAAGGCCTCTCTTGGCTTTAAAGATTTTGTTACTAACCGATTGACCAACACTGAGTATGAAACTTTAGAGACACAAGTTTTAATCTATTTGATCCATTTCTTTCCAAATCCAAACTTTTCTAATACTACAAAAAGAAAATCTCATTTAACCCTATCATAGGCCTTACTCATATCAAGTTTTAAGATCATTTATTTCTCTTTTCTTGCAGGTACTGATTGCATAAATTCATGAGCTACTATGATCCCATCCATCCAGAATTCGTCTCCTTTTCACAAATCCTCCTTGCTCTTTTGAAATAATTTTGTCTAACAACAATCTTAACCGATTTTCCATCACTTTGGAAATAATCTTCTATGCCATATTACATAGGCTTATGGGTCAAAATGAATTAAACAATCTACATCCTTCTTTTTTGGAATAAGGGTAAGATATGTTACATTTATTTTATAAGGTATGTATTGTTTTACCCTAGATTGTTCCACTATAACCAATAAATAATCCTTAACTATACGCAAATTATGTTGATATATTATTGTAGAGAGTCCATTTGGACCTAGGGATTCATCTTTATTAAAAAATAAAAGAGCTAGATGAACTTCTTCCAAATTAATAGGCTCCATCAGTTTCGGTTGTCTTCATCTCTTATAATTGAAGGAACTTCTTGTAGATGTTTAACATTAAGAACTTCAAACTCTTCTGATCCTATAATATTATGATAAAAATATCTTGCCTGCTTTTTGATTTCGCTTTGGTTTTCAATCCAAACCCCTTCTATTGATTTAATTCTACTAATTCTAGATGTTGATCTTTGTACTATTGCCATATTATGAAAAAATTGTATTTTTATCTCCTTTTAACCAAGTCTATCTTGATTTTGATCTCCAAAATTTCTCTTCCTTACTCAAATTATTATGATATTCTCTAGGTAACTTCCTTTCTTTCAAGCTTGGATTATTATGATCACCTTTTTGGAATTTTGAAAGTTTATCTTTTACTTATTCTTCTAAAAAATATTTCTAAAATTATTCTTGTTCCATTCTTTTAATCTATATGTCATTCATTTAATTTGTTTTAGAAGTGTATATAGACCACTATTTCTTGAAGAATTCCACGTTTGTGCTATCATATCAAAAAATTGAGGATGGTCTTCCCACACTACTGATATTTAAAATATGATATTTTTGAATTCACTTACCACCATTTTAACTTTTCTTGGCCAGTGATCTGAACCAATCTCTATCAAGGTATAAGTTTTAGCACAAGTCCCTTTATCTAGCCAATGATCCGAGATAATGCATTTGTATAATTGTTTTGCTATTAGGTTTTGGTCTCTCATGTTGTTATTCCATGTATAGTTGTCTTCATAGATTATTATTTTAAAAGCTTCAAATCTTTCATACTTTGGGTTAGTTTCCTAATTGCCCCAAAATTTTCATCTAGCTTGGTTATGACATTAATATCTTCTATGATCATGAATCACATTTCTTGGTCTTTACTTCTCATAAAGTCTTCAATCCCACTTTAAAATTCTAATATGCTTGACTCAGTTGTAGGTCCATAGACATTGATAAGGATGAAACAAATATCTATAATCAAGCATGCGACTAAAGAGGCTATCCAATGCCTAGTTTTATGAAAGGTTATACAAGAAGTTCTAATAGGATTCAAATAAGTTAGAATTATCCCTATTGCTACTTCAAAATCTATTTCATACCATTCACATCTTTCCCATACTGCTTTCATATTTTTGAAAACTTTTTTTTATCATTTTAGTTTCCTAGATACAAAGGATATCAGACTTATCACTTAAACATAGGTCTCTGATACACCTTTTCTTTGAGGGGCATTATCACCTACTATATTATATGAGATGGTAATCATGTATTATAGAGGCTATTGATCTCACTTGAAAATTACCAATCATTGTATTATTTAGTAAAGAGAAGCTCAACCATCTTAGTTTGTGTTCCTTTATCTATGTTTGCTCTTGCTTCCTTAGATCTTGCTTGATAATTTGAGGTTTTCCTCTTTTTGCCTTGCTTGTATCAAGAGTATGTCTTATTATTCTATTCCTCAATATTTTTTCACAACTTTATTTTACCTCAGATTTATACTCTCATGGCTCTACTATGGAAGCTTTTGACTTGTCCTACTCATTTTTGGTAATTCCTTATTAATTGTAGATGTATTAACATTTGAAACTGCATTTTATTTACCAATTGTTTCCTCCTAAATGGTGAATGGTACTTCAAGAGAGTCTTCAAAATATGATTTGACACATTTCTTAAGTTCATCAAGAATATTTGTTTCTAAATCAAGATCATACTGAATAGACAATTCCTTGTTAATATGTTCAACCTGTTGTACAATCGTCTAAGCTTTTATCTACTTTTTCTTCATACGCTAAAGCCTCAAAAGAGTTGGTATTTCTTCCAATATCCTTCCTTACTAGTATCCAATGTTTATTTGCTTTCATTTCTCTATTTCTATTTTTTGAAAGCTGACAACCATACTCATCCATACCCATTTGTATGTTTCTCTTGTGGTTTTATATCTATGATTTTGATGGACTCTTCTTAGGGAGTGATCTCTCAATATACCCCACCTCATGATATCTTCTACATCTAAAAGATATGTTTTCATAATCTATGGTTTGGATCTACATATTATCCCCATACTTAAGAATGATTGACTCTAATAAAGGTTTACTTATATCAATCATGACCAATATACAAGCATAAATAGCCAAGAATCCATCTTTTGTAGTTGATGAAATTTCAAGGAATTCTCCCAAAGTGTTGCCTATTTCCTTGAAGGTATCCATTTCCCAAAACTTAATGGGTAACCCATACATCCTAACCTAGGCTGGTACTAGAGATAGATTTACATTTTTAGGTGAAAAACCTCATACCAACGGGTAAGGAAGAGTCATGCTTTTCCCATAAACCAAGGACCCTCTTTTAGGATTCAATCTCTTTATTCCCTAGAACAAAAAATAGCTAGGAAGAAACATTTGGGAATAAATGATAGAATTATTCCTAGAGACTTCCAACTTCTATCAATCTATTTTCTCAAGGCTAAACCCCCTAGTAAATACCCATTAAATTTACCAAAAATCACCCAAATATTTGAGCAACAAGGATTAGTCCTCTAAGGTTTTCTCACTAACCTCTATTATTACAGATGATTTTAAGGATTTAGATATAAATCGGTCCATAAGAAGGAAACTAAAACTCAAAATCTACTAAAATTTAAAATAATATCCTATAGCAAATATAATATTTGATAAAAATTATAATAATTTGCAAGTAAAATTTTTAAAATAAATGGAAAAAATTAGTTGAAAATTCTATGCCTAGACATAATGTCTTGCCTCACTGAAGCCCTAGCCTTCCATCTCTCCTATCAATCAAACCCTAGCTAACAAATATTTGTAATTTTGTTTTTTACGACTTGAAAAATTGGCACTACCCTTGTTTCGGATGGCTAACTTCACAAGGTTATATACCCCTCGTTATTGCTTAGATTCCTTCATATGACCACTCATTTTAAAGCTCTTTAAATTCCGTACAAAGTGGTCTAATAATCAACTGAATCAAACAACCCTTCACGAAGATATGGATCCTAAAATATGAGATATTTTTTAGAAAAACATTGCCCTAATCCTTCGCGAATCACTTGTATTATGGATAGATATGTTATGAAATGTCTTACTTCCACCATCTACGTTTGTTTCTTTTATTAATTTAAATTATTTTAAATAAATAAATAGAATTTACACCTCTTCTTAAATTAAGGAAGCTCATCACTTGCAATGGTGGGTGAAGAGTGATTGCTGTGAAGGTCTAGGTGGGAGTTTCCTTTTGTAATATCAAGTCTTATAACATCAATAAAATAAAAATAATTTTTTTTAGATAATAAAGAGTTGTACTTGGGTCCTCCACCCTTGACAAATCACAACTCTCTTCTTTAGAGCTTGAGTTTACAAACAGATTCAATTGTCATCTCATTTGAGACGCTATAGCTAGAAACCTATATCATTTTACATAAAATGTCTAAATTCTTGAATTTCATTTTCTAGATCTTTTTAAATTTCTATGTGAATACAAATATTTCAAAATTCAACATCCTTCTGAATATTTTTCTATAATAGCCTTCACAATACCAAAACTTCACGTCTACTATCTATGCATTGCATCTTAGTAATATTTTCAAAATATCACAATATCATAATCCTCTTTTCCTAATCTAGATGGTCAATTTTCTTCCTAAAACACAAGTACAACCACAAAAAATATATAATAAGTAGTTTATATGAAAACACATTAATGTTATAAAATAAAACAAATATTACCAATGTAAAATATTAACGTATGTGTAAACCCGATTTCTTCAAACTCTATAACAAGGTCTTAGATTTTCACAATTATTTCTTGTATGTTCCATAGAGCTTTGCTTTCCTCAAAATTACATTTATTACCATGATTGAATCACCTTCCATCCATACTATGCTCCACTTGATTTGTTTACATATTTTTAACCCTTCCAAAATCGTACAAGTTTCAACTTCATTATTTGTCATATGTTTAAACCTGATTTCTTCAAACTCTATAACAAGGCTTAGATTTTCACAATTATTTCTTGTATGTTCCATGGAGCTTTGCTTTCCTCAAAATTGCATTTATTACCATGATTGAATCACCTTCCATCCATACTATGCTCCACTTGATTTGTTTGCATATTTTTAACCCTTCCAAAATCATCCAAGTTTCAACTTCATTATTTATCTTAAATCCACTATTGAAAGTGTAAATAGACAAAATATTTCTTCTATTATTTCTATTATTCCTTTTCATCGTGGAAAGTTTAATGAGACAAAATCTCTCTTCTATTATTTTTAATTATTCCTCTCTTCATGATCTTAGATTTCTTTTAGATGCTTCATCAAAATTCAACTTGATCAACTCAATTAAAAATATTAAAAAAACCAATAAATATTCATCAAAATTCAATTTAATCAAGTCAATAAAAATATTAAAAAGAACCATAAAAAAAATATATTACATATATCTTTGTAGGAACATTCGAGTTGTGTGTTATTAAGTTTTTATGAGTGAGACCCAAATTCGAATGGTTACTGTTATTCCACCACCTCACTGTATTTCACATATTCTTGAAAGAGAACTGCATTGAAAAGCGATAAAAAAGAGGATTTTTAAGAATGCGCACAGCATCATCAATGATAGAAGACCCATATAGTTTCATCTAAAAATTTTAGAAGTAATCATGCTTACGTGCTGGCATATGGGTTCTTATTCCATACTTCACACGTTGTTTATGTAGTATTTAAACTATGCTTATCTTAGTTTATTAGATTTACAACAGTAAACACTTATTTAAGTTATTAATATGTATTATCTATTATATATATGAATTAATTATATTAGATTTAAATAATGTGATTTATTACATGATGATTATATATTATATAATATAAGCGAAGTTGTTCCAATCTTTTCTATATATTAGTGTTTTAAAATTAGTAAGAATTTGTGTCTAGTAAGTTTTTTAACTGGCAATCGTGAGTTTTTTTTACCATTTTACTGTCGATGTTTTGCTTGCAGATGTAAAAAAGAAGACAACTGCCATATTTGTTTATAAAAGTTCATTTATGGATATTTGCTCATTTTTTCCTTTTCTGAAAAGGATGATTATCTCCATGTTGAGTTAGCTTTGTAACACTAGTTTTGCTTGCAGATGTAAAAAAAGAAGACAACTGCAATATTTGTTTATAAAAGTTCATTTATGGATATTTGCTCATTTTTTCCTTTTCTGAAAAGGATGGTTATCTCCATGTTGAGTTAGCTTTGTAATACTTTTGGGTGTGAGTATAATTGATCTCTATTTGAGGTCGTACACACCAAGAAGTACAATAGGTTAAATCAGGAGTCCCTTAATGACCTTGTATGTGTAACACAATTTTAGACTTCACACAAGACAAGTGAAGGCTAATGAATCCTATAAGACAATTCAATTGGATGAGCTAGATCTACTATGTGATAGGATTACCGAGAGTTCTATAGATCGTGAGTTTCCTGTAGAGGACATTGAAGCACTTGAGGAGAAAGCATAACATTTAAGAGGATTGGAGGAGATATACCATAATGATATCCCACCTGAGTAGCCTCCAATTTACCCACCAGTTCAAAGCCAAGGCCAACCATCAAGTGCAAAGGGAAGATAGGAAAACCAAAAAGCAGTTTAAAAACTGCTCTATGTTTTGAAATGTTGCATTATAATGTTACATAAACTGGAATTCTACTCTTTATAAAAGATATCTAACTTAAAATCAACATTTTGGCTTTCCAATCATTGCTTAAAATATTTTTTTTTCTATTTAATGATTTTTTTGTTTGGTTTTTGTTTTGTCCAGTTTTTGTTAAGATTTTCCAAGTTGTCAGTAAAATCTCTAAAATAAGGCTACCAAATTTATCACGAGTTGCCAGTTTTAAAAAGAGGATATATATAAAGAAAAGGGATTTTATAAAAAATAATTAATTTTGCAAATAATACACTATAAATGATCAAGGATGAATTATTTATGATTATAGCTAAATAGTGTGTGAATATAATGCTTAGCTTCTCTATAAAATTTAAAAAATACATTAAAATGAAACCTTTGATAAATTGAAGTTATAAAAAAAAAATTGAAATATTAATCTTGTGGAAGGACACATTCTACTATGTTTGCATAAATACATTATTACAATGGATCTAGTCAACAAAATTTTAAAAACATTTAACTAAATTGTTATTGTTTTGGGGTGATTTAGGCGGGAGGCTACCATTCCAAAAATCTTGCTCCCTCCCATGCTCTTCTAGTGGTGATCCTAGGTGGATCCTGGCTTCCTTAGAGGCGATATTAGGTGGATTGCCTCCTTTTCCATTTTTTTTTGTTGTTTTTTGGGCTGGTGTGTAAGGTTTTCTTGATGCGAATTAGTAGTGCCTCTTTGGTGGTCAGTTTATCCGTTGCTTGTCTGATGCGCGAGGTGGTTTGGTTAACTTCTTCTCTATATTTTTAGGTGGTATTTGGGGTGAGACTCGGCACTTTCTTGTCATGGAGGAGGGATTTTTCAAACTGTCTTTAGATCTTGCAGCAGTGGAAAAGGGATGTGCAGCTTGTGCAGTCTACTTGAGAGGCGTTTGATGGACCTCTTTCTTCGTAGTTCTTTGTGGTATTGAATGGGAACTAGGGGATTTCTCGTTGCCCATGTAGGAGGGGTTTCAAAGATCCCCTTTCAGTTTGATAACATTGGTTCTTTTTTCATTGGTTGTTCGTTACTTACACTATGTGTGAGGTGGTCTAGTTAACTTCTCCATATTTTTGGGTGGTCTTTGGGGTGAGACTAGGCATTTTATTATCATGGAGGAGGTTTTTTTTTATGATATTTGGATCTAGTAATAGTAGGAAAGGATTGTACAACTTGTGTAGTCTACTTGAGAGGCATTTTGAGGGACCTCCTTATTTGTGGTTCTTTGTGGTCTTGTTGGTCAAAAATTCGGCTTAGGTATGGAATGTCTCATACATGCACCCTAGACCCGGCCAAAATTGAAATACAGAAAGGAAGAAATGTCTCCCATGCCAATATACAGATAGGGATGTTTCCATTACTATTCTAACTTGGGGATTTGAGATTAAGGAACAGGAAAAAGATTAGAAATGATTGAAAGAAATGAGAAATATGGCCTCAAGCCAGATGAACAGGGGTGATGAACAAACAACACAATAACTTAATTGTACTCTAAACTAATAGCACTTCACACAAAGAAAGTAACATAAATTAAAACCAAACATCTTATATGTGCAATTTCCAGAGTTATTCCAGTGTTCACCCTCTATCGAAAGACAAATCCAAATATAGAATTATAGCCCACAGACAAAGCATAGAATTTGATAGAAATATAATATAGAAAACATACACATAAAGAGAAGTCTAAAATTAGAGCCAAGGTTTCTTTGCATTCATGGCAGAATTCATGTACAATAATTTTCTAGCAAAACATCCATCATTTTACATTGAAATCTCTAGTTTTTATAGAGGATTCCGCCTCTGAGACATAAATGCTCACCCATAAAACATTGCGGTGGCAACAAAGATAGGATTTTAGCACTCATTAAAAAGTAAAGAGGCATGTCCTAAATCTGATGACTCATAGAGAAGTGGTTGCATGGCTTCAATGTGGTGATATCATTCATCTGTTGCACTGCCTCCTCACTTGCTAGAACCGTCTCAAAGGAAGATCAGATTCTGAAATCTAGGAAAATAAAATATGGAATTTTTTCAAACTGACTATAATTAAACTGGTGAGAGTGTGCCTTGTTTCATTGATGAGAGGTATCTCTGAGAAATTTTGGCTGAGGCAAGGGGGTTAGACTGGAAACAAGCACTTCGTAGATGCGAAACCCACCTACGTTTCACCTATTTAAGCTCCAAAAAGGGCTTGCGATCACAAGAGAAGCGAAAGCACTTGGGCCCCACTGACGTTTCACTATTTTCTAGCCCAAAATAGGTTTGTGCTTCAAAATTGAGGTGAAACCACTTTACTGTCTTGGAAGTAGCGCCAGCGTGGAAAATTCAAAAGCACTTACACCCCTTCTTAGGCCCAAAACTGTCTTGTGCTGGAAAACTAGAGCAAAAGACCTTCTGGAGTGGAAAAAGTCAAAGGTTATTTCTCCCTCACTAGGCCTGAATTTGATTTGCACTTAAAAACTAGAGTGAAACGCTCTGGGCCACAATATTTTTTCTCTTTGAAATTGTTGTTGCACCTTGGAAAAGTCAAAGGTGCTTTCACCTTGTTAGACTTCAAAATTGGTTTACGCTGGCATTGTGGAGCAAAATACTTTGGGCCCCATTTACATTTTGCCCAGCATTTAGCCCAAAATGGGCTTGTGCTCTTGATTTGGAAAAAAAGACTTTGGGCCCCACACTGCCTTGGGAGTTTTGAAACAAGTTTATGCTAACTTTGAGGATGGGTCAAAGATGCTTTCACCCAAAAGAAGTCTGAAACTAGGTTGTGCTCTTGATTTGGGGTGAAAAGGCACTAGGTCCCACTTGTAACCTTTTTAGAAACCAAACTGCGCTAGCCATAGAAAAAGACAAAATAGTTATTTCGCCCCTCACTTCTCCAAAATTGATTTGCGCTCTTAGATAGGGGTGAAAATGAAATGGGACCCACCTTGGTTTAAATAAGACTTGCACTGAGTTTTAGAACAAAATGAAGGCACTTTCACCCAAGCTAGCATCGAAAAGGCATTACACTCACTAGTTGGGGTGAAAGCACCTAGGCCCACTCAGCATTTTTTCTTTTGAAGTTGAGTTTTTCCCATTCAAGACCTGAAACTATATTGCACTTTCATCCAGGGGTAAAACAGCTTGGGCCACACATACGTTTTCTTCTCCAAATTTGGATTTCACTACTTTTTGGACTGAAATGGGCCTACGCTTCTCTCCTTGCTCGAAACCAATTTGTGCTTAGGGACTTGGCGCAAAACTACCCTTACCTTTGAAAAGACAAAGATCCTGCAGGATGAGCAATAGGAAACATTGCACGCCACCTTAAGCGAAACCCATAATTTTGATAGTAAAATGCAGAAAAGAAACAAGAACAGATTTTGAAGAAAGAGTAAAATTTCAAGTAAGAAGAGATTACTGCACAACAAAATTTTACAAGGTAAATCAATGTGGTGGGAATACCAACATCTCTGGTGGCTCACGAGGGGATTGAGATTACCTCAATGTAGAGATCCTAGGCCTTATCTATTGGGCTCAGAGTCATCATTGCTATCCTTTTTTGAATGCTCACTTTTAGCAGTAGACTTTTCATACTTCTCCCTTTCTGCTTCTTCTTTGTACTCATGATCCCCTTCTTCTCCTTGGTCTCCCTCTTCCCTTTGGTCTCCTTCCACTGCTTGATCTCCTTATTCTTGTGCTTGATACCCATGCTATGCTTGATCTCCATGTTGTTGAGAGGGCTCCGATTATGGGAGATGCTTTTGGATATGTTCATAGGTTTCTTGGACCAAGGCCCAGGCATCATATTTAAGTGTACCATGATCTTGGAGCTCCTTGACCATGTATCCAAAAGTCTCAAGCTGGTCTATGTCAGCGTAGTTATCTCTTTGTCTGAGGTCTACCAGAAAAGATTCAATCCGTGCAAACTTGGTTATTAACTCCATTACCTGGTGTTTTGCAATAGGCTCACTCCAACTATCAATATCTGAAGTATTGACCTCAACGATGTCCCAAATTGGCTTTAGCTCTTCCTTTTTCAAAATTGCTTCTTCCTCATCAGTGAAGCTAGCGAAACCAAGCCATGCAAGAGCTTCAAAGTACATTAAATATATACACCTTTCCCATTCAAATACTTTGATTAACCTTCTCGTATCTCAAGTTGTTTCCATTTTTGGGAAGAAATCTTGCAGTGTTACCTTCGTAGTTGCCCATGACTAAGCAAGTGGGCATATTGGAGTAAGATCCAAGTCCATTTTTTCTAGGGTTTGCACCGTCATAGCCAATTCCAGCCATTGGTCAATGTTTTTTTTAGCATCTTCCATGATAGGTGCACTGTAAGTGACTTATTTCTTGGCCTCGCAAATGAACATCAAGATTGTTATTGCTTTGCATGCCCTTTTCTAGAAGTTGGCTAGGAAGTGATGGAAAACCTCCTTAATATGGTATTTTATGAAGACCTTTGATTGTACTGCCCTATGTGTCAATTAGGCCTACAGTTCCTGGACCTGAGCATTTAAGGCCTACAACTGGATTTTTGCTTCTGCATGTGCTTTGAGGTAATGTTCAGTTTATTTTCTATAATTCTCCACCTCTTGCCCCATACTGGTCACACACTACTGCAAATGTTCAGATTTAGCCAGAGCCTCTTCAATTTGGACCCTTGTATGCACCATGGTCTCTTCAAGTTCTATGTGTTTGGCCTCGACCTCGTAGAAATGAGTCTTTTAGTGCTCCCCATGGAAATAGATGGAGCCCATTTCAACCTAGATGTTGGCCATCTTATTTGTTGCATCAATCATTCTCATGTCTTCAACTATATGATGGTAGGCATAGTCCACTGGCTTCATCTCCTCCAAGGATTTTTGGACCTTGGGAACCTTCTTCATTTGTGGAGTTCCATCTTCTTAGGGACAAAGATAGCCCTCTTTTCCACCTAGGATGGAGCCTGCATAATTTTTCTTTTTAGACCCTTGAGCCAGCATGAGGAACTTTGTTGCACTCGATGTATACTATTAGTGATTGGACCCTCCTGTAGAACTTCCATCTCCATTTCCATCGGTTCTTGCACTTCAAAGGTGGCATTCAGAGGAACAGGGCTCACTGAGGGTTTGCTTCGATAGATAAATTAGGAACTTTCGAGGTAGCGACTACAACAACTTTGGGAGATGTCAGGGTTTGGACGACTGCAACCAAGGTGCTAGGACCTGGGGGTAGAATATCAAGGGGTACTACTACTGCAATTAAAGAGGTGTGTGAGGGAAAAAATAGGTCTGGATTGACTACAAAAACCAATGTTTGGATAAATAGAAACTTGAGGAGGGGTAGGGAAAAACGCTATAGAAAATACAAATGCGTTGGATATAGATGTAAAGGAACTAAATATATGAGAAACAGGCAGGAATATTGAGAGGAGCGATGACTAGGATGCAGAGAAAGGTGTGGTAAACATAGGGACACCGAATGCGAGCTGGTTGGAAATGAGAGTTTCAAAGTTGAAAGGGATAGTTGTCAGAGGCACAAAAGAGAGAGAAGAAGAAAGAAAAGATGCACCTATGGGCTCAGGCACTGCTGGAGTCGAGACAGTGAGCTAGTACATGATAGGACTTATATTTCCTTCTTCTCTTTTTGATGCTTCTACTTCTAGGTCAATTAAATCCACCTCTTGTTACATTTTTTGCATCGAAATAAAGACTTTAGGGGTGCTTTCTTCCATGGTTCTTGATGCTACAAAAGGGTTTAAATCAAGGAGTCAAGATACACCAGTCCGAGGCTTCTTTGTAACATGAGGGAGAGAAAATTATATACCAACACTCCTCTTCTTCGGAGTGATATCTTCTTTAAGGAGCAGATGCTTGCCATTCTCCTTGATAAGTGGGTCTTGTTCAGTGTGTTGCCCCTGTTCTTCTATTGTGTCTTCCACTCTAATAGGGATTTGAGTACTTCTAGGCATAATGTTAGCAAATAAGACAGGTAATTAAGTATCACAATGCACATCATACATCTAGGAGAAATTATCATCTAACACAAGCAACTGATTAGATGCCTCCTTTCCATTATGGACCCTCATGATCCACCAATTTAAATTTTTTTTATATGACCAGTTGGGCACTTCGTTCTTCATCACCTTAAACACTTTCTCATCGTGGGCATGCACTAGGTTTTGCATAGGGTTGTACCTTACCTCTATTGTGTAAAATTTATGCCATGGGAGAAGTGACATCATTCTCTTCACATGTCATTCCAGGTCGTGCTCTAAGGGATTGTTGCATTTCACTTCGATGTCTGGGCACGGGAAACTGTAGAAGCTTTTTACCTCGATCTTCTACCTAAAAATGCCTAGTGGATCATACTTCCAGTGTTGGGGGAGGTTTATGAGACCAAAATCATACAATGTTATCGCCATAAAAGTGTTGTGTCCGTTGACCGACACCTTAATGTCATCGAAGTGGAAGGGAAAAGTGCAGGTGTGCAGTTTCCTTCTCCCATGCCCATATGTGTCATCAGCAAAGTTACTCTGCCAAGCAACTTCAAGGGTAAACAAGTACTCCATGGTGTAGTACGACAATAGGAAGGGATTTTTAGTAAACCCAAAATTTTTGACAAGGCCCTATGTTAGTTGGAATACATCACCCAACTTCTCTTGCACTATGTACTCTCTCATCCACCTCGGCACCCGTTCATAAACATCATAGATAATATCCAAAGCTAGATCGAGGAAAATCCTATTGAAATTGTAGTAGGAGTTGCATTTGGACAAACTGTGAGTCCACTGATAAATCGGGAGTGCTTTACCTTCTTTTTTTGTATGAATCTTGGCGATGAAGTTAAAACAACCATGCGTGTGGTAGGAAAAATGCCACATAAGGAAAGAGAGACCCAAAATGACATGTCCTTTTCTCTGTTTATGTCACTTAGTTGGATATGCATCTGTCATGCCACCTAGTCTACCCAATCAAAAAATATAGGCTTTATCTCTGACTTCATGGCAGTGGGAGAGTAGAACTCACCATGTGAAATACATTTGACAAGTGAAACCTACCACTTATACACCAGAGCATCCGTGGAGAGCCCCATAATGCAAGCTAGCATGGAGTATATGTTAGGATTTTTAAATATCTTCAAGGGTTTGGGAAAGTATGGCAATATCCTAGGTGTTAGCTTCTCTAGCAGTTGCGTCTCCATGAACTGGCGCATTTGCACTGTGTTGACGTTTCTTTCATTCTTCTTGGTTCTATTGATTTTTTTGGTTATATAGTCAATAGGGAGATTTTATTTGCAGGTGAAAGCCTCTCGAATGTCTTGGGTAGATATGGAGAACAACTTGTTCCCTTTAGCATCTTGGACTGTCTTGGTCCGCGAGTTGTAGAATTTAGAAATTGCACATATTAGCTCCGGGTAATGATGCACATGCATGCACAAGTACCAGTATATGTGGGAGTGATAAACGGTTTTCTGCCTACTTTCGATAGACACCTTGATCATCATAAGGTCAATGGTTTAGTGTAACTTCTCCACTCTCATTTTTGTGAGCACACAGTCACAGATTCTACTCAACCTGTCTTCGGGCGAGGGTGGTGGTACTTTATTTTTTTTCTTCTTCTGTTTCTTCTCACCTGTTGCCTTCTTTGGGACCTTCTCCTTCTTGGGATCGATGCTCTTCTTACCCATTCTGACTAGGTACTTACCCAAGTGCTCACTTTGAAAAGTACAACGCCTCACTACTGCTCAACGCTCTACATTTTATTGGCAACTCTCTCGCTATGATTCGAAAAGGTAAATGGCACTACTACAAAACCCTCAGTATTTTTTTTTGAATTCATTTGAGGTGCAGTGATGGCCTTATTATAGCACTGCAATTTACCCACCATATTAATTATGCTTTGATGTGGAGTAAATGTGTAGAGGGATCATGGGCAAGGTGGGATATTTCCTGCGTGCTAATCGGTGAGCAATATTTCTTAAGAGATGTGAAACGTTGATTTTTTAAATGTCAAGGTGTGATTTCCTACTTCTATGACCTTCTTTGGAATGTGTGACTGCTAGGTTGGTGCTTCAGACTGTGTGCTTGTGCCATCGGAGAAAGCAAAATTTCTTTTCATTCTAGCAAATATTTTTATTATTTAATGTCCGAAATAGGAAGAGCACCAGAATTTAAAGCTCTTGTTGATTGGAGATAGCTCATTCCTCAAAGCAAAAATCACCTCCTTTAAGCCATCGCCATATGTCACTTGCACAAGAACATAATTGAAGGGTTGTGTTTTGAATTTCACCCACAAAGGAGGGTGCAAGTGCCTTTTGCTCCATGAAATCCTCGAAAAGAGGTTGCATTTCTAATCTCGGGCGAAACAACTCTGGTCTCACCTAGTCTCTTTTCCTCCTAAACTGGGTTGCACCTCTGTAGAAAAGTCAAAGGCTCTTTCACCTCATCAACTCATAAAAAGGTATTGCACTAGGAAGTTGGGGCAAAAAATACCGGACCCCACCTGCATCCTTTAAAACAAAAACGGCATTGATTTCTAGAACAAAAACCAAAGCGCTTTCACCCATTTTAACCCCAAAAAGGTATTATGTTGTCCAACTAGGGATGAAAAGGATTTTGACTTTGACCTTTTGATTTGTGTAGCCTAAGCTTATGTATTTTGCTCCTATGAAAGAGTGAAACTCCCTTTCACTAGATGATAGAGTGTTTTTCTTCTGCTGCAAACTACTTTGCCTGAAAACACTAAAAAAATGGTAGGGCGAACTCCTTCAACTCAAATGT
The DNA here is from genome assembly GCA_028583015.1 of Wollemia nobilis. Taxonomy (NCBI): domain Eukaryota; kingdom Viridiplantae; phylum Streptophyta; class Pinopsida; order Araucariales; family Araucariaceae; genus Wollemia; species Wollemia nobilis. The sequence continues at coordinate 2,580,467 of JAQPPZ010000367.1, forward strand.
CAAGCGAAAATACCTTAGATAGATTTGGGCACCTGAAAATTGCTATTTTCATTTTTTCTCTGGTGCACTAAAAATGCACAAACTAAACTAAAAAAAAATTATTCAAAATTCTCAGTTCCATTTCTTTGCCAGCTAGATCTCTAGCCAAAAACTGCACCGCTGATAGTGCGAAAGGGAGTGAAGAGACTTATACTTCGAGAAAAAATATATATATACAAGAAAACAGAGAGAAAAAATATGTACACAACTGATAATTTTTTTCAATTACCCTTTACTGGTAGTACACCTTTAGATGAAGGCCATTGATCAATATCAGAAGACTAAAACTATTCAAATATTGAAGAGTGAAAGAGTTCACCTGATTAACCACTAAAATTTGAAATGGGCCCTCCCAGAACGCATCAAATTTGTCATGATTTTATGGCTTGGATTTTTTCTCGTTCCATTTTAGCACTAAGTCATCAATCTAAAAGATTCGATCGGAGGTCGTCTTGTCGAACCAAATTTTTGTGGTCTTGGTGTGCTTCATGAAAGCCTCATAAGCCTTTTCTCTTTCTTCTTCCAACTACAACAGTTGGGCTATCCTAGTACTTGTAGGGTCAAACTCTTCATCCTCGCCATATAAAGACTAGAGAAACTACAATGCGAGCAAGTCAATATGCATGGGGAGAACTACTTCCTTCTTGTATACCAAGGAATATGAGGACATCTTGATTGATTTCTTAATTGAAATACGGTCAACCCATAAAGCTAAGTCCAGAAGTAGATGCTAGCTTCGCTTGTTGCATTCTAAGGTTCTCTTCAGGATCTTGACCAAGATTTTGTTGGTGGATTCTACCAAACCATTGCCCTGCGAATAATAATTAGATGAAGTCTTTAAGTAAATATCATACTTACTCATGAATGTGAAGATTTTGGCATCGGTGAAATGGATACCATTATCAATTACTATCAGATTTGGTATCCCGAAATGGGTTATCAATCCTTCCAAAAAGGTGATTACTACATCTTGGTTAGCCTACTTTGTTGGCACTACTTCTACCCACTGGGTAAAATAATATGTAGCCATCAAGATGTACTTATACCCTATGAAGGAATTGGGATCTATCACCCCAATGAAGTCTAATCCCCACTTGTTGAAATGAAGCTTCAAATTGAATTTGGTGCAAGGGCAGAGAAGCATTCCTGCTCCGACCAATGTACATATAGCATTTATCACACTTCTGGCTAACCTTAAAGGTATCAGCAAAAATAGTAGGCTAGTAATAGCCTATGTTTATTATCTTTAAGGCCATTGGCCTTTTGGTGAAATATCCTCCTGACATTCTAGAATGAAACTTGTCCAGGACCCTCTATTTTTCTATCCCCTTGAAACATCTTAGGAGGACTCCATATATATTTTTATGAAATAAACCACTCGGTAACAACACATATCTATAGTCTTGGAGATTGAAACTTCTTCTCTACGAAGCATTGAGGTCCAAAGAGCACCTTCTAGTACTGAAGTATTCCACCAAGTCTTTTGTCCAATCCCTGCTGAGTACAAACCGATTTACAATATTGCTCTCCTGCGCTAGATCATCCCATTGGCAAGCTATCACCTCGAATGTAGCATGCTTGGTGAGTTCTTGGAATAGGGATCTACCATGAACTAGTTTAGTGGGTCGGACTTCTATATCGAATTCTTGGATCTTCTTGCCATTTTATTGCCAAGCTCACCTTGGATGACAAAGTTTCTAACGTCAAGGTGCACCATGTACACTATCATCTTGCTATGGGAAATAAAATGAAGAAACTTGTTTAATGATCACATCATCGCATGCACTTTCCTCTCAATGAAGTTTTACTTTTCTTCATATGGGTGGATGACTATCAATCGCTCATCCTCATCCTCGTTCTTCTAAGTAAGGATAGTTGTGTAGCTCTCCGGTTCACCAACGATGTAAAGGATAAAATCCTTGGAGTAATTGAGGGTTGCCAAAATGAGGACCTAAGCTATTATTTCTTTGATCTCTCTAAATGCCCACTTCCTCTCCTTGGTCCATTGAAACTCAGAACCCTTCTTGAGGAGTTCGGTCATCGGCTTTACTACCTGGGAAAAATTAGAGATGAATTTTTGAACAAAATAAATCTACTCAAAGAAGGATTTGAGGCCCTTCTTGTTTATTGACAGAGGTAGCTTGAGGAGGGCTTCTGCCCTGGTAGGATGAATAGCTAGTCCCTTATTTCATATCACATGGTCCAAGAGCTTGCCTTATTTTATCGTAAAAATAGACTTTTTCAAGTTTATGGATATTTTGAACTCTCGGTACTTCTCGAATACCTGACGCAAATGTAGACCATGTTCTCTCCTTTTATGGGAGAAAAAAATCATGTCATATAGATAAATCATGATGATGCGATTGAGTAACTCACCAAAGACTAAGTCTATCGCTCTCTATAAATTTACCCTGACATTTGAAAGGCCGAACAACATGCACTGGTAGGCGAAAGTTCCCCACTTGGTGGTGAAGTTGGTCTTGTACTAATATTCATATTTTATCCAAATTTGATTGTACCCAGAGAAACCATCCAATAGAGAGAAACTTTGTGCTCCCACCACTACGTGAATAATCTGATCTATTTGGAACAGGTAGTGGTCTTTCAGAGAAACTTGGTTAAGGTTTTGAAAGTCAACACACAAGAAAATATCCCCATTATTTTTTTGAACCACGACCAGGTTTACCACCCAGGAAGAGTGCTTGATCAGATAAATAATCTTGGCCTCCAGCATCTTCAGAATCTTGACCTTCATCAACACTTCTATCTTTGGGTTGACCAACCTTTTCTTCTGCTTGAAAGGTTTAAACCCTTCTTGCAGCTCAATCGTGTGCTAGAAGACACTCTTATCGTATCCCTTTAGGTCTTGATAGTTCCAAGAGACTATATATGGGTATTCTTTACACAAGATCTTGATTTGCTCAATTTTCAATGACGTGTAATCAGTTCCCACCTTGATGGCTTTCCCGAGTTCTAACTCTAGCTCCTCATAATATCTCACATCCACCTTGATCTTATGAGTGAGGGACCTATTGTCCTGATAAAATAAACTTTCAAGGGTGATTAAGCTCTTTGGGATGTGGTTTTTCTTAATCTGAATCAACCCCTCATACTCTTCTTCATTAATAGTCCTATCTTCAATATTGCTGGCTTCATCGATCAAAAATTGATGATCTGCTCATCGTTATCAAACACCAATGAATATTTTTTATTCGACACTGAAGGCCTATAGATCACCCTCACTATCTTTGGTTTTTGCATAATGTTTTTTGTGGGGGAGCATCTGGCTCCAATAGATGCTAAGACGTCAACATTCTTATTATGCTCTTGCAAAATAGACCAGATATTCAAGGTCGAGAAAGACTCGAGCAGGTCTCATACCTTATTATAGTATACTTTCAGGTAGTGTTTCTTCAAAACACATTTATTGGTTACTTGGTTGTAGATCAACTCCAAGTCTTCGAAGATATGCAACTATTTTATTTCAAGTTTTTCTATCTTTTGTAACCCCAAACATAGGGCGTCATACTCAATAGCGTTATTCGTACAACTTCATGCGAGTCTGTAAGGTAAGTTTTCAAGTTTCCTAAAAGAGATACAAGGACAACTGCTGCCTTGACACCATTCTTACATCGGGCACTATCAAAGAAGAGCTTTCATAGATGATCAACAATGGGGTCTTCATCACTCGGTACCTTAGCATTTTTGGGCTTGGTGATCAAGTAGCACCCTAAATTAGATTTGATCATGGTATTAAAGTCACACATAGAAAATTCATCTTCTATGCAGATCTCGTCCAGAGCTTCTTCCATTAGCTGTATTCCTCTTTTTTCCTTTACCTCCTCAATCATATTGATAGATTCCAATTGTTTCTCCACATCCTGGATCCTTTCAATATGAAAGGTGGATTCCTTTTCATTAAAAAATTCAATCCTCCTTCCTCTAAATGGGATTTATAGGAGTGAATAATCTAGATACAGATCGCCTCCAAGTTTGGTGGTGAATTCCCTTGATAAACACATACTGAAATAGAACTCCAAATCCACTACCACAACTTCCTATATTATGGTTATCTACAACATATTGCGCAATACGATTGGGATATCCTTGATCACCCCTACTATCTTGATCGGAGTTCCATCCAGTTGAAGCACTCTAGGACTACTCCTCATGTACTCCATGCCCATAATATTGTAAACAACCTTGGGTATCAGAGTAGTGGTAGCACCATAATTGATCATGCAGTTATGCAAAACCCACTCCTCCATCTTGAGAGACAAGTAGAATAGTGATAGCCTATTATTTTTGATGGCTGAAGCAGTCAGCATCTATGTCAAGACAGTCTGAGTCAAATTTCCCTTGCCTTTGGTAGATTTCAATGATTCCTGTAATAGATCAACTTGGTCGGGTAGTTGAAGCGTATCGAAGAGACTTACCTTAGCTAGAGTCTTATTTAGCTCTTCAACAATGTTGTATGCTCCTGTACCATACTCACATTCATCCTTAGCTGTCTTGTATCGGGTTCGAAACTACTGCATTGCTTCTACTATCTAATGCTTGATCAGCGAGGGATATCTGAGCTTTTCTCTCACTTTATCCCTTGCTTCTATTTGGGGTTGAGAGGATAAATCCTACGATTGAGACATTCTCCCTTTTGCTCTTAGAGGTAGAAAGTCTTTTAATAAGATAGAATCCCCTCATTTTGACATCTGGATAGGCTCTCTTTTTGGTGATGGCACCTTCTCACTTGGTAGCTTGGAACTGGCAGGCATCTTCAATGGTTCCATTTTAACTAGATCAACTTCGATGGGTTTCTAACCAATTCTCAACTTGATAGGATGAATCATAAAGTTGCGATCTGTTTTCCTGATCATGTTTACTTGTCCACCAAGAGCGTTGTTCGCCAGGGTCTATACATAGCTCAAATGAACCATGCAAGTCTCTTTGTCGTGCACTTCATTGCAGGTGTATCACCAATAAGTTATGCTGGATGGACCAACTTCTTCATTTTCTAACATCTTCGTATTTCTCTCAGGAGCCCTACAAGTGGATGCATCCTGATCCTTAGTAATAAGGGGAGGAGGAGTGAATCTTGTTGGTTGGAAGCTTTTATTGGCTTAACTCCTCCTTAAGACAGTGATCTCATTCACCATTGTCTTCATTGAAGACCACATATCCTACAACTCTCTGGCCTGATTCGATTTTGTAGCTACCAGAGGTGTGGGTAATGGCAATGGCACCAATGGTGCAGGAAATATGGGATATGGGATAGGTTCTAGGAGCTGAGGAATAGTGGGTCCTTGAAACTGTGGGGTGGATACCTATTGATTCTGAGAATTGGGATTCCACAACTGAGGGAGGTACATCAGAGATGTAGGTAGCAACTAAGAGGATGCACTATGACACATATTTCGAGGGAAGTCTGGATAAATAGGTATGGTCATTTTTGGAGGTAAATTTTTGATGGCAACCAAGTCAAACTCAACTTTCTACACCTACTCATACAAGGCATAGGAACGTACTAACATTAGCATGCCAGATGCTCATGCTGATGTCAAAATTGAAAGCTCTTAAGTAATAAAATATCACTTACTTTGGAGTGGGTCGAAGGCTTACAATGACTCTTTGCCAGGTTTGAGCGAACCTGACATTAAAATTTACCACTTCTTCTTGAGGTTGTCTTTAGATGATGGTGAATTGGTGCAACAATGAGAAAGGATTCGCCTATTTGTTGAAATCCCTTATCAATTGTTCTGCTAACTGGTCCCATGTAGTGATGGTGCTGAGCAAAAATGATCAGTACCAGTAGAGGATCTTTCCTCTAAGTAATAGAACTAGCAGTCTCACCTTGATGTCCTCTTCGGTTATGCGGTGGATGGTTACCAGTGCAATGACATCTTGGACGTGCTTATAGGTGATCTTTCCCGTATCGTCATACGTGGTCAGAGCCTTCATCGTTGTAGTTGGGACTTGGTTCTGTGCTTGTAGATTGAGAGGTCTCGATTGATTGCATATGAGAAACTGCCTAGGCGAAGCTTGCACCATTTGGATCAGAACATTTGGAACGTTTGGGGGTAAGCTAGTTACAATGTTAGAAGGACTTGGAGCTTGTAAAACTATAACCACTACTTGTGAGGGTGCTTGAACTAATGGGATAGTTGAGGGTATTACTCAAGGATGTTCTCCTAAAGCATCGATGTTGACCTCTAAGAACTCAACTGATTCCTCTGGATTTTAGCCTTTGATCTCATGAACATGAAGGTGAGGCTTTATAACTGGTTTTCAAGATTCAAAGGCTTATGATTTTAGCTGAGTCACCAGATGTTATTTTTTAATAGCAATAAGATGAACATCAACTCTTAATACTGCTTTGACATGGAACGTTGCATCCCACTGTGCATGCCAAAAACTATTAGTCAAAAATATGCCTTAGGTATGGAATGTCTCATCCATGCACCCTAGACTCAACCAATATTGAAAGGTCGAAAGGAATAAATGTCTCTTGTGCAAATATCCAGAGAGGGTTGGTTTCCTTACTATTCTAACTTGGGATTTGGGATTAAGAAACAAGAAAGAGTAGAAATTACTGAAAGGGATGGGAAATATGGCCTCAAGACAGATGAACAGGGGTGATGAAAAAATAACATGATAACTTAATTGTACTTTGAACTAATAGCAATTCACAGAAAGAAAGTAACAAAAATTAAAACCAAACGTCTTATATGTGCAATTTCCAGAGTTATTCCAATGTTCACCCTCTATCCAAAGCCAAATCCAAACATAGAATTATAGCCCACAGACAAAGCAAAGAATTTGATAGAAATATAAGATATAAAATGTACACATAAAGAGAAGTCTAGAATTAGAGCAAAGGTTTCTTTACATTCATATCAGAATTCATGTATAGAAAATTTCTAGTAAAACATCCATTTTACATTGAAATCACTAATTTTTATAGAGGAATTCACCTCTGAGATATAAATTCTCAACCACAAAACATCGTAGTGGTAGGAAAGATAGGATTTCATCACTCATTACAAAGTAATGAGACATGGCATGAATCTGATGACTCATGGAGAAGTGGTTGCATGGCTTTAATGCGACAATATTATTCATCTTTTGCACAACCTTATCACTTGTTGGAACCACCTCAACGGAAAATAGGATTCTAAAATTTGGGAAAATCAAATCTGGAAGTTTCTCTAACTGATTGCAATTAAACTAGTGAGGGTACACCTTGTTTCATCAATGAGAGGTATCTCTTAGTAATTCTAGTTGAGGCAAGGGGGTTATACTGGAAATAGGTGCTTCACGAATATAGATCCCACCTATATTTTGCCTATTTAAGCTTCGAAAAGGGCTTGTGCTCGCAAGAGAAGTGAAATCTCTTGGGCCCCACTGATGTTTCATTGTTTTTTGGCCCAAAACAGGCTTACGCTTCAAAACTAAGGTGAAACCACTTTACTATCTTGGGACTAGAATCGACGTGGAAACATCAAAGGTGCTTGTGCCCTTTTTGAGGCCCAAAATTGCCTTGCACTGGAAAATTGGAGTGAAACACCTTGTTGCCTTGGGAGTAGCACTGGAGTGGAAAAATTCAAAGGTTATTTCTCTCTCACTAGGATCGAATTTTATTTGCATTGGAAAATTGGAGCTGAACACTTCGGGCCACACTTAGCATTTTTTCTCTTTGAAACTGCTGCTATGCCTTGGAAATGTTAAAGGTGATTTTGCCTTGTCAGACTTCAAAATTGGTTTGCACTGGTATTGTGGAGCAAAATACTTCAAGTCCCATTTATTTTTTGCCTAGTCTTTAGCTCGAAATGGGCTTGCGCTCTTGATTTGAGCAAAAAGACTTTGGGCCCCACATTGCCTTGGGAGTTTTGAAATAAGGTTGCACTAACTTTGAGGGCAGTTCAAAGATGCTTTCACCCAAAATAAGTTTGTTACTAGGTTGCGCTCTTGGTTTGGGGTAAAAATATATTGGGTCCCACTTGCAACCTTTATAGAAACTAAACTATGCTGGCCATAGAAAAATATAAAATAGTTGTTTCACCCCTCATTTCTCTAAAATTGATTTACACTCCCAAATAGGGATGAAAAGGAAATGGGACCCACCTTGGTTTAATGCATACTTGCACTGATTTTCAAGCTAACCTCGAAAAGGCATTGCACTCTCCAGCTAGGGTAAAACACCTAGGCCCACTTAGAACTTTTCCTTTTGAAGTTGAGTTTCGCATAGTCAAGGCTCGAAACTACCTTGCGCTCTAATACAGGGGTGAAACAACCTGGGATGCACTTATGTTTTCTTCTCCAAAGCTCGATTTCATTGCTTTCTAGCTCGAAATGGGACTGCTCTTCTCTCCTTGCTTGAAACCAATTTGTGCTTGGGGATTTGGTATGAAACTACCCTCAACTTTGAAAATAAAAAGACCTTGCATTATGAACGATAGGAAACATTGCATTCCTCCTTGAGCGTAACCCGCAATTTTGACAGTAAAACACAGAAAAGAAACAAGAACAGATTTTTAAGGAAGAGTAAAATTTTAGGGAAGAAGAGATTACTGCACAACAAAATTTTACAAGGGAAATCAATGTGGTAGGAATGCCAACAGGTCTTGGATGGGGACCAAGGGCTTTTTTGTTGCCCCCATAGAGGAGGGGTTTTAGAGATTCTCTTTCAGTTTGATAACATTGGTTCTTTACCTATTTGATGTGGAAGTCTCAGTGAACCTCTCTCTGTGGTTTTTGTCTCATCTCGATAGAGAGCTCGTGCTTTCATGATGGTCGTAATCAAGGGATTCAATGTTGGCTTATTGGGCTTACCCTTGGGTAGTTAGGGGTCTTTTCATCTTTTGAAGAGGATCCTATTCCTTCAAACTTTGTTCTCTACAACGTCTTGAGGTATAGGGTGAGGGACTTGGTGCTTTCATGCTGACTGTAGATGGGGGTTATGGGTTTTTTTGCTTGGTCAGTTGGTTGGAGAGGCCTCGGTGGGTAGTGGTGTTCGTGGTTTGCATATTTTCAAGATAGTCTCTGCAACTAGATCTAATACCAACTTCTTTGGTTCTTTTGGCTAGTCAAGGTTTCCTTGGGTAGGAAACCTCTTTTCACTTTTTAGGTTTTTTGGCTCAATTTCTTTGATCCAGTTGGTTGGAAAAGTTTTTATAGGATGGGAAACCTCTTTCCAAGTTTCAATTTGTGTGCATTTGTTTTCCTAGGCAGGAATTTTTTTTTAAATTTTTGTGTTACTATTGTGTTTCATTTCGATCAAGAAGCTCCTATGTTTCAAATTTGATCGAATGTGTATTTGGTCTTGTAAATATCGTCTCCATGTGGAGTTCAGATGTTCCTTGCTTGTCTGCTAGCGATCGTCTCCAAGAGATGGTCTCTTTTGTAAAAGGTTCAACGATCATTTCAAAACCCCTTTTTCAACCAATAATTTTTTTTTTAATAACAATAGACTAAAATTATTGTTTTTCAAACTAAATCAAAATGAAAAATACAACCTATTTCTAGCATAACTTTGCTTATATTGCATGTATCCAAAGTCTATAATCTATGGAGTGTTGGTAACATCTAATGAAGTTAGATTTTGTCCTTTAGTTGTTGTGAAGACCATAATTAGTTGTTCCTTATTAACATTCTCGCCTAGCCTTAGGCCTTGGATTTTTAAGCCATGTCCATGCAACAAGTCTCCACTCATAATTTTATGAATGGGGTTTCTATTGAGAATGACTCAACCCACAAAGGGACCCAAGAAATCTTCCCCAAAATATTGCATGAAGTAATGATTTCAAGTTCCCTCTTGATTTTGATCTAGAGCTTTTGGTTGAGGTGAATTACAATTATTTTTCTCAAGTATTTCAAGATTTTAAAAACGAGGTTATCATTGGATATTTCATGGGCAATCGAGCTTCCCTAACTATTGGAAATTTTGAGTAGTTTTGTTGTCATGGATGCCAAAGGAATATTGGTTTAATGTCGTCATCATTAAGGATATCAAGTGGTTTTTCTAAAAGCAAGGCGGTCTTGGAAATGAATAGGATATAATATTTATTTTTAATATTATATGCCTAAAAAGGGCCCAAAGGTTGAAAAATCGAGAAAGGAGAAGCAATTTTGAATTAAATAATAATATTTTATTATACTAATATTTCGGGCCAAATAACAAGGTGAAGAAAAATGAAGTCCAAATTGAAAAGACCCATGAGCAATTTTCAAAGGTTTAATTTAAATTAAAATATTTTAATCTTTGATTAAAATTTTAATTTAAATTAGTAAGGAAGGCAGAGGTTTTAATTTAATATTTAAATAAATTAAATTCAAATTTTTAAATTAGGAAAAGGGCCGACATGAGAAATCAAAAGGTGATTTAGTATTTATATAGGAATTTTTTCTATTTCCTAAGACTCCATCACACCTTCGAATTCAAATATCGAGCACGATGTTTGAGAAGAAGACAATTCGAATTTCAAAGTGCTTGGAGGGAAAACTAAACAACAAAGCTCATGTGGTGGTTTTACTTCCCATCAATGGCAATAGCACATATGATAGTTGGGAATACGTTAAGGTTTACGTGGAGGAGATTGCGGTTCGATCCACATGATTGACATTTTGGAAGAAGAGCCATCGTTCATTTTGCTTGAGGCGGCAGGTTAAGTTGGACAGCGTGCACATTAAGTTTCACGTGGATGTGCAGCCCACTTGGTGGCCTATCTTGGAGCTAAGGTGTTTGGAGAGCATAAGTCACATGGTCAAATCCATCAAAGCTCTTTTTGTGGGCAGAACAAACAAAAGGTATGTCATTCGATTTTTGGTGTTGAAATTTGAGCGCTTTGAGATTATAGTGGATGTTAAGAGCTTAGGGGAGTTATAAGGTAAAGAAAAATTAAAATATTTTTATTTTGATTTTTTGGTGATTGAATATTATAAAGTGTATAAGGACTTTGCTATGCATATTGTTAAAGTGTTATGTTATGATGAAATTTTTGAATTAAAATTGTGAGTTTGGAGATTATAAGGTGTATAAGGAATTTGCTATACATGTTGTTTAAGTGTAGTGTTATGGTGAAATTATTAAGTTGAATATTATGAGTTTGGAGATTATAAGGTATACAAAAGGATTTATTATTTTGTATGAAAAATAATCTTTGAGAAAATTATTTTATGAGGACCTTGAGAGAGGTTGTCGTAACCTAACCCTAGTATTGGTAAAGAAAAATTTGATTGTGGTTAAGACAAGTTTTAAAGACATATCTCCATAAAAATAAAAGATATGGGCACATCTTCCTTGTGAGCAAATTATTATTGGATTGGATGTAATGAATGCTAAGTTGGAGTGAAAAGGATTGTTTGATAAGCATTATTGAGTTTGGTATTGAGATATCCAATATTGATTGATGAAGGTTTTTTTGGAATAAAGGTTGATGATAGAAACCTTGTTTGATAAGCATTGTTGGAAATATTGAGTAAGCCTTCATGTGCATAATTAAGGTTTGTGAAAGATCATGAGTATCATTGTTATGTGAGTTTTGTTTGATAAGCATTGTTGAATAAGCATTCATTGAGTGTTTGGTTGAGAGAAGTTGATTGAGCTTGGCTGAGTGGAAGTTCAAGTTTTGTGAAACAAATTGTTCTATATTTTGAATTGATTTGAGAAAGAGTTTGGAAGTGATTGAGTGTTTGTGAGTAAGAAGCATATTGAGTCTCTAACAATTCTCTATATTTTTCTATGGTAAAAAGAGATATTGAAAGTGTTTGAGCATTATTGGGAGTAAGAAGCATATTGAGTCTCTAACAATTATCTATATGTTTTTGTGATATTGGAAAAGTTCTAGTGAGGACTTGTTAAGAATATTTAAGGCAAGTATTTGTGAAGAGATTGGACAAGTTCTAGTGAGGACTTGTTGAGCGGATTTGAGGTAAGTCTTGGTGAAGACTTGTTGAGCATATTGGACAAGTTCTAGTGAGGACTTATTGAGAAGAATTGAGGTAAGTCTTGGTGAAGACTTGTTGAGAAGATTGGACAAGTTCTAGAGAGGACTTGTGGACATATTAGTGTGAGATTTTGTGGAAGCTTTCAAGGCAGTTTTGAGATAAGTATTTGATAATACTTGTGAGTAGAGTTGATTGATTTGTTCAAACCTTGGGTCAAGGTTTGGGAAAGATCTAGCAAAGTTTATTTGTAATTGAGTCAAGCTTTGTGTTAAGGCTTGAAGATAGATTTAAGAATAGAGCTTGGTGCAGATTTGAGGATAGGTTTGTGCTAGACTAGAGATAGATATTGAGCATATTTGTGCTAGATCGAAGGACTATGTTTAGTGCATATCAAAGACAGAGATTGAGCATATTTGTGCTAGATCGAAGGATTGTGTTTAGTATAGATCAAAGATATAGATTGAGTAGATTTGTGCTAGATCAAAGGAATGTATTTAGTGTAGATCAAATATAGATATTGAGAAGACTTGTGCTATATCGAAGGACTGTGTTTAGTGCAAATTTGAGACAAAGCTAAGAGTAAGCTTTGGAGGTGAGAGAGTATAGAGGATGACAGCCTCCAATGGATAGAGATCCATTATCCAGGGCAATAAAGATAGGTCTTCTGAGTTATGGTAGGAGTCTTTAGTGGATAGAGATCTATTAGCCAATGCAGTGGAGGTAACAATTATTCTAGAAGATCACCAACCAGAGCAGAGGAGAAAGGAGTTCTCCTATGGATAGATATCCACGAACCATCTGAGGATATTGGTGTCTCCTGTGGATAGAGATACATAAAATTGATTAGGGGATTGGTGTCTCCTTTGGATAGAGGTACATAAACATTGTAATAGGGAAAGGTTTCCCAAGAGATTTGTTGAGAAAATATTAGTGAAATATTTTCTCTATGGAGTAGCCCACATTGGGTGAACCACGTTAAATTGGTGTCTTTATTGTGTGTGATGATTTATGCATTGCTTTGGTTACTGCTATTGATATTACCATTGATTATATTGGATAATACTATTTGGAAAAGAAAATTAAAAAGTGATCTTATACTGTTCACCCCCTTCTTAGTATAAGCTTGTGTTCTTCAATTGGTATTAGAGCGAGTTTCTTTGAAAGAGTTTAACAACTTGAAGGAAAATCTTACAAGAACACAGATGGATTCTCAGAGTGGATCCTCAGGAAATTAAGCCCCATTGTTCTATGGGAATAATTATACACTATGTATCACAAGGATGAAGTTTATCTAATGGTACTTGGAAATGAAGTATGGGAAGTAGATGAAAATGGATACACACCAAACTCTACCTATAGATAAATATGGTAAGCTTATACATCATTACAAATCAAGAGAAATGAATGCAATTCAAAAGGGCTTACGTGAAATAGAGTTTATAAATATTATGCATTGTAAATCAGCAAAGAAAATTTGGGATAAGTTGCAAGGCATGAAGGAAATAAAAAGGTGAAAAAGGTAAAATTGTAAAATTTCAATAGAGCATTTGAAGACCTAAAAAAGAAGGATGAGGAAAACATTGTGGGATATCTACTTCATGTGGATGAGGTTGTTAACTCCATGCAAGGACTTGGGCTTGAAGTTATAGAATCTGATGTGTGTGATAAAATTCTAAGGTCACTCTCAAAAAGATTTAGTGAAAATATTTCATAAATAGAAGAGTCGAAAGATATTGATATTTTGACAAGGGATGAATTACATGGTATTCTCACAGTATTTATGATAATAACAAAAGAGGAACCTATTCCCTAGAAGGAAGCAGCCTTCAAGGTTACTAAGAAGACAAAAGGTAAGAAGTTAGAGTTGATAAATGAGTCATCTAGTGATGAAGAAGCAAACTATGGCAAAAGGAATAAGGATCCAAGAAATTTTAAAGGTACGAAATCTGTTGTATGTTTCAATTGTGGAAAATATGGTCACTATGCATATGATTGTAAAGAAGCTGGAAATAGTAATGATGAAGAGAAACATGATCATAAGAATAGTAAAATAGAAAAACATAGGTACCAAAAGAAAAGTAGAGATGTACAAGGCAAACAAGGAAAGAAGTTCTTCCAAAGGCAAAAGAAGAGTTTTTATGCAAACAAAGCAAGTAAGTACTCAAGTGATAGTGATGATAGTTCCTCATATAATGATAAATATGAAGTTCTATTTCTGGCAAAAGAAAAAGAAATGGTTAAGAAAAGGTCACCAATAATTCTCAAGTGTTTTAGATGTGGTAATTTTGGTCATATTGAAGATAGTTGTACAAAGAATGGATTCAATTTCAGTGATGATGAATATGAAGATACACTTAAAGGACCAGAAGATAATATTCTTATGGCATTAGAAGAAGGAGGTTATCCTACAGAAGACAAGTCAAAAAAGAATGAAGATGTTTTCAAAGGTATACAAATAGAGGAAGAATCAGAAATAGGAGAAGTAGATCTTGAGGGCGAGCTTATTCATGCCCTTGATGCATTAAATGAGGTAAGAAATCAAAAATCCAAACTTAAGCTTCAATTTCAAGAATGTGATGAAGAGAAAGGAAAGCTTATAGAGAATTTGAATAACTCAATGGCTAAGACAAAGAGAGTCAAAGATAAGTTAGAAGTAAAGGTTTTAGAATGTGAAAAGTTAGAGCATGAGGTGGCTTTACTAAGGAAAGAAGTAAAAGAGCCTAAGTACAGGTTACACAAGTTGGGAAGAAGTTCAAAGAATTTGGAGAAGATTATCAAGACACAAAAACATGCATCAAGCAAGACATGTATTGGTTTTGAACATGTACAAATGAAACAAGGAGAAGATTCAATCTCAAGTTCTGAAGAAGAAGAAACTTTAGAATAAGAGAGTATAAGAGAAAGTGAGACTTATGAGGATGATTTGGACAACAAAAAGTTCAACAAGGAAAGGAACAATGCACAAAAGAGGAACAAATAGAAAATGTACCAACACAGGGTAAAAGAGACTAAGAGACCAATGAGGTCAAGGCAAGGTAGTTTCAATGGAAGATGTTTCTCATGTCACAATTTTGGGTACAAAGCTTCTCAGTGCAGGACACATGAAAGACAAGAATATGGAAATTTTAGAAACATACATATTTTTCAAGGGTATTTCTACTATTGTAATCAGTTTGGTCACAAGACAATAAATTGCAGGGTTCATGATAGGAATGGATATGGCTTCACCAAGATAAACACCAAGATATTTGTACATTTAAGGAATAACAAAATTAAGTGTTATAATTGTAATAATGATGGGCACACAACAAAGTAGTATAGAGCAAAAATTCCAAAGACAAGTAGGAACAGGAATAGTCAGAGGAACCAGAAGAATCAGTTGAGGAAGAAAGTGGAAAAATGTAAAGATCAGTGTATGCTAGGAGTAGAAATGCTCCCACACCATAATTAATCACCTCAAGAGGAGGTGGGGGAGGGGCTAAGCTAAGAATCTCATTCTTAACCTTGAGTCCCAAAGGAGACCCTTTGTCATTGATGACAAAGGGGGAGGTATTTAAGTTAGGGGTGGAGCATTCAGTCAGGGGGATCATTTTCTTAAGGTAAGCATCTTTTGAAAAAAAAGGAATGGTAAAAATAAAGGGGTTGCCATCAATGACAAACGGGGATATTGTTGGAAATTTTGAGTAGTTTTGTTGCCATTTATGCCAAATGAACATTGGTTTAATGTCGTCATCATTAGGGATATCAAGTGGGTTTTTGAAAAGTGAGAAGGTCTTGGAAATGAATAGGATATAATATTTATTTTTAATATTATATGCCTAAAAATGGCCCAAAGGTTGAAAACCCGAGAAAGGAGAAGCAAGATTGAATTAAATAATAATATTTTAGGCCAAATAACAAGGTGAAGAAAAATGAAGTCTAAATTGAAAAGACCCATTAGCAATTTTCAAAGGTTTAATTTAAATTAGAATATTTTAATCTTACCCAGGTGTTGTAGGTGAGTTGGAGAGGAGAGGGCAATCCTCCAGGGAGGTCCTAGGTTCGAATCTCCACCCTACCAAAAAGCTGAATTGGGTACCCAAAATCCAATTGATAATATTGGTGCGAGCAGGGCTGGGTGCGACCTTCGGGTGACTTTGATGGTGTAGAACTCCCTATTCGTGGTCTCTTAGACCAAGGCGGCCCCGCAAGGGGTTTTTCGCTTAAATATATATATATATATTTGATTAAAATTTTAATTTTAATTAATAAGGAAGGCAAAGGTTTTAATTTAATATTTAAATAAATTAAATTCGAATTTTTAAATTCAAAAAAGGGTCAATGTGAGAAATCAAAAGGTGATTAAGTATTTATATAGGAAATGTTTTCTATTTCCTAAGACTCGATCACACCTTCGAATGTGAATATCGAGCTCTATGTTTGAGAAGAGGAAAATTCGAATTTCAAAGTGCTTGGAGGGAAAATTAAACAACAAAGCTCACGTGGTGGTTTGTTTTCCCACCGATGATGGTAGTGCAGATGGTGGTTGGGAATGCATTAAGGTTTGCATGGAGGAGATCGCGGTTCAATCCACACAATCGACGTTTTGGAAGAAGAGCCATCATTCATTTTGCTTGAGGCAACAGGTTAAGTTGGAAAGTGTACGCATTAAATTTCACATGGGTGTGCAGCCCACTTGGTGGCCTAGCTTAGAGCTAAGGCGTTGTGAGAGCATAAGTCACGTGGTCAAATCCATCGAAGCTCTTTTTGTGGGTAGAACAAACAAGAGGTATGTCATTTGATTTTTGGTGTTGAAATTTGAGCACTTTGAGATTATAGTGGATGTTAAGAGCTTAGGGGAGTTATAAGGTAAAGAAAAATTAAAATATTTTTATTTTGATTTTTGGGTGATTGAATATTATAAGGTGTATAAGGACTTTGCTATGCATATTGTTAAAGTGTTGTGTTATGATGAAATTATTGAATTAAAATTGTGAGCTTGGAGATTATAATGTGTGTAAGGACTTTATTATATAAGTTGTTACGTGTAGTGTTATGGTGAAATTATTAAGTTGAATATTGTCAGATTGGAGATTATAAGGTGTAAAAAAGGATTTATTATTTTGTATGAAAAATAATATTTGAGAAAATTATTTTATGGGGATCTTGAGAGAGGTTGTGGTAACCTAACCCCAGTATTGGTAAATATAAATTTGATTGTGGTTAAGACAGGTTTTGAAGATATATCTCCATAAAAATAAAAGGTATGGGTATATCTTCGTTGTGAGCAAAATATTATTGGATTGTATGCAATGAATGCTAAGTTGGAGCAAAAAGGATTATTTGATAATAATTGTTGATTTTGGTATTGAGATATCCAATATTGATTGATGAAGGTTTTTCTGGAATAAAGGTTGATGATAGAAACCTTGTTTGATAAGCATTGTTGGAAATATTGAGTAAGCCTTCATGTGCATGATTAGGGTTTGTGAAAGATCATGAGTATCATTGTTATGTGAGGTTTGTTTGATAAGCATTTTTGAATAAGCATTCATTGAGTGTTTGGTTGAAAGAAGTCGATTGAGCTTGGCTAAGTGGAATTTCAAGTTCTGTGAAACAAATTGTTCTATATTCTGAATTGATTTGAGAAAGAGTTTTGAAGTGATTGAGTGTTTGTGAGTAAGAAGCATATTGAGTCTCTAACAATTCTCTATATAGTAAAAAGAGATATTGAAAGTGTTTGAGCATTATTGTGAGTAAGAAGTGAGTCTCTAAAATTTCTCTATATGTTTCTGTGAGATTGGACAAGTTCTAGTGAGGACTTGTTGAGCAGATTTGAGGTAAGTCTTTGTGAAGACTTGTTGAGCATATTGGACAAGTTCTAGTGAGGACTTGTTGAGCATATTTGAGGTAAGTCTTGGTGAAGAATTGTTGAGTAGATTGGACAAGTTCTAGTGAGGACTTATTGACCAGAATTGAGGTAAGTCTTGGTGAAGACTTGTTGAGAAGATTTGACAAGTTCTAGAGAGGACTTGTGGACAGATTAGTGTGAGCTTTTGTGGAATCTTACAAGGTAAATTTGAGATAAGTATTTGAGAATACTTGTGAGCAGAGTTGATTAATTTTTTCAAAACTTGGGTCAATGTTTTGGGCAGATCTAACATAGTTGATTTGTGATTGAGTCAAGCTTTGTGTTAAGGCTTGAGGACAGATTTGATGACATAATTTGGTGTAGAATTGAAGATAATTTTGTGCCAGACCAAAGACAGAGATTGAGCATATTTGTGCTAGACTAAAGGACTGTGTTTAGTGTAGATCAAAGATAGATATTAAGCAGATTTGTGCTAGATTGAAGGAATGTGTTTAGTGTATGTGAGAGACAAATATTGAGTAGATTTGTGCTAGATAAAAGGACCGTGTTTAGTGCATATCAAAGACAAATATTGAGTAAATTTGTGCTAGACTAAAGAACTGTGTTTGGTGCAGATTTGAGATAGAGTTGACAAGAATATTCGGAGGTGACAAAGTATTTAAGATGATAGTTTCTAGTGGATAGAGGTCCATTAGCTAGGGCAATGAAGAGAGGTTTTCTGAGTGAGGGTAGGATTCTTTAGTGGATAGATATCCATTAGCCAATGTAGTGGAGGCAATAGTTCTTTTAGAAGATCACTAGCTAGAGCATAGGAGAAAGGAGTTCTCTTATGGATAGATATCCACGAAACAGATGAGGAGATTGGTGTCTCATGTGGATAGATATCCATAAAATTGATTAGGGGATTGGTGTCTCCTTTGGACAGAGGTCCATAAATATTGTAATAGATAAAAGTTTCTCAAGAGATTTGTTGAGAAAATATTAGTGAAAGATTTTTTTCGTGGAGTAGCCCACATTGGGCGAACCATGTTAAATTGGTGTATCTATTATGTGTGATGATTTTTGTATTGCTTTGGTTACCGCTATTGATATTGCAATTAATTATATTGGATAATATTGTTTTGGAAAGAAAAGTAAAAAGTGCTCTTATATTGTTCACCCCCCTCTCAGTATAAGCTTGTGTTCTTCACTAACTACTCATATCTAGTATTAGATCCAGGATGCATGAGGACCACTAGGTCTTAAAGTTGTTAAAGTTAGGAGTATAACCCTAAGTTTTTATTTCCTTCCTTTTGGGCGAGTCAAGCAAGCTCAAGTCATTTATGAGATAGAATTGGTTATTTTTTTTTCATGTCTATCTCTGACCCCAATTTTACAATTGATAGTGAAATAAGTCTTTTCTACCTACTATGGATTAAATTTCTAGGGTTACCTATGCATTGTAAGGATCTTATCCCTCAAATTTGTGAGAAAATTGGAGAATTCGTTAATGGTAAAATCCTCATTGGTTCTAGCCATGACCATTTTGTAGGGCCTATGTGCGCATTCTGGTTTCCAAAGACCTAAAGGATACAATGTACTTTAGGTTTGATGGTAATATTTATCATCAAATTGTTTGTTATGTTAATATTTTGAACACCTACTTTTGGTGCCAAAGCATGGAGCACTAGGTCAAAGACTACCCTTTGCTAAATTGACCACAAGTGAATTTTATGGTATAAAAGATTTAGAAAATTTGCAAATTGAAGAAACTAATACTTGGGCCTAAGTGGGTTGCAAGAAAGCAAAACCTAAGTTAGCTCCTCTAGCCATTAATTTTGGCCAACAACCTTTTGACCCTAAAAGATATTTAGTTTCTCAAGCCAACAAAGTAATTACCAGTCCTCATGTAGTTAGTTCCTTGGGTTTAACAAAACCTTCTGGATCCTAGTCTCTAGTTAATTGTAAGAACTTTCATTTTCTTATCTAACCTCTAATAATTTTCTTATCTAACTAATAATGCTGCTATCCTTTCAAAGCAATTATAGCTATGCCACATACCTTATTATTTGAAGGTGAATATATGCATGTAACATATCCTACCTGAAAAAAAAAATTAATTAATTGCTCGATACAAAATTCAAAACTATAAAAACAATTATAACTATACCATATACCTTATTCTTTGAAGGTGAATATACACATACAACATATCTACCTATAAAAAAATTTAATTACTAAATATATAATTAAAAACTATAATATCAATTATCTATGATACACTAAACAACAATAATAAAAAATTATAACACAAAAATTATCTAAAACTTGTATTAAGTTTAATAATACCTTTAGTTATACCTAGATAAACTTAAGCTATGAAAAATTTACCAATGTTATAGTATCATTAGGTTTACCAAGTAAAAATATCTTCGTAACCTTTTTGTCCTAACTCAATCTATTATAAACCCTATCCAGAGTGAATAATTAAAAAAAAAAAAAATTATCCTTTCATATATAAATCTATTAGATAATTATCACAAAGAAGACTAATAAAATGATAAATTGCTGATTTGATTTTGACTGAGATAGACACGTTCGTTCAATCCTTATCCATACCAAACTATGGAAGGCCATTGCCTTGGAGCCATTAGATTTTGACTGAGATAATCATGTTCGTTCAATCCTTATCCATACCAAACTATGGAAGGTCACATATATTACTTGCCTTGGAGCCATTCATGGAATTTTTGGAGGCCAAGTATGAAAAGGTTTATTACACCTTTTTCAAAAATTTGTTGAAGCAAAGTTTTTTTAAGGATATATAAGGGAGTTGTTTATAACCGATTAAATCTCTTTAACTTTTTTAACACAATCTATTATAAACCCTCGTACTTACAATGATTATCCATAATATATAATTTAAAAAAAATTAGATCTTATCCTTATCACCAAAGAAGAAGAATAAAAGGACAAATTGCTGATTTGGTTTTGACTGAGATAAGGATGTTCGTTCAATCCTTATCTATACCGAACTATGGAAGGCCACGTATATATTACTATGCCATTCATGGAATTTTTGGAGGCCAAGTGTGAAAAGGTTTATTATACTTTTTTTTAAATTCGTTGGAGTCTTAAAAGACGTAGAAAGTATTATTTGGTAGTTACAGGATTCAAATTACAGGGGTTGTTTTCAATCAGTTTATGGATTTTTTAGGGTTCATATTGTTTTCAATTTGACACACATTTAAAGGATTCAGACTATTATCTATGCAAATAGGCACCTCCAAAGTTCGAATCTAAATCTCTTTTTTGTAAATGTCTGACCAAACACAAAACTACCAATCCACCTAACCTTTAAAACATTATAGTTTTTATCAAAATATAAAATATTCCACTATTATATTTTATAGGATTTGAAATGTCCTTTGAAGTGATTGACATTGAATGAATGATTTTTTTTTAATCATTGCTTATTAATAATTATAGAATTTGATTTAACAATCCTTATCCCAAATATTTATAATGTGAAGATAAATATTTAATATGAGCTTGAATAAAAGTTAAAGGAAGACGCATAGGTGTTTCACAAGGTGTTTTCAATATCAATTAGCACTGCAACGTACAGTGGTCTAATAATTAATAGGAATTATAGAAAGGTCAACATTCCACCATTCCACTTTGTAGCACACCACCCCATAAAGACATAGAGATCATGGATCACATGGCTCCACTAATAATAATTATTTGAATGTACAGGTTTAAGATTTACAGAGGTAGTTTATATTTATAGTGTTATTGATTTTCTTATAAATTAAAAAAAATTATTTATGAGGTTAAATATAAAATAAAAATTTATCTTAAATAAAATTAAAAATAATATATTAATAAAATCATTTAAAAAATATTATTATAGTAATAAGTTAAAAATTAAAAGAATCAATTAGTTCTTATATACGTTAATAATTTTTTTTTAAGCAAATAACTCTTTGCAGGTCGCCTTGGTCTGAGAGACCACGAACAGTGGGTTCTACACCGTCAAAGTCACCCGAGAGTCGCACCCGACCCTGTCCGTACCAACATTATCAATTGGATTTTGGATACCCAATTCAGTTTTTTGGTAGGGTGGAGATTTGAACCTGAAACCTCCTTTGGAGGATTGCCCTCTCCTCTCCAACTCACCTACAACACCTGGGTAAAACTAATTTATAGTGGAAAACACCCCTTTCGAGGTGCCACTTTCAACAGGCTGGGTATAGGAGGAATGGAGCCTTGTCGGCCTCTACTAGCACATAGGACATTCCTAACTATACCATATATCTGCAGGATGGAGACAAGGGGAATGGAACCTGGGTCGGCCTCTACCAACACCCAAGGCATTTACCACTGCACCACAACAAACAGATTATATAAGTTAATATTAAATGTTAACAATGACATCTTATATATTATTGTAATAATTTTGTAAGTTAAGGGAAATAAAGAGGATTAACAATAATTAAGTTGTTATTTTTATTAATAGGATATAATTTATTCAAACAAGTTTTTAGTAATCTTTCTTATAATTTTATCAAAATATTTTAAGTTTAAATTAGACAAGGAGGTCAGACCTGTGTGGTGCTCCCGTCAAGTTTAGAAAAGTCTAGGCAATGTAGAAGGTACCATGGGTGGACATGGAGAGACATACTGGCTCCTATGTCCCAGGCGAATTCAAAGGCTATGGGGAAGTTTTACAAGATCTAGACTTTTTTGTTTTTGTCTGAAAATACTTACATTTCTAGAAGATTTTAATTTAATTTAATTTTCTTTCGAAAGAATTTAAAGCAATTTAATTTGAAACTAATGATTATTTTACGTTATAAATATATGACATGACAAACATGATATGATGGATCGAGCATAAAATGAAATAGAATTATAATTGTTTGAAAAATATTAAATTATCAAAGGTTGTATATGTATATATATATAATATGGTGTTTCTTGGATTCTTAGGAGACTCTTGATGTTTCCTATTCTATCAAAGATCAACACTATGTATTTTATTTCTTTAATTTTCTTTCAAATAATGTAATAATCATTATCTAACATCTTCTTTTTATTACAGTATTTGGTATATAAAAAGAATTATGAAATAATTCAAATTTGACATGTGCAAGTGTCTTTGTGAAAATATTTGCAAGTGGATGTTATGTAAGAATGTACTTGAGTTGTATTTGGTGATTTTGAACTTGTTTTCAAATGAAATGACATTGAGCTTCAATGTGCTTTATCCTTTCATGGAATAGTGGATTCTTGATCAATTTTAGAACACCTTGATTATCACAATTCAACAAGGTAGGTCATTTCTTGCACACACCCATATCTAACAATATGCTTTGTAACCAAATTGCTTCACATGCAACTCCTCATGTAACATGATATTTTACCTCTATGGATGACAACACCACTGCATGTTATTTTTTGTTATGCCATGAGATAGGTCTAAATCCTAGATGAAACATGTATCTATGTTTTTTTGTCATCCATAGATTCAACATAATTTGAGTCCATGTATCCCTATATTTTTTTTATCATTCTTCTTATATTCTAGGCCATATTCTACTATAATAGAGACATAATGTAATATCCTCTTTGTAGCTTTTCGATAATTCTTCTTAGGCTCTTGCATGAATATTGAAAAATAACTAATGTTAGGCCTAGTGTTCATTAGTTATATGAGACTCCCGACTAGCTAAAAATAAAGAGTAGCATATGCCTGAGGTGATTTATTATATCTAGAAAGTTGTAACCCTAACTCCATTGATGTCATCATAGGTGTACAATCTATCAACTTGTATTGCTTTGCTTAAATGAATAAAATGTGGTTCTTTCTTGGCCTAACTTCCAAGCTAAGATAATAGTGTAGAAGCCTTGAATCTATCATGTCAAATAATTTTTTTTAAGTCATCCTCCACATCATTCACCAATTTTTCTAAACTTCCAATGTTGTCAAATCCTCAACATAGAGCACAAGAATCATGTATTCATCATAAACTAATAATTATTATTGTAGCATCGGAGGGACCTCTGATGAATACATGCTACAATAAGTGATTCATGCGGACATCACACAACTATGCTTAGGAGTGTTATTTTTAGGCTTATTTATTTCTTAGGTTTATTTATTTTATTTGGGTTCTTCTAGAGTTACGAAAATCCCGATTAATTTTTTTGTTTTAGTAGGGTTGTCGATTCAAATCACATTAGAATCATGATTTTTGAAAAATCAGTGATTTTGCCCATTTTTCAAAAAAAAAAAGTGACATGCATGAAAAAAGCTTATTTCAATAAAAATTTACATTTTCTTCATTTTTATTACAATTATTTTTTTCCCCTTTTTTTTTTCTGATTTTTCTTAATTATTTTTCCATGGATCTAATTTCAATTTTCTCAACTATGGTTGTTAGCATGAGTTTTTTAATAGCTACTTAAATTAGCTATTCCTTAACAACATTATTTTGTAAACTTTCAAATATTACATTTGTTGAGATTTTGAAGATATTCTTTTGTTATAAAAATGACATGCTTATTTAAATTTTGTCATGAAATAGTTACAAGCTTAATGTAATGGTAAGGGCCTTGACCTTTTTGGAGAGGTCCAAGGTTCAAACCTTATTCAATATGAGGAAACCAATACCCCTTATAAAAACTTGTATAAACTCATTGAAAAAAAAAAAAACTTGTCGATGAATAAGATGCAACTTGTTGATGAATGCTCAGCTAGATTTGACCCACATCTATGGTGTGAAGGCATGATGTCACCCACATCTATGGTATTAAGGCATGATGTCATCTTATGAGGGGTAATTTCCCTCTTTGTTTCCTCTCATCAGTCTGCCAATGTGCATATATTTGGTTTGAATTATCCTTTGGTAAGTTTTTGTTACCATTTGTTTGTGTTCGTAAGCGCCTTAACACATGTTCAATTGCAGCTCCATAAATGGCATCACCTTTAACGTCCTAGGGTGAACAGGTGTGGCTATCACTTGGAGGTATCACAAGCTTAGGCATTGGGATGAAGGTTCCATCTTTTGCTATGGTCATCTGAATCATTAACTCCATCGATATTGTTAGCTTGAAATCGATTTTTGCATCACCGCCTTGCCCTTGCATTTAGATGTTAATTATGGTTTCTTCTCAAATGACGATCTATCATTGCCATGTATACTGTATTTTGATCCTTGCATGTGCCTTTGGCATGACTGGACAATTTTAGTATAGGCCAGTACAAGTTAAGTGTCTCTCATTTTCTTGATCAATCGCGACTCTAATAACCGAGTGCACATTAATGGATGGGTCGAGAGATACAAGCCAACTTTTGTACACCATGTGGTGCTGCCTAAGTGGTCAAAAACCTCATAGAAATCCCACACAAGTTAACAAGACAGGACCACTTGTAGGCTATTTAGTGATCGTTGGCGGTCCAAAAAAACTTCAAGTGATCGTTGGCGGTCCAAAAAAACTTCAAGTGCCAAGGTTCTATGGTGAAAAGTTACACCGTGCATGAAAGAAGGCACATGCAAGAGTGCCACCCAGCATAATATACACCACACTGGAAAATAAATGTCACCGTTCAAAACTATAGATTTGCCATGATTGCTATATCTCCCTGTTGGTGGCCCAAAAAGAACTCAATTGATGGTTGCTCAGCTTCTTCCATCCACCATCACAATCCACCCATGTGGCCCATGATTTTTCATCATTCAGATTTGCATCACCTATATTTTTTCCTACCTAGAGCCGAATGCGAAGTTGAAAGTGGTGTTAGGCTCAAGAGATATGGACCACAGAAGAGATTTCAGGCCGTAGACCTTGAATGAACCAACAAAGTAGATTTTTCTGTGTTGGTTTTTCTAGAGCCCTCATCGACTACCTACAAGTCATGGGCACGGAGACTGCCTAAAAATTTGATCAATGGTTAGTGCCCGTTTAAATCAAACTTTTATATTTCCTTCATGACCATTGGCACTATCACACACCAAATTAAATTTGCACAAGGTATAAGGTTGAGGTGCTTAATTTTATTTTTCTACCGTTTAATTAATCAATCAATTAATTTTATCTTGTAAATTAAAAGACATTTGTAAACATTATTTCATTTTATGCATTAGTCTAGAGGTTACATTAATGCATGATCAAGCAATTGTATGCACAGATATAGCAAAAGGTTGCTCATTTATTATTGCTTGGAATGTACAAGTTGCCTCTTCGGTCAAACTTTTCAACTTAGGTACATTTTATTCATTTGGATTTCACTTGTTCTATCATGACCATAGATTTAGCTAAAATTGTGGCTAAGTTAGCCAATGTTGTAAGTGTCTTGGTTGACAAGGTTAATGACATAATTATTCAAAATATCCCAAGTGATGTAGAAAATTATAATAATGACCTTTGCTTCAAGGTTAAGTGTAAGGTCAAATTTTATGATGGCTTTAGAGGTCTAGATGTCTTAAATAGGTGGATATTTGATATGAAGGTGTGGTTTTCCTATACTCAAATTCTTGATGAGGAGAAAGTCCCTTTTGCAAAACTTAATATTTCTAGGTTAGAAAAAATTTAGGTGATAGCACATCAAGAGGGAAAAAACACACTTCATATTTGGTAAGACCTTAAAGGAAAATTGTTATGCTTCCAATTATAAGCATGATCTCATTGTCAAATGGTTTTGATTATGGCAAAGTAATAACATGTATGTGCAAGACTACATTTTTCAATTCAATAGGTTGTGAATTCTGCTTGGTGTGGTTGATGTGGCTTCCACTCTCAACATCAAGTTTAAGAGTGGCTTGCAGGAGCATCTATATAAGGAATTTAAGTACAATACCCTCATCACACTAGATGTTGCCTACAATAATATACAACTTGTAAAAGAAAAACATGTTGCTCAATCGAAAAAATCCCCATATTCATTTCTTGCAAGAACTTCCAACTCTTAATAGCAATCATTCATGGAAAAAAAACCTTTTTTTTCTTCTTCCTCCTCTTTTTCTTTTTTTCCTTCTCAAAAACCTTCTCCTTTATTTAATAATTTTTTTTTTGTACTTATTGTAATAGGAGGTGACATGAAGAATTTGAATGTTTTAGGAATAAAAATAATCTAATTGTAAAATCCCAAGATGAGGAACCACAACGTGTTCTTATTGAGGTTATAGGAGATGATAACATCTATGATGAACTCAAGGGTAAACTCAATAATTTTATATATGTCTCATCATTTGTCTAAAGGTGATAGTGACAATTTATTTTTATCTGAGAACTCACCTTACTCATACTTTTGCAGTAGATTGCATAATCGACAATGGTTCACATAAAACCTCATTATACGATCTATTGTTGATAAGTTGTAGCTACCACTAGAATTTAATCTTCATCCTTAATTGGATGGAAGTATAATGGTCCTGCCTCATAAATCATAGATACTTGCATCACGTCCTTTGCCTTTGGCCCCCATTTTGTGGATAAAGCGACCTAGGATGTGACTCTTGCGGATTATTGTGGTCTACTTCTTGGAAAAATTTATCAATATGATAGAAAGGCTCAGTATGGTATTTTTACGATACCTACACTTTGCATCATGAGCACAAGATATTTCTCATCCACTACATCAAAAACATCACACTTTTACTCCATACCAATAAATCATAAAATATTACTCTAATATTTAGCAGACCATAATATTAGGACATACCGGAAAAGGGGCTTCCATCTACCCATCATGTTGCATCTCTTCCTCCCCAAGTTATTATCACTACTTCACACCTAGCACATGCTCCTGCTCCTTCTACTCTACTTCTTTCTAGAATTGACTAGCCATCTTCCTTCCAACCTCCTTCATCTAGTAAGATTCCAATTGTGCAGTATCCTCAACAACAATAGACCATGGGTCCTCATTGACTTACTCGTCCTTCCTAGGTTGGTGATAAATTTTTGACCAAGCATTGTCATGTATAAATATCACCTTATGGCATCCTTGAAATTATCTAATTATTCAATGGATCAACAAAAGCTATGCTAGCAATACATATATTTTAACCTCTAATTGGTTCCAAAATTTTGTGCAGCTGGTGGGATATGTACCCCATTTTTTATGTATCCCCCTTCAAATTTTATTATAAAAGCATTAGAGTCCAATACTTCTATTATGAGGAGGCATGATGGACATCTCATAGCTAGGATTAGTATTATTATTCTTAGAATTTTTTATTTCTTAGGTTTATCTATTTTATTTGTACTTATACCTACATAAGATATGCACCTCACATTAGCTTCTTCTAGATAGATTTGTTAAGAATACTTAATCTTCTTTTGTTAGATGCTAGAATGAGTTTATTAGTAGCTGCTTAAGTTAGTTGTTTCTTAATAACATTATCTTTTAATCTTTTAATTATTGTATTTGTTGAGATTTGGAAGATATATTTCTATTGTAAGGATGACATATTACATGCCTATTTAAACCTTGTCAATTAATAAAATGCTTAGTTGGATTTGACCCACATAAGTGATCATTAATTTTGATATACAAATCTCTAGGAGCTTGTTTCAACCCATATAATGACTTTTTTAGTCTGTAAAATTTTGATGTTACCCATTGTCAATAAAGATTTTGGGTTGTCATGTATACTTCTTCTTCAATATCACCATTGAGAAAGATATTTTTGACATCCATTTGATGAATTTTATAACCAAACTATGATGTCATGGAAAATAGTTCATGGATGGTGGTCATTTTTGCTATAGGTGCAAATGTCTCTTCATAGTCTATTCCCTCCTATGTGCAACCCTTTACAACGAGTTATACCTTATAATTATCAATAAATCCATTTGCATTATATTTGATTTTGAAAAACCACTTGCAGCCTATGGGTTTCTTTCCTTTTGGTAAATCAAGGAGACCCCACATTTCTTTCTTCATTAGAGATGTATTCTGCTTTCATGGCTTCCTTCCATTCTCATACATTTAGTGCTTTCTTTATCGAGTTTGGTTCTACAATCTCCATTATAGAAGTCATCAAGCCCAAATTTACCTTTTTCCATGTACTACAACAAGTACGTGATTTTATGGAGGTTAGATCAAGTGGTAAATCAAGCTTAGCATCTTTGAGAGTATTTATGATCTATTTTGGAATTTTTTTTGTTGTGGTGGAGCAACCACTACCGATTCTACTATTGATTCATTAGCTACTTCTAAATCTAACTCATCTTCTAGAACTTCTTCATGAACTTCTTTATTTGACTCAATGCTCACGATAGGAGATGTGGTGTCCTGAGGCTCCTTAGAATTATTAGTTTTTGTTTTAAATTCTTCATAAAATACCACAACTCTATCTATATGTATATTCTTCACCACTAGGTTGATCAATTGATAAGATTTTAATGCCTTATCATACCCAAGAAATATGCAAGGGAGAGTTTTTATATCCAACTTGGTTTCCTTTTGTTTTGGCACATGCATGTATGCCTTCTAAATTTTTTGAGATGCACAATAGATGGCTTTATCCTATACCATATTCATCAGGTGTAATCCCTTGAAGATCCTTTTTTGACACTCTATTTTGAATAAACATTGTAGTAGAGATAAGTTCAACCTAATACTAGTGCTCTAGACCAGCTCTTGTGAGTACACAACAAACCATTTCTTCTCTTAGCAAC
This sequence comes from Wollemia nobilis, assembly GCA_028583015.1. Lineage (NCBI taxonomy): Eukaryota > Viridiplantae > Streptophyta > Pinopsida > Araucariales > Araucariaceae > Wollemia > Wollemia nobilis. The sequence goes on from JAQPPZ010000367.1 coordinate 2,609,967, forward strand.
CCCATTCTATTGTGGAGTGCTGATTTTATTGGTAGGAAATATACCCACATATTCTATGAGTAATCATCAATAAATAGCTAAAATTACCTATATCCACCATAACTGGATGACATTGATCTACATAGAACAATATGTTTGACATCCAACGGTTCTATAGCTCTATGAGTGCTCGTATCAAAAGGTACTCAATTTTACTTTTCTACTAAACAACCCAAGCAAATTGGCAATGTAGGTGAAAGGTTGAGAAATCTTATCACCATATGATGCTTATTTAGCTGGATTAAGTATCCAAAACTTAGATGTCCATATCTCCTAGGCCAAAGTAAAGAGGTATTTGTCATGGCTATGGACAATACAATATTAGGAGATGATATGACATCAAGTGCAACCAATCCATTCTTATAGGAACCAAATGCTACAAACATACCACTTTTTGTTGAAACACATATTTCTACTATCATCCACTTGGAATTATATTCCCATAGCTCTATGTTTGTGACACAATAACAAGTTTTTTGCTAATCATCGTACATATAGTACATTTTTAATTGTATATTTTCCATCAATCGGATTAAGAGGAACATTTCCCACCCCTTAACATGATAAGTCTTATCATTGAAAATAGTGACTAGTTTCCTTTTTTTTTTCTTTAACCGAAAAACCCCTTGCAGGGCCACCTTGGTCTGAGATACCATGAACAGGGGGTTCTACACCGTCAAAGTCACCCGAGAGTCGCACTTGACCCTGCCCACACCAAAATTATCAATTGGATTTTGGATACCCAATTCAGATTTTTGGTAGGGTGGAGATTTGAACCTGGGACCTCTCTTGGATGATTTCCCTCTCCTCTCCAACTCACCTACAACACCTGGGTAAACTAATTTATAGTGGAAAACACCCCTTTCGGGGTGCCACTTTCAACAGGTTGGGCATAGGAGGAATGGAGCCTTGTCGACATCTACCAACACATAGGACATTCCTAACTATACCATATATCTGTAGGATGGAGACAAGGGGAATGGAACCTGGGTCTGCCTCTACCAGCACCCAAGGCGTTTACCACTGCACGACAACAAGCAGATAACTAGTTTCCCATTTTTGTCTTATAAATAGTAAAACCATATTTTATCTCTAATCATGTGCTTCCTAGCATCCAAATTAATGTACCAAAATTTATTCTTTGGTTTTTCCACTTCTTTTGAAATTGGGGCCTTATGTGCTAGCTTAGTATCCTCTTCAAAAATAGGTTTTGGTTCTTCATGTGTAACATACCCTTGTTGTGTAGGATGTGATTTGAACTGTGTCTTTTTCTAAGAAGGATTACGGAGTTGACTCCCTCTAGTCATAGAATTATATTGATAAAAATTTGTATCATGTCATTATTTATCACAAATATGATAGTACCTCCTTTATTTTTGAGGTTATTTTTATGATGTTTATGAAGATGAGGAAGAATTATTCTATGAATTATTTATGGAAATGAGTGTATTTTTTGTCAATTAACCCCTCAACTAATTGATTGCTTCCTCCTATTGAAGTATGTTCACCAATTCATGAAAATACACCTTCTCATTTGATACTTTTAATTACGTTATAATCACTTAAAAATAATATGGTAGGGCTATAAGTATGATGGGTACTAAGAGCCCATCTTCTACTATTTCCCCATGGTATTCATTTTTTTTAATTTCAAAAACTCTACAAAGAAATTCTTCAATGCTTCTCCATCTTAAACTCTCAAAGTGTAGAATTGAGATTTAAGGTAAAAAATTATGACTTCATTCTTCCATTCAAGGATGGTAGAAAGTGTATCCCAAGCCTCCTTGGATATTTGTGCTTCATTAATGTGTGGTTGAATAACATCTACTATGGCAAGGGTAATGATCCTTAGTTCCTTGGCATCTATATCATCAAACCACTATTGAGCCTCTCCATCATCTTCTAGCTGAGTGATCTTTTCAGTGACAATGTCCCAGAGTTTCTCAACCGCTAGAATGGTTCTCATATTGGTCTTCCATGGTCTAAAATTTAGGTCTTTGAGTAACTATGATTCTATAGGAAGGAATTTTGAGATTGCCATGGTGTGGGTTCCTTATGTCTCCCAAATGGTCCTCTTTTTAAAATACCACCAATCCAATATATCAAATATTTCTATATAACTACCCTTCCTATATACCCATCGATGCATAGAAGAAGCTAGTCCTCTCAATATACGTGATCGTATGTGTAAGATACCTTAAGGTATGATAGAATGATATGAGGTACCAAGATAGTACAAAATAAAATTTTCCCTATTAATAAAATCTACTTAAAGAGAAATCATTATACATGAGAGAACTTTCCAATATTCTTGGAGTTTCTCAATTTTAGGATTTATGTCTAGTGATAGTGATGAATAGGGTAGAAAGTAGAGTGAAATAAAAAATGATGTCTTTATATCTCCCTAATGGTTTATAGGATTGATTCCTAGACATTGTTATGGTGGCTATTGTTTTCTCTAGATGCACTAGCTTGTTGGGGTACAAGCCTGATGTACTTGGGATACCCATGCCTTACATAGAGTGACATAATAGAAAGCATTGTGGAGAATCTTAGGGGATTTTAACCAAGTTTGACTCCTTGTCAAATTGATCTCGATACACTTTAATTCCTTTGTAAACTTAGGTCTATCTTTCTTGGGAAATTTAAGTAAAGGAATTGCCATAAAAGTAAAAAAATGTAGGAAACATAAATGAATAGGAAAGTAAATTGCAGGAAAAGTAAAACCTAAAATATAGGGGCAATGCACCAAGATTAAGGTTTCCATCCAAACTACATAAAAAAGATAGAAATGAACACTTTCACCACAGTCTAATTTTGCTCTTCAAGTTGCATGTCTCTTCACACAAACTAAAGAGAAGCATTGAGCCTCTTCAAGTCGCATACCTTGTAATTATTCTAACACATGAATGGAAGTTGTGAGTAATTTTTATTTATCCTACTCCCTTAAGTGTGTTTTCAATTTTGGGTTGTGTGTACTATAGTGTGTTCAAATTCTAGCTATTAGACTATGGTGAATGTGTTCATTTCTATCTTGTTCATGTAGTCGGGAGAAGAATTTTATTCTTGGAATATTTCCCCTGCAATTTAGGTTTTACTTTTCCTGTAATTTACTTTCTTGTCCCTTTGTTGAGCAAGGTGCAGCAAAAGAATTGCAAAAGTATTGTCATTGTTGTCAACACAATCAGATTGATGCAGTTGATGCGATTCGGAGGTCGATCGGATCAAGTGCGAGAAAGTTTCAAGGAAAACGAAGTGACCCGATTCAAAAACTGGCAAAAAGAGACAAGGAAGAAAACGCGTCGCGATATCGCGACATGTTTTCTGTCGCGATTTCGCGACATGGTCGAGGAGAGAGAAGGCGCAGCCGAAAATGTCACGATTTCGCGACATGTCAAGTTTTCGCTGAGGAGAGAGAAAATGTGTCGCGATATCGCGACAAAATCGAGGAGAGAGAAGGCGAGCCGAAAATGTCACGATTTCGCGACATGTCGAGTTTTCGTTGAGGAGAGAGAAAATGTGTCGCGATTTCGCGACAAAAAGTAGGAGAGAGAAAATGCACGCCAAATTGTCGCGATTTCGCGACATGGTCGAGGAGAGAGAAGATGCGAGCAAAACTGTCGCGATTTCGCGACATGCTGGCAGAGAAGGAAACAAAGGTGTAGCGATATCGCTACATGTTGAAATGAAAGGAAACAAAGGTGTAGCGATATCGCTACATGTTGAAATGAATGGAAACAAAGGTGTAGCGATATCGCTGCATGATGAAAATACATGGAACTAAGGTGTAGCGATTTCGCTACATGTTGAAACAAAGAGAAACTAAGGTGTAGCGATTTCGCTACTAGTCAAAAGTGTAGAACTGAAAGATGCAGCAATGATATTACAAGTCAAAATTTCATGAAAAGAGGCAAGGTAAAAGCACAAGGCACAAAGTTGTAGCGATTTCGCTACTACATGGAGCAAAGAGCGTATGGAAGACAGAAGCGTCGCGATTTCGCGACAAGAAGATTGATGACGTCAGCAAGAGCCGAAAGCGTCGCGATTTCGCGACAAGAAGGATGATGACGTCAGCAAGAGCCGAAAGCGTCGCGATTTCGTGACATGTTCCATTTTCGCTGGAGTTTGCAAGCAAAGCTGTACGGAAGAGCAAAGTGTCGCGATTTCGTGACATGTTCCATTTTCGCTGGAGTTGGCAAGGAGAGTTGTACGGAAGAACAAAGTGTCACGATTTCGTGACATGTTCCTTTTTTGCTGCTGGCAAAGAAGAGTGTACGGAAGCCGAAAGTGTCGCGATTTCGCGACAAGCAGGATGATGACGTCAGCAAAGTTGAAAAGTGTCACGATTTCACGACAGGATGAAAGGAAAGCTGCTGGAAGCCGGAAGCGTCGTGATTTCGCGACAGCATTGAGGATGACGTCAGCAAAAGTTCTAAGTGTCGCGATATCGCGACATGAGCGGGGGAAAAGCTTTCAAGGCCAAAATGGTCGCGATTTCGTGACAACCTTCAGGGTGACGTCAGCATAAGTCAAAAGTGTCGCGATATCGCGACAGGTAACAGTCTGGCAGGTAAAACCCGCAGGAACATGCAAGGTGACACGTGTCGAAAAAGCCGACAGGAAAATCATGCAGCCAGTTACGTAAAAAGTAACTGAAGTCAGACAGACAGTTAATCGTTGATAGGTGTTGGACATGCAATGCAACAGCCAAACATGCATAATTGAAACGCATTCGAAAAGCCGAATATGAAGGATAATAAAAGCATTCGAAAGGTCGAATTTGTAGGCATTCTAATAGACGTATTTGAAGCATACAGAAAAGCCGAACATGAAGAATCGAAAAGCTTTCGAAGAATCATATATGGAGTTTCGAAAAAGCATTCGAAAAGCCGTATTCGAAGAAATTGAACAGTCGAAGTACATGAAACAAAATTGTCGTATTGCATGGTTTCCAAAAGACGTATTGCAGGGTTTCGAACAGTCGAAGTGCATGGAACCGAACAGTCGTATTGCATGGATTCGAACAGTCAGAGTATGTGATTCGATTGCATGCGAGATTGAAAGGTTATAAAAGAATAATCGTACAGAGAAGATGTTGTCACTTGTTAGAGAGAAATTGCTGTAAAAGGAGAGTTAGAAAAGAATCAAGAGAAAAATAAGCAGAGCCGTGAGAGTGTGCAGAGTTGAGTTAATTGCAGACCAGTCAGGGTCGTGCATAAAGTGAAGACATTTTTATGTCATTCTAAATTTATCAAAATTGCAGTCCAAGTTGGTGCTTGGTACTAGGAGTTGGTGCTCCATCCATTGCAGCAGAAAATTACAGGGGTTGGTGCTCCTTCCAGTTGGTGCTTGGTAAAGTGTTTGTAAAATTGATTTTGCAAAGACTGGATTTGGATTGGAGTCCAAGCAGTCATTTTTGAGGAGTAGCCAAATTGGTGAACCTCGGTATATTGAGTGTTGTGGTTTGCTCTCTTGTTCAAGTTTTTTTTTGTTCTCTTTATTTCATATTAAATGTTGTAGATATAAAAATTTAATAGCTACACTGATTCACCCCCCCCTCTCAGTGTCATTGTGTAAACATCAATTGGTATCAGAGCACGAGTTCCTTGTACAAGCTTAATCGGCTAAGGAGATCTTGGAAGAAACAATGGCAGGTGGTGAAGGATTTTCATCCAACAAAGCTCCCTTATTTGATGGAACAAATTACACCTTCGGAAACTCGGAATGCAAACATATCCGAGTGCATTGGGATACGATATTTGGGATTCCGTAGATAGTGGATACACAAGCACCCACTACCCCTCCAACAGATCATCGCTAGAAAAAGAAATTTGAAAACAACTCCAAAGCTAAGAATGCCATAATGTGTGGGCTTGTTGACGGTGAACTGATAAGAGTCATGAGTTGTAAATCAGCAAAGGACATGTGGGATAAACTGAAGAGCATCCATGAAGGAGACAATAAGATTAAGGAAGCAAAACCGCAAACTCATCGAGCACAGTTCGAAGCACTGCAAATGAAGGAAGATGAAAACATAGAAATTTATATGCTGAGAGTCAACGGAATTATTAATGCAATCAGAGGACTTGGTGAAGAAATTGATGATGCAGTTGTGGTGAAAAAGGTTCTCAGAACACTTCACAAAAGATTTAACTCCAAAGTCTCTGCAATAGAAGAGGCAAAAGATCTAAACAACTTCAACATGGATGAGTTGCATGGTTCCCTGACAGCATATGAAATGAGAATAGGACAAACCAAGTCTACAGACAGAGAAGCAGATTTTAAAGCACACAAGAATGTAAAAGCTGAACATGAATCTGAGGATGAAGGAACATTGGATGAAACAGAAGCCAATTTTGTTCGAAAACTCACAAAAGGAAAAGGAAAATATAGAGGGAAGCTACCTTTTAAATGCTTCAATTGTGGAGGAGTCGGTCATTTTGCAGCCAAATGTCCAATGCGAGGAGAGAACCAAAAATGGTGAAGGTTCACACCAAGAAAAAGGTGACTGGAAGAAGAAACAAAATTTCAGAAAGAACAATTTCAAGAAGAAAAGCTTCATAACCAAGAATGTCGCAGTTTCGAAGAAAGCACAGATGAGGAGTCTGAAGAAGAAGGAGGTGAAGCTCTGTTCATGGCACTTGAAGAAGAAAGAACAGAGGAAAATCGGGAAGGTGATGAAAATTCCAAGGATGAAGCTGAAGTGTATTTGGAAGGAGAATTGGTTGTCTGCACTTGAAGAGTTGAGTGCAGAAAGGAAGAAGAATAAAATTTTTTCAAAGAAATTAGAGAATGCCACAGACATAATAAACAATTTGAAAATACAGACAGAGGAATTCAAGAAAATGTCTGAAGTTCTTGATGAACAATTAACTGTAAAGACAGTTGAATGCAGCAAGCTAGAGGAAGACATTGTTAAGTTAAGGATGCAGTTAGAAGAGATGAATAGAAAATTGAACTGTTTTCATAAGTTTGAAGAAAGTACTGCAAAGCTGGATAAAATGTTAAATAACCAAAGGCCTTCTGGCATCAAATTTGGTTTAGGCTTTGATGAAGGAGAATCTTCAAAGGATTCAAAGAACTTGAATATAGAACCCACAAAGAAAGAAGAAAAGATCAGGGTTGAACCAGAAAAACAAAATAATGCAAAAGAAAACAATAATGCCAGATTCAAGAAGAATACTGACAAAGATGGATTCACAAAAGTCACACATCCGAGGAGGAGAAGAGTCATGGCTCCTACTTCAAACTGGCAAAGACCGGCACCCAAGTTTAATCATGCATTTTTTGGTTATTGTTTTAAATGCAATGCTTATGGCCATAAAATTTCAGATTGCAGGCATAATGTATCTCAAAGGAATTTTACCAGCAGAAATGTTTTTTCTCCTTTAATGAATTATGCAGTTGAATGTTATAATTGTCATAATTTTGGACATATTGCTAGAAACTGAAGAAGCACTTTTTCATCAAATAATTATCAGGGCAGAAAATCTCAGCTAAGTGGGTTGAAACAAAACCAGAAATTTCTTGAAAAACAGGCACATGCTAATGAAAGAACAAAGGCAAAACAAGTAGCAAAATCTGCTATCAAACCAGAATGGAAAGAAAAGGAATCTTTGATTGTCCAGATTGCTTTTAAAGCTCAGAACAAATCAGCACCTTGGATACTTGACAGTGGTTGTTCCAGTCACATGACGGGTGACAAGCAAAAGTTTGAGAATTTACAGAATTATGAAGGTGGTTCCGTGAAATTTGGAAATAATGATGGAGCAAAGATTGTTGGAAAGGGATCAGTCAAAATCAGTGATGGCAATATAAAATCAAAAGAAGTCTTGTTTGTAATTGGCCTGAAGCATAACTTGCTAAGTGTAAGTCAAATATGTGACAGAGGTCATGATGTAATCTTCAAGAAGGAGGGCTGTGAAGTAAGAAAGACAAAAAATGGAAAGTTAATAGCCACTGGACTGAGAACTTCAGGAAATCTGTATACACTTTCGAAACTGCATGAAGGAACATGCTTGATGGGACAGGAAGATGAAAACTGGCTATGGCACAAGAGGCTTGGGCATATTAGTTTTGACAATCGGCAAAAATCAGTTCAAAAAGAGCGATTAGAGACATACCAAACATTGGCAAACCTGTAAATAGCATCCGTGAGTCATGCCAAAAGGGAAAACAAACCAGAGCCACTTTAAAAGCAAAAGAATACTTCACAAGCAAGCCAATAGAACAAATTAACACAGATCTATTTGGACCCATGAGAACTGAAAGCAAAAATGGACACAAATATTTTATTCTGTGTATAGATGACTACTCAAGAATGACATGGGTACTATTTTCGAAACTCAAGTCGGAAGCCTTTGAAATGTTTAAAACCTTCAAAAATCTTGTTGAAAATCAATCGGGAAAAAGAATTAAATGCCTAAGATCGGACGAGGGGAGGAGAGTTTATCTCCGAAGAATTTGCAGAATCATCGTCAAAAACATGGGATAAGAAGACAGTTTTCAGTAGCTAGAACACCTCAGTAGAATGGGGTTGTAGAAAGGAAGAATAGAACAGTGCGGGAAATGGCAAGGACAATGCTGGCAGAAAACAAAATAGTCGACAGATTTTGGAAAGAGGCAGTTCATACTGCAGTTTACATTCAAAACAGTGCATGCTTGAGACCACATGAAAGCAAAACAACTTATGAGTTGTGGTTTGGCGGAAAGGCAACAACAAGACATTTCAAAGTATTTGGCAGTAAGTGCTACATAAAACGGACTGAAGATAACCTTGGTAAATTTGAAGATAGAGTTGATGAAGGTATCTTTCTCGGTTACTCAACAAAAAGCAAGGCATACACATGTTACAACAAGAAGTTGAAGAAAATTGTTGAAAGTGCTTATGTAAAAGTTGATGAAGGTAGAGAACAAGAAACTACTTATCAAGAAAACTACCCTATGTATGAAGAAGTCATTGAAGGTGATGATGAAAAAGAAACAGAGAAGAATCAGAAAATTGATCCAGATAGTGTAAAAAATGAATCTGAAGAAGAAGAAAACAGGAAATTTAAAACAGGCAACTGGCAGAAAAATCATCCAAGTGAACAGATTATTGGGGATCCCACGGATGGTATTCAAACAAGAAGAACAACAGTGAGGAACTATTCTCTGTTATCTAGTATTGAACCTAAAAATGTTCGTTGAAGCAAGCACCGATGAAAGTTGGATGAAGGCAATCAATGAAGAACTAGATCAGATAGAGAAAAACAATACCCGGGAATTAGTACCTAGACCAACAAATAAAAACATAATTGGTACTAAATGGGTTTTTAGAAATAAATTGAATGAATATGGGCAGGTTGTCAGAAATAAGGCAAGATTGGTATGTAAAGGCTATGCTCAGGTTGAAGGCATTGATTTTGAAGAAACTTTTGCACCGGTAGCCAGACTAGAGGCAATCAGAATGTTTTTGGCATTAGCAGTTCATAAAAACTTCAAAGTATATCAAATGGATGTAAAATCAGCATTTTTGAATGGAAAAACTGGAAGAAGAGGTTTATATTGAACAACCCGATGGCTTCCAACTTGGTGAAAATCCAGATTTTGTTTGCAGGTTAAAGAAAGCTTTATATGGATTAAAACAGGCACCCAGAGCATGGTATGCAAGGCTGGATAATTATCTAATTAAACAAGGGTTTAAGAAAGGTTTGGTGGATAGCAACTTATATGTCAAAACAGAGAAGGGTCATCTTATTGTTCTTGTTGTTTATGTAGATGACATAATATTTGGCAGCAGCATGGATGAATATTGCAAAGACATATCAATTAAAATGAAAAAAGAATTTGAGATGTCAATGATTGGTGAACTTTCTTATTTCTTAGGATCTGCAGGTCAATCAAAATGAAAAAGGCATTTTTATTTCTCAAGTTAAATATGTAAAAGAAATGCTGAAAAAGTTCACAATGGAAGACAAGTAACCGGTCAAGCACTCCCATGACAACAGTGCAAGTTGAGCAAGGATGATAAATCCCCGGATGTAGATCAAACAATGTACGGGTCTATGATTGGAAGCTCTGTTGTATTTAACGACCACTAGACCGAGATATATTACAAGCAGTATGTATGGTTGCAAGATTTCAAGCCAGTCCCAAAGAAACTCATGTAACAGCTGTAAAGAGGATTTTCAGATATCTCAAGGGCACTATGGATTATGGGTTGTGGTACCCAAAAGGTAAAGATTTCACTTTGATTGCATATTTTGATGCAGATTGGGCAGGATGTATTGATGACGAAAAGAGCACAAGTGGAGGAGCATTTTATCTTGGTGACAGTCGGTAGCATGGCACGACAAGAAACAAGAATCAATATCTCTATCCACTGCAGATGCGGAATACATTGCAGCAACAACATGTTGTACTCAGATATTATGGATGAGACAAACATTGAAAGATCTTGGTATTCATTTCAATGAACCAATTTCAATTAAATGTGATAACACTAGTGCTATCAACATATCCAAGAATCCAATTAATGCATTCAAGAACCAAACATATTGCAATCCGATATCATTTCTTGAAGGATAAAGTTGCAGAAGGAGAGGTTAAATTGGATTTTGTTCCAACTACAGAGCAAGTAGCTGATATATTCACAAAACCTTTGCCTAAGGAAGTATTTGAATACCTTCGGAAGAAGTTGGGAGTAGTCACACCACCCAAGCACTGACTAGCTATGGGAAACACATTCTCAGGGGGAGCATTCAAACTTTTTAAGTCTGAGAATGTTGTGCATAGACTCAGGGGGAGTCTACAGCAGCCCTTTGGTATTATTGGCAAAGGGGGAGAAGAAATTAAGCAAGGTTGCAATGTGTTGCCAACAATTCCAAAGGGGGAGATTGTTGAGCAAGGTGCAGCAAAAGAATTGCAAAAGTATTGTCATTGTTGTCAACACAGTCAGATTGATGCAGTTGATGCGATTCGGAGGTCGATCGGATCAAGTGCGGAAAGTTTCAAGGAAAACGAAGTGACCCGATTCGAAACTGGCAAAAAGAGACAAGGAAGAAAACTGTCGCGATATCGCGACATGTTTTCTGTCGCGATTTCGCGACATGGTCGAGGAGAGAGAAGGCGCAGCCGAAAATGTCGCGATTTCGTGACATGTCAAGTTTTCGCTGAGGAGAGAGAAAATGTGTCGCGATATCGCGACAAAATCGAGGAGAGAGAAGGCGCAGCCGAAAATGTCACGATTTCGCGACATGTCGAGTTTTCGTTGAGGAGAGAGAAAATGTGTCGCGATTTCGCGACAAAAAGTAGGAGAGAGAAAATGCACGCCAAATTGTCGCGATTTCGCGACATGGTCGAGGAGAGAGAAGATGCGAGCAAAACTGTCGCGATTTCGCGACATGCTGGCAGAGAAGGAAACAAAGGTGTAGCGATATCGCTACATGTTGAAATGAAAGGAAACAAAGGTGTAGCGATATCGCTACATGTTGAAATGAATGGAAACAAAGGTGTAGCGATATCGCTGCATGATGAAAATACATGGAACTAAGGTGTAGCGATTTCGCTACAGGTTGAAACAAAGAGAAACTAAGGTGTAGCGATTTCGCTACTAGTCAAAAGTGTAGAACTGAAAGATGCAGCAATGATATTACAAGTCAAAATTTCATGAAAAGAGGCAAGGTAAAAGCACAAGGCACAAAGTTGTAGCGATTTCGCTACTACATGGAGCAAAGAGCGTATGGAAGACAGAAGCGTCGCGATTTCGTGACAAGAAGATTGATGACGTCAGCAAGAGCTGAAAGCGTCGCGATTTCATGACAAGAAGGATGATGACGTCAGCAAGAGCCGGAAGCGTCGCGATTTCGTGACATGTTCCATTTTCGCTGGAGTTTGCAAGCAAAGTTGTACGGAAGAGCAAAGTGTCGCGATTTCGTGACATGTTCCATTTTCGTTGGAGTTGGCAAGGAGAGTTGTACGGAAGAACAAAGTGTCGCGATTTCGTGACATGTTCCTTTTTCGCTGCTGCTGGCAAAGAAGAGTGTACGGAAGCCGGAAGTGTCACGATTTCGCGACAAGCAGGATGATGACGTCAGCAAAGTTGAAAAGTGTCGCGATTTCGTGACAGGATGAAAGGAAAGCTGTCTGAAGCCGAAGCGTCGCGATTTCGCGACAGCATTGAGGATGACGTCAGCAAAAGTTCTAAGTGTCGCGATATCGCGACATGAGCGAGGGAAAAGCTTTCAAGGCCAAAATGGTCGCGATTTCGCGACAACCTTCAGGGTGACGTCAGCATAAGTCAAAAGTGTCGCGATATCGCGACAGGTAACAGTCTGGCAGGTAAAACCCGCAGGAACATGCAAGGTGACACGTGTCGAAAAAGCCGATAGGAAAATCATGCAGCCGTTACGTAAAAAGTAACTGAAGTCAGACAGACAGTTAATCGTTGACAGGTGTTGGACATGCAATGCAACAGCCAAACATGCATAATTGAAACGCATTCGAAAAGCCGAATATGAAGGATAATAAAAGCATTCGAAAGGTCGAATTTGCAGGCATTCTAACAGACGTATTTGAAGCATACAGAAAAGCCGAACATGAAGAATCGAAAAGCTTTCGAAGAATCATATATGGAGTTTCGAAAAAGCATTCGAAAAGCCGTATTCGAAGAAATTGAACAGTCGAAGTACATGAAACAAAATTGTCGTATTGCATGGTTTCCAAAAGACGTATTGCAGGGTTTCGAACAGTCGAAGTGCATGGAACCGAACAACCGTATTGCATGGATTCGAACAGTCAGAGTATGTGATTCGATTGCATGCAAGATTGAAAGGTTATAAAAGAATAATCGTACAGAGAAGATGTTGCTGCTGTTAGAGAGAAATTGTTGTAAAAGGAGAGTTAGAAAAGAATCAAGAGAAAAATAAGCAGGGACGTGAGAGTGTGCGAGTTGAGTTAATTGCGGACCGATCGGGGTCGTGCATAAAGTGAAGACATTTTTATGTCATTCTAAATTTATCGAAATTGCAGTCCAAGTTGGTGCTTGGTACTAGGAGTTGGTGCTCCATCCGTTGCAGCAAAAAATTACGGGGGTTGGTGCTCCTTCCAGGTTGGTGCTGGTAAAGTGTTTGTAAAATTGATTTTGCAAAGACTGGATTTGGATTGGAGTCCAAGCAGTCATTTTTGAGGAGTAGCCAAATTGGTGAACCTCGGTATATTGAGTGTTGTGGTTTGCTCTCTTGTTCAAGTTTTTTTTTGTTCTCTTTATTTCATATTAAATGTTGTAGATATAAAAATTTAATAGCTACACTGATTCACCCCCCCCTCTCAGTGTAAGTAAAGGAATTGCCATAAAAGTAAAAAAATGTAGGAAACATAAATGGATAGGAAAGTAAATTGCAGGAAAAGTAAAACCTAAAATATAGGGGCAATGCACCAAGATTAAGGTTTCCATCCAAACTACATAAAAAAGATAGAAATGAACACTTTCACCACAGTCTAATTTTGCTCTTCAAGTTGCATGTCTCTTCACACAAACTAAAGAGAAGCATTGAGCCTCTTCAAGTCGCATACCTTGTAATTATTCTAACACATGAATGGAAGTTGTTAGTAATTTTTATTTATCCCACTCTCTTAAGTGTGTTTTCAATTTTGGGTTGTGTGTACTATAGTTTGTTCAAATTCTAGCAATTAGACTATGGTGAATGTGTTCATTTCTATATTGTTCATGTAGTCAGGAGAAGAATTTTATTCTTGGAATATTTCCCCTGCAATTTAGGTTTTACTTTTCCTGTAATTTACTTTCTTGTTCCTTTACATTTCTTGCATTTTTTACTTTCATTGTAATTCCTTTCCCTACAACCCCCAAGAAAAGTAAGCCTAATATCACAAAGGCCTTAAAGTGCATCAAGATAAATCTAATGAGGAGCCAGCCTCAGTTAAAAAACCTATAGGTGAACCCTTCACTTGTGGTGCTTCCTAATGTGTTTCTTTACATGAGGTGTGTGTGTCCCACACATGCCAGTATTTCATACTGATAGGTTGATGCATTAAAAGGATAATAGTTTGTTTGATATGATTGGTAGGATGAGCTTTACATTTACTCCATAAAGCTAAAATAAGACTCATGAATTTGATCTCAATGAAGGTCATAGTCAATCCACTTGCAGCATAGCATCAAGAGATTCACTTGGAAACTTTGCTTAAAAGAAAAACTTTGAAGAAGTTAATCAACAAACTAAAGACCAAGATTCTAGTAGGGGTCTCTATGTCTTGATCTTGGTAAAACATTATTACCCCACTTGGTGACTCCATTCTCAAGGTAAAGGTCTAAAATTATGTGAGCATAAGGTATGTAGCTAGTGTAACATCCCTCCTTGGTAGACCTTTTATGAACAATGGACAGTTTTCATTTATTGATGTAATGACATAGTTTCTGTCAGTATGATTTAATAATAGAATGATTATGTTCTTTAAGCATGGAATATGCTACTGTTGATGTATCTATGGATGCAAGAATAGGTACCTTCTCCTTGGTTGGGTTATGGGTAAACCACATATCATGAAGGATACCTAGGAAAATGATGATGATATTTCATTCATCGGTATCTCAGGGTAAACATGAAAATTTTACCTCTTATAGATGCATATCATTTTATTGTTGTTTCCACATTTGCACCATTGGGCCAAGATATTGCTTTTAATGAGCCTCCTCAACGAAGTTGGCGATAGCTTAGACTATCATAAAAAGGGCCACCTACTTGGGGATAAAACATTGGTGTGAAATATTGTGGATGTGATGCCTTGTTTGACCAAGTTGCTTTGTGAAAAAAGAGTGTTATGTTTTGTTTAAGCAATTTAATATTCTTGCTTTGCTTTGGTTGGCAGCTTAATTTAAGTTCCTTAAATCAAACTTGATATGGTTTCTTTTATAATATATATATATATATATATATATATATATATATATATATATATATATATATATATATATATATATATATATATATATATATATTTGCATATTTAGTATATGTACTATTGGTTTGATTTATTGGTGAGCATCAAGCTCTATGTTACCCTATTCTTGGTTTGCTAGCATGATTTGGTTCTGCCACCTTTAGGAATTGAAGGGACATATTTGTCTTACTCTTGAGCATAGCAAGAAAATTCTCATGGCTAGTAATGCTCTTGAGTGCTTGAGGAAACACCTTGCACATCAATAATGTTCCTCCTTAAATCAAGAGAAGGGGGTGTGCAAAAGGTAATGGGCACCCGTGGAAGTAGTGGAAGTAAAAACTAAGTAAAGGAAGAGTTTTGATTAGTATTTCAAGTTCTTTTTTTTTTGCTCTTGAATGTATATTATTTTTGCTGGTGGAAAATTTCCCTCACATTTCTTGCCATGTTATTCTTTCATTGTTTATGTTGTTGTTGGTTTTCACTTACTTTGAGTTGCTTGGATTTTTGTTCCTGTAGCCTATATTACTTGATGGTTTAGGAGAATCCTTTCATTTTGCATTGGCTAGTTGATGAATATCTTGATCCATTCATAGGGTGGTGGTGATGTCCTTTGGAACCCTAAGTTTTGTTGATATAGTTTTTTTTCTTGTGTCACTATTTGTGCTAAGCTTCTACTTGTATCATCCTCTCGGTCATCTACGTGTTGTGATTTGTTTCCCTTGCTTTCATTAGTTTTTTTGGTTGAGTGTGGTTTTCCTTTATTTGTGGGATGGGTTGTTTATGGCGGATTTCTTGTGTTCCTTTAAGCTTCTCCTTGCTTTAGATTTTAGATCTTCTAGGTTCACTAAGTGACTCCTATGTCGATAATAGAGTTACGATGGATATGCTAGAATGATGGCTTGAGTGGTAGTGATCTAGCTAACTTTGTTGGACTTCCATGACCCTTTTTACCTTCATGTGGAGGGTGTTGTGTTGTGTTTTAATTTGTGCATTGTGTTTTAGCTTCTTGCTATTGGAGGAAGGTGTTGATTGGCTCTCTTGCATTATTTAAGCTTTAGCTTAAGTTTTCATGTTTTAATTTATGCTTGATTAGGGCTGAGTTGTAGGCTTATACTCATCTAATATTTATGCTTAGATTTGAAATAAAATAAAGGTTATAAATATAGCTCTTATATTATATCCTTGAAATTTTTAAACCTCTCAAACACTTCATCCTTGAAACAAATGGTCTATACCTAAAGATATCCAGAAAATTCATCAATGAAAAGATATTTTAGTCACACTTTTCATGATTTTTTAGCCACTCATGGAATAACATATAAGAAGGATGTTAACTACACTTTTAAACATAATGGTATAGTATAAAGAAAAAATAGGGTAATTATTGAGATAACTTATAGTATGATACTATGATTCATACCAAGGGACTAGATCAAAATTTTTGGGGTGAGATAGTCACTTGTGTAGGATATATGATCAATAGGCATATTACCATGGCTATTCAAGGGATGATGCCTCTTGAGAAATTGATAGGGGATAAGCCATATGTGTCTTGATTCTAAATATTTGGGTCTTCAAAATGAGTTCAAATACCCAAGGATATTTGAAAAAATGAGGTACTAAAGAGCTATAAGTGTATATTTTTAGGTATTTTGATACCTCAAAGGTATATCATCTCTATAATCCTCAAAGTGATGAGGTATTGATTAGGAGTGATTTCATATTTGATGAGGCTCTTTTAGGCACTCCTTTCACTCCCCTCCCATTCTTCTAGCTATTGATTCTTCTAATTCTCTGCATATTCTAGATTCAGTAGGTTATTCAAATATCTTGTCTGGTTCCATTCCCATTAGATAATCTTCCTCTTTTATGGTTGTTCTCTAACTATCAATTTTACCTCATCATGAGTAGTTTCTTAGGTAGGTTCATCTTCCCTTAGACCAGGATAAGACGAGTAAGATGATTTAGTTTATATTATTCCAACATTGCATGATGAGGTGAGTGATGATGAGTTGGATTCTTATGTTTTAGTTTTTGATGTTGAGATGGTGCAAGATAATTATACTTCTTATGAACATCCTATACCAAAGTGGGTTAAGACACTTCTAAAGGATGCACAACCCATTATGTCCCTTGATTTACATTGAAAGACTCCTTGACTTTGAAGGTAACCCATTCATAGGATCTTATCACCTACTCCCATGCTAAGGAGAATCCTAAAGGGGAATATGTTATGGTAGCATAATATGAAGTATTGTTAAAGAATAAAACATGGGAGTTGGAACCTCTTCTAATAGAGAAGAATATTGTAGGGTGTAATTGGGTCTACAAGATCAAATACACATCAGATGGTCAAATTAAAAACAAAAGGCATATTTTACACTTGTAGCCAAGATGGAGTCCATCATAATGATTATTTTCATTGTTGTCTCCTATGGGTGGAAGGTGCATTAGATGGATGCAAAGAATTTATTTCTTCGTTAATAACTTTATGAGGAAATGCATATTCATTAGCCATATGGGTTTGATCTAGAGGACCCTACTCCATTGGTATGTCACTTGAATCAATATTTGTATGGTCTTAAGTAGGCTCCTTGTGCTTGGTATGAGAAAATACACTCTTTTTTCCTCAATTGTGGATTTTTGTGAGGTTAAGCATGATGTTTACATTAAACATCATGATAAATTATAAATAAATCCTAATGATTGTATTCTATGTTGATGATCTTCTTATCATGAGTAGCTCTAGTACTATGATTTAGGATATGAAGTCATGGCTTTGTTCCACCTTTGACATGGTAGATTTGGGACTTTTGCATTTTTTTTAGAAATCTATATTGATCAAACAAATTTTGGCATTACCATTTCTCAATCCAAATATGCTTTGGATCTTATTTAGTGGTTCAGGATGGAGGAGTGTAAGCCTACCTAGACCCCCTTTACTTTATGCTTAAAACTTTGGGTTGACTGTACCACACATTTAGTTGATGCTACTCTATACCATTCTCTTGTAGGAGGAATCCTATATGATATATCTCATTCGCATTAGACCTAACATAACCTTTATTGTTAGTTGTTGTTCTAGGTACATGTAGGCTCCTCGAAATATTCATTAGACAATAGCAAACTATATTCTTATATATATTAGAGGGACATATCATATGTGCATTCACTACTCTCTTGGTTTTCTTTTGATTTTGATAGGTTTTTCAAATGTTTATTGAATGAGTGATTTGGATAAGCAATGGTCCACCACAAGATTTGTGTTCTATTTAGGATCTGACCTAGTTTCATGGTGTTCTAGATACCAATCCACCATATCCTCCTTATATGCTGAACATTATGCTACAAATAAGGAAACTAAGCATATTAGATGGATGCTAATGCTTTTGGAGGATATTGACATTACTCAAAGCTTTTCTATTACTCTTCATTATGATAATTAGAGTACTATTTAGCTTGTCCATAATCTTGTGTGTCATTAGTGGATAAATCACATTGAGATATGGATGCACTTTGTGAGATGGCTTCATGCTCATCGGATCTTAGATCTAGTATTTGTTCCTTCATCAGAGTAATCAATAAACATTTTGACCAAGAGCATGCCCAAGGTCACTTTTTTGTATAGATATTCCTAGAGTTGGATGGGTCCCTTTAGGGGGATTTAATGTAAGGGTCTCTCTTTGTGTCTCTCATTTAACTTAAGAGGGGATGTTGCAATATATGGTGGTCAATATTATCTTGTGGTCACGACCAACTATTTGCACTTGTAATTGTTTTGTTTTCCTTATAGGCCCATGTAAACCTTGAAAAAGGTATTTTTATAAAATGTTATTATTTTATTCCCAAGGGTTAATTTCATAACATTGAACTAAAGGCATCATGTACTTAGTTATAAATATTCCTTCTCACCAATAATTTTATCATCGGTTAAAGTATAATTTTAATTATCTTTGAGTGAAGATATTTTGGTGTTTATAGACACCCTAATAGATTTTGTGTTCTATATGTTGTGTATTTCTCTTTATAAGCAACAATAGGTAATGTTTGATTCCATTCATTTCTAGAAACTACTATGATTTGTGACACAAATTGTACCACTTGTTGCTCTTTGATTTAATCCAAAATTTATGCTTTGCTAAATTTGTTGTTGATTGTGCAAATGTATGGTCAATGGATTTGATGAGATGGAAAAATTTGATTGGTTGAATCCAATTGTATATATTCTATGTGGCATTTTACCTACCACATAGGCCTTTGACAGATTGGTTCTTTCTATTTTATCACTTTCCATGTCATCATGTGCCACATCAACAAGTATTATGCCATCACCTACCATGTCATCCTATACAACATCAACAAGTTCCATGTAATCACCTGCCACATCATCACTTCTGCATCATCCTACACCATGTCATCATGTCATGTTAACAAATGGCACATCATCTACCACATCATTAGGCACCATGTCATTATGAGAAATAAAAAATGGGTGACATCATAAATTGCCACATCATCTTCATATGTTGTAATGTTAGATATGCTAACATCATCATTATGAGTGTTTATATCATTAGGTTTATCCAAAAATATTGGCTAGTGGGGTTTGAAATCATAACCTCTTTGGCCCAATATCTTAAGAGTGGCTCTACTAGCCACCATGGCTTGGGAACCCCTTAAGAGTATAAGCGCCATGGTCTACAACTCTATCCCAATTTTAATTCAAATCTTGAATCTTCTATTAGATATGATGCATATAATAATTAATCAATTAACAATGATTAATCAAATTAACGACTATCTTAACTTTAAATTATTAATTAGTATAATAAATAAACAATATCATTATAATTATTTTATTTATTTATGATTGATGTTATATATAATGCTTTATACAACACTATAATGGTACAACATCGATGTTACACTAGTTCTATAGAATGGCAGTGTAGTGACACAAACAACACTTCAACATCCTTATAACATTGATTTTATTGAAAATAATTAAAAATCATGTTTTGCGATGTTACAATGGTACTAATCAAAATCTATGGATGACACTTCAATCATGATATGTGATAGTAACATATTAAACAAATTATACAACTTAATTGGTCCATTGATAATTGATTATAAAGAATTGTTTATCTTGTTACAATAATATATACCTTATGATATATACTATTAACAATTTATTAATTTTTAATTAAAAAGTAGGATTTTTATTTTAACATTGTTGGGATTTCTAATCCACATTTTTTGTGACTGAGCTCTAAAAGAGAAAATTAGGGCATCAGTTGGGTAGCCGAAGAGATTTATGGTTGCTGTGGAATTGAAGACAAAATTGTTGCCCTAGGAGGACCCAATGGGGACACCTTCGAATCCTCTTTTAGAGAGACATAGTTCTTTTGCAGATTTTTTAAAGGATAAATCTCCAAAAGATACTGAAGAAGCACAAAAAAATACATTAAAAATTCTCTTTACGACTTCTAGAAATAGATCAACATCTCAATGAGTTAATGGATGCTTTCCATAGTCAGAATCAAGGCCAAAGATTATCATTGAGCAAAGGATGGTAGAAGAAATAGTTTTATATTGATCCAATCATGATTTGAACTATAAATTTATGGGTATTCGACCTACCCTAATTTTTTTGCATTCCTAGATCCGAAAAAAACGGGAGCCTCTTGGTGAGTATTCTTTGTGGTTTATTAGAAATGGATATTTTATTGTTAGTTTTATTTAAATTATCTATAGAAATAGGGATTTCAAATCAGAAAAGATGAATTATGGTCTGGCAGGATTATTTGTTCAGCCCTGGAGAGTGGGATTTGATCCTCAAATTGAACCCACTGTTGTCCCAATTTGGATTTGTTTGTATGCACTTCCAATGGATTTTTGGAGTAAGCAGGTATTAAAAATTATTAGCAATTACCTTAGAAGACATTTGGATGTTTCCACAGACATAATGGAAGGAAACATAGTCATATATGCTAGATTATGTGTGAAAATGGATCTTAGCTAGCCCTTGTTGGTAGAGGTTGAACTTGAACTTGTAGGATTATCTTGGATTCAACAATTGGATTATGAGGCATTGCCCTTCAGGTGCAAATTTTACTATAAATATGGGCATTTAGCCTGATCCTGCCCAAACAATAAGAACATAAAAATGGAGGCTCCTTTGGGAATGTCAAATATTCCTAAGGAGGGTAAGTAAATAATCAATAAATAAACAACCAACATTTATTAGGGTAAATAAGCATAGGGAGATGGTTTTGAATAGCCTAAAAGAAGGAGAAGACAAAAGAAAAAATATGGTAGAGAGCAAACCCAACTCAAGCCCTCCAATAGATATGAGATCTTCAAGACACTAGTGGACCAGGAAGAAGAACAATTAATGGAAGGAGTGGATGGGAATAATGAAAACAATAACAACCATGTTCAAGTTCCTCTTTCACCTTCTCCCATCCTAGAGCAGGTAATTGACTGCAGTGAGGTACCACAATCAGAGAGTGTAGGGGTATTGATAGTGCATAACTAAGAGTAGCTTATAATTAAGGATGTCACCATGGGTATAGCAGAAAAGAACAAATAAATGCCAACTCTAGGGACAACTCAGGTGGAAAAGAGAAAAAATCAACTCTCAAGGAGTGGGTAGAAAATCAAATAAGGAATTGATAGCAGTTCAAGGAGATAAATTGATCACTGGAGGATCGGTGAGTCCAATAGAATTTTACCGCCCTTAAGGTAACCAATGATTATAAAATCATGGAATATTAGGTGTTTAAACAGTAGAACCCATCAATCTGTTGTTTGAATACTCTTAGAAAAATGTAAAACAATTTATTTATTTATCCAAGAGATAAAAATGTCATTGGATTTTATGTGTAAAACAGTAAATAGACTTTGGAGGGGTGCTAGTCATATGGAAGTGGCTGCCTAAGGGGCCTCAGGGGGATAGTTACTTTTTGGAACTCTCTTGAATGGACCGCAATATAACATATAGCTTGGAGGGGTTTTCTCACATCGTATTTTAGGAACAATGTGACAGCTGAACATGTTTTAATCATAAATTTTTATGGGGCTCAAAACATAGATGGTCAGATGCATCAATGGAAATTTGTGCAATTTTAATGCTAAATTATCCTCTAGAGATCATAAGTGGGGAACCCCAAATTTTAGACCCAAGGGATCGACTTATGATTACCCAAGTCCAAGCATTACACTTGGTGGATATTAAATGCCCTGTAACCAACTATACTTGGACTAATAAGATGAGGGAGCCACATATCAAGAAGGTGAAGTTAGATCATTTTTGACTTTAGAGGAGGCATTTGTGAAATGGAATATAAAATTTTAGATTTTGGAGGGTCTAGTTTTAGATCACTTTCCCATTTTTTTGGAAGGGGGGATCAAGACAATGTAGCATCACAAACCATTTAAATTAAAAAAAAAAATGGTTAAAAAAAGAGGAACTTCAAAAGAAAATTCCACGGTGGTGGGAAGAGGGCCGCCCAACATATGGGACACCAATATTTATATTCCACAAAAAACTTCATTATGTCAAGGATCAACTGAAATAATGGATGTGAGCTAAAAAGACAGACTTCTAGGTCCAAATATCTCCATTGGTGGCTATATGGGATGAGGTTCAAAAACACTTTAGGGAAGGAACAATTACATAGCAGCTCAAATAAGAGGATGATGCATTGCGTAAAGCGATTGAGGAGATTGACAACCAATAGGAGACGTACTAGAAACAGAGAGCAAGAACCACTTTGTTATTAGAAGGTGATAATCGGGTTGTATGTGCTAGGAGACAGAGAAACAACATGGAAGCTCTTCAAGATGATAATGGATACTCCTTTGATACAATTCCAAGTATGCATTTTCATTCAATGGATTGTTTTTCTAAACCATTTAAGGAAAGTATGATGAAATATGAAGAGGCTCAAAAAGAATTTCTTGTTGTCATACCCTCTGTTATCTCTGAAGAAGAAAATCAGGCCCTATTTAAACCCATTGATAGAGAGGAACTAAAGAAAGTAGTCTTTAGAATGAGCACCGAAAAAACACCAAGTCCAAATGGCTTTCCAATTGAGTTTTTTAGGCCTTCTGGGACAACTTGGAGGAGGACGTAATGGATGTTATAGAGGAGTCCAAAGGTAGTAAAAGAATACTTAAAGCTTTAAATCATACTTTTATTGCCTTAATTCCAAAAGGGGAGGAGGGGGTGCATATTTCAGATTATAGACTTATTTCTTTATGCAATATCATATATAAAATAATTACAAAGGTAATGGTTGAGCAGCTAAAACCTCTTCTACATAGCATTATATCCTCAAAGCAAGGGGGTTTTGTAGAGGGCAGACAAATCTTGGATGGTGTGGTTCTAGCTTAGGAGGCAATCCATTCAATGCAAAAATTTGGTAATAGAGGAATGTTCATAAAATTGGATATGTCAAAGGCTTATGATAGGGTGGAGTGGAGCTTCTTGTCAAATATTATGGCAGCCTTTGGATTATCTTAGTATTGGATAGAATGGGTCATGAGCTATGTTTCTACTCTGACATACTCAGTGTTAATCAAGGGTCTTCCTTTGCAACTATTTGGAGATATTCGAGGTCTTCATCAAGGAGATCCTTGTTCTCCCTATATTTTTCTCATATTGGTTGAAGGTTTAGATAGACTCATCTTGTGAAGAAGACAAAAATATTTTCTAACAGGTATCAAGGTGGGTGAGGAAGTTTTGACTCACCTACAGTTTGTGGATGACACAGGATTGGTGGGAGTGGCCAACTTCAAGGAAGTAATAATGATTAGAGATACACTTAATGTCTATCTTAGGGACACAAACCAAGTCATCAATGATAAAAAATCTAAAGTGGTCTTTTTCAATCTTGATCAAAGGCTTTAGGACCGAATTTTAGATACCTTGGGATTCACAATGACTTCTCTCCCAATGGTATACTTGGGGGTCCCTTTGCATTTTAAAAAACTAAAAATAGATATATGAAGGAATATTTTGGACTGTATCAAGGAAAAAAATAGTCATTGGTCTCACAAATGGTTAAGCAATTGGGTTAGATTAACTTTTTTACAGTCAATCATTTAGGCCATGTCACTTTATAAATTTTCTAGCCTTACTGTCCCACATACCATATGGAAAGAGTTGGACAAGATAGCTATAAAATGTTTATGCGGAGGAGTAAAAGGAGAGAGGAAATGGGACTTATTAGGTTAGGAGAAAGTAAGCCAACCTAAGGTAAAAGGAGGTTTAGGACTGAGAAGATCAAAGTTAAATAATAAATCTTTGGCAGAAATATTTACTGGAGGTGGATTTCCCAACCAACTTCTTTATTCACTAGAGTTTTAACTAGTAAATATTTGGGATAGGTAAACCCAAATGAGGTGGGTCATTTCTCTTTGGATTGAAATGGATCCTTAGTGTGGTAGGATTTAAAGTTAGGATCTCAGGTAGTGAAATATGGATTATTTTGGAAAGTGGGTAGAGGAAAGAAGGCATGATTTTGAATAGATTCATGGGATCAATACCCACCTATCATTGTTGAATTTCTAGAAATAAAACCAATAAAAACAACCATGGAAACTAGGGGTTGGGTCCAAATTAAAAGTTATTTCAATACTAGTCAGTTGGGGGATTATAAGTTTAAGCAGTTTAAGAAGTTTGATGAGTGACCAATTTCAATTCCTCTAGAATTGACACCCATCATGTCTAAAATCTTGGTAGAAATATTTCTCACAGGTAGATATGAGAAGGATGAATTAGCTTGGGCCTATGGAATCCTCGATGTCTACACAGTGAAGGATGGATATGATAAGATCCTTCCAGAGCCTCCTCCTCATGCATATTAGGTTGAGTATTGGAGAAATATTTGGTAGTCCAAGGGTTGGCCGAAAGTAAACTTTTTTGCTTGGAAGTTCATGCATAATGGAATTTTTACTTTTTATAATCTCATACATAGGGGAATCATTGATCCATATCAATGTGTTTTATGCTACAAGAGTGAGGAAACATCTGACCACTTGATATTTGAGTGTCCATTCATGCGCAAAATCTGGGAGAGATGGTTTTTATCTTATAAAATTCGAGTTATTGGTGATTTGAATCAAATTAATATTTGGAAAATATGGAAGAGGGGTATATTTAAATCTAAAGCTCTTTGTATTTGTTTGGAGCTTGGATTAAACTTCATTTGGTGGCAAGTGTGGTTGGAGAGAAATGACAAAATTTTTAGAGAAATCTTTTCATCTTTAGATGGAGATTGGCAGGTCATTTGGAGCAAAGTCACAAAAAATGTGGTAGTGTGTGCTAAAGAGGAAACTCAGGCTATTGTAAGTACAATGGAGAAGGAAGTTGAAGTGCAAGAGGGGCAGGAAAGAGCTAGTTGGAAACCACCCCTAGAAGGTTGGATTAAAATTAATATTGATGGAGCTGCAAAAGGCAATCCGGGTAGAGCTAGAATTGGAGTGGTTTGCAGGAATCATGTTGGGACAATGCTCTATTGGTAACTGCAAGGCTTGGTAAGGGCCATGAATAATGAAGCAAAAGCCTTAGCTATCAAATATACTTCTATTTGGGCATTAAAACAAGGTTACAAGAGGATAATCCTAGAATCAGATTCTGAAGTAATAGTCGGAGCTCTGGATTGCATGAGTAACTTTGATTTGAATACATGGAGGTTGAGGATTCTTGTCACTCAAATTAAGGAATTGTGGAGAGAATTAGATGATGTGATTGCATTTTATGTGAGTAGATGTCTAAATAAGGTGGTAGACTTCTTGGCTAATATGGGCACTGAGAAGGAGTTAGGGATTTAGTAGCACAGTGACATGGCTATTGAGGATGAGATGATTAGGTAGGTTGGTGAGAAAATCCAGTGTTTAGCTAATTTGGACAACCATTGCAGAAATATGGTTTAGGAGATTTGTGCTCCAATGTAGATCTTCTTTTATAGTTGTAAACAGGTGAACAACCATTGTAGAAATATAGTTTAGGAGATTTGGCTCCAATGCAAATCTTCTTTTACTATTGTAAACATGTGTTCTCTTTGGCTAAGATTGGGAGAAGTCTCATCCTAACTTGTAAATGATATTTTTTTTTTTAGAATTATTGAATTGTCATTGATGTCAAAGGTCAACTTGGTTGCTGGCAAACCATGGTGTGATTGGGCAAATTATTCAAGGCAAATATATATTTTTCAAGGGAGATTTAATAAATTTTCCTATGAGGTTGGGTGATCAATATCATATGCATTCTATTATTTTTTCAAGGGATATTTAACATATTTGCCTATGAGGTTGGGTGATCAATATCATATGCATTTTATTATAAGGTGTTACCTTATAAAGTGATGTTTCAAATTAAATCATATGCATTTTATTATAAGGTGTTACCTTATAAAGTGATGTTTCAAATTAATAAATCATATGCATTTTATTATAAGGTGTTACCTTATAAAGTGATGTTTCAATATACAATATAAATACAAATATTATTTTAAAAATGTGGACCAACCTTTTGGGCACCAAAAGTGTAAGGTTTGACTATATAAATATAAGGTCAAAATCTATTCACAACCATCAATGATTGGCTTGAAAATGAATTATAGGTGGAGGATATGATCTATATGTTACTGATGACGTATTTTCACTGAAGAGTATAGAGGTTAAAGACGGGAATTAAATCTAGAGCTAGCGCGGGACAGCAAAGTTGAATCTCATGTGGAGCAGCGAAGTTGGAGCTTGCATGGAGTAGTGAAGCTGGAGCTTGTGTGGGTCAACGAAGTTCAAATCTAAAGCAAGGTGGTGATGTTGGGTGGAGAAGCCAACGTAGTGTATATAAGGCACAGTAGAAGCAATGTGTTAACTTTATCTAGAAAAGCCAAGGTAGTGGATGTAAGGCACAGTGGAATCAAGGTGATTACATTATCTAGAGAAGCCAACGTAGTGGATGTAAGGCACAATGGAAGAAATGTGGTGACATTGTTCAGGGAAGCCAATGTAGTGGATGTAAGGTGCAATGGAAGCAAGGTAGTGACACTATTCAAAGAAGCCAACATAGTGGATGTAATGCGTAATGGAAGCAAGGTGGTGATGTTATACGGAGAAGCCAATGCAGTGAAGGTAAGGCACAATGGAAGCAAGGTGGTGGTGTTGTCTAGAGAAGCCATCATAGTAGAGTTCATGGGGGACCTCATGGTGATAGCCTTAGAGAATATGACATTTGTATAGTTATATTTATTTGGATCACACGAAGTGAAGCTTCTCAATGGAGCATGTTTACAGCAGGTTCAAAGAAGGCTTCGAAGGGCATAATTCATTTCGATGCTAGTATGATGTGGTTTTGATGTCTATAAAAAAAAATCTAGTGACACCCGACGAAGCTCTATCGACAAGGAGGTGCCACAAATAACAAGAGGCTTTCCATTATAATATAATAAAAGCAACATTGTGAAAGGTATTGTTGTCAAATATGAAGTATTTCATCATAATAGGAGAGGCCATCAAAACGTGCCAACCTTACCTAAAGAAAAGGTTCTAATATCGTTGGAGCAGCATTGACTATGAATGGTAGCCAACTTGAGCAGTAGAGAAAACAATGAAGACAAGTATTGGAGAATTCAGTGCCATAGAGTTTGAATTCATTGTGTGACGTAGGAGGAAGATAAGCTTACCACCCAAGAAATAATTATAATTTTCTTGATGACTAAGCAACAAACATTTTTGGAGGATCTATCATAGAAGAAATTGAGCCATCATCATTGTAGTGCATGTGTCACGTTGAGTGCTATCTCATGGAGAAAAGTAGTGAATAAATAAGGTGACAACAAATATGAATAGCACATGAGGTACTTATATATATTCTATTTTATTAGAATATTAAAGGAGATATAAGGAGTCATTTTATTTTTAATAAAGTTTTGTTTTGTAAAGTTTTTAAAAGGAGTGATAAGGGATTTAGAAGGTATTAAAGTATTTTATTTGAAATTGTTATATCGATGAAGAATAAGTCACATCTAGATATACAGTGAGGATCTCTCAATTCAAGGTATTGTTATCCATGTGTTTTAGGGTAAGCAGAGGTAATTTTGGCTGATGAGTTTTAGGGCAAGTGGTACAGTAGGGATTATAATATGATGAGAAGAGATTAAAGTGCAGATCCAAGAAGACAATGTGAGACTTGTGGAAGCGATAGACTTAATGAATGTGAAGGACAATTTGGCCATTTGAAGCTTCCAACACTAGTATATCATTCTCTATTTTTTTTATCAAGGTTGGTGCCTTTAGATCTGAGGTTAGTGCCTCAAGGAGATTGGTGTCTCTTATGGGTTGGTTCCTACAAAATTTCTCAAGGAGATTGGTGTCTCCTGTGGGTTGGTGCCCACGAACTTGAACAAGGAGATTGGTGTCTCCTGTGGGTTGGTGCCCACAAAATTCTAACAAGGATATTGGTGTCTCTTGTGGGTTAGTACCAACAAACTTGTGTAAGTGGATTGGTGTCTCCTGTGGGTTGGTGCCCATGAAATTTTATTGAAGAAATATAAGTAATAGTTTATTGTGGTTTTCTCCCGAAAGGGTGTTTCCATGTAAAAGCATTATCTCTTATGTGTGTGGTTTTTTGTGCATTGATTTATTATTGCAATGGTTGTTTGAAAAGAAATTTTTTATCTTATACTGCTCACCCCCCTCTCAGTATAAGCATGTGTTTCTTCAATTGGTATCTAAACAGGTTCCTTTGTGAAATCCTAACAGCTTGAAGGAAGGTATTACAGGAACACACATGGCTTACCAAGAAGATTTTTTGTCAAGTAGGGCTCCATTGTTCGATGGGACTAACTATGCTTTCTGGAGCGTGAGGATGCGAACCTATTTGATGGCACATGGATACAATATATGGAAATTCTATTGTGGATGGGTTCAAACAACCTACAACCCCTCCTACAGATCAAAATGGCAAGAAACCATTTGAAAATAATGCCAAGGCAATGAATGCAATATTAAGTGGGTTATGTGAATTAGAGTTTGTGAAAGTCATGCAATGCACCTCAACAAAAGAAATATGGGACAAGTTACAAAGAACATATGAAGGAGATGACAAGGTTAAAATGGCAAAACTTCAAACCCATAGGAGGAAGTTCGAAGACTTGAAGATGAAATATGAGGAAGATATTACCAGATATCTGCTCCACATTGATGAAATTATCAACACCATTCATGGATTTGGAGAAAGTATTTATGACTCTAAGATTGTTCAAAAAATCTTAAGGTCACTTCCCATGAGGTTTGATGCAAAGGTCTCGACGATTGAAAAAATTAAGGATCTTAAAACCTTAAGCATGGATGAGCTACACGGAATTCTTATAACCTATGATATGAGGACTGAAAAAGATCAAACCCACAAGAGGAAGTTTGAAGACTTGAAGATGAAATATGAGGAAGATGTTGCCATATATCTACTTTACATTGATGAAATTGTCAACACCATT
Organism: Wollemia nobilis; assembly: GCA_028583015.1. Lineage (NCBI taxonomy): Eukaryota > Viridiplantae > Streptophyta > Pinopsida > Araucariales > Araucariaceae > Wollemia > Wollemia nobilis. The sequence goes on from JAQPPZ010000367.1 coordinate 2,639,456, forward strand.
CGTGGACTTGGAGAAAGTATTAATGACTCTAAGATTGTTTAGAAAATATTAAGGTCACTTCTCATGAGGTTTGATGCAAAGGTCTCGGTGATTGAAGAAATGAAAGATATTAAAACCTTAAGCATGGATGAGCTACATGGAATTCTTATAGCCTATGAGATGAGGACTAAAAAATATCAAACATCGAAACAGGAGGTGTGTTTAAAGCTTCAAAGAAGACAAATAATAAAGAACCAGAGTCAAGTGAAGAATTGAGCAGCAGAGAAGAAGCTGACTTTGTGAAAAGAAATAAGAAGGGGCCAAGAAAACACAAAGGTAAGCATACTGTGAAATGTTTTAATTGTGGTATTAGTGGTCACTATGCATCTCAGTGCCCATAAGCTAGAAGTAGTAGCAGTGAAGAAGAAGAGGAATACAAGAAAAAGAAGGAAATAAAATTTTATCATGAAAATAAAGAGGCACGGTCAAAGAAAGCATGAGAAGAATATATTTCAAAGGCACAAAAAATATTCTTTATGTTGAGGAAGCAAGCAGTTCTTCAATAATAATGATGAAAACCTCTCTGATAGTGAAAGAGAAGAAATCCTATTTTTGGCCATGGAGGTGAAAAGGCAAAATAGTTGGAATGTGAAAAACTGAAACATGAGGTTGTCTCTCTAAGGAAGAAAGTGGAAGAATCTAATGATAAGCTAAATCAAAATATTTGGTTTGAGAAAAGCACATAAATCGTGGATGATATTATCAAAGCACAAAGATCTTTTGTTATAAATACTGGACTTGGTTTTGAAGAAGGTCAAAATAAACAAAAGGAGTCAAGTTCAAATGGAACAGAGGCATCAAAGAAAGTATTTAAAGAACCTAAGACCTATGATGAGGTGTTGAGAAGTGAAAACATCAAGAAGCAATGAAACAAAGCATCATCAAGGAACAAGGTCCATCATAGAAACAATAATGAGAGAACAATGCGGCCATATCTTCCAAGGCAATTAGACAAGTTTCAATATTTCTTTCGAAGTTATTTGTTTTCATGTCACCAATTTGGTCATAAAGCTATAAGTTGCAAGGTCCGTGCTAAAAATGATTTTGGCTTCACCAAGAGAAATTTCAATTCATTTGCACCTCTCATGGATTACAACATCATTTGTTACAAATGTGATAATTTTGGGCATACAGCTAAATGGTGTAGAACGGTGTTCCCTGAAATTCCAAAATAAAGTAAGGAGGATGATCAAACGTTTCAAAAGCATATGCCCTCCAAATTTTGGAAAAAGAAAATAGAACAAGAAAATGAGCATAGTAATTTGGGAGTTTCACTCCCATCTCATCATTGAATGTCTCAGTAAGAGTAGTAGTAAGGGGGCGTTGTCACGTGTCTTATCATTTAGCCCCGATAAGCCTTTGCTATTGATGTCAAATGAGGAGAATTTTAGTAAGGGGGAGAAAATTGTAATTTCAGTAAGATGGAGCAACTTGTCAGGGAGACCAGATTGTGATCCTGTTACAGTAAAGGACAGTTTCTTTGTAGGCTTGCCATCAATGACAAAGGGGGAGATTGCTAGAATTATTGAATTGTCATTGATGCCAAAGGCCGACTTGGTTGCTGGTAAACCATGGTGTGATTGGGAAAATTATTCAAGGTAAATATATCTTTTTCAAAGGAGATTTAACAGATTTGCCTATAAGGTTGGGTGATCAATATCATATGCATTTTATTATAAGTTGTTACCTTATAAAGTGATGTTTCAAATTAAATCATATGCATTTTATTATAAGGTGTTACCTTATAAAGTGATGTTTCAATATACAATATAAATACAAATATTATCTTGAAAATGTGGGCCGATATTTTGGGTGCCAAAAGTGTAAGGTTTGACTATATAAATATAAGGCCAAAATATATTCACAACCATCAATGATTGGCTTGACGGTGAATTAGAGGCGAAGAAGATGATCTGTATGTGACTAACAACATGTCATCACTGAAGAGTATAGAGGTTGAATGTGGGCATCAAAGCCGGAGCTAGTGCATGACAACAAATCCAGAGCTTGCGCGGAGCAGCGAGACCGGAGCTCGCACGGAGCAATGAAGTTGGAGCTTGTGTGGGTCAATGAAGTTCAACTCTAAAGAAATGTGGTGACGTTGTCCGAAGAAGCCAACATAGTGGATGTAAGACGCAGTAGAAGCAAGGTGGTAACGTTGTTCGGAGAGGCCAATGCACTGGATGTAAGGCACAGTGGAAACAAGGTGGTGACGACGTTCGGAGAAGCCAACGTAGTGGATGTAAGGCACAGTGGAAACAAGGTGATGATACTGTCCGAAGAAGCCAACGCAATGGATGTAATACACAGTGGAAGAAAATTGATGACGTTATCCGAATAAGCTAACACAATGGATGGAAGACGTAGTGGAAGCAAGGTGGTGATGTTGTACGAAGAAGCCAATGAAGTGAAGGTAAGGCATAGTGGAAGCAAGGTGGTGACGTTGTCTGGACAAGCCATCGTAGTAGAGTTTTTGGGGGACCTCATGGTGATAGCCTTGGAGAATATGGCATTTGTATAGTTATATTTGTTTGGATCACACAAAATGAAGCTTCTTAGTGGAGCATGTTTACAGTAGGTTCGAAGAAGGCTTCAAAGGGTAGAATTCATTTTGGTGCTAGTATGATGTGGTTTTGTTGTCTATAACAAAGAATTCCAGTGATGCCCGATGAAGCTCTGTCGATAAGGAGGTGCCACAAATAACAAGAGGCTTCCCATTATAATATAATAAAAGCGACATCATGAAAGGTATTGTTGTCAAATATGAAGTATTTCATCATAATAGGAGAGGTCATCAAAACATGCCAACCTTAGCTAAAGAAAAGGTTCTAATATCGTTGGAGAAACATTGACTGTGAATGGTATCCAGCTTGAGCAGCATAGCGAACAACAAAGACAAGTATTGGAGAATTTAGTGCCACAGAGTTTGAAGCCATTGCATGATGTAGGAGGAAGATAAGCTTACCACCCAAGCAATCATTATAATTTTCTTGATGACTGAGCAACAAACATTTTTGGAGGATCTTTCATAGAAGAAATTGGGCCATCATCATTGTAGTGCATGCATCACATTGAGTGCTATCTCGTGGAGAAAAGCAGTGAAAAAATAAGGCGATAAAAAATATGAATAATGCATGAGGTACTTATATATATATTCTATTTGATTAGAATATTTTGTTTTTAATAAAGTTTTGTTTGTAAAGTTTTTAAAAGGAGTGATAAGGGATTTTGAAGGTATTAAAGTGTTTTATTTGAAATTGTTATATCAATGAAGAATAAGTCACATCTAGATGTACAGTGAGGATCTCTCAATTCAAGGTATTGTTATCCATGAGTTTTAGGACAAGAAGAGGTAGTTTTGGCTGATGAGTTTTAGGGCAAGTGGTAAAGCAAGGATTATAATATGATGAGTAAAGATTAGAGTGCAAATACAAGAAGACAATGTGAGACTTGTGGAAGCGACATAATTAATGAATGTGAAGGACAATTTGGCCATTTGAAGCTTCCAACACCAGTATATCATCCTTTATTTTTTGATAAAGGTTGATACCTTCAAATATGAGGTTAGTGCCTCAAGGAGATTGGTGTCTCTTGTGGGTTGGTATCCATGAACTTGCTCAAGGAGATTGGTGTCTCCTGTGGGTTGGTGCCCATGAACTTGAACAAGGAGATTGGTGTCTCCTATGGGTTGGTGCCCACGCACTTGTAACAAGGATATTGGTGTCTCTTGTGGGTTGGTGCCCATGAAATTGTATAAGGAGATTGGTGTCTCCTGTGGGTTGGTGCCTACAAACTTTTATTGAATAAATATAAGCAATAGTTTGTTGTGGTTTTCTCTCGAAAGGGTGTTTCCACATAAAAGTCTTGTCTCTTATGTGTGTGGTTTTCTGTGCATTGATTCATTATTACATTCATATTATTGCAGTGGTTGTTTGGAAAGAAATTTTTTATCTTATACTGTTCACCCCCCTCTCAATATAAGCGTGTGTTTCTTCAATTTTAATATAATTTTTTCAAATTATTTTTCAAAAAAATAAAAGGTAGGGTTTTGAAAGGGTTGTCCTTTTCCTTTTACATCAACTTAGTCACATTGAACTATATAACCTATTTAGTGCTATCAATATTTGAACCTTAGTGTGGACTACATCAACCATATGCCTCAACCATTGAACCAAAGCCTCATCACTGTCAAGTACATCTCCCTCCTTTTTAAAAGCTTGTTTCATCTTTAAAACTTCCCTCGAATTCAGGGAAAGCTTCTCGGATATTTTGGGAAAGAGTGTCACATTGTTCAAAGAGGTGTTAGTGTTCTTAATAAATTATATATATTCAAGGTTCAAACCATGGTGTGGGCGAGTGTGTGAGGTGGTAGGTGTGTGTATGGTTGTGTGTTTGGCCCCTCTTGATAAGCTCAACTCTTCCCTTTATGAGAGGTCATGATGATATGAGGATGCCCAACACTGAACATTGGTGGTAGGGATTTTCTCACACTAACCAAATTAAAAATATATATATTAAATTCTTATTGGTTGCATGATATAATAAACTTAAAACTTTTCTTTTTGTTTTGAATTAATATTTATTATATTAAACAATGAGGGATCACATGTTACAATAATGATTATAAGAGTTTTTCATTATAAGCACGGTCTTGTGCTTTTGTAAAACTTCACCTTGTCATGGAGTAATAAAGTTTTGAAAATCTAAATTAAATAAGAAGATGAACCAAATATAAGGTGTTATGTAGCATGAGCGTCTTTATAGTTGTTATAAAAATCCATCCCTTCGTAAGCATTACATAAAGTTTTTCCACTAAAATTTATGTTGTTTTGTCTTTCATGGAAAGTTTTCAATTTTTTTTTAATTACATAGGAGAGTTGGTTACAACCACCATTTTTAGTAACTGGCCAGCGCAGGGTTCAAACCATAGGGACTACTCCCAACAAACCTATTTGTCTTGTTCTTGTTGACCCAGCGTGAGATGGGGACCATCGGTCACTCGGGATTCGTACCGCAATCGTCGGTTTGATGTGCACTTAGAGGATCAGAGCAGACTATACCTTTGCAAAGGGTTGGATTCCTCCCAAGGTTTGAATCTAGATCTCTTCATGGTAAGTGCCCAACCACACCTGCACTTACCAATACACCTAGCCCTTGGGGCTAGTTTTTTCCATAAACCATGTGTATACTAGTTTTTGGAGCTATAATTTTGCACATGGAATTCCTTCCTTTTAGCGTCTAATGTTGTAAAATTAGTTTACTATTACAAAGAGTCTATAAATTTATAAAGGAAAATATTTAAAATACATAAATTTTATAAAAAAATTCATTAAATTTTTTATTTAATATTATTGTATTGGAATATAAAATTTTATAATTGTAGAATATAAATAAACCATAATTTTCAAATCGAAATCCAAAGTAATGATAAAATTTAATATGTAATCTTTAATTTCTCTTCACACCTATAATAATATATTATTTTTTTGTCTTCTAACAAAGAAATAACATTTTTCTTGTTAAAAATATCTTTTAATTTTATCTAATAAGGAAGGGATACTCTTTATTTGTTAAAGAGTAATGTGATTGGTAAAAAAATGAATCAAACAAATTATGAATTCTTGATAAATCTGAGTTAAGAGGAATGATATATTAGCAAAGAGACCCTATATCAAGAATTTTGTTTTGCAAGTTTATCTTCAACTTTATTTATTTGACTCAACATTTTATCCAAGATGAAAGTCATACTCTTTATTTGTTAAAGAGTTACATGATTAATAAAATGTTGAATCAAATAAATTATGAATTCTTGATAAATTTAAGAGTTAAAGGAATGATATATCAACAAAGAGACCCCATATCTATATAATTTTGTTTTGTAATTTTATCTTCAACTTTAACAAAGTAAAATACAAGTTTATACTTTGCTTATGAGATTGTTTGGAAGATCATTTAAGATCAAGTCAAATTAGGCTTAAGTTTTGCTTTAAAGATTACTACATAAGACCTAGTTTAATGGTATACAAAATCCTTATCATAGTGCTAAAATATGGAAATGAAATTAGCGTAGATATTATTGCAAATCAATAGGTGTATTCTCATTGTATTTTGAAACATTTTGTCTTATAATATTATTACTAGGACTCTCTTTGAGATGATGTGTTACAAGGTAATCTTTATCACAACTTAGATCTTATCATTAAATCACTGTTTTCTTCCATTGTATGAAAGATTTAGTCTTAAAATGCTATTAATTAGAATATTGATTAAAACTTTTCACTAGATTTTATTCAAAATGATTTAATGATTAAATAATAATAATTGAATTAATCTATTCATTTCAGACTTTGCTATTTATATGTTTGCATTGTTTGTATTTTTTATCCTACACATGCAAAAAAATAATGAAATACAATAAATGAAAAGAAAAAAATACTTCAATAACTCCTTTACACATTAAATTTTTTTTATAAAGTGTGATGTCTTAAACATCAACTCCTTTACACATTAAATTTTTTTTATAAAGTGTGATATCTTAAACATCATTGATACTGTGTTATTTTGAAGTTCTTTAAATATTTTAATGTTCAAATGTTGTTTGCATTTGATTTGTTAATAAACAACTCACAAAGAGTAACATGCGACACCAAATTGATACAAGACAATAAACATTTCATATTTAAATTCTTCTACATATTTTATTCTATTTACCTATTCGCTTAGACCTATTTTTAAGATTTATTTCAAATTAAAAATTTTAAGTTATAATAATTAATTTTCATTAAAAAAATATATAGTAAAATAGATCTTGTGTTCATAGAGATTGTGAGTACAATGCATGATAACATTAGGCCATTTGAATTTGAAAATAACATGAAGCTAAAATATTTTGTGTATAGCATTCTAAATCTTTATGTAGATATATACATAAATAAAGTCTTATATAAATATATACCTATCTATATATAGATAGATAGGATTGAAACCAACCCGACCCTCATTATATCATAAGTGATTTAACACATGAATGTTGATGGCAAGATAAAAGCCTTTACAAGTTAAAGGTTTTTAACCACTTAAACCCTTATAATTAAATTTTATTACATGATCTAACACATGAATGTTGATGGCAAGATAAAAGCCTACAAGTTAAAGGTTTTTAACCACTTAAACCCTTATAATTAAATTTTATTACATGATCTTCACGTCTTATATAGATATATACATAGATAGGATTGAAACCAACCCTGCCCTTGATTTAACACATGAATGTTGATGGCAAGATAAAAGCCTGTTACAAGTTAAAGGTTTTTAACCACTTAAACCCATACCATATAATTTTTCTTTTAATTAAATTTTATTACATGATCTTCACGTAGCTTATTTTTTCTTGTCAAACTCCTATATATGTGAGGATATGTTTAAAGTAAAAGAAGATGATCAAAGGTTATAAGAAATGCTAATAAAAGCACTTGCCTAAACCAAAATTCATACGTATTTTTATATGAGATACTATATTGTATTTGGCGTAACTTAGCAAAACTTAGCAAGTATACATATCTTAAATATAAATAAATTATATAACATTTAAAAGCAATCAAAGAGACAGAAAATCTTATTTTTTTCTAATTCCTCAAGTCTCTGTCAAATCAACCAAAATAGTGCTAATTTAAATAGAAGCCAAAGCTCTAAAAGCAAGGGTCTCAAAACACATTTTAACTATAAAATACCCTTGGTACACATCTATAGTTTCAAAATCCCAACTCATTTTAGATATTTTTTTTAAGACTCAAAATTAAAGGCAACATTTAATGTTCATGAAGCATGTATGTCATCTAGGCTATTTATTTGTTGCTTATAGTTCCTTAGAGACGATTAACTACATAACATTTAAACACCAGTTCGTAAAAAAGGGACAGCTAAAGAATACTCCTAAATTTTAGTAAAAAGGGACCACAAACTGGAGGGCTATATAAAAATATTAAAAGATATTAGAATTTTTTTTAATTACAAGTGAAAATATTTTAAGAACTTGAATTAATCGTTGGTTTTCTTATTACTAATCAAGAATTTCTTTTTAATTACAAGTGAATTTTTTTTAAGAATTTGAATTAATCGTTGGTTTTCTTATTACTAATCAAGAATTCTATAAACAAATGAAAAAGGGACGGCTAGAGGATACTCTTAAATTTTAATTGGGACGGCTACATAGAAATATTAAAAGATACAGTGAAAAAACTGGAATTAATCATTGGTTTTCTTATTTTTTTATTAAATAAATATTTCTTATACTTATACATATACATATACATATCCGCCTTGGTGCTGTGGTCTACCGGCATTGGTTTTCTTATTACTAATCAACAATTCTATAAATAAAATGAAGACTGATGACACATTATTTGGAGAGTATAGTGTCTGGTTCAACATAATTGGACCATTGGACTGTCAAGGATGCTTTTCAAAGCATAGAGTTCAACTTCTCATTTCTAATGACTCATTTTCCAATTATCTGTAGCTGTTCCAAAACATCCTAATTTATTACATGACACTGTCATGCATTCAATGCATGTGCATAAATCGATTGTAGAACTTTGTGTAGTTCAATTTTCAGTGGAAGCTATGCACACATACATATATTTGCATTTTTGTCTCACTAATAGATTTTTAAGTTTTGAAATACAAGGGGAATTACATTCCCATATCTCGACTGTTTAACTAAGATTCTAATCTGACAACGCATTGATCCATCAGTATTTTTGTCTGTCTATATGTATATCAATTTTCCAAATTTAAGTTGCAAAGCAATGTATATATTACGTAGGGGACCCCTAGATGTTCACCTGTCTGTCAAGGTGATGCATACACATCCTCTATGTGTCCCCACATTAATGAGGATAAGGGGGGGGCACAGTGGGAACATCCCTCAACTGTTCCCTTCTAAAGAGGGATGATTGAGGAACGTCCCCACCAAATCCCTGTCCCATCCCTTAGGATATACAACCTTGGGGATGTGTCCCTGTGTAACATAGGATTTAAACAATATCAGAAGAATGCAAATTATGACAAACACCAGAGGGAAAGCTACTATAAGTCTATTTGCTACATATGTGATTAAGCAATGTATTATTACATGCTATTATGTTGTTACCTGTGATGAAACTACCTCTTCTTTAGTAATGCAATTCAATTCTTGCATGCTTATACAAGTTAAGCACAACATTCAGGTATTCAAGATAGAGATCATCTTGTTATCTCTTATTGTGGGCCTTTATTTATTATGCTTTACGACTTGAAAGGACTCGGATGTGTGGGAGACCTGAGTCTATAAACACCTTTTCTATGCTTGTCGCCAAGCTACAAAATACTGGGATGATATTTCTGCTAACTGTCCTGCAATGTTGGTAAAAGGTTGAAATGGAAGGAAGCTTTACTTGGATTTTCTTCTAAATTTGATAAAATCTTTGAGTCCTTCAAAAAAATGATTCTTGGTCATATTTGGTTTATCAGACGTTACAATAATTTTCATGATGACATGCTTCCTTTGACAGTGAGATTTTATCAACTTTAACTCCATACAAAGATTGATGCTTTGGCTGCAGTGTTTCATGAGGAGGCCAAGAAGAATGACAAGGCCAGGACTAAGTGCAATATGTTCCTTTCTGGTTTTGGTACCCAAATTACTTGCAATGACGAGAGATTGGAGGAGCATAAAAAGGTGCAGACAGAGTACAAACAGATATCTGAAACAATGATTTTCTTCAACAGTTAAGGTTCAACTCCTAGAGATAATGAAGAAATTGGAGGCTAGGCAACAGCACAAACCATGAAGGTTTTTTTAATGAACTCCTTGATGTTCTGAGGGCTGTGTGTGTCTCAGTTTTGTTTCACGTCTGCTGTATGGATGTCTGAAACTAACTGATGCTGATGGTTTTCTTTTATTGTAATTTTGTGACTCCTTTATAGCATTTTCCAATACAAACCACTTGATTTCATATATAGTTTATCTCTGATAAATCTATTACCTTGCTATGCATTTCATGATCTTTGTCTTAAATGTTTTTGGATGGTGACAACCTACTAGTATTTTCGGATGTGTTTAATCCCATGTCCTGAAGCCTTCAGATATAAGGCGCGGTAATTGGTGCTTATCCTTAATACTTTCCTGAAAATCTGGAAACTCTGTTTAAGTCCAAGAATATTACAACGTAGAATATGCCTTACATCGAATATTTCTACTCCATGGAAACAAAATGTACCCCTAGAAGAGAAGGAAATTTTAACAAAACAAAAAGTACAATGGTCCAAATCTTGGTTCATGACATAGAAAGGTGATTCACTTCAAAGCACACAAGCAACAGCAGAACTAACAAATTATTCTATTATACTTTCCCAGTTATATTGCTTCTAAATTAGCATACCCAAAATTCTAGTTCAAAGCTATTGAAGGGTAAAGAAATTCAAATAACACCAGCAAAAGAACCACAACAATACAGAAGCATTAATTACAAAATTAAATTAAATGAAGAATAATAACAAAGTAACGTAAAAAGGGAATGTATCCTATGTATGTAAAGGGAACGTAAGCAAGTGTGACAGATATATGGCATTAACGAAAAGGAAGATTTAAGCAGGACGGTATGCTTTTGTGTTATGATTTCTTAGGAGAAAAACTATCATGAGCAAAGACTGAATGATACAGAGAAAACTCCTGGAAGGTCTAAACTATCCATTCATCGAGACAAAGAATGAATTTGTGCTAGTATTGCATCAAGAAAATATATGTGAACTTGAACGTGTCAGTGCTTGATCATTTGTTCTGCATCTCCACCAATGTAAGGTACTGTAAGGCAGTTGTGTACTTCGCATAAGAACCTGTTTTTGTTTTCTCTGGTGCATTGCTGATTTTCAGTGTAAATGTAAATCCATCGTGTGCTTCAAGCAATTATAAAATGGAAAGTTATAACAGAGAATAAGCACATCAATGAATAAAATGAGAAAAGCACACTAGTACTGTTTTAAATGAAAACATTGTTTACAATAAAGATAGAACACCTTTTACAGTGAGGATATGTGGTAGCCATCTTTGATAAATATACAGAAGCCTGGGAGTGTCTCCAACATGAGTATCAGAAATCAACAGTTTGCAGGAGGACTCCACAGATGTTAGTTTTTCACTGCAGAGATAAAAGCAGAGCAAAGCATAGATTTTAAGATGGGTAAGAATAGAGGACTCTGCCTGCAAAACAATATGAAAAATATAAAATATTTATGATATCCCAGTGAATGGCACTTACTTTGCATAATTTACTGCATCACAACATAAGGCTAGAGTTCTGACCATTGCCACTTCACACCCTCTTGCTTGTCCATACTTTTCTCGACATCTCCTGAAATAATGATGGGATATAACATCGGAAAGGTTTCTAACCTTAAGGACCTCAGGTTTAGCTTTCAAACTGTTCGGATATGATTCTTCACATTACAAAGAAAAACAAAGCTGTCGTACCCCTCATCAAAAAACTCACAGAAATCATCTATGATGACCGCTCTAGGAAAATCCTTCTGCATGTGAAATGCCGCAAAATATTTTCTGATCCCTTCATCATCTTCTAGATATCTGCACTGTAAAAGTAACACTAAGGTTGCTAATACATAAAACATATAACGATCATGAAATAAAATCAATATAAAGAAAAACAAGTTGAGAATAATGTATATAGTGTTCAACAGAAAATTCTTACTTCATATGTATTCGTTCAAATATTTCAGAAGATGGGTCAACATCCTGCAAAGGTATCAAACCAGCCATGTAAAAAAAAATAATCGACATTCTCAATTGTATAAAATGGATCATGTTTACAAGTCCAAGAAATAGATTGCAGGGAAGAAATATCATTCTCAATAAGGTCTTACACTTCAGAAAGTACTCTAATTGTTTGGGAATGCAACAGAATGTACCAAGTTTTCTTTTTTCTGCAGCCCCAAGATAACTCTTTACTCTTTAGCAATCAACAGGGTTAGGAAGGATGAAATTCAAAGAGCAAGGTTTTACTTCAACGTGAAAGTGCTGTCAGCATCATTAGATTGCAGGTTTTGTTAGAGGCCATTAGGGACAACATTGAATGAAATCATGCCAAGAGCAAAGGAAGTAAGTCTAGATCTGTTGTCTTGCAAAAGCATGGTCAGGAGTTGGTGAACACAAGTGAACACCCCTGATTATTGAGAAATTAAAGAATATTCGTTTTGTCTTGTCTGCCCTGAAGGAATCTACTTCTTAATTTGAGACTCTGAATAGCAGAGTATTCCTTCCACATTTCCTTGAAAATTTAAAGCACGTTATTTTTCTGAGGAAAAAAATGCCAGTTTTGCAACGAGGAATTTTCAAGAACAAGAAACACATGTCTATAGAATCCCCTGTTCATTATGAAATCCTGGATAAATTCAAATAACAGGTATGATGTACAAATCTACTCCAATAAGGTGGATAATCATGCTAGCAAATCTCATCCTGGAAGTCTTACACCACAGAATGGAACTGTGTAATTTGATCTCATTGAAAGATCTGTTTTAATGATCCAGTAGACCATAGGATGTAAAAATTCATTTATTTTCATTGCCATGTACAAAAATTGAGAAGCCTACCCGTAAAAAGCACTGCAAGACTTAATCAAACCATTCATGCTGTAAACATTTATAAATAGAGAATGATGTGCAAGAGAAACCAAGACTCGGCAATTACAATTGACTTACATGGTAGTTGGCTCAAAGTCCACTACTATCCCTAGAAGGCATGGAACTCTGCAACATCTAGCCAGTAGACTGCATACTTTAATTCGCACATGCAAACATCTTTGGCTGGAGACGTTGAGGCTCAAAAGCTATGCTGAGCTCAAAGATTGGCTGAGAAAATATTCTTACACACTATCGCAACACGAATGCCTCCTCCCACGCATAGTGGACCTAAGGGAGTATGTCGTGGACCTTAAAAGCTATTTCCTTAACTTATCAACAGAGGCCAGGCAATCCTCGAGACCAGACCATTATACCTAATTATAAGAACAATCACCCAGCCCTGCGACCCGTAAAAGCCCAATATTTTCACCTCTAAACTCCCTGCGAAAACGTTTGTCCTACCTGAATTAATGTAGGCTCCAAGTTGAACCACATGGTGATATCAAATCGATGTTTCCATTCCAAGCTTTTTTTTTTAATTGAAATTTTCCATTCCAAGCTTTTTATTTATATATATTTAAAAAATAAATAAATAAATAGTGTCGTATGGTGTCCAAAGGGTTATGCTGTGACAATGACAATGGTGTACCTTCACATGAGGCTGACCCAATAACACATGTTCAAAGCCCATCCCTGCCATAAGGCAGTTCAGATGCTATGTCGCCAAAGTCGAGATGTAACAGAAATAAATGTGTTTGTCACACAACGATTAAGGCAGAAAATGACATGTAAAATATAAAGCATTGGAGCCATCTATTTGATTTAGTTAATAGCGTTTATCAATTAAAAATATAAAAATAAAATCAAGCAAAACAGAAACTACCTGAGGTAAGAAAGGGGCATTTTTCTCAAAGTTCTCTCTTCTGCAAAGGAAAACAACAGTGGCCGAGGTCTCCCTCGCACGATTATAAGCAAATTGCAAGAGAAGAGATGTTTTTCCACTGAAAAATAAAATATTTAATTCGAATAATTATTAAATTCAGAATACCCGAATCAAAAAGGGGTATTTTTCACAGCACCCAACAGAGAAAATTTGTGAATCGCTAGTACCCAAAGGGAAAAATGAAGATTTAGAAGAAAAAACATGGAAAAAATTGGAGAGATTTATAATGTGGAAAGGGAAAAATGAAAATTAAACCAAAAAAATGGAAAAAAAAATTGGAGAGATTTAAGAGGTGTACCAGTGTGGAGGTCCTGAAAGCAGAATTCTTTGATTATTCTTCGCTGTGGATACATCTGCGTAGGAAGTCCTCCTTCCAACCAGCTTTCCACTGACCTCAGATTCTGAGAAAAACTGTTCTAACATCTTGAAATGAGATAATGCAGTCCTAGTTTGCATTCCATGTATCAGACATGGCAGAGGATTTTTAATTTTGGGAAATAAACCCTCGTTGATTTTCCGTACGCTTAGACAATGCCCTACCGTGGCGAATCCAAAACTGCACACGTATTTTAAGGCTTTAAGTAGACTGATCCCAACATGGTGTTTGTTTTTTTTTATTATATTCGATTTCTGTGTTTTTATTTTTAAAGAAAAAAGGTTGTACTCGTGTGCCTATTTTTAATAATTCACATGTTTTAGAGTTAGACAATTAGAATTTTTTTAGTGGTTAGTGTAAAAATCTTCCAAATCATGATCCCTCTTGAAATTATTGAATTTTTTACAATCATGATCCCTTTTGAAATTGAACGTTATACTTACTAGCTTAGATATATAAAATATATATATCTATAAATGTCCAACGTTATACTTACTAGCTTAGATATATAAAATATATATATCTATAAATGCCCAACGTTATACTTACTAGCTTAGATATATAAAATATATATATTTATAAACGCCGAGAGTTATCAATCTCGAGGCACCTATCTCATTTCTTGGATATTTTAAATTCATTGTAACCTTTAATGTTGGTGGATAATTTTCTTAATGTTGGTTTTTTTTAATAAAATATTAATAGGGAATTGTAACCTTCCTGGTTGCCATTTTAGGATGCCTATCGACCTAATTAATAGGGAATTTAATTAGATTTCATTTTTATCAGTTTTTTTATAAAATTATTAATTTTTTTATTTTCTTTTATTATTATTTTTTAATTTGATTATTTTTAATTTATTATTTTAAATATAAGTATTCTAAAATTCTTATCTTTATTTTTTATAGTTGTTTAAGCAACTTTTACAATATCAAAACTTCAATTTTATTAGTCTTCACAAGGTCATTGCAATGGTAAAAGACATTGGGAGTAAAGTAATATTTTTAAAACTTCTTGCAATGGTAAAAGACATTGGCATCTGTATTTTAGTAAAGTAATATTTGTAAAACTTCTTGTTATTATAGTCAGCTTTACTAAATTTGAATGGTTAGTTTTCTTCCAAAAACATAAGTGCAATTACAAGAACTATAACTAGCTTAGATATAAAGGATATATATCTAAAAACGTCGAGAGTCATCAATCTCGAGGCGACTATCTCATTTCTTGGGGGTGTGATCTAACGGTTGGTTAATCGGCTGTTTTAGTTTAGATATTTTAAATGTTTTTGATAATGAAAGCTTTTTTAATAAAAAATATTTTTTTTTACGGCATGACATGTACGACCTCTTTGCCTCCCATCCCCTTGTATGCCATTGCAGGAACGCCTCTCGGCATAATAAATAGATTATATGAAAACTAGTAATGTTAATAAATACAACAATATTATTAAGGAAAACACTAAAGTAAATCTTAATTATTATTTGATTCAGTTTCAGCTTCTACTAAACTTACTACTTCCTCTAACCATGGAAAAAAGAATTTAATTTCAGTTTTAGCTTTTACTAAACTTACTACTTCCTCTAACCATGGAAAAAAGAATTTAATTTCAAGATACTCTAGTAAACCCTTTTATTGGTTAGCCTATTTGCACATTTTTTTTTAATGAGTTATATGGGATTGTAACGGGCGTAGTCTGAATTATATCATCACCACATAGTGGTATTACAACAAAGTTTGGATATTATTTATATATCGTTTGATAAGATTCGAACTTGGGTCTCCTCTTTGAAATGTTGAGGAATTTAATTGGTTGAGCTAATGTCACTTGATCATTTTTTTCCTTCCTTTAATGTATGTGTAAACTTGATTTCTTCAAACTTTGTAGCAAGGTCTTTTATTTTCACAATGATCTCTTGTATGTTCCATGGAGCATTTGTTTTTTTCAAAATTGTGTTTATTATTATTAGTGAATTACCTTCCATATATACTATGTTCCATCTCATTTTATTTGTAATCCTTTTAAAGTTGTCCAAGTTTTAACTTAAATCCATTATTTATTGAAAGCATAATGTGATAAAATATTACCTTTATTATATCTAATTATTCCTCATGATCCTATATTTTCTTTAGATGCCCCATAAGATTCAATTTGGCCAGCTCCACTTTTGTGGTTTCCATGTCATATGTTTGTCTTCCTTTTGTTTCTCTGTGCAACATCATAATTCCATTTGATGACTTGAATCCATCTATCAAGGCTCTTTACTTCAAGATTAGGGACTAGATGAATTGATAGGGTTAGTTTAGACTTTCTATGGTTAAACAAATCTAATTGCATTATATTATATCAAAGTAATATTTTTATCAAATTGTAATAAAAAAGTATTTTTAATTACAGGATAGGTGAATTGGTAATTTGTTAACCTCATTTATTATAGACTAAACCCATTGTATTGTTATAATCCTACTTACCCTTATAAATACATGGTGATTAGTAGACTACCAAATTTCAAAGGGAATTGAGGTTGCCTACAAAAAAAGCACTCAAACACAATCAATCAACCTGTCCTCATTATCTTTTGAATTATTATTGACCAACTTTTAAGAGAATTGAGGTTGCTTGTAAATAAACACTCAATTGTAACCAATCAACCTACCATTATGAATTTTTGAATTATTATTTTTTTAAAAATAATTTTAATATATTTTTATTTAATAAATAATTTTAAAAAATGATTATATTGTAAAGCTTAAATTTCAACACCATGATTGATCAAATTATGTAGCCTTATTTTCCTTTTTATATACCTTAATATTCCTAAGATACTATGCTAATTAATTATTTTTTTCAATGAGTTTACATATTAGGTTTTTATAAGTCCTGATCCCCTCATATTGAGTGGGGTTTGAACCTTGAACCTCCCAAAGAGATGCCAAAGCCCCTACCACTGCAATAAGCTTGTAGCTTATATCTCATTTCTCACTTAATTGTTGATGGACATAAAATAATTTCATTGTATATTTAATTTCTACATCCATTCTTTTAATCATCCCAACAATAGTTTAATAATTACCCTTAAATTAAAATACATCTCCATTATTTGTGTATGATAGTTTTGTATCCTATAAAAAGTGATTTAGCCTTGCCTTTGCATAGTAGTTTGTTGAGTAGATAATGAGAATTTTGTTTTCATTATTTAAAAAATGCCATCCACCAGCTTTCTATGGTTTTATTTGAAAATGTCATTAAAATTAACTTTGACAAGTTTAACTTTTAAACACTTTCATAAATTACCCTTTACTTGAGTTGAAATTGTGTAACCAAGTATATAGCACATCTTTTTCCACATCCAAGGCTTCTCATGTGACCACCATACCTATAAACACTCTCCAAAAGAGGCATAATACAAATATGAACTTAGATATGATTATGAGACAAAAAGCTCATAGATTCTAACAAATAATGGCAAGACCAAACCTCCATATAATATTGAATGCTTTACTTTCAAAACTACAATGTTAATGGATCCACCCAATAGATTAAAAAAAATCCCTAAATAGTAAAAGTAAAGGGACAATGAAAAAGAAGACAATATAATGTTTCTAGCTCGTTTTTACATAAAGCACACCCAAATAGTTCATAATATTATCTTCTTTACAATCTAGAATGTGTAACAATTCCACTTTAGCCCACTAATGAAAAGAATGTTAACAATTTAGAAAGGGCCTCAAGTGACCAAATATTCTTCTATAGGAAATCCATAGAAATTTTAATTGCTCCATTTAGCCATATATTTCAACTTAATCAAATATCTACCTCTTTTTATAGATTCCAAACCAATTCATCCTTCCATGGGAAAGTGGAGAAAGAGAACTATTGAAGTATTTTTTGAAGCTCCAACATTGCTTATTTTTCTAAACCAAATTACTAATAGAGTCTAAGATCTAATATTGTTGCTCCCATAAATATAATTTTTGCTTTTGAACCTATGTAAGACAAAGAGGTCTAAGCTAATGATTGAAATTTTTATCATAAGAGGATAAGGCTTGAACCAAACACTAGACCAAAAATTTATAAAATCCTACTCAATGAATTACCACCTAATTTGTTTCTTGATTAATTATAAATTGTCTGATATGAGGTTTTATTTTTCCAATATCGTAGGCAAGGTTAATTTCCTTTAAATTTACTAGTTATATATTTTTGAAGTAAATTTTTTATCCAGTTGTTTTCTTGGTCTTTGAATAATCTTCAACCATATTGTTTTAATGGACTACCACATATTTTGTTTATAGTGAGGACATGACAACTTACTTGTGGGTCAAGCACTCTCCACATAGATAAAGGGTCTATATGTCCATTGAGACTTGAACTTGATCCTCTTTGGTTGAAAACTATTAGAGATATTGCATAATAACATAATTTAGTTAGGGAGTTATACCCATATTGTAAAGGTGGATGGTAAGAAGTTACTCAAACCAACCAAGTAAATTATGTATAAATATATATATTTCATTACTGTAATTTGTCCATCTTTATATGTTGGTCCATCATGTAGTATAAGAGTAAGTTGGTACATTATCTAACTAGACATTATCTAGTGTCTGAATGAATTGCTAAGAAGGACATTAGAAGAGGATGTATTTCTTAAAATATAACACATTGTCATCATCAAAGTCAAATTTTATATATTTGGTAAGAATCATCCTAAACATAAGTGATATTTAATCTTTGTTTGCATTCTTAGAAAATTTTATACACTTAGCGCATGCAAAATAGAGTGAAAATTTAGGAAATCAATACCAAAAATTAGTGTCCACACAAAATTTGTTGTATAATTTTGCTAGCAATATTACATTATTTGGTACCTTGAGTACCATTATAAATATTTAGATTAGGAAGTGTATTTATAAATAGTATGTGTCAAGTTTTGAAGTGTGTTTATGTGTCATGTGTACAAGTTATGAGTAAAAAGTATCATGTGTTTAAGTGAAGAATCATGTGTGATGTGTCAATATTAGAAGTAGGAAGCTATGTAATCATGAGAGACTTTATCTTTATGTAAGAAAGACATATAAAAGTGTGACTAAGGGAATGCATCATAACATGTAAATAAACAAGATGAAATTTGATATTGCATTTATGTACTTTGTTTATTACAAATCAGCCCTTTTGATTACAATGGACCTCCCAAAAGGGAGGGTTTTCTTTGCAAATGAAGTTCAATGGTGTCGCAAATCATCTCCTTGGTCACACAATAAATTGTAGGGAGGGTTTTGAAGTCTTGTTTCTTGATATTTTGAGCCTCTATGTTGGTCCTAGTACCTACACACAATCCCACAATAAAATCATCAGTAGCATCTATTGGGCCTTTCAAGATAAGGCCCAAAATCATGAAAAAGGATTACAAAAAGCTTACAAAATCTTATAAAAACTTTTACAAAAGTTACAAAACTATGCAAAATGATTACAAAACCTTATAAACTACCTTGTTTTACCTTGCTTAGCTGCTTGATATTGATTTTGGATATTTTTATACCTTTGAGACCCAACTACCTAGGGCAGTTGTCTTTGTGTAGCCACATAGGACAATTGTCTTTGTGTAACCACATAGGGTGGTTGTATCTGTGTAGCCACACAAGGTGGTTGTATCTGTGTATTTTCACAGGGTAGTTGAATCCATTTTATGGTAGGGTCTTCAAACTCAAATCTAGACCTTTGTGGAAGTATCTTGGGGCTTCTAGTGCAAATTTGGTGTTGTTTGATTGTCGAAGATGAGCGTAGCCATAAAATGAAGATTACCATGCATTCCAAAGAGACTCCATGATTGATTTATTTGAGATTTTTGAATGAGGTACTTGCATTCACAAATTCAAAGATCCACAAGGAGGGTCAAACAAAATTTGGGTAAAGTTTCAATAGTGTTTTGTGCACTCTCTCTTGAAGTGAATGAAATGGGAGAATATTTATAATATTTTCGAAGGGTGAGGAGAATTATGAGGGGGGAAATAGGATGGCAAACAAGTGGCCTAGGTAAGAGACGATAGGAATCTTAAGTTTCTCCACTTGGCTTCTTGGATGGACAATTGTGTAATATTCTCTATTTGGGCTATGACACACTATGACATGCCTCATTAATGCTCTTTGGTGGAGAGATTCCTCACCCACCAAAATGACATGCTTCATAAATGTGCTTGGGTGGAGATATTCCTCACCCACCAAAATATCACACCTCATAAATGTACTTGGGTGGAGAAAATCCTCATCCATGTGCATTAATGAGCTTGGAATGTGGAGGAGAGAAGGGAGTAAATGCCAACTAGAGTGAGGTGGACCTAGGTTAAAATAGAGGGATGGTCTCATGATGACCATGGGTTAGGCATAGGAAGGTGCTTAGGATGGTCAAAGGGGCTAGGATAGTCAATGTTAATATTTATAATGTTGCAATGTATTGATTAAAATAATTACAAAATTTATTAAATATTAACATTTAACCAATGCGAATATGACACTTTTTAGGTGTCTATAGAAAGGTTGCATCTCTTGTGAGTTTGAGGAGAGCAAAAGTTAGGAGAGTTGAGGAGTCTCGTGTAAGCTTATATATTGATGATAAATCTCCATGCCATGTAATAGGGTGTTTTATGTTATGTAATCTAAGAATCATTGTGATCAATAAAGATTTTTAATTTGTGCAATATTGGTGTTACTATTGAGAAATATAGACTTGTGATATTTGGACCCATTTGCCAATAGTGTTATTAGAGTCACCTTGGTTGAGAACATTATTGGTGAAATCTATTTTTTGAGTTATCCAAGATAGAGATAAAACATGAGATTGATAAAAGTGTGAAATAACAATGACTGGAGATTAGAGAAGGAGATACGTTGGAGCTTTGGAGGTGAAATATTGGTGGTCTGAGATTTAACATTGTGAAATAAATTCATTGGAACATTGGAATTTTGAAGGACTAGTGGTTCATGATTGCGAATAGAAGTTGCATTCAAAGGAATTTTATGCAAAAATACACTAGAGTGGACATTATTAAAGTGATTACGGTGATGAGGACACTATTGTACCTTAGGTTTATCCATAGCCTAAGTTATTATATTGCATTTTATAGGCTTATCCATAAGCCTAATATTTTTTGTATTGCATTGTACTCACATGAGGTATAGTATACCCACGTTAGATATTTATTTGTTAGTGGTTAGGATGTATAGTTATATCATTGAGGATTTTCTTGTCTTCTAGCATATTGTTATTTTGTTTGCATCCATGTTTGTTGTAGGTGGTTATCCCTACATAATATATTTTTATAGGTGGTTGGCCTTGCATGGCATATTGTTACAACATCTATAACCACATTGATTCCATTATTGTACTATTTATACAGTTATGCATAATGAATATCTAGCTTCATGTTTTGATTCTATATCATTGGTATCAGAGTTGTAGGATAGTTTTATAAAAAAGGGAGGCAAGATTCTACCTTCTTTGTATTAGTTACTAGGCTAGGTGTTACAAGGATTTGGCTTGGGCTAGCCTATAGCATTCGTGGTGAAGTTCATGAGGTGACAGAGGGTGTAAAAATTACCTCTACACTGAATACCCTAAAAGAAAATCAAAGGATAACTAGACTTACCCTGAGGAAGGCAAGAATATTTTGAATAGGTTTGCCAATTCAAGATCAAATTTTGAATTTAGGATCTAGTGTAAGCTTATTGTAGTTGAAAGAATGATTCTATTGTAGTAAAATAGTGGCCAATTTGTGGCCAAAAGGAGGTATTGATACTCCATACTGAGAGAGGTGCAGGTCAACTAAAGGATGCATAGGTTTAGAGGATTGTTCAAATTTTGAAGGTTTTGAAAGATCACAAGTGCTCCTTGGAGGTGTTGGAGGTTCAATAATTACCCTCTTTACCCCCATTATCCCTCTACCTATTTCCTTTGTTTGGATGACCATATTTTTGATCAGCCACCCCACCGACCGACTTCCCTACTGATTGGTAGAGACTCAGGCAACCCCTACCCACCCCTCTCTTCCTTCCTCCCCTCCCCTACTTCCTATCTCCTCCCATCCATTATTTGGTTTTTGTTCAGCCATTTGTCAATGGATCGCAACCCACCCATCTGGATGGATGCAACATCAAGGTGTTTCTACCTATAGCACCACATGCCCCTACCACCCCTTGTCAGTAACACCACAATCCCTAAGGGAGACATTTAGGCCCTATTGACCCAAAAAACACCTATGTGCAACCGTTAAAATTGGTTGTAGGTGAAAATAGCCACGATCGATCGTAGAATGGTGAGATATTTTGATGAAAATTTAAAGTTTCCTAAGGTTTAAAAATAGACAAATCCTGATAAAGATTCTAAATATAAAACTTCCTCCTATATTGACATGCTACATGTCAAAGTGAAGTAAAAATTTTAGAATCTTGCTGCCCATTCACAATGTGCCGCATGACAACATAGTTTTCTCAGTGAAATTTTCAAATTTTCAACGACTCTCAATGCTTTTCAGTTATTTTTTGGCTCATTTTTGGCATTTTCAGAAACCTTTAGAATTTCTAACGACCATTTTTCATTTGCAAGATTCTTTGACATGAAATAAATAATGAAGTTATTTATTTTTAAAGTGGGAATTATCCCACATTCATAGCGTTGGGGGCTTTCTATTATTTATAAGCCCCTCCATGCATACATTGAGGTGACCACCTCTCAGTGGTCACACTCAATCACACTCACATGTAGGAGGGAGGTGGTGGTTGCCTCCTGGTGAAAATTGCCAGTTAGCTTTGAAAATTTCCAATTGATTGTGTCGTTGATCTGTTACTCTATAGTTGATCGACATATTTTGACCTACATAGTTGACTTTGTATATAGTTGACCATTAACCTACATTGGTTTAACCCACCAAATGTTTGTGAGGTGAAACATTCTTCTAATTTTTGTAAATTTCTACCTCATTTTTTTACAAAAATTTACTATTTTGCCTCCATAAATTCACATTTTTTTAGCAATTAAGGGTAAAATTGTGCAAATCTAGTGCTTATTTTCTTTTTACCACTTCGAATTGAAGGGTAAAAATATTGTATTTGTAATTTTTGTAAAATTCTTGTAAAAGCACTAGAATTACTCCTTTTTGTAAATTGGAAGGAAAAATTTTGTAATCTAGGCTCATTGTTGCATTAGAAATTTCACAAAATTGTTCCTAATAGCTACCTAGATATTCTTGCAACCTTAGTATCCTCCTAGTATAGCATATACAATATATAAAATGGCTTCTGACCTCAAATCAAGCATGAAAATATTACCATTGAAGTAGGAGAATTGGAAAATAAAGTGAAATAAATCATAGTACAATTGGCCCCTTCTAATGTCAAGATATATAACAATAAGTTTGCCAACAAGGCAAAGTGTGAGGTCAAAATTTATGATGGATCAAGGAATCTGGATGTCTTGTCTACTTGGATTCTAGATATGGAGACTTGGTTCTCCTAT
This sequence comes from Wollemia nobilis, assembly GCA_028583015.1. Lineage (NCBI taxonomy): Eukaryota > Viridiplantae > Streptophyta > Pinopsida > Araucariales > Araucariaceae > Wollemia > Wollemia nobilis. The sequence goes on from JAQPPZ010000367.1 coordinate 2,662,995, forward strand.
GTAGAAATCCCTACGGATGAACAAGTTGTCTTTGCCATAGTCAAACTCACAGGTTTAGCAAACATTTTGATTGTAGAAAGACAACAAAGCCAAAACCCTATCATGACCTGGAAGGAACATCCAAATTTTGAACACCTTTCACCCACCTACTTACCAAAGTGACATCATGACCAAATGGTTTAGGTTGAGGTAAGCATACAATTTATCAATTTTAGAGTATGTTTTTCAATTCAATAGGCTAAGGGTTATTCTTGGTGTAAAATATTTAGAAGAGTATTTAATCAATAAATTCACTAGGGGGTTGCAAGATCAGATTTTTAGGGAAGTAAAATTCAATTCCTTCCCTACTTTAGACGTGGTATTCAAACATGCCATTTTAGTGAAGGAGAAATTTGGTGCACACACTTCCAAGGGATTGAATTAGCAACAAAAAAGGATGAAGAATTCCTCTCACACTTCTTCTTCTCCTTCTTCTACTCCTCCCACTTCACCCAAATTCCATTCTTCTTCTTCTACTTCTAGAAATTCCTCTTCATCATTGTATTGTGATTTTTGTAAAAAATAGGGCCATAGCAAATCAAGATGTTATACATTTCAAAATATGAAGAACACATCTCTACTTTTAAAGACTACAAATGAGGACCCAAAATATGGTCCCATTATGGCTACAGTTATAGAAGAAGAATATCTTTCTTTGAAGGGTAAATTCAACAAAGTTACCCTCATGAAAAAATTTCTACACAAGGGGATCATGACCATTTGTTTGTCACTCAAGCCCACCTTACACATAACTTCTATGTAGATTGTATTATAGATAATGACTCACAAAAAAACTAATTGCAAGGACCATTGTCAAGAAGTTGAAGCTTCCCTTGAAGCCACATCCTCAACCCTATGCACTTGGGTGGAAGGATATAGGGTCTACATCCGATATCACACACACCTACATCGTATATTTCTATTTTGGTGGTAAATTTATGGATAAGGTGAAATGTGATGTCACTAATATGGATTATTATGGAATGTTGCTTGGTAAGCCCTATCAATTTGATAGGAATGTGGTATATCATGCTAAAAGAACACATACACCTTGGAGTTGCACAATAAAACATATTTGGTGGAAAGAACTACACCCACATCAAATTTGATGCTAAGTTGTAGGTAAACTCACAAGGTAATAAATCAAGCACATGAATTGGCTCTTATTTTCATAAGACCCACACAGGATAAAGAACAAGCACCTCCAAATATCCATGCCAAACAAGCTTCACTTCAAATAATTTTACAATCACATGAGTTTGTGGACCCCACCACTCTTCCTCGTGAGAGGGATATCAATCATAGTATTGAAATCATTCCAGGTGCATCTCTTCCAAAAGCACCTATGAACAATCAACCACTTGCTCCACATGAGTTGCCTTTAGCCTTTCCCTCTCCTACCATTGCATTTATGGAGAAGGAGCAATATAAGGCAACCTATTTCATTCAACACTTGTAGAGCCTTTATACCAAGGTGACACACATCTTGCAGAAGACTCAATAACAATAGAAGAGAGCAATGGGCAAGCATCGCGTACCTCATCCATTTTAGGTTGGAGATAGAGTATGACTCCACTTGGATAAACGTTGTTTTTAGAGAAGACATAGACTAAGTTTGTCATCAACTACCCAATATATGTGGTACGTAACTTCTAGCTTCTACTTGATATTGATAGATTTTTTGACACAGAGACTCATCAAACTCGGTAAGGTTCATCCACTTCATACCTTTTCGATTATCATAGCCAGCTTCCACACCATGCACACTAGATATCTCACCATTATATGGCTCATGAATTTCTAGATTTGTTGAGAGCATTGGGGTCCAATGCTTTTATGGTTGGGAGGAGTGATGAGGATACTATTGTACCTTAGGCTTATCCATAAGCCTAAGTTATTATCTTGCATTGTATAGGCTTATCCATAAGCCTAATATTTCTTATATTGCATTGTACTCACATGAGGTATAGTATACCCACATTGGATATTGATTTGTTAGTGGTTAGGATGCATGGTTATGTTGTTGAGGATTTTCTTGTCTTCTAGCATATTGTTATTTTGTTTGCATCCATGTTTGTTGCAGGTGGTTATCCTTGCATAGTATATTGTTATAGGTGGTTGGCCTTGCATGGCATATTGTTACAACCTCTATAACCACATTGATTCCATTGTTGTACTATTTATATAGTTATGCATAATGAATATCTAGCTTCACATTTTGATTCTATATCAGACAGTGAATATTTTGAATATCATGGGAATAGTAGAATATTACTACTATGGATGAACTAGATCATGCAAAAAAATTGGACATTGAAATTGTTGAAATTAGGGATTTGTTGAAACCAAATAATCTTGACAAAATATCTGAGAGTGTGGACGTGTTGAAGCCAAAGAACCTTGAAAATATAACTATAGCTAGAAAGGAGATGGATATTGTTGTAATACCTTTGGAAGCACCTTCAAAACAACTGAATATATGACTGCATCACAATTTTTTATGGAAATTTGACTAAGTGAAAGATTCACCCTAATGAGTCACATAAATAAACACCATTAAATGTGAGTTTTTATATCAGATATATTTTATTAAAGTGCATTGTAGGAACATATGATTAATTGTGTAGGAGATAGAAGGTGTGTTTTTAATAATTAAAAGATTAAGTATTTTGGGAGATATAAGGTGACTAAAAGGAAATTAAAGAATACAATGAATGGAGGAATAAGGTAATTAATTAATTGAAGGAATTAATTAATTAGAGATTAAAGGAGAAAATTAGAATTGTGAAATTGAATTGATTAGGGAGACAAAAATATTAAAGAAAAGAAAATTCAAATTGATATTAAATACGAGTTTTTTAGTAATGGAAAACATGACAATGATTAAATAAGGGAAGTATATTGACTCAAGGGAAAACATATATGATGAGAAATAAACAATGGTTTAGTATTTTTCAAGAAAAATATGAGAAATCAGTTGCTATAGCCAATGATAGGACATATGAGGTCAAAGGAGTAGGAAATATATTAATTAGTTAATCTGATGGAGAGTGCCTAATTAAAAAGATGTTATATGTGCTAGGTTTAGCCGCTAATATACTTTCAGTATCTTAGATGATAAATCAAAATCTAGTGGTTGAATTCAAAATTATTGGAAACAAAAAGAAATATATCATTACTAAACAAGGAAAAATCATAATCGTTATATCTTTCATAAATGGTCTATTTGCTCTTGATACCTTATCAAATATTGTTCTATTAGTAAGAACATTAGAAACAATAAATATTTGGCATAAAATGCTAGGGAATATAAGTGCATCTTATTTAAATGAAATGAGTAAATATCAAATGGTCGTAGGATACCTAAGTTAACATGGAAATCTACAATGTCCATAATTCCTACCAGGAAAACAACATAAAATACCTTTTGAGTTGAGCTTGCATAGAGTTCAAGAATCACTAGAAATAGTGTACACAAATTTACGTGGAACAATGGATGCTAGTCTTGGAGGACATATATATTTTCAGTTGTTTATTGATGACTTCTAAGAAAATGTGGGTTTATTTTTTAAAATTAAAATCTAAAGCCTTTACATGTTTCAAACAATTTAAGGAACTGGTAGAAAGAGAAATTGGAAGATCAATTATGAATATTTTCTCAAATAAAGGTGGTGAATTCCTATCAAAATAGTTTGAGTAATTCTAAGACTAAATGGTGTTAAAAGATAACTCACTATAGCTTATTCACCTCAATAAAATAGTATAGTAGAAAAAAGAAATCATTCCATTATGGAAATGGTATGTTGTATGCTAAAAGACACAAATTTTATCTAGGTGTTGTAGGTGAGTTGGAGAGGAGAGGGCAATCCTCCAAGGGAGGTCCCAGGTTCACATCTCCACCCTACTAAAAAGCTGAATTGGGTATCTAAAATCCAATTGATAATGTTGGTGTGGGTAGGGTCGGGTGCGACCCCCAGGTGATTTTGATGGTGTAGAACCCTCTGTTCGTGGTCTCTCAGACCAAGGCGGATTTGCAAGAGGTTTTTCTCTTAAAAAAAAGAAGAAGCAAATTTTGGTTGTCAATATTGGGAAAAAGTTGTTAAAATTGTGTTATATATACAAAATAGATCACCCATAAGAATACTTAGAAATGTTACTTCTAAAGAAACCTGATCAAGATGAAAACCTTTAGTAGCACATCTAAGGATTTTTGGATGTAAAGCATACATGCACATTCCAAAGCAAAAGAGAACAAAATTAGATGAAAAAACCATGAGCCGTATATTCCTTAGATATGATGATGATTCAAAAGGATATAGAATAATTGATCCAATCACAAAGAAAATCTATGTGAGTAGAGATGTGGTTTTTGATGAAGAAAACAAAACCCTTGTTGAATTTCCAAAGGTCAATACAAGTCCTATTTTGGATATTTTATTAGATAAAGAAGAATCTTCAGGTGAAGAATTAAAACCAAAAATATTTAATGAACCAGTTGAAGACTTAGAACTCATAACATCACCACAAACAAAAGAGGCAAAATGGTATATAAATACACTTAAGGATTCAAAGCTAGAAAAATTACCAGATCTTACCACTACAAGACCTCAAACTCATAGTATGACAAGAACAAATATGGGGTTAATGAATTTAGTAATAGAACCTACAACTACACAAGATGCCATAAGACAACAAGAATGTAAAACAACCTTGGAATTAGAGTATGCAACACTGATGAAAAACAAAACATGGGATCTAGTTGAACTACAAAAAGAAAAAAATAGTAGGATGTAAATGGGTCTACAAGATAAAATACAAAGTAGATGGTTTTCTTCACAAATAGAAGGTAAGACTAGTTGAAAAAGGTTATACTCAAATAGAAGGAATTGACTATGAAGAAACATTTACACCCACAGTAAAAATGACTACTATTTGTATTATCTATGCATTAACAACACAACTTGGTTGGAAACTACATCATATGGATGTTAAGAGTGCATTTCTTAATGGTGATATTGAAGAAGTATACAAGATTCAACCAGAAGGATTTATCATCAAAGAACAAGAACAAAAGGTTTGCAAATTAAAAAAAATTATTATATGGATTAAAACAAACCCCTAGAGCATGGTACATTAAATTTAATGATCATATATTGCAACACAATTTCAAAAGAAGTGCATTAGATTCAAATATGTATACAAAAAATGTTGGATCTAAAATAACATTTCTTGTGGTATTTGTTGATGATCTAGTGATCATAGAAGGCTCAAAAACATTGATAAATGGTGAAAAAAATGATTTGGAAAACTATTTTAAAATGATAGATCTAGGACTTCTACATTATTGTCTTGGTGTAGAAATTTGTCAAAAAGAAAATAACATCACAATAACTCAAACAAAGTATGCAAAATCATTACTTGAAAAGTATAAAATGACAAAATGTAAACCTAAAGATACTCCAATGGAACAAGGGCTACAATTATCAAGATATGATGAATCACCACAAGTTTTTGCTACTATGTATCGACAACTAATTGGGAGTCTTCTAACTTTTATAAATATTAGACCTAATATTGTGTTTTCTATGAATTATATTTCTAGATTTATGTAATATCATAGATAAAGTCATTGGAAATATGCAAAGAGAATACTATAATATATTAGTAAAACCACAAAATATGGTTTAGAATACAAGAGAAATGATAATTTCTACTTACAAGGATATTTAGATTTTGACTATGTTGGATCTATAGATGATAAAAAATCAACATCAGGCTATGTATTTCATCTTGGATCAAGATCTATTTCATGGTATAGTAAGAAACAACATGCAGTAGCCCTCTCATCAAAAAAAATATATCATGCAATAAGATATATTGTATGTGAAGCACTTTGGTTACAATACTTTTTATCGGATATGGAAATTAGAACTCTACAATACTAAATTGTGATAATCAAGGAGTTCAAAACTTAATTAAAAAATTATGATTCATGAAAGAACGAAACACATTGAAGCTTAATGCCACTTTTATAGGGATCATGTTCTGGATCATCACATTCATATACAATATGTTCCTACTAAAGATCAACTTGCAAATATTTTTACAAAAGCACTTGGACGAAACAAATATATGATATTTTAGGGCCAACTCTATACAACAAAATATATTTACACAAAATAATGCAATACAAGGAGGTGTTGGAAGTATTACATTATTTGGTACCTAGAGTACCATTGTAAATATTTAGATTGGAAAGTGTGTTTTTCAATAGTATATGTCAAGTTGTGAAGTGTGTTTATATGTCATGCGTACAAGTGTAAGTTACGAGTGAAAGGTATCATGTGTTTAAGTGAAGAGTCATGTGTGATGTGTCAAGATTAAAATTTGGAAGTTATGTAATCATGAGAGACTGTCATTATGTAATAAAGGTATATGAAAGGTTGCATCTCCTATGAGCTTGAGGAGAGCTAAATTCAAGAGAGTTGAATAGTTTCATATAAGCTTATATATTGACGACAAAGCTCCATGCTATGTAATAGAGTGTTTTATGTTATGTAATCTGATAATAATTGTGATAAATAAAGCTTTTTATTTTGTGTAATATTGGTGTTACTATTGAGAAATATAGACCTATTATATTTGGTCCCATTTGCCAACAAATTTTACAAATTCTATAGATTTTGCTATTTTGACTTTGAATTTGCTAAAGGAAGAAAAATTATTATTTTTGGACAGATATTACCTTTATGTTCAATGACAACAATTCAATGGTGAAAATATTAAATTCTTGATCATATTTGACCAAACTTGGCATAATTTTCATTGGAGTTTGCTAAGTGGACTCATTCAAATTTACGTAGAACCCTACAACTTGTAATTTTGGTATAGTTTTGTAAAATCTTCTTTGACGAGGAAGAGAGGAAAGTGAAGATGTTGGCAATTTTGCAATGGAAAAGTCATAGATCTTCATATATTTGCATGGAATAAGTTTAGTTTGGATTCGAAAGCAATAATTGAAGAAAAATTCTAGACAAGGACCATCATCCTTGACCATAAGTCTATCAAAGCCTATATTTGGTACATTGCCAATAAAGAAAGATACAAAGTGGTCACAAGTGCTTATTACAAAGGTGTTGTTAAGTCAAATAACCAAAAACTCTCAAGTGACTTATTGAGGGCTTCTTTCCATACCATACCTCATGAGGACTCATATTCTTCATTGCAATTGTGGGAATTATAACATGCTTTTTACCATATCCATGATTTTCTTATTCTTCCTTTCTACCACTCTATTTGTTTAGGTATATAGGTTGTTGTCAATTATTTTCTTATTCTATGCTCATCACAAAATTAATTAATTTTTTTGGAACAAAAATCACTACCATGATCAATCCGTGATGTCTTGATTCTACATTTGCTTTCATTCTCCGTTGTGGCTTTCAAGCTCTTGAATACTTCAAAAGCATCACTCATATTATTAAAAAAATTACTCGGATTTTTCTAGTATGATCACCAATTAAATTGATAAAGTTGAAAGATCTACAAACATTTAGTGTGTGCATTAGACCACAAACATCTAAATGAATCAATTGTAATGGATATGATATTGTCCATGCTCTTCCTTGTAGAAATATCTCTCTACATGATCTTTTCTCATTATGCAAACTTCACAAAATTAATTTTTTTCTTCTATATAAGGTAGTACATGGACTCTTCCTTTAGCATTCAACAAATAAAATCTTTGGAAGTTTATATATCCATACCTTTGGAGCCATAACCAATTCTTGTCATTAATGATTATATGACACAAATTGCTCTCTTATCCTCCAACATTTAAAGGAAATATTTTGTTCTTTATTATATATAATAACCACTTGTTTGTTCAATTTAGGTTGTCATAGATGATGTACTCTTTATTCTCAAACACCAATTTGTAGTTTTTCTCTATAATCTTCTCCACATAGACCAAATTATGCTTTAAGCCTAGTGTAAAGTTAATATTTTGGATTTTTTTCTTTTCGTATTTTGTGTCAATATGTAAAGTTCATTTTCCTTCAACCTCCAATGCTTTGTTATCTCCAAATTTTATCTTGCTTTTGTATGAGTCATCTAACTCCACAAATAACTACTTATTACTAGTCATATGCTTTAAAAAGCAAAAAATTAAATACCAAGACTATTTAATTAAAACACTTGCTACATCACATGACAAGAACACATTTTTAAATCTCTTGCCCTCTTCAGGTTAAATTTAGTTTTTTGCTTTGCCATTGGTTGCCTCTATTCTACATCTCATAATGTCCATGATTTTTGCAATAGCGACATTGAACATTCCTCTTATCCATAAATTTGCCTATATACCTCTTCTAGTATAGCCTAAAATCTTTTACCTTGGTCTCTTCATTTTGTAGAATGTTGATTTTACGACTCCTCTCCTTGTCCTTGGGAAATAGAGGTTGATCTAGTATCACTATTGCTTCATACTCTAGCCTTGGAAGTAAAATATTTCTCCAAGTTTTCTTCTTTACTATTTTTAATTATTTCCACATGAGGCATACACGATCTTGCCAATTTATTAAACTCCAACTTCAGATATTTGCTCTCTTCAATAATTATTGTAAAATTGTTCCACTTAGTGTCGACATTCTTAATTCCTTTTTGATAACATCTCCATATGTTGGTTATTCACCATTGATACTCATTTTATGGATAATGTCATGGACCATTACAAAATAATATCTCATATTTTCATTATCCTTCATTTTTAGATTTTCATATTCTTTCTTCATTATCTGTAACTTCATTAATCACTTGTTTAGATAGTTGATCGGCTATCTACAAGATGTCCCAAGCTCCTTTGATAGTCTTGACACTTGCAATTCTTTGAAAAATATTTGCATCAAGAGTTGCTTGTATCTTATACAAGCCAAAGACATATTTTCTATATTCTTCCTATCTATCTATATATATACATACAACATACACACACACACACACACACACACACACACACACACACACACACACAAATATATATATATATATATATATATATATTACATTGGTTTCTTATGTTCATGTCCCACAACACTCCATAATTCTCAAGCTCTCAATTCTCTAATATCCAAGCTCCAAGATTTGTTACCAGTATGGGGATGTGGCATTACTCTAAAGCAGATGTTAACACAATGTAGGAAAATAAACAAAAAATTATATATATATATATATATAATAAAATATCTTTAGGTTATCTCAAGAGACTCTTGATGCTTCAAGTTGTCTCTAAATCTAGGTGAGATCATTTTTTTTTAATTTTACTTGCAACTCCAATTTTATCCCTTTTTTTCTTTATCATATTCTTGTGTTGTTTTGAATTTTTTCACACTTAGTATTATGCATTCCAACTTTTTTTTTGTACAAATTGTTCACATGATGGAAAAATGTTTGTGTAGTTAAAATGTGTAAGATTATTAGGTTTAATAATTTTGAAATACAATCAACTAGCATTAGCTCAATGGATTAAAATCCTTGAATTTTAAGGAGGAGATTGAGGTTCAAATATTGCCATGAGATACATGCATAATTACCAATTTTTTATGCTACAATTACATTGGCATGATGTAATATAGATGGGGCTTCAATGCCATATAACTCATTAAAGTTAATGTGAAGTGCAAAATGTACATACAAATAAAATGCTAAGCATTTTGGATTTTCATCCTTCTTAGATATACAATATATACTATATGACCGACCAACTCCTTTGACCATCCTATTTTCATATTCAATATCTACATGATTTTTTTAAAATGATAGAGTTTTACATTTTTGATTGTTTGGTCATTTTGCCCTTAAAAATTTATAGTTAAAGCTTGCTCAAAATGATTAGCCTAATCAAGAGCCAAATTGAATTTAATATTTTGTATTCATAATTTTGTACTACAAATATTTTTTTCCCATTTTAATTGCATTTTCAATATTTTGTGGTAATATATCAAATGACATTAGCTCAACTAGTTAGATTTCTCAACTTTTAGTGAGGAGACCAAGGTTCAAATATTGTGAAACGATACATACATAATTGCCAATATTATTTTAATCCTACCATGTGGTCATGATGTAATATGTGTAAGGCCCGTTTCAATACCATATAGACCATTAAAAAATAATATTTTGTAGTAATATAAATTATTGACAACTGTTTCTTGTTTTTTTCCTAAATTATTTTGGAAAATTGTGGATCTTAACTTTGATACTTTTTTAAATGGGGATTATATTTTGGGGTGAAAATATAAGGTATTTCCTCATGCTCAAATATATCAATTAAGCTATTGATAATTACATGCCTTATGAGATGACTCCATTTAAGAAATAAAGTTTTCAAGTAAGTAGTTTTCTTACAATGTATTTACTTATGCCATTTAATCTACTAGGAAAAATCTTAAATAACAATGGTTTTAGATATTGAGAAGAATGTTTGACAAGTTTTAATATTGACAAGTATGCAAGATTTATCATATCATCTTATGATTATCATTCATATTTTGGTATACTAAAAGTATTGACATCATTTTTTGACAGTAAAATATCACCCAAAAAACACATAGGTCCATTATTTTCATTCTAAGAGAACAAAAAATCAAAAGCATATACCACCATCCACTAAATTATCATAATATAAAAAGTCAACAAAACATATAAAAGTAACTAGATATTGTAAAATTATAAGATTTACATTAATCTTAAAACAAGTACATAGGTAAAGACTCATTTTGGTGTTACAGTAGTATTAAATATATGGTTTCACTTAAAAATTAGAATAGATACATTCCTTGTAATATTTGTCTACCTAATGTAAAATATTATATCTATAACATGTGTCTACCATCCTATTACTTTATCATAATTACTACCTAATAATTGGCTTCTTGGGTGGATTGAACTATATTACCAATAATAGGAATAACATACTATGGTGGTTCTTATAACAATGTGGTTTTCTCCTACATTCATTCAAAATAACATCCTCTTTGTTGAAATATATATGGTGCTTAACCTTAACTTGAGACCACAACCAATTCTTTTGTATTGAGCTTATTTTTTATAAACCCTTATGGGCCATTGTACACATTATAAAGGTGAGTTAAATGTAATATTTTAAGAATAAACCTTCAACTCAATTCTTTAGTCTTGACCTAAGGTAACTTGTAATTTGGGTATTTATAAGCCTTGAGACCATTCATTTGGTCATCAATATAATATAAATTATTTTCTTTAATGATATTAACTTGGTGTCTACAAACACCCTTCATATAATGTGTTTAGCTATTATTTGTCTTTTATTTCCAGGTAATGTGTTGAATATTGAAAATTGCTATCAAATATAACATGGTATCAAAGTGGGTATGAATCTTTATTACTTGACCATAAAATCTTGACATATATCCTTATATATAATTTTAAAAAATGGATCATCTCTTTGTGGAATTTTTTTTATCATATTTTAGGGCCTTTTAAACAAAAATCCTCGTTGGATCTTGATGTGCCACAATAAGACCAACTAGGTCAAGAACATTGTTCACCAACAAGTTCATTTTTTCCTTTGTTAACATTAAATCTATTTTGTTAACTAATTCTTCGTGATGAATTATTCTAGTTCCCTCCCAGTTTTATTAAAAAATAGATTGAATCTTCTAGTTTTAGGCATACCTTTTAGCTTTCTTTATTGAGTTTGTGGAATAGACCTATTCCTTACATGACTTTAGAATCTTTGACATTGATGAAATAGAGATGAGAGGACAAAATACATGGTCTTAAAAGTAGTGAAGAAGAATTTGAATATTTTTCAATCACCCTAGATGTCAAGGAAGTCTTGGGTATTCTTTAGTGCATAACAAATCTCTAAATCACTCGAAAATGTTATAAAAATAGTTAAGAAACTTTAATGTTGCATTGGAGAGAGAGGATGACTTATCAGGTTCCAGTCCAAGAAAATATTATACAAGGCAAAACATTGTGGATATGAACTCACATCATCAACATTTTGAATTCTTTGTGAAATTTTAGTGGGTTTCTAGTTTAGCGCTTTACATGGATTTTGTTACTAGATACCTATTTTTCATATCAAGAAAGCATGTTTACCTCTAATTTTGAAAAATGAATTAAAATTGGGAAATATTCCCCATAATGGTTATTAAATATTACCATAAGAGGTTTCACACATTTATATAAAAAAATACAAAAAATATCAAGGTTTTTAAAAGAAAGGGGGAGCTCATCCCTCAGATGTAGCCCAATGATAATTGATTTTTGATATGAACCATGGTGTCACTAGTTTAACCCTTAGTGCTTGCTTGAAGGATTTGCTTTCCTTAAAGACATCATGTCATGTAGTAGCTTTGAATTGAAAGGTCCATGTGGGGATCTATAGATGCATATGTCCCTCCACATAGTCAAATAAGTCAACTTTAACAGTATGAATTCCTTTCCACTTGGCCTTGTCAAGGATGTAATAATAACCATAGATGGCACACTATTGTTATATCTATGAGGACATGGGTTTAAACCCTATTAAAGTCTTTGTCTAACATAGGAAGAGAAATACCATTTTGTGTTGAGGTTGTCATGATAATTAGCACAAAGTACGATGTGGTATCTATGTCAAAATATTACATAATAAAAAAGGGAGGACATTGAGGAGGCCAAATAAACCCATCATTTTCTTACCAATTGAAATCATTTTTTTTTAAACCATTTTAATGCAAGCAAGAGTGATGCTTTGATGACTATGGCATGAGATGCATGATATTGGAAGAATTGGGTTGAGATGCAAGATATTAGAAGAATTAGGTTAGGAGATCAAACCTCAAGTGTCCTCTTTTTCATGAGTAGAAGAAATATGATATGAGCCTTGGCAAGCCATGCTCAACCCCTCCATAATATTCTTTGTCTTGATTTGTTGTTTAATAGTTATGTGTGGCTTGTGGACCTTATGGCTAGTTGGGCATGCACTAAGCCTTTGGACACACAAGATTTGAGGTTCAAATATAGAGATACCTAAAATCAGACCATTTAACTTAGACCAATTATGACGCAAAGGCACAAAAGGTCAACCCAACCACAACAAATGACCCAACCCTAGAGTTTGCACCCAAGACCCAGTAAGAGATTTTTTTTAGCAAGCACATATACTTTTGAGTCAATGTATTTGTGATTAGTTCAAATTTTCTAGCTCCTTGTTGGATTTGACCTATAACAATTAAATTTATGAATTCATCAAGTTAACAAATATGTTGGTGGCATATTCATGTCTAACACATAAAAAATTTAATCTTACCTACAAAAACTAAATCAAGGCAATAAATTGCTCCTCCTGACCCCTTTGCCACTATAGAAAATCAACCAATAGGGAGGAAGGTGGCAAATTTCCTCCAACTTCCTCCACTTATCCAAATTGGTCCCAATCAAGGAACAATTGATTGCAATCAATCTTGATATCCAACTAGCCTTATCAATAGCACAATCATCCCTTAATTATCTACCTAATAGGCAACCTGACACCTCCATTTTAGGAACTCTTAGGAGGATTAATTTTATAAATTGGTCCCTTGGGATGACATTTGAGGATCATGAATTCTTACATTAAAACTCTATAGAAATTGGATATCAAGATTATGTATCAAAGTGCTACCAAAATTTTACTATGAAGTTGTCAAGTGACTTAGGATTCAAAGGAAGAAAGGGGGCACCTTGCACTCTCAAAATTGGGTGATAGTTTTATGAATCTATTATGCTTTTATTTCAATTTTTAGTGGCATTTTGCATGATTTAATTTTTATGCTTGCACTCCTACATTTCATGTTTTTTCGATATAATCATTGAATTAATGAGTGACATATTCAAGCTTTTTGTAGGCACCTTAGGATGTCTATAATATAAGGAATCTCTCTCTCAATTTATAGAACACTAGTAAAGGAGATCAATGAACCTTGATGGTTTTACTCTTGTGTTTTTGCCAGTGTAAGCAAATTACCAACTATATATAAACTAGGCAACATATTCACTTTAGGTAGTTGAAACCTCAATTTAATAACATTAAAATACTTTTATCTTTTACACCCAAAAAGCGAATATGATAGCTATAAATTTAAAGGGCAATGCATTTGTTATCCATATTTAAGATCTTAGATCTCTCTACCAACTCAACATCTAGTTTGGTTAATATTTATCTATGCATCATTCTATCAATCTTGATAACCCCTAACTCTTTCCCTGCCCTTTGAAAATCCAATGCCAACATTTTAATGAATAACTTGACTAGGGGGTCTAGGCAACAAGTTTGTTAAAATTTTGGAATTGGATTACTAGAGGGAAGGGATAGAGTTGGGATTTATCAAGATTGATAGAATGATGCACATGGTAGGATTAATATGTAGGTGATGAATTCAACATAGGTATAACAACATCAATTACCAAGGCTTATCAATTTTTATTTTTTGTATAAATGGGAGGCCTAATTGTGTTGATAAAGAAGTTGCATTCTTCTTGCTATTTGAAAAGCCCCTAAACTCTAAGTCATCTATTTTTCTATTTATTTTTGTAAATTTTAGTGAATTTTCTAGCTGTAGGATTTCTAGGCAACGTATTCATTAGGAGGCATACTCACACATAGGTGGTGTATTCACACCAGACATCGAAATAGGTTACTACACCTATTCCTCCTATTTTCAATTCTTAGCTTAGACTATTTGTTGAATGTTTTCTTACAAATAATTTTTAATTATTTTTGAAACACATATAAAAGAAAAATAAAAGAAGCTTAGCTTAGTATTTGAATTTTGTTTCCTTAGGCATTCAATTCAAATTGCATATAGTTTTTTATTAGGATAAATCATGTTTGCATCCTCTTGTGCCCCTTGGAGAAAAAAAAATAAATGTTTAGCTTCCCATAGCATAAATAGTGTTCATCAAAAAGAAAAATTACATATAGCATAGTATCTTGTATTCTACATTTTGTTTTATATTTGCATTGCATTATCATATCTTGCATTAGTATTTAGGATAGAGGAAAAATTAGGTGTTTTCTAAATTATGCATATCAAAACTAGATTAGGGAAATCTATAAGCCCTTGGTGAACTCGAATCCCCCACCAAGGGTATCCTTAATCAAGATAAAATTAATCTCACTTTAATCAAGACCATCTAATTTGTTTTCTTAGCATAAATCACATTAAATTAAGATAATAATAACATAGCCAAATTGTTAGTTCTACTATGGAAAGGTTAACGACCCCTTGAGTAATCCAATGTATAAACCTTGGGGTTTATCTACTTTGGCAAGTATATTATGAGGGGCTAACAAGAGTCATAAGGAAGGCTATTTTTCTAAGCTGACATAAGGATATCAAACATATTCTCTTATTTGATATAAAAAAGAACTCTAGAAATACTAATCTAATTAATTGAATTCTTTTTTCATTGACCATTTCTGAGCCTCCCTATCTTATAATGTTGCATGAGCATTAGCACAAAATTTGAATGATTCATCTGAACTTCTAGAAAATCAACCTATGATTGAAAACCCAACCTTTGAAGAAGAAGAGGAAGAAATACTCCTTCTATAACCCTTTATCTTATTCATAACAAATATGGAGAAGTAGTATTTAGGTATAACAATAATTTATATTCCTTCCTATGAGGAAACAAAGAAATTATGGAAATCCATCTTGAGGGTAGAAGAAATACCCACTTCTATTGCAACATAAATTCTCTTAGAATTTTTGCAACTTTTGTCTAATTCCATGAGTGCTCAATAATGAGACTCAACCATCACCACAACCATAGGAGGGAGGCCATCAAGTATCCCATCTCCCTCAAGAAATTTGGGATCTATGCCTCCCAACATAGAGCCATTTAGTCGCCGGACTGAACGCTTGTCCCTTTCCTGGTGCTTTCAACAACGTAAAAGGTTTAAAATGATTGTGGCATGGTGGTTATAGGGGCGGACTGTGTGAAGATCTGTGTGGCGGCTTTTGGGGTGGACAACGCATAATACTGTGGTGGCCATAAAAAGTTGGACAGCTTGATTGGATTCATGGCGACTACCGATTCCACCATGTAAATTCAAAAAAAAAAACATAGAGCCATTTAGACTAAATCCTCCTATATATCAACCTAGTATTCTTCCACGAGTCCAAAACATAGATATCTTTCATAATGTATGTAGTGCTTTGAATGTGGTTATTTCCAATCCATTCTTTAGCATACCTATTCATGCTAGCATAACCTTTTCTAACTTTCCTTTTCAAAGAAATCTTGGAATTAATAGCATAATTATTCCTTTTGGATCATCTCATCCAAATGCTTAGTATTATCCTTTGATAAATACTCAATCCTAGTCCATAATACCACTAATCCCTTATAATGTGTTCCAAGATATAAATTCTAAGGTATAATAACTAGTAAAAGAAAATTCTAAATTTAAACAACAGTTAACATCTATCCACGAAGGCACAACAAAAATATACTATTATAAATACTATTGTAAACAAGCTATAGAACCTATTCTAATTAACAAACCCTATCCCTCGAGCTTTGTGCTACCAATATTTTAGATGTATATGGTAGAAGGTGACCCAATAGATCACCTATAATGTTTTTGAGCTACATGTCATGATATCACCTATGATAGGGTGTTGTTATTAAAGCTCTTCTTAAAATTCTTGGTGGTGAGGCTCTAGAATGGTTGTACTAGTTGCCTCATCACTTAGCCAAGATTTTTTCAAATTATCTAAAATTTTTATTCAATATTTCTTTTCTTATATTAAAAAATGCATAGTTGATAACATATATCAACTAAAACAAGGTAAGAGTGAGTCCCAAAATGAGTTCTTACCTTGATGATGGACATTGGTCAAAAAACTCCCTTTTGCCCTTCCACCAAAAGAACTCTTGTGTATCTTCATACCTAATCTACAAGAACACCTTTCATACCCACTAGAGATGACCTATGTCACTTCCCTTGATGATGTGGTGGATCTCTCTAAATAAATAGAATTTGCCCTCCAATGTAGGGGGCAAATAGAAACCATAAAGGAGGAAGAAAAACATTCTTCCTCCTCTAATACTAAAGGATAGTATAAAAGAAAACATGTTTTGGGTGATGGTGTAATTGAATCGTGCCCCAGTAAAAATCCTAAACAAGTAATGTTAATACCACTACAATATTAGAAAAATTAGTTCTTGCTAAGACTCAAGCAAAGCCTCCAAGAATATTTATGAAGTTAAATAAACCTCTATATTTTGTGTTTTTTTGAAAAAATTGAAAAAAACTTGTAGTAAAACAAATAATAGTTACAATTGGGAGTAGACACATCCTAGCCGAGAGCAAAGAAGCAAGATTACAACAAGGCACGAAAACGTGACATGTCGCGATATCGCGACAACAAACCAACCTTGGCCGTGCCAGAGCAACAAGCCGCGAAATCGTGACATGTCACGAAATCGCGACAGCCTGACTCCGTGGCACCTAAACACCAAAAGTGTCGCGAAATCGTGATGGCACAACCCCTTGGTGCCCATTCACCAAAAGTGTCACGAAATCGTGACGAGTTTACCAAATGGCACCTAATCTCCAAAAGTCTCGCGATATCACGACGAGTTTTCCCCTTGGCGCCAATTTTGCAAAAGTGTTGCGATATCGCGACGACTTTTCCCCATGGCGCCAGTTTTCCAAAAGTGTCGCGATATAGCGACGAGTTTTCCCCTTGGTGCCCATTCTGCAAAAGTGTCATGATATCACGGCGAGTTTTCCCCTTGGCACCCATGCATCAAAAGTGTTGCGATATCGCGACAATTTTTCCTCATGGCACCTTTTCTCCAAAACTGTCGTGAAATCGCGACGAGTTTTCCCCTTGGCGCCATTTCTTCAAAAGTGTCACGATATTGCGACAAGTTTTCTCCTTGGTGTCCAATCTTCAAAAGTGTCGCGATATTGCAACGACTTTTCCCTTTGGTGCCAGTTCTCCAAAAATGTCGTGAAATCGTGACGACTTTTCCCCTTGGCGCCCATTCTCCAAAAATATCGCAAAATCACGACGACTTTTCCCCTTGGCGCTCATTCTCCAAAAGTGTCGCGATATCGCGATGTCTTTTCCCCATGGCGCCTATACTCTAGAAGTGTCGCGATATCACGACGATTTTCCCCCTTGGCGCCCATTCTTCAAAAGTGTCGCGATATCGCGACGGTTTTTCCCCTTGGCGTCTATTCTCCAAAAGTGTTGCGATATTGCGATGATTTTCCCCCTTGGCACCCATTCTCCAAAAGTGTCACGAAATCGTGACAACTTCCAACCAAAGGCTGCGATGGCGCAACAGGTCATGAAATCACGATAGCTTCCCTCCAAAGTCCGCGATAGCA
This sequence comes from Wollemia nobilis, assembly GCA_028583015.1. Lineage (NCBI taxonomy): Eukaryota > Viridiplantae > Streptophyta > Pinopsida > Araucariales > Araucariaceae > Wollemia > Wollemia nobilis. The sequence continues at coordinate 2,681,455 of JAQPPZ010000367.1, forward strand.
CAACAGGTCACGAAATCGTGACAGCTTCCCTCCAAAGGCCGCGACGATGCAATAGGTCATGAAATCGCTATAGCTTCTCTCCAAAGGCCACGACAGCGCAACATGTCATGAAATCATGACAACTTTCCACAAAAGGCCGCGACGGCGCAACAGGTCACGATATCGCAACAAAAACCACCCTTAGCATTTTATTTGCTCATTGTCTCAAGGTTTGTTCTAGACCCTACCTAATCACTTCATCCACCAAAGGCATGTCACTGTGCAACTGCACCCCTGCCTCTTTCTCAGCACCCATATTTGCAAGGAAATCGACCACCTTATTTAAATCTCTACTCACATAAATAGGGATCACGTCATCTAACTCCCTCCATAGTTCTTTGATTTGAGATATGAAAATCTGCAACCTCCATGCTTTCGAAGCAAAGTTCCTCATGCAATCTAGAGCGCTAATCAGAATTTGAGAATCAAATTCGAGAATTATCCTCCTGTGACCCTGATTAATAGCCCACATGGAAGCAAATTTGATAGCAATGGCTTCTGCTTCATTGTTTGTGGCTCTTCCCAAGCCTTGCAGTTCCCAATAGAGCACTGAACCAGCATGATCCCGACAAACTACACCAATTCCGACACTGCTCGGATTGCCTTTTACAGCTCCATCAGTGTTGATTTTGATCCAACCTTCTAGGGGAGGTTTCCAGCTAGCTCTATCTTGTCTCTCTTGCCCTTCAACTCCCTCTTCCAGTGGCCCAGGACCAACCTGATTTTCCTCTTCAGCATAGATGGCAACAGTTTCTATGACTTTGCTCCAGATGACCTGCCAAACTCCATCTAGCGAGGAGAAAGTTTCTCTAAAAATACGGGCATTTCTCTCCAACCACACTTGCCACCAGATGAAAAGTAATACAAGCTCCCAACCAATTCGAAGATCTTTAGATTTAAATCTACCCCTCTTCCACCTTTCCAAAATATTGGTCCGAGTCAGATCACCATTAGCCTGTAGTTTATAGTGAGAGAACCACCGCTTCCAAATCTGACGCGTGAAAGGGCACTCAAACATAAGATGATCAACTATTTCCTCTTTCTTGTGGCATAAAACACACTGAGATGGGCCGATGATTCCTCTACTTTTGAGATTGTCAAAAGTGAGAATTCCATTGTGCATAAACTGCCAGGCAAAGAAATTCACTTTCGGCTAGTCCTTGGAATGCCATATCTTCCTCCAATCCTAAATCAGAAATGAATGTGGGGGAGGCTCTGGGAGGATCTTATCGTATCTGTCCTTCACTGTATATACCCCAAGGTTCCCATAGCCCCAAGCTAATTCATCCTCTTTGTCTCTCCCTGTGAGAAACCTTTCTGTCAAGATTTTGGTCAAGATGGATGCCAGCTCTGGAGGGATTGTAATTGGCCACTCCTCCAACCTCTTAAACTTCTTGAACTTATACTCCCCCATTTGGCAAGTGTTGAAATAACTTTCAATTTGGACCCAGCCCTTGGATTTTATAGCAAATTTAATTGGTTGTAATTCGGGGAACTCAGCAATGATGGGTGGGTACTTGTCCCATGAATCAATCCAGAAACGAGCCTTCTCCCCTCTCCCCACTTTCCAAAACAATTGGTCTTTGATAACCTAAGATCCAAGCTTGAGAGCCTGCCACACTAAGGATCCAGTGCCATCCAGAGGGAAACGACCCACCTCATTGGGGTGAACATGACCCAAGTATTTACTGGTAAGGATTCTACTGAATAAGGATGTTGGTTGGGAGATCCACCTCTAGTACAGTTTTCCAACCAAAGCTTTGTTATTAAGCTTGGAGCTTCTCAGTCCCAGCCCTCCTTTTTCCTTGGGCTGGGTAACTTTATCCCAACCAACTAAGGCCCATTTCCTCTCCCCTTTTGCACCTTCCCAGAGAAATCTTCTAGCCATTTTGTCCAGCTCTTTCCATATCGTGTGTGGGGCAGCCAGGATAGAGAATTTATAATTTGGCATCGCATGAATAGCTGACTGTAAGAAAGTTAATCTACCACCATAGCTTAACCATTTATGAGACCAATGGTTCATTCTATATTTGATACCATCCAAAAGATCTTTCCAGATTTCTATTTTTAATTTTTTGAAATGCAAAGGGACCCCCAAGTAAACTATTGGAAGAGAGGTCCGAGTGAATCCCAAGATCTCTATAACTCTATCCTGTAACCTTTGGTCAAGATTGAAGAAGACCACTTTGGATTTTTTGTCATTGATGACTTGGTTTGAGGCCCTAAGGTAGACATTAAGAGTATCTTTGATTCCTCTAGCTTCCCTGAAGCTGGCCACTCCAACCAATCTGTATCATCCACAAACTGTAAGTGAGTCAAAATTTCCTCACCCACCTTGATACCTATTAGCAGGCCTTGATGTCTTCTCCTCAAGAAAAGTCTACCTAATCCTTTAGCCAAAATGAGGAAAATATAGGGAGAGCAAGGGTCCCCTTGACGAAGACCACGTGTGGCTCCAAAAGGTTGCGAGGGGAGACCCTTGATTAAAACAGAATAAGAAGGTGTAGAAACACAACTCATGACCCAATCTATCCAGTCCTGAGAGAAACCAAATGCTGCCATCATTTTTGACAAGAAGCTCCACTCCACCCTATCATAAGCCTTGGACATATCCAGTTTAATGAACATTCCCTTATTACCAGATTTTTGCATTGTATGGATTGCCTCCTGAGTGAGAACTACCCCATCCAAGATCTGTCTACCCTCTACAAAACCCCCTTGCTCTAAGGAAATGATGTTATGAAGGAGAGTTTTTAGCCGTTCAACCATTATATTTGTGATTATTTTATAAATCACGTTGCATAAGGCAATAGGTCTGAAATCGGAGATATGAGCCCCCTCCTCCCCTTTAAAAATTAAAGAGATGAAGGTATGATTTATTGCCTTGAGAATTCTTTTATTAGTTCTGGACTCCTCTGTGACAGCCAAAACATCCTCCTTCAAAGTATCCCAAAAGGCCTAAAAAAACTCAATAGGAAAGCCATCTAGACCTAGAGATTTTCCAGTGCTCATTCCAAATACCACATTCTTCAGTTCATCTCTATCAATGGGTCTAAGAAGGGCCTGATTTTCTTCTTCAGAGATAACAAAGGGTATGACATCAATAACTTCATTTTGAGCCTCTACATCTTGCTCCATACTTTCCTTAAAAAGTTTAGAAAAGTAATCCATTGAGTGGGAATGCATACTAGGAAGAGTATCAAATGAGTGTCCATTATCATCTTGAAGGACTTCCATGTTATTCATCTGTCTCCTAGCACAGGCTGATCGATGGAAAAATTTTGTGTTTCTATCCCCTTCTAATAACCAAGTGTTTCTTGCTCTCTATTTCCAGTATGTCTCCTCTTGGTTATCAATGTCCTCAACCACTTTGTGCAAGGCATCATCCTCGATTTTGAGCTGCTCAGTAATTGTTCCTTCCCTGAAGTGTTTTTGAACCTCTTCCCATCTAGCCACCAAGGGAGCTCTTTGGAGCTAGAAATCTGACTTATTAGCTTGCCTCCACTGTTTCAGTTTAACTTTGACAAAATGAAGCTGTTTGTGGAATCTAAACATTGCTGTCCCAAAAGGAAGACGGCCTTCTTCACACCACTGCAGAACTTTCTTTTGAAGATCCTCCTTTTGTAACCAAAAATTCTCAAATTTAAAGGGTTTGTGGCGCTGCCCTGTCATAATCCCTCCCTCCAACAAAATGGGAAAGTGATCTAAAATTGGGCCCTCCAAAATCTGGAATTTTATATTCCACTTTACAAATGCCTCCTCTGAGACTAAAAAATGGTCAAGCTTTACCTTCTTGCTATGTGGCTCCCTCCTCTTGTTCGTCCAAGTAAAGTAGGTTCCAGGGCCTTTAATATCCACTAGGTGAAAGGCTTGGACTTGGGCAATCAAAAGCGGATCCCCTGGATCCAAAATTGGGGTTCCACCTTCCTGATCTCGAGTAGATAATTTAGCATTAAAATACCCAGCAATAATCCAGTCTAAATCTTCCCTTGAGGACCTCATGTTATGAACAACTTTCCATTGGAGCCTCTGGCCATCGAGGTTTTGAGCCCCATAAAAATTTGTAATTAAAACACGTTGAGCTATGATATTATTCCTAAAATGAGATGTGAGAACACCCCTCCAAGCTATATGTTCTATTGCAATCCATTCCAAAGGGTTCCAAAGAGTAACTAACCCCCCTGAGGCACCTTGGGCAGCCACATCCATATGACCAACACCCCTCCAAATTCTATTAACTGTTTTACATATAAGATCTAAAGACATTTTTGTCTCTTTGATAAGCAAAAAGTCTGTTTTACATTTTCCTAAGAGTCTTTGAACAACAGATTGATGGGTTCTACTGTTTAAACCCCTAACATTCCAAGATTGAATAATCATTGAAAACCTTGAGAGCAGTAAGAATCAATTGTCCTCACCGATCCTCCAGTGATCAGCTTGTCTCCTTGAATTGCTAGTAGGTCCTTATTTGATTTTTTTCCCGCTCCTTGAGAATTACTGTTTTTGGATCTCTTTTCCACCTGAGTTATCCCCAGGGTTGGCATTTCTCTATTCTTTTCTACAATTCCCATGCTGACATCCTTAATTACTGGCTGTGCCTAGGACTGCACTATCAATGCCCCTGCATTCTCTATCTGCGGTACCTCAGTGTACTCAATCACCTGTTCTAAGACAGGGGGAGATAAAGGAGAAGCATGAGTGTGGATGTTAATATCCTCAATATTCCCATCCCCTCCTTCCATGAATTGATCCTCTTGATCCACTAGTGCCTTAAAAATTTCATACCTATTGGCTGGCTTGGGTTGTGATTGCTCCTTACCATTTTTCTTTTGCTTTCTCCTTCTTTTGGGCTATTCAAAGCCATCTTTCTGAACATAATTACCCTGAGGAGTATTGGCTGGTTCTTTGGCAAGATTAGACTTATCCTCTCTGGGGTGATTTGGAATTCCAAGCGGGGCCTCCGTTTTTGTGTTCAAAATATTTGGACAGAACCTTGCTAGATGCCCATGTTTGTGGCAAACTCTTCATCTGAAGGGCAGAGCCTCATAGTCTAACTGTTGGATCCAAGATAGTCCTGCCAGCTCAAGCTCCACCTCTGCCAGTAGAGGCTGGCTAATATCCATTTCCACGCATATTCTTGCAAATATAGTTGTGTTACCTTCTATGGTGTCCTTGGAGATGCCCAGATGTCTACCGAGGGAGTTACCGATCATTTCCAAAACCTGCTCACCCCAAAACTCCATCGAAAGAGCGTACAACCGGATCCATACCAGGACAGCCATGGGTTCAATACGAGGATCGAAACCCACTCTCCAGGGTTGAACAAATAGCCCAGTCGGGCCGTGGTTTCTCTTTTCTGATTCAAACGCCCTGTTTCTATTGGCTAGAGAGGAAAAACTAACGATGAAATACCCATTGCTAATGAACCATAAGGAGTACTCACCATGAGGCTCCCAGTTCTGTCTGACCCAGGTGTGCAAGAAATTCAGGGTAGGTCGGATACCCATGTACTTACAGATCAGATCATGGTTAGCTCTGTATATGATTGTGTCTTCAACTAGCTTTGGTTTGATGACAATCTTGGGTCTTGAGGCGGATTGTGGGACACATCCATTAACTCGATGTGCTGTTGAACTCTTGCCAGCATTCTTGAAGAGTGTATGAAGAGTATTTCTCTGAGCTTCATCATTGGTAGACGAAGAGTTTTCTTTTAGCAATTCAGTGTAAGAGCTCTTTCTCCCAGAGAGAGGATCTGGAGGAGACCCCATTGGGCCCTCTTGGGGCAGCAAACGTTCCTTCAAATCCACAGTAACCAGAATAACACTACGACACCCCACCTAATGCCCTGGAATTTCCTTCACTCCACAAACCCTAGAACATCGCCTGTCGCCTGCGCAAAAATTTTCTCGCCAAATCCGAAACTATATCTCTATATTTTGTGTTGACATAGTTGTTATATTGTAATATGATGGAGTTTCCTCCTATAAGGTAGCATGACCCTAACGGGAAAAATATTCCTTGGTTTAACTTTGACCAATAGTGTGCTTTTCATCGCACAAATGGTCATCACATGAACAAATAAAAATATGGTACTAGACCTTATCAATGTAATTCATCTAGTGGTTAGTGGTTCCAAACATGTGGTTTCCTCTAACCAAGATCTAGGGATATTTTAGGAGCCCTTACCAAAACATGGGTAAAATGATACTAATCAAGTTTAATATAGGAATACCCTTTGCCATATTATAATCTAGTAGATATGATTCAAGTTAGTACTATTACTAGATAGTAATTCAGAGAAAAAGATCAATCCTTTTAATTTCCCCCTGAGCCTCCCTTTTTATTATGGTCTAAACATACTATTGACCCTAAAGAACCACCTTTGGTTCTAAAACCTTGAGATAAATATAGGAGAACCTTCAACCTCCAATAACAACTAGAGGACATGCCAGCTAAAATTTCTATACTCAAGTTGTTGTGAACCTCACCAAGCCATAGAGAAAACCTTTTCAAGCTTCTAAGTAAGCAAACAATACCTAAAAATGTTAGACTTGATGATTAGGCTAATGTGGTAGGGTCCTTGAGTGTGGATCATGCCACAATATACTTCTTTAAGGATGTCATTCCATCTACCTCTATGCTCAGGGAGATCCCTTTGTATATCACTTGCCACATTGGTGAGCAATATATTAAAGGTATTATCATCAATAATGGTTTAGCAATCAATATCTGTAGCCTTAATTTTATCCATAGAATAGGGATTAATAAGTAATATCTAGAAAAAATTGACATTGTCATAAAAGCCTATGATAATGAGGAGCATGAGGCCACAAGAATTATAGTCCTTCTCATAAAAGTGGTGCCTCATATTTTAAACATTTTGTTTTATGTGTTTCCTTGCAATTTGAACTATAAAATCTTCTTGGGATAACCTTGAATCCATGTGATACAAGTTGTCCCTTCAACTTATGATCAATGTGTCAAATTTAAATACCAAGATAATTTGTATAGCATAGTATCTAGTAGAGAATATTTTCAATATTGCTAGAGCATCTAGTTAGAAAACCCAAAAACTTGATTATTCCCCTTGTTGAATGCTTATCATCCTTTTATAGATGATACCTTAAGGGTTGTACCACCTAAGGGAATAAGCATCAACTAAGGAGAAGAAATCAATAGTTAAGCCATGATAAAAGGTAAAGAAAAGGTTGAGGATATCCACAATATAAACTTATATAACCATGAGATATTAGCCTTGGACTTGGTAAGGTTACCCCAATTATCTTATGCTTTAGGGTTGCCTTCTAGATGAGAAATAATTATGCAAATAGGAACCTACATCTTCATTTCTGCAAGAACAACTAATGAAGAGAGAATACATGGAACTAATACATGAACAATCAAACAAAGGTATACCTCATTTTATATCTCCAATATTTATCCCATCCCTAATAAAATACATTGTAGCTTTAGATACAAGGGAAAAGTCTTGGGAATTCAAGAATAAGACGTTAAGGATCCTCTAGAATCTAAAGCTTTGCCAAAGCATTGAGAAATAGGATACTTCCCCAAACCTAATAAAAAGATATATTACTCCTCTTCAAACAAAAATTATGATGAAGAGGTGTGACTTTTCTCATGTGAATCTTGAAAAGAAGTAATCTTAATAGAAGGTTTGGATTGGGATGAAGAGGGGAATTATGAACCTTCCCCTTTCTCTCTTTTTGACCTACTCTCGTAGTATGCACAAATCAACACCCTAAGCATCGATCCCATTGAAGAGACTGGGCAGAGCTCAAAAAATAGCCTTGATAATAGAGGTACATCAATATTATCTCAAGAAGACAACAACATGACATCCCAATCAATAGCAAACCTTGTATCAACAATGCACATAAATGAATGTGAGGTGAAAATTTTACCCCACAACCCTCCTAGAGATAATAGCAATGTTTTTCTCATCAAGAATATATCCCTATTTAAGGACCTATTTATTTACTCATACATCCCTCATGGTCATCCAACATTGGGCAAATACTTTATATGTCAATGATTTTGAAAGTCTAGGGGTCTTAATCGCCCCTCTGCAATATGAATATGAATCTCATATATTAATAGAAAAAACTATAGACATTAACATAGTATTAGAGGATCACCTAAGAATAATAAAGTTAGGAAAGGTTTTAAATTTAGAAGAAAAAGAAGTGTATACAAAATTATTAATCGAATTCTACAACATTTTTGCTTGGTTATATGGATATGCTTGGACTAGACCCATTCATAGTAGTCCATAATTTAGTAGTCGAGCCTGATGCTAACCCGATAAAGAAAAAATTAAGGAATATGCATCCTAAGGTTTCTTTACTAGTCAAATAAGAAAACCATAAAATTTTGGAGGTCAACTTTATTAAGGCTATTGACTATTTTTATTGGATCTCAAACATAGCCCCTATAGCCAAGAAAGAAGGTGATATGTGAGTATGCATAGAATTTCAATATATGAATAAAGCCCATCCTACGGATGATAATCCTTACCTAACATATATATGATAGTAGATTTCAATAATAGGTGTGGAATGTTGTCCTTGATTGATGGAATTTTTGGCTATAACCAAATTTAGATTACACCAGAGGACTAAGCCAAAATGATATTCATTACTCATTGGGGTACCTTTTGTTATAAGGTTATGCCCTTTGACTTGAAGAATGTTGGTGCAACCTATCAACATGCTATGGCATATATCTTCCATGATATGATGCATGACATTGTTGAAGATAATGTTTACAATATTATTAGATTATCCATGAGGTAGAAACATCATTTTAAAGAATTAAGGCAATTTTTTGAATGACTTAGATAAAATAAAATTCACCTTAAACCCTCAAAATGTAAAATTGAGATAGCATCTGAAAAAAATATTAGGCTTAATTGTATCCAAACATGGCATTGAGTTAGACCCTGATAAGATATCGATAATAACTAAAATACCACCACCTCAAAACCTAAATGAGCTTTGAAGTCTACAAGAAAAATTACAAGCCATTAGGAGATTCATATCCCAATTGGCAGATAAATATCAAATCTTTTCTAGACTCTTAAGGGAAGGAATTTATTTATTTTTGGATAAATAATATCAAAATAACTTTGATGCTTTAAAAACATATATTTTATCCTCTCCAGTTCTTATCCCATAAGATCCTCTCAAGCCATTATTGTTATACATTACAACAACAATTCATGACTTAGGTGCTATGTTGGCACAATATAATGATCAACATAAGGAAAGGAAAGTCTAATATATTAGTAGAACCTTTATTAGCTATGAGACTAGATACACTCCTTTAGAATAGATATGCTTACTAGTGATCTTTGCTTCTCAAAAGCTGAGACATTACATGTTGAGCAATAAAACATATGTTATAGCTAAGGTTGTTATGTTGATAAAATTTATGTATAAACCCTACCTTTCAGGTAGGATAGCTAAATGGGTTATGGCCTTCAATTAATTAGACTCTAAGTTCATTAGAAAAAAATTGCTAAAGGGACAAGTGATAGCTAATTAGGTGGCAACAACCCATTTACCAACCAACTATCCCTTAGAAATTGAATACCCTGATGAGACATTGTATAGTCTAGAAGCATCACAACAAGATTCTTACAATCTCTTCTTTGATGGTGCCAAATGCATCAAAGGCATAGGGTTAGAAATTATCTTAGTATAATCTCAAAAATTTGTTATCCCCTTATCCTTCAAGCTTCAATTCTTGTGTATGAATGACACGATTTAATACAAAGTGCTCATCCTTGGACTTTGGGCAACAATAGCCCTAAAAGTCACAATACTCTCCATATTTGGGGATTTGAAGTTAATAGTCAACCAAATAAACGGATTTTATAAAACCAAAGATGATAAATTGAAGCCATATAAAAATATTATGGATAAGTTGATGGTGAACTTTGAGAAGGTAACAATTGATACTATTCCACACTCTAGTAATCATCAAGTAGATACAATGGTTGTGGTTGCATCTCTCCTATATTTAGAATTAGAGGATAAATAAGCAATAATTATCATCCATCAGATAAGAGAACATGCTACCTTGCAATCCAATAAAGAACCATTAAATGTCTTTGTTTTCAAATAAGCGTCTATCCTTAATCCTTGGTATAAGAAAATTTATGTTTTCCTTATGATTAACATTATTCCTAAAGGTCTAAATCATAATGGGAAAATGAAACTCAAGAAATGAGCCTATAGATTCATTATACTTGTACTAATTGATGATATCCTATATAAATAGAATTTTGATGGCATTATTTTAATATGCCTAAATTCTAATGAATCCAAGACAATATTTCAAGATGCCCATGAAGGGGCATGTGGTGGTCACTTCAATGGAGGTGCCATCACTAAAAATCTAATATGTATGGGGTATTATTGGTAGACTATGGAAAGGTATGATCGTAATCATGTGAACAAATGTGATAAGTGCCAAAAGCAAGATAGCCTTATACATGTACCATATCAAGAGATTCAATCCTTAATATCCCCTTGGCCCTTATTTACTTGGGGGTTGGACATCATCAGAAAAATAAATCCAACATCATTTGATAGACATAAGTTTATAATTATCACAACAATATATTTTACAAAGTGGGTAGATGCCATGCGCTTATCCTCTTGTACTGACATTCAAGTGTAAATTTATCGTAAACCAAATCCTATCATGGTATGCCATTCCAAGCATGCTTTTCCTAGATAATTGCAATCCTTATAAAAAATAAGGATGTTGTAAAAATCTATGCTTAGTTTAAAATCCAACATAAATGGCCGATCCATATTACCCACAAGGTAGTGGTCAAGTCAAAGGTTCCAATAAAACTTTAATAAAAATATTAAAGAACTTGTTAGCAAAACCGATAGGTATTGGCATTTGTAGCTATATCCAACTTTATGGGCATACCACACTAGTGTAAGAACTTTGATTGATGCCACACCCTATACCTTAGTCTATGGGACTAAGGCCATATTGCCTTTAAACTAGAAGTTCCATCCCTTAGAATCCTTCTAAAGGATGTGTTTGTTGGTGATGAGTATCACCATGCATTCCTTAGCAAACTAGAATTGCTTGACAAAAAGCATATTCATACCTTAGAGAATTTATGAGTTTATCATAAAATACTTAAGAAAGCCTATGGGAAGGAGTTGTAGCCTTGTTCCTTTGGAGTAGATAACTTTGTCCTTAAATAAAACCATAAAAAAACTAATGCAAAAGAGGATCGTAAAGGTAAATTTGAACCCAATTGGTTAGGTCCATTCATAGTGACAACCAAGTATGGATCAGGTGCATATTGCTTGGCCACATTAAATAGTAAGAAATACAAAGAACCTAAAAATATATTGCACTTAAAATATATTATGTTTGACTTTGCATGTTTGCCTACCCATGTGCTTGAAATCATTTTTCTTGCATCTCATAAAGTTACTAAGGGTCATCCCACAATGAAGTGATGATGATACTAGCTAGAAAATAGTGTCACTTGCATTGCATTTGTAGTAGGTTACTGAGCTAGTGGACCTCCTTGATGACTCTCCATAATCCTTGTTAATATTTTATCTTATGGAACCTCGAAGGAAATATGAAATTAGTTACATCATAATGTTGCTATGCTTCAATGCCTTGGATTTTCCCTCAATATGGTAAGATGTCCAGAGGATTACATGCATCGTCTTGCTTGATCATGGGTTTACCTACTGCATAACCAAATGCCAATTCTCTTGCTTGTGTTCATATGCTTGTCATATGGAGTCAAGATGATTCATCGTGATCCATGATGATCCTAGTAGGATAGATTTCATTATAGATTGCATCTTAGTTAGGTAACTGAGGTAGACAATTTCTCTAGCAACTCTTTCTGAATGCACATCTCATCACTTCTTCAACATCTCCTCTATCTCATTTTCACCATATTTCCTCTTACTTGCTAGCACTCCATGATGACTTTGCTATTACAATGCCAAATTAAGTATGAATATAAAAGGGTAGTCTAAGCTAGCAAGTTCCACCCTAAGATAATTTCTCTCTCTTAAATCTTCTATCACAATATATTTTGATTCATCTCTACACCTAGGAAAAGTGGGTGATAAAATCATCTAATTACTGACAAGTGCTCAAAAATCGTAAGGAATCCATAAAAATTGGATTATTATATCAAAAATTATTCCTATGTGTAGGGATCTATCAAAAATATCAATCTCATCCATATTTATATCACTTCATTAGACACTATTTCTCATTATCATATTCATTAATTTATGATTCATTCTTATACCTAGAAAGAGGGTAGGGTAGAATAATTTAACACTTGACAAGCGTTATCATATCTATATACCAAAAAAACAAGGAATTATTTTGTCAAACCTTCTTCCTTAGTATAAGGATCTATCATAAATTTGAAAATAACAAACACAACTTCATCAATTGTTGAGTTTATCATTATACCTAAAACCGATGGATGAGAAGGATTATCCATTACATACCAAGTGTTTAACACACCTAAAAATAATGGATAATTATTTTAGATATCCAACCTTGATATACAATTTTATCAATATTATCACACAACCTTATTTCTCTATTAAATTAGGGTAATGTGATGAAGCATAATTGCTAACAACCCTATATCATCGATTCTTAGTCACAAGCATCAATCAGAACTAGTTTTGAATATTTTTAATCATTATTAATCTTAAAATATACAACAAATCACATGTATGATTTTGCATAGTTGCATGTTGCATATATGCATAGATTACTTGTCCATTTAACAAGCCTTTTGTGGGTCAAAATATGAGAATTATTTTTCGATCAAATGGTTTTCATTGAAAATATTTACAGGGAATAATTCCCATGTTCTCTCCCACAAAATCCTTGAGATAATTATATTTGCACATCATTTCACTCTTATTTTCATGATTATAGTTTAGCATGGATGATTGAGCATGTAGAATTAGGGGACCCTGAAGTGATGATGACAACTAGTTAGGTTAGCTCATATGCATTACACTTACACTAGGTCATTGATGCTAAGTGGGTCCATATCTTAGGAGTTGTTTTTTATGCATTTTTTATCTTACTCTACTAGGATGCAACGATTACCTCTTAACATTATACTTGGGATCATGTGCTAGTATTTGTTTTCTTTATTTTGGTTTAATTATTTGTATTGCATAAATTCTCTATCCTAGGATTTTTGAGGAAGTAACAATGTAGATTATTCCTTGCTTAATGACTTTCAACACACAAAATTGACAAGGGATAACCCCTCTCTATCATCCTTCCCTAAGATGACCTAAGCTCATAGCTTTTGCGGGATTGAGAATGAAAGTAATTGAAGAACACAAGCTTATACTGAGAGGGGGGGTGAACAGTATAAGACCTCTTTTTACTTTTCCTTTATACTTCAAAACAGTAAAGCAATATATCCAAAGCAATATCAAAACAATGCACAAGATCATCCACAAAGTGACACAACAATTTTAACGTGGTTCATCCACAAAACTTTTCTCTAAAAGTTATCTCAAAGTTCTTTGGGAAACCTTCCCAATTACAATGTTTATGAGCCTCGGCTCAAAGGAGATACCTTCCCCCAATCTGAATTTATGAGCCTCTGCTCAAAGGAGATACCTTCCCCTACCTCTGCTCTGGCTGGTGATCCTCTAGAAGACCTCTGCCTCCGCTGCCCTTAGCAAATGGAACTCTATCCACAGAAGACACCTGTCTTCCCTGCTCTGGCTGGAGACCTCTGTCCTCAACTCTATCACCTCAAAAGCTGGTCCTCGAATCTGCACTAAACACAGTCCTTCGGTCTAGCACAAATGTCCTCGGGTTCTTCTCATAGAACCAATGCACCTCTGTCCTCAAGTTCTCTGATAGAACTATCAAACTCAGCTTCACAAGTCCTCTGCTAGGACCTGTCCAAATCTGCTCACAAGTCCCCAAAGGAACCTATCCAAAACCTGCTCACAAGTCCCCAATGGAACCTGTCCAAAACCTGCTCACAAGTCCCCAACGGAACCTGTCCAAAACCTGCTCACAAGTTCATCAAGAAAAACTTGCTTGGCATGAACCCACAAAGAGAATGGTTAGAGACCCAATGTGATTCATCAACCTCATAGAAGCATAAAGAGAATTGTTAGAGACTCAATATGTTCTATACTTAACTCCCAATCTCAATCTCAACTCAATCTCAAATCTCATAAGAATAAGATAGATGTAATATGCTTTTCTCAAGAACATGAAACACAACCCAACAATTGCCAACCAAGCAATATCTCATATAACAATGATACTCATGTTCTTTCCAACAACCAATATCTTTTCTCAACCAATTAGGGCTTCAACAACAATGCTCAAAGACAAGGTTTAACCAACATCATTCAACTCAACATTAACCTTGAAGCATTCAACCAATCATCACAAGAAAAGGAAACAAGTAGAAATCCTTTTCCCTCCAAAGATATTTGAACAAAACAGCCACCCACACAATATCACCAAATGCAAAGAATAACTTGTTCAAATCAACTCAATGGAGTAAGCCCAATATCATGAATCAAGTAAAAGCAATAACTTGATCAAACAACCTCTATGGAAGCAACTCAACCATCAACCTCAAAACAGCCAACCAAGGGTTTCACCAACTCAAAGCAAGTAGCAAGACTCACAAACATAAACCCTAGTGCACAATGCTTCCACTACCTCAAACCAGAATTATGCATTCACCAAAACTCTCATCAATGATAACAATGCATAAGTAGTCTTCAACAAACCAGAAAATAGGATTTACACCCAACCAAAGGAAACCTAGTTGAATACCTTTTCACTCCAATCTTATTTCAGGAAAACATACACCAATCATACTCATAAGAAGAATGTGCCCATACCTTATTGAAGATGAAGAAGATCTCACAAATTTGTCATAACCATAACCACCTTTTTGCCAAACTCAAGAAGGTTAGTAGACAACATATTTCTTTAATATTTCCTCAAGAATATTCCTTGGTCCAAATATAATCAAGGTTCTATGTCTTCTTCTTTCAACCTCATTCAACAAATCATTCATAACATATTTCTTATATTCACCTTATCACTCCTTAAAAAATATACCCTTTTAGTTTTTACTAACCTTATAAAATCTTATATCTTCTCAAACCTTAGAACAAAAACTTATTTTAATGTTCAAAAGGAAAATCCTTATAACTCCCCAAAAACACTTAACCATCTATTACTTCATAATCCAACAATAAAGTAATAATAAAAAACTTTATAGCATACCTTTTATTGCAACAACATATTGGCGCTCACGGCCTCCAAAAAATCTCTAAGAGATTTGAACCTTCACTCGACTTCCAACAAAGCGCATTAGCATATGCTCGATCTCCGACTGTGCTATTCCCACAGTTGACACCTCTAAAAACTTTGACAAATTTAAACTCTTCTATCTTGCCACGTTTGTCTTAGATGAAAATTTATTTCCTCTTTCAACCTCGATAAGGTTCAAACCCATTATCTTCCTTCCACGCAAGGCTACGTTGACCATTATATCTCACTCATTCACTAGCTCAACTTCTTTTCTAGACCAATCCCTAATTGCATACTTAAAAAATATCCCTCATTTTGTGCCATTCAAAACCTGAGCTTGAAAGATCGATATCTCACTTTCAACTACCATCCAATCTTTGTTTTGACTCTCTTACTTTCTACCATGCATTCTCAAGAATACCCACATATACATTTTTCAATCTTTCTACTTCATCAACTCTCACACTTTTGACCACACTCGCCTGCCTTCCTCCTTCGCTGGCTAACGATGTCGAAAATGAAATGCACGGGGATAATATCAAATTCTTCGCTCAACATTAATGAAATTCATTGCCTCATTTTATATGCACTATGATGCATTTTTAACATGTCGGCCCTTTTAATTTAATTTAAAATTTAAATTTAAATTTTAAATAAATAAAATTTAAACTAAATATTTAAAATTAAATATCTTCATCACCGGGGCACCTTTTTCAACGAAACGAAGAGCCAACTTGGGTTTTAAGAAAAACCCATTTCAAATCTGTTGTCCATGGTTTTAAATAAAACCTTTTATTTTTCCTGCCTTGGTTTTCACAAAAACCCTTTCACTTCTTGACATCAATGACAACATCAACACTTGAGCAAAGGCAATGTACCCAATGTACCCAAAATTGCCAACAATCTCCCCCTTTGTCATTGATGGCAAACCTTTACTGAAAAACACTTCTTAAGAGCCAAAACTGAAACCCACAACTGAGAATCTACCTTTGAAGTTTTGCTCCCCCTGACTTGAAGCTTTCCTCTTCACTTGAAGCTCTCCCCCTTACTCATATCTCTCCCCCTTTGTCATCAATGGCAAAGGGCCACCTTTGGGGCTCGGGACTAAGAATGAGCCTCTTAGCTTAGTCCCTCCCCCACCTCCTGTTGAGGTGATTAATTCTGGGGTGGGAGTAAAACTCCCATTAGGCACTGATCATCATCAGCGTCTATAACTTCCTTGTCGGGCCTTCTCTTGAACTCTTTGTCCATATTCCTGTTCCTGTTTCTGATCTTGTTCTCTGTTCTTAGCCATGCCTTGATCCTTGGACCTGATCATGCCACTTGTTTCTGTTCCTGTACCTTGGAAGTTCAGCTCTACACTGTCTAGCTATGTGACCTTCATTGTTGCACTTATAACAAGTAACAATGTTATTTCTTTGAGGCATACCTGTTCTTTGAATCCACCTATTCCGACCAAACTTGTTCCTATTATTTGCCTTGCAATGAACTGCCTTGTGCCCAAACTAATTGACAAGAGTAGCAATACCCTTGAAAGAAATTACCACTTCTGAAACTGTCATTTACCTTCTTCACTTGAGCCATGCAATGTGAAGCCATGTGACCAAACCTGTGACAAGCAAAACATCTGCCTTGAAACTTTCCTTTATTTGACTTCTTAGGTCCTAAAAACTTCTCCTTCTTCTCATTCTGAATTCTGTTTTCTGTTTCTATGCATCTATCATTCAAGGACTCATGATCTGAAATACTTTCCTCATTAGAACTCTCTTCCTTTTGGAGTCTCTTACTAGACTCTCCAACTTGTTCCTTGTGTGGCTTAACAAAACCAAGGCCTGTTTTATCTCGTTGTCTTTCTTTGACCTTTGATAAGAGATTTAACCTTTTTGGAGCTTTCTTGAAACCCTGTAGAGCTTATCCTTGTACTCTTTATTTTCCTCTTTCAACGAAGCCATTTTCTGTTCTAATTCACTATACTCAAGCACCTTAGATTCTAACTCATTCTTGAGTTCTTGTGCCTTAGCCATAGAGACGTCAAGACTTTCTATAAGTTCATCTCTCTCCATACAACATTCATCTAACTTATCCTTGAGTCTAGCATTCTTCTTTCTTTCCTTTTTCAAAGCACTAAGAGCATTAATAAGTTCACCTTTAAGATTTACTTCCTCTATATGTTTGCTTTTTGAATTATCAAGGCCTTTTTCAGATTTCTTATCACTAGAGGTGCTACCCTTTTCAAAAACCATACATGCATCTTCCTTATCATTTTCTGAAGCATCCTCATACATACTAGCAACCAAATCATTATTTGTGCAATTATCCTCAAGGTGCCCAAAATTTCCATATCTAAGACATTTCATGATAATGAATCTATGTTTCGGTTCTTCCTCCTTTTCTGATATGAACAATATCTCATTTTTATAATCACCTGAAGAACTTTCACTATCACTACTAGAACACTTACTTGCTTTGTCAAGGTAGACGCTCTTCTTGTGCTTGTGAGAATGCCTCTTTTCTTGATTGTTGTGCTCATCTTTGATTTTAAGAGTTGTATTGGCCTCTTCTAGTTGTTTCTTCAATGAAACAATCTCTTCTTTTTGTTTGCAGCAAACAGTCTCTTTCTCATTGATCTGAGACTTGAGAGTTTCTTCACTCTTTTTGAACTCTTCTATTTTCAGCTTCAGATTGCTAACAACTTTGTTAGATTCCTCTTCATGTTTGCTGTATATACCGACTTTATTACTCATTTCTTCTGTCTGCATTCTTAAACCGTCAATTTCTTTTTCTAGCTTGTCTGCAATACTCTGTTTTCCTAGATGATTGCATTTCGAGATCTTCAAAAATTTTCTTGTAATCTTCTCGCTTGTACTTTCAAGCTGGTGATTATATCTTCTCGCATCCTCAACCTTTTTACTCAGGTCTGAAATCAGTTTCTGTTTCCAATTTTCTTCTGCATCACTTCCTTCTTCATCACACTCTTGTTCTGAATCTGTTTCTTCACCAATTTTGAACGGATCATCTTCATCTTCATTGCTACTAAACCCATGGCAATGATGATCATTGTGATAGAGTTGACCACAAACAAAACATTCTCTTCCTTGTGAGCAATCATCTACAAAGTGACCGGTCTTCCCACATTTGGTGCAAAACTTTATTAATCTGGCTTGTTCTCCACTGTTTGATTCATCTCTTGAATCTATTTCCATTCCCAAAGTAGCAACATTGAGTTCATCTTCATTTTATTTCATGACCATGTGAGATTTCTTCTTCTTGTGTCTTATGGTTTTGCTTTTGCCTTTCCTTGCCATTTGTGTTCTTGTAAGATCTTCCTTTAAGCTGTTAAACTTTTCGAAGGCACCCGCTCTGATACCAATTGAAGAACACAAGCTTATACTGAGAGGGGGGGTGAACAGTATAAGACCACTTTTTACTTTTCCTTTATACTTCAAAATAGTAAAGCAACATATCCAAAGCAATATCAAAACAATGCACAAGATCATCCACAAAGTGACACAACAATTTCAACGTGGTTCATCCACAAAACTTTTCTCTAAAAGTTATCTCAAAGTTCTTTGGGAAACCTTCCCAATTACAATGTTTATGAGCCTCGGCTCAAAGGAGATACCTTCCCCCAATCTGAATTTATGAGCCTCTAGCTCAAAGGAGATACCTTCCCCTACCTCTCGCTCCGGTCGGTGATCCTCTAGAAGACCTCTCGCCTCCGCTGCCCTTAG
This sequence comes from Wollemia nobilis, assembly GCA_028583015.1. Classification (NCBI taxonomy): domain Eukaryota; kingdom Viridiplantae; phylum Streptophyta; class Pinopsida; order Araucariales; family Araucariaceae; genus Wollemia; species Wollemia nobilis. The sequence goes on from JAQPPZ010000367.1 coordinate 2,700,588, forward strand.
CAAATGGAACTCTATCCATAGAAGACACCTGTCTTCCCTGCTCTGGCTGGAGACCTCTGTCCTCAACTCTATCACCTCAAAAGTCTGGTCCTCGAATCTGCACTAAACACAGTCCTTCGGTCTAGCACAAATGTCCTCGGGTTCTTCTCATAGAACCAATGCACCTCTGTCCTCAAGTTCTCTGATAGAACTATCAAACTCAGCTTCACAAGTCCTCTGCTAGGACCTGTCCAAATCTGCTCACAAGTCCCCAAAGGAACCTATCCAAAACCTGCTCACAAGTCCCCAATGGAACCTGTCCAAAACCTGCTCACAAGTCCCCAATGGAACCTGTCCAAAACCTGCTCACAAGTTCATCAAGAAAAACTTGCTTGGCATGAACCCACAAAGAGAATGGTTAGAGACCCAATGTGATTCATCAACCTCATAGAAGCATAAAGAGAATTGTTAGAGACTCAATATGTTCTATACTTAACTCCCAATCTCAATCTCAACTCAATCTCAAATCTCATAAGAATAAGATAGATGTAATATGCTTTTCTCAAGAACATGAAACACAACCCAACAATTGCCAACCAAGCAATATCTCATATAACAATGATACTCATGTTCTTTCCAACAACCAATATCTTTTCTCAACCAATTAGGGCTTCAACAACAATGCTCAAAGACAAGGTTTAACCAACATCATTCAACTCAACATTAACCTTGAAGCATTCAACCAATCATCACAAGAAAAGGAAACAAGTAGAAATCCTTTTCCCTCCAAAGATATTTGAACAAAACAGCCACCCACACAATATCACCAAATGCAAAGAATAACTTGTTCAAATCAACTCAATGGAGTAAGCCCAATATCATGAATCAAGTAAAAGCAATAACTTGATCAAACAACCTCTATGGAAGCAACTCAACCATCAACCTCAAAACAGCCAACCAAGGGTTTCACCAACTCAAAGCAAGTAGCAAGACTCACAAACATAAACCCTAGTGCACAATGCTTCCACTACCTCAAACCAGAATTATGCATTCACCAAAACTCTCATCAATGATAACAATGCATAAGTAGTCTTCAACAAACCAGAAAATAGGATTTACACCCAACCAAAGGAAACCTAGTTGAATACCTTTTCACTCCAATCTTATTTCAGGAAAACATACACCAATCATACTCATAAGAAGAATGTGCCCATACCTTATTGAAGATGAAGAAGATCTCACAAATTTGTCATAACCATAACCACCTTTTTGCCAAACTCAAGAAGGTTAGTAGACAACATATTTCTTTAATATTTCCTCAAGAATATTCCTTGGTCCAAATATAATCAAGGTTCTATGTCTTCTTCTTTCAACCTCATTCAACAAATCATACATAACATATTTCTTATATTCACCTTATCACTCCTTAAAAAATATACCCTTTTAGTTTTTACTAACCTTATAAAATCTTATATCTTCTCAAACCTTAGAACAAAAACTTATTTTAATGTTCAAAAGGAAAATCCTTATAACTCCCCAAAAACACTTAACCATCTATTACTTCATAATCCAACAATAAAATAATAATAAAAAATCTTTATAGCATACCTTTTATTGCAACAACATATTGGCGCTCACGGCCTCCAAAAAATCTCTAAGAGATTTGAACCTTCACTCGACTTCCAACAAAGCGCATTAGCATATGCTCGATCTCCGACTGTGCTATTCCCACAGTTGACACCTCTAAAAACTTTGACAAATTTAAACTCTTCTATCTTGCCACGTTTGTCTTAGATGAAAATTTATTTCCTCTTTCAACCTCGATAAGGTTCAAACCCATTATCTTCCTTCCATGCAAGGCTATGTCGACCAGTTATATCTGTCACTCATTCACGTAGCCCGAGACGTTCTATTCCGTAGAGCCGAGATGCCCTGAATTGCATACTTAAAAAATAGTCCCTCGATTTTGTGCCATTCAGAAACCTTGAGCTTCGAAAGGATCGATATCGTGCGCTTCGCAACTACCATCCAATCGTTTGTTTTGACTCTGCATTACTTTGCTGACCATGCGTTCTCAACTGGAGGATGAGCGCCACATGGATACGTGTTTTCGATCTCCGCGTAGCTTCATCAATGGGCTCTCACACTTTTGACCACACAATCGCCTGCCTTCCTCCTTCGCTGGTGCAGACGATGTCGAAAACGAAATGCACGAAAATAGATATCAAATCCTTCGCTTAATCTTTAATGAAATCCATTGCCACATTTTATATGCACTATGATGCATTGATTAACACGTCGGCACTTTTAATTTAATTTAAAATTTTAATTTAAATTTTAAATAAATAAAATTTAAACTAAATATTTAAAATTAAATATCTTCATCACCGGGGCACCTTTTTCAACGAAACGAAAAGCCAACTTGGGTTTTAAGAAAAACCCATTTCAAATATGTTGCCCATGGTTTTAAATAAAACCTTTTATTTTGCCTGCCTTGGTTTTCACAAAAACCCTTCCGCTTCTTGACATCAATGACAACATCAACACTTGAGCAAAGGCAATGTACCCAATGTACCCAAAATTGCCAACAGTAATATCTTGCTCAAATAGTTTCCATACCTAAGAATGCAACACCATAGACATTTACAATAAATAATTTCCATCCTACTTCACTCAAAAGCATTGAGCCCTTGATTGTTTGATAGTTTTGCATAATTATTGATATCATGACTTCCTAATTGAACAAGTTGCATGACTAGTTTAGCATTTATAAATTAGGGCATTTTAAGATGAGGTGATGATGACCACTATTTAGGATAATATACACTTGAATTGCATTCACACTAAGTCTCTAATGCTAGAAGATCCTTACCCTTTGGATTGTATACATATGTTGTGTGTTTAATCAATATTATCATTTAGCATGATCTATTTATTTTTACTTTTGTATTATTGAGTGATATATATCGGTTTACTCCATTGGTTTTGTCCCTTGTAACAACTTTGACAAGACTAAAATAACATGAAGTATAATAGACTATTGTTTGTCAAGTTGTTGTCAGTGGATAAAATTATGGTTTAAATCATTCTAATTCTACCCAGTCTCCTTAGTAACTCTTTTTATGATAATAACATACTTTCCAAATCAATGCAATCTTGTTATACTGTAAAAAGGAGTTTGCATGAGAGGAAATTAGATAGATAACCATCAAGATGTAATAAATAACCCAAACTCTATACACAATTATAGATCTAGTGAAAATTTCCTAAAATATATATTGATTTCCATATTTTCATACTTGCATTAGTCATTTGATGTATGAATTAGCTTAGGTATGCATTAACATTAAAGATAACTAGGAATTATTTTTAACCATTGACTAGCATATGGTAGACATGAGCCAATCATTGGTTAGAATCAATCCATAGTTCTCAAAGGCAATGAACTTATATGCTTCTATATTTCAAATGTGGTCTCCAAAAATCGAATCAATCTTACTATCCTAAAAATATTATCTACTTGACAAATGATATCAATCCCTAAGTTGTAGGGATGGATAACTATAACACTTTATAAAACATCATTTATCCCAACTTGTTTCATTCAAGACCTCTTTTTAGCACCTGTTAGGTGATGAATTAAGCATACCTCATTTCTTCATAGGATCTAATAAAAGCCTCAAATAATTCATTTTACAATAAATTAACCTCAATTACTCTATCGATTCATAAGCATATGGACAAGATCTATTTTCTTAAGGATTAACATAACATCTTGAATCTTGCAAACATGCTAAAGGATAAATATCCCATGACATCAGTATCTCTGATGGAAAGGAATCCTATAAAAATATTAATCACATATATTTACCAAATAAGCCTTGTAACTTGGGGCATTAAACATAAATATAAATCAATGTCATAAAATTTCCAACTTAGCAATAAGGAAATAGACTATCCAACTCAGCAATAAGGACATAGACTATCCAACTCAACAATAAGAATACAAACTATCTATTGGTCAAAATGACAACACCCAGGGAAATAAAGGTACTCTCCTCAAAATTTTCTAAGGAAGAGGAGTCATGATAGCACAATATTTTGCCCGGCCAGGACCAAGAAATGAAGAAGAGTCACAATAGTGTGACATTTTGGAGAGCCAGCATCCAGTAAAGAAGAAGAGTCAGGATAGCATAATATTTTGGAGAGCCAGTAGCCAAAAAGGAAGAGTCACGATAGCATGAAATTTTGGAGAGCCAGCAACCAAAAATTAAGAAGATTCACAATAGTGTGATAATTTAGAGATCCAGCAGCTAGAAAAGAAGAAGATTCATGATAGCACGACATTTTTGAGAGCCAAGCGCAAGCCAAGAAGAAGAGTCATGATAGCATGACATTTTGGAGAACCAAGCACGAGCTAAGGAGAAAAGTCATGATAGCATGACATTTTTGAAGAACAAGCAAACCATGATATCTAAAAGGAAGTGGAGAAGATCTCTGTAACAAGAATATCATAACCTTTTTGGTTAAGAGACATCATGGCTAAAATAATATTTTTGTAAAAAGAAATATCTTGATATTTAACCACTTCTTTGCTAGAATAAGCCTGTGGGCAGTCTGTTGTAACAAATTTCAATTTTTTGTTATGTAAAACTCTATATATAGGATGAGTGACCTAATTTCATGGTCGGCTCTTAGGTGTTTAAAATACTATGTATTCAAACTTCTGAAAGATTAATAGAGATCATTCATCATGGTTATGGGCTCATTTGGTGTGCAAGTATGTATGTGTTTGTCTATTGGTAATTTAATATTTATTGAACGTATCATGCATTAATTCTTGAGATGAATTTCTATGTTAAAAGTTCTATAAGATCTGCAATTTACTTCATGGATAAACTGCTATAGAGATATACACTGAACGATCTTAATTTCTATGCTTTGGTTCTCATTACATTTTTTGCAAAAGCTTGAAGTAGTTGTATGTTGTTGCTTAATTTGTACCTTAATATCTCCTAGCATTGGCTATATTTCCCTCTCTTTAAGCATTCCTTTCTCTCTCTCATTTTTCCATAAAAAGAAAGGAACTTGCCTTCTTTGGATACTGAACCAGGTATACTCTGTTTGATCCTGGTATTTCAATGTTAATTAAGTCCTTGGGGCAAATCATAACCTAAGGTGGATTTAGTTCCAACGGTTTTTGGCACGCTTGGTGGGACCCAAATCCCACACATATATATAGTCAAAGCCCCGATGAAGCCTTTTCCCTGTTAAACATTATTATCACCTGGCGACTCTACGTAGGAAAGGAACCTTGAAGAAAAAATCCTTAACCAATATCTGGTAATGAACCATATTTATGATAACAAGATCTAAAGCAAAAAATTTAGAAGAGCCTATAGATATTTTCAAATTACACCTTGGTAGCCTTTGAGCTAACCTAATTTTGGTTGCTAGAATAGTTCCTACTTGTGATAGCAATCGAAGGCAAGCAAATAATTCATGTATAATATTCCCTAGCACTGCTGCTATCAAAACCCCAACTCTAGTTACCAACACAACTAAAATGGCTGGAAACTTGCCAGTTCTACCTTACCCTTTGTAGAATCATACAGGCCCTTTAAATATTAGGATACAACATCCAATACCAGTAGTGGCTCTGAAAGCGCTACCCCAGTATGATGGTACTGGAAAGACATCATATGAACATTGCTTGTATGTGGTTGCATTGGCATCAATATATGACATCGTAGAGAAATACGTGATGATCAAGTTGCTGATTATTTCCTTAAAAGAAAAAATGCTCTACTGGTATAGAGCCCTTGAAAACTAGTCAATATCTACCTGGGCTCAGCTCACCAGTAAATTGGTGGAAGAATTTAATGAGCATACCGATCCCTTTTTCTTAGTGAATCAGTTTAATGCCATTTAGAAACACCCTCAAGAAGATATCGTAGATTTTAATATACGTTTTAGTCGAACCTGGAAGAAAGTCCCTGATGGTCTGAGACCAGTGCAAGAAGGAGCTATATACTACTATTTGAGAGCTTTCAATTCAGAGATAAGTATGGCTATTAGGCAGTCTTGAGTAACAAATTTTGCTTAAATCTATCTAGAAGCACAGAAAACAAAAAAGGACTTGATCTCCATAGGGAGATTTCCTTCCAAGATAATTCCACCCATATTTCCAAATTTCTCTCAAATTTCAAGTGTTGCTTCTCTAGTTCCCCCTACAAATCCAAATGTCAGTCTTCCCAAGTGGAATGGACAGCTGAGCATCCCACTCCTACCAGCACCCTCTCCACTTTTGATACTTCCTTCTACCCTTGCACCTTCCCCAGTAGCAAACACATTTACTTAAGACCCCCAACTGACAATCTTGCAAGATTTGCAAGCCTCGTACAAGACTCTATCAAATAAACTCATATCTATGGAACGAAGAGAAGTGAAAAGAAACTCTTAATCGAGACATTATCCACAAGTAACTAGAGATCAAGCCTCCTCTAGTGGATGAAATTATAAAAAACAAATATGATTTACACTAATGAAGAGGGTGGACCCAACAATGATTCACCAGAGGAATCATCCTTTTGGATTTCCACATACAATGATCCTCACTGTGAAACTGCTTGCATGATTCATCAAGATCAGGTCTAGAAACTGGCTACAAAAAATGCAGAAAGGTCCCTCAAAGGTCAAGTAAACATAATCAGAGAATATGATTAGAATTTTATGATGCCCTCTCTAGAACATGTCTCAATTCTAACTATATCAGGAAAGAAATCTTTTTAGGTTGACCCTAAAGACCTTAATACTTTAAAGGTACCTATAACTACAAAGAGTCCTATTGAGAAGATACCTCCACCAAATTTAGATCCAAAAGGAGGAGAAATACGAAAAGAATCATATCCAGCTAAAGAAATGAAAACTCAAGAGAAATCCAGAGAAAATTTAAGGTACCCTTCATTAACTAAACATCAAAGAGTTGATGCTACTCAGGGATACAGAAACAAGTTTGACACGACAGTAAAGGAAAAGAGTGTTGATTCTCTTCCATTCAATATTATTGAAGAAATAAAGAAGACTCCTTCCAAAGCCACTATGTATGAAGCCCTACGGATCCCGGGACAGATTGACCTACTATAGGAATCATTGAAATCTATGAAAAATAAGGATAAAGATCTAGTTAAATTGAGCTCTGTCGAAGCGAGTCTTACTTGCAATTTAGGAAAGAATAGACCTCATCCCTTATATTTGTCTCTTCAAATGGAAGGATGGGTAGTCCATAATTGTATGATCGAATCTGGAGCCACAACTACTATTATGCCTAAAGAAGTATGTGATATTATGAGGATGGAATATACCAGAAGTACTCTAGGATTCTTGCAACTTGATGGAACTCTTGTAAAAATAGTAGGTGTGATCAAATATATACCTATTGTTCTTCATAGACTCCCTCAACTTACAGTTATACAAGAAGTGGTAGTATTTGATTTGGAACCTTATTTTGGCATGTGCCTATCTAGAGAATTTAACGCTAAAATAGGAGGATATCTATCTCTCAATTTTCACACCTTGAAATTCCATTCAAAAGTAGAATGATGAAGATATTCAATGAGAAACCCTCCACCTTCCATGTCGAGAAGCTTGGAGAAGAGAAAAACTCTACTACTGTGAACATGATGACTGAAGAACTGACATATTTGAGTCTCATGGAAGAAGCCCTTAATGAGTTGCAAGAGTAAGACCAGTTTTCCCTCTTAGATTTCAATGCCATGATCGAGACAGATTTGGGAAGTTACACCATTCAGAATCCTAAGAATAGCAAATTCACTTTTTCCCCACTACCTTATATATCTACTAATAAATTATAAAAAAATTTCTTTGATGGCACCAGATGCAAGAATGGAGTAGGAGAAAACATTGTCCTAATAAATCCAACTGGTGAAGAGAAGGTCTTCTCTTACAGGTTAACCTGGAGTTGCACCAATAATGCAGCAGAATATGAGGCACTCTATTTAGGTCTGAAAGAGGCAAAAAATATGGGTATTAAACAACTACAAATTTTTGGCTATTCTGAGCTAATAGTAAATCAGGTGACAAGAAAATGTGTAAGCAAACATCATTATATTAAGGCTTACAAGAATAAAGTCTGGGACTTTCTAGAATTTTTTGAATCCTTGAACATGAAAGCAATCCCTACAGAGAAAAACACGCATGTAGATTTGTTGGCTTTAGTAGGAGCAAAATTTTATCCTATAAGAAATGTTATTCAAAAATACAAAATAGTCATATTGATATATAGACCTTCTGTACTTGATAGAGATACCTTCTAGCAGGTTTTTGAGAATGATCAGCATATAGTGGACTTCCTAGTTCATGAGATGAACTATTCCAAAGATAGAGTAAATGAAGACGAAGAAGAGGTAAATGTCATCCAGTTGAAAAATAATCACATCCCTAAGGGTTTGGTCACACTTGAGTCTCTATTTGATAACAATGACAGGTCAACAGGTCATAAGATGAAAGTAGACAAACACAGATATAAGGAAGGTCAAATGGGACCTGATAAAGCCATAAAAGTAAAGGGTAAAAACTACAGATAAAGAACTGGATGAAATCATAGAATTGTGTAAGGAATTTCCAAACATAATTGCTTGGACCTATGGTGATCTAAGGGTGTACTCAAAATAAATAATCCAACATACAATCGAGCTTCAAGAAGGCGCTAAACCTTTCTACCAAAAGCAATGACTAGTAAATCCAAAAATAGAGTCATTGATGAAACAAGAGTTGTTGAAAATACTAGGCTAAGATTGTATACCCAATAAAACACTCTACATGGGTCGCTAATTTGGTACCAGTAAGAAAGAAGAATGGAGATATTCGATTGTGTTGAATTTTGCAATCTGAACAAAGCTTCACTCAAGGATCATCACCCTCTCCCACAAATCAATTAGATCTTGCACACAATGGCCGAAGATGAAAGGTTTTCTCTGTTAGATGATTTCTCTGGGTATAATCAGGTATGGGTCAAAGATGAAGACCAATTTAAAACAACGTTCACAACCAAATGGGGAGAATTTGCTTACCAAAGGATGCCATTTGGGTTATCAAACGTTGGAGCGACTTTTCAAAGAGCTATGGACATGGCCTTTGGAGAACTTGTGAACAAGATAATAGTGATATACCTGGATGATATGACTGTTTTCTCTCATAGGAAAAAAGATCATATAACTCACCTTAGGAGAGTACTGGAAAAATATCGAGAGTTTGGGATATCCATAAACCCCAAAAAGTCTATTTTCGTCGTAGAGGAGGGAATTCTACTCGGCCATGTAGTTTCAAAAATAGGTCTAGCCATAGAATTCAACAGAGTGAAAGCCTTATTGGAACTTTCCCTCCACTTAAAAAAAAAGGGCTTGTAGTAATTTTTTGGTCAAATCAATTTCGTACATAAATTCATAGCAGATTTCACGCAAATTGTTAAACCTATGATTGAATTGTTGAAAAAAGATGCCATCTTTAAATGGAATGATGCAAGAAAAGAATATTTTCAATAGATCAAGGAGCAAATAGCTCAAGCTCTTATCTTGGTAAATCCAAAATACTCCAAGGATTTTATCTTGTATGCCATAGGTGAACAGGGAAGCTATGCCACAGTACTCACTCAGAAAGGAGTTGACAATGAAGAAAGACCTATCACTTTTCTAAGTAAAAGTATGCACGAACATGAGGAAAAGTATAATTTCATTGAAAAATAGATTTATGCTATCATGAAGTCCCTAAAAAGTTTAGACACTTCTTATCACAGATAAAAATCATAGTTTATACAATTCACCCTGATGTACGAAGCTTCATCACCCAAGGAGAGCCCAGTGATACAAGAGTCAGCTAGGTAACTAAAATATAAGAATATGACATAGAAATACACCCAACCAAACTATTTAGAGGTAGAGAATTATGCCAGGAACTTGCAAAACAAGAATCAACAGACTATGTAGCTTGCCAGGCCCGAGTCAATACTAGAGGAAGATCAATCTTCAGAACAACTTGATTGGGTGAAGGAATTAATCAGGTATTTTCAGAATGGAACATGTCTAGCCAACTTGAACGCTTCCAAAAGAAGAAGATACATGATTCAAGATCTAAAATACACTTCATATGCACAACAATATCACTCTAAGGATGGCTAGTAATAGCCAATGCAAATAATGCACTTTGCGATGACCATACCGCAAAAGTGGCCACCACATGTACCATCGTACACTTTGGCAATTGCCCAAGTAGCTTCCTATTGTTCTAAGCAATGAAGGAGAATTCCTTCATAGCTCTGATGATATAAAATATCTCCTAACAAGACATGCTTTACCACTTTCTTCTTGAGTGTTCTTTTGGCAGCATGCGACAATCTAGGTGGGAGGCTACCAAGCTTGAGGTAGTCTCGAATGGGAGTATACCAATCCTACTGTGTAGAAGCTTCGATGATGTGAATGGCCTGGTCCTTTAAAATTTCATCCCTAGCGAATGTTGATTGTGGGAGAACTTGTAAGAATAGCATGGTATTGCTATAAAAAGGGGTTTGGGGGAATAAGGACCCCCAATAGGCACGATTCAGGTGATCATAAATTTGTGAGAACCTATCATGAGATGGTTCAATTTGAATCAAGTGGATGCCAGGCATGGATTCGGAGCTCTCGCACTTCATCACAGGTTGTGATAGCATTTTAACATGAATGGTGGTGATGTCATCCAAAGGGTTCTATAGGATGAGTGACCCTAAGGAAGCCATAGTATCTGCAAAATGATTCGATGATCGAGGGATTGCCTCGATATCGTACAACTCAAACTTTGCTAGGAATTCATCCAAAAGGGATTTATAAGCTTGTAGCACTAGAAATTTGCACTTAAAAATCCCTTTGACCTAGTTAAATATTAGCAGGGAGTCACCAAAAATGTTAAGCTTTTTGATTTTCATGGCGACGACTTCTTGAAGACTTATGAGCAAGGCTTTGTATTATGCATTGTTGGTAGTGCACAAGAAATTGAGTTTAAATGATAGAGGTAATAGATCCCCTTGTGGTGTAAAGAACACGACTCCCACACAACCCCTTCACTCGTATTTAGAGCCATCAAAGAATAGGTTCATATCGGCCTGTATCTCAGGCTCATCATAATATGGCAATTATAAGATATGGAAGACCCCATCATCGGGTAGCTCCATGGTAAGAGGCTAACTGTCCTCAAGAGGAGCCTCCACAAGCTGATCAATGATGACCTGACATTTGATAGATTTTTGTTTGATGAATTCTAGGTCAAACTCCGTCAACAACATGATCCATTTCACCATGCGACTACTATGATAAGTGTGACTCATAATGTATCACAATGGATTCTATTTCGACACAACATACACAGTATGCCCAAGCATATAATGGTATAGCTTTCTAGTGGTGAAAACCACTTCTAAGCACAACTTCTCGATAGATGCATATCAAACATCATAACTAACCAGGTTGCGGCTAAGATAGTAAGTAGCCTGCTCTGGAAAAATCATTCTTTTGGGCTAGCATGGCTCCCAGTGTGATCTTAGTGGCTGAGATGTATAAGTAGAATGGTATTCCTAGTCGAAGAGGTGCCAAGACTGGTGGCAAAACCAAGTATTGCTTTATTTTGTCAAAGGCTTCTTAGCACTCATTATCCCAATGGAATGCAACTCCATTATGCAATAATTTTTTCATTGATTGACACTTATTTGAAAATTATGCTATGAAGCGCTTGATAGATATGATTTTGCCTTACAGGCTTCACACTTGCTTGACAGTAGTCGGGAAGGCATTTCTAGGATAGCCTTGACTTTGTTAGGGTCCACCTCGATACCTCACTTGGATACTATAAAACCCAAGAGTTTTCCATATTGGATGCCAAAGACGCACTTCTTGGGGTTTAGCTTGACATTGTGCTCAATGAGGCGATCGAGGACTTTGCATAAGACATCAAGATGATCATTGTGTAATAGAGATAGCCAATAATTCATCCATGTAATATTATAGAATCTTGTGCATGTAATCATTGAAGATGTATGTCATGGCTCGTTGATAGGTGGCGCCAACATTCTTGAGGCCAAAGGGCATGACCCTATAACAAAATGTTCCCCAAGGTGTTGTAAATACCATTTTGATATGGTCTTCTAGGTTGATACAAATATAATTGTACCTAGAGAAATAATCCATGAGGGAAAGCATTTCATGGTCTGCTATGGTGTCTACCAACGCATCGATGCTAGGTAAAGGAAAATTATCCTTAGGACTCACCTTGTTCAGGTCTCTGAAGTCTGTGCGTATGCGAATCCTCCCATCAAGCTTCTTGATGGAAACCATGTTGGAAAACCATGGTAGATAATCTACGGGGATGACGAATCAAGCATCCAATAGATTTTGTATCTCATCTTTCACCATCAAGGCTACTTTTGGATGCATATTTTGTAAATTTTGCTTTACCGACTTGACTACTGGGTTGAGTGTCAAATTATGTGTGACCAGATTTGGGTCTAGTCTTGGCATATCCTTATAAGACCATGAAAAATTTTGTTTTCTTTCCGTGAGAATATGGATGTACACGGTTTGCTCTTTGAGGGATAAGCCTTCCCCTAGCTTGATAAACTATATATTATTTTGATCTAAACCTATGTCTCGGTCAATCGTTGGCTCAACTGACATATGCGATCCGTCCTCCAACTGATTTGGAGTAGGGATCAACTGGATGTCATCTGCTGAATTAAAATCATCAATAGGAACATCAGGTTCCTCTTCAACATGAAATAAATCTTGAGTAGACCTCGAGGTGAAATGAAATATCTCACCGTATGGCCAGTACTCAGAAGGTGATGGGGGTGAATCAATGTGATCCTAGTAGATAGTATCTAGGTCAAGATACAATGGCTTGGAAGGATCTATTGGATTACAGAGTGGTGTGGTAAAATCAATGGATATCATGTTGATGGAATGGATTTGTTCTCCAGGACCACGGGTGAAACATTTCTCATTAATATCACTTCCTACCCCCAAGTGTGGTGATGGAGGAATAGAGATCATCGAATCCTGTCTATGAAGATACTGCAAGATGGGATTGTTGGGCTCAAGGATCTCCATATATGTTTGTGGGTTAGGAAATACCACATGATAGATCCAATATCGATTGACCGGTCTTGTCCTTAAGCACGGGCCAACGTGCAACTGATGATATACCTCATCTATGTTGATGGGCTCGTGACGATGAAATAAATAAGGACCAATATAGACCCTCTCTATCTCATATTCATCATCACTATCGTGTATGAATCCTTCACCCCTACTCATATGAATTGGACGATTAGGCTAAGGGGTCCCATGTATGATCATTCCTCATAATAATCATCATCGATGAGGACTTCTTCACTCTCATATTGCGGTCTCATTGGCACATGAGGATCAAGTAGTTTGAGCAAATGGACAAAACCCTCACCAGGTGGTCCAAATTCTTGAGGGTGGACTGGTTCTTTAAGAGGTAAGAGTTGCTGCCAGATAGGGTCATCTATGGGGAACATATGCATGAAGTCCTCTTGTTCGTCATCAATGGGGATGACCTACGAATGATCATTTTATGATTCAAAGGGATCATATGGCACTACCTCATAATTGGACTTGTCTCCCGAGGTCCACTCATAAGAGGGGCCATAATCGCAAACATGATAACACGCTTGTGAGATCTCGCCTCTCTCAAAATGTAGGATAATATCACTAAAGATCATAAGGCTCCCATATAATATTAGGAAATAGTCCCCCAATGAGTAAACGGTATGCAGGTTGACGTACGGATCTTGAGCCAACTCATCTCTTTGACCTATGCATAGGCGATCTATGCCATCTAAGAGGACGGTTAGGTTCAAGGGGTTGTTATGCCCTAATCCTGACTTGTCATATGACATCTGATATTATGGCTGAAAGGGGGCATGCATTCCTTGCTCATACTAGCCTAACCCATAACCATACCAAATGCATAGGTCAAAATACTTTAGCATTAATTTTGGGTTAGAAAAATAATTGATCCATTCCCCTAAAGGCTCATCATCCTCCTCCTCCTGTTGATAGGGATCTATGCCATAGTCAAGGCCCCCATATACAATTTTTTATGATTAGGAGGGAGGCCTAAAGGCATGAGGGTGCTTCTCGAAAGGAGAGGTCTACCCATGTCCTGTGTAGATTCAATTGTAGGTGTAGCCATGAAATTCTGGACTATGTAATCCCCCAGACCTATGTTAGTCATCTCAATTGTGATCGATGACCATGGTGATGGGGGAAACAAGAGTGCCTCTTGGTCCCATGTTAGTATCACAATGACACTGAGAGGGGGGGGTGAATAGGTGTAGCTCTTTAAACTTAAATTCATAGCTCTTAAAACAAAAATAATGAAACCTTAAAACCAGATAAATCAAGTATCACAAGAGAATATCACACAACACAAAATTTAATGAGGTTCACCAATGTGGCTACTCCTCAAAAATTACTGCTTGGACTACCATCCAAATACAGCCTTTGCAAAGCACCAACTTTACAATCAATTTACCAACACACACTGGAAGGAGCACCAACCCCTTATTTATATGCACCAACAAAAAGGAGCACCAACCCCTATTTTACCAGTACCTACTAGAAGGAGCACCAAACCCTAATGCCAAGCTACAACCTGAACTTCAATTTTGAATCTAGAAGTTTACCAAAAAAAATACCTTCGCTCTTACAAGACCCTGATTGGTCTATTGCTTACCCAATCTCTCTCACTGTTCACAGTACTTTGCACACTTCTGTGATCTACAACTGCACTGCGCCTTCTGATTTCTCTACACAATCACTTCGCACACTCTGCTTCGCTATAGTCGACCTTCATGATCATCTTATCCCTTTTGCGCACTCTGCTCTCTTTGTGAATTTTATACTTAGCTTGATTCGACATGACTTGCTCTCTACGCACACCGACCGAAATTCGCACACATCAACAACATCTCAAATCTCCAAACAACCCTCCTTTTATAATAGAATGTTTGAGATGAAAACCCTAATCTTAGTCGGCTGTAAATCCTAATCTTAGTCAGCTTTCATGACAACTGTAAACCCTAAATTTAGTCATCTGTTCGTCGGTATTCGTTGGCTTCAACTCAACTGTGAAAATACAACATGTCGTGATATCATGACAATTTTTTCTCTCTCCTATTTTTCTTTGCTTAGGCCCACAAAAATACATGTTGCAATATCGTGACACTTTCACCTCCGTATACTTCATCTTTGCTTTTGTCACGAAATCGTGACACTTCTACCTTCAAAGTCTTCTTCTCTACTTTTGTCGTGAAATCGTGACACTTCTGCTTTTGTACTTCACTTCTTTGCTTTTGTCACAAAATCATGACACTTTTGCCTTTGAAGTCTTCTTCTCTGCTTTTGTCATGAAATCATGACACTTCTGCTTCCAAAGTCTTGCTTTCTGCTTTTTTTGCAAAATTGCGATAGTTCTGCTTCCGTACGCTTCCTCTCTTTCTTTTGTTGCGAAAATGCGACATGTCATGATATCGCGACACTTTTTCTTTCTCTTCCTTCCTGCCCTTTTCAAGTCACGAAAATGTGACATGTCGTGAAATCGCGACACTTTTCAAACTTACTTTCTCTCTCCTATTTTAGTCACGAAAATGTGACATGTCATGAAATTGTGACACTTTTCAAACTTACTTTCTCTCTCCTATTTTAGTCCCGAAAATGCGACATGTCGCGAAATCATGAAACTTTTCCAACTTACTTTCTCTCTCCTATTTTAGTTGCGAAAATGTGACATGTCGTGAAATCGTGACATTTTTCTTACTTGTTCTCTTTCTTCGAACTTGTCGCGAAATCGTGACACTTCTTCCTGCTTTCTCTTTTTCTTCCAACATGTCGCAAAATCGCGACAGTTTTTTGACTTGCCTTTTTCTCTTCCAACATGTTGCGAAATCGCGACAGTTTTTCCACTTGCCTTTTTCTCTTCCAACATGTCACGAAATCACGACAGTTTTTCCACTTGCCTTTGTCTCTTCCAACATGTCACGAAATTGCGATAGTTTTTCCACTTGCATTTTTCTCTTCCAACATGTCGCGAAATCGCGACAGTTTTTTCAGCTTTTTCTCTCTCTTCCAACATGTCGCGAAATCGCGACAATTTTTTCAGCTTTTTCTCTCTCTTCCAACATGTCGCGAAATCGTGATAGTTTTTCCTCTTGCCTTTTTCTCTTCCAACATGTCACGAAATTGTGACAGTTTTTCTTGCCTGCTGTATATGTCGCGATATCATGAAACTTTTCTTACTTGTCTTTTTCTTTGATCTTTTGCATATGGGCCACTTTGTTCTTCTTGGAAAATCACTGTACATACTCTGAATAACCTTTGAAATCCTTTCTTCTTCATCTGAATAGCTTTTGAACTTCCTATCCATTGCATCAATAGATCTATCTGACCGTGTTGACAACAATGACAATACTGTTGCTGCACCTTTCTCAACAATCTCCCCCTTTGGAATTGTTGGCAACACATGTGCAGTTTCATGAAACTCTTCTCCCCCTTTGACAATAATACCAAAGGGCTATTGCAGACTCCCCCTGAGTCCATGCACAACATTCTCAGGAAAAAATTATTACACTTAGTAAAAATTTTGAATATGAGCAAACAGATAATCAAATACTTAAATTCTCCCCCTGAGAATGTGATCCCTGTAGCTAGTCAATTCTTGGGAAGTGTGACCACTCCTAATTTATTTTGAAGGTACTCAAAAACTTCCTTGGGAAATGGTTTTGTGAAGATATTTGCTACTTGCTCTGTAGTTGGAACAAAATCCAATTTAACCTCACCTTCTGCAACTTTCTCCTTCAAAAAGTGATACCTGATAGTGATGTGTTTTGTGCGTGAATGCATAACTAGATTCTTGGAGATGTTAATGGCACTAGTGTTATCACACTTAACTGATATTGGCTCACTAAAGCAAATACCAAGATCTTTCTAGGTTTGTTTCATCCACAATACCTACGTACAACATGTTGTCACTGCAATATATTCTGCCTCTGCTGTTGATAAAGAAACTGACTCTTTTTTCTTACTGTGCCATGCGACTAATCTGTCTCCAAGATAGAATGCACCTCCACTGGTACTCTTTCTGTCATCTACACATCCTACCCAATCTGCATTTGAATATGAAATAAGGGTGAAGTCTTTACCTTTTGGATACCATAACCCATACTCCATAGTACCCTTGAGGTACCGAAGAATCCTCTTCACTTCTGTCACATGAGTCTCCTTGGGATTAGCCTAAAATTTTTCTACCATGCATACTGCTTGCAAAATATCTGGTCTGGTAGTTGTTAGGTATAGTAAGCTTCCAATCATAGATATGTACATGGTTTGATCAACAGGTGGAGATTTGTCATCCTTGCTCAACTTGCAACCTGTCTTCATGGGAGTGCTAACTGGCTTACAATCCTCCATTGTGAACTTCTTTAACATCTCTTTTACATATTTAACTTGAGAAATAAATATGCCCTTCTTACATTGATTAACTTGCAACTCAAGGAAATACGAAAGTTCACCAACCATTGATTTTTTAAATTCTTTCTGCATCTTATTTGCTAAATATTTACATGACTCATCTTTGCTACTGCCAAATATGATATCATCTACGTATACAACAAGAACAATAAGATGCCCATTTTCTGTTTTGACATACAAATTACTATCCACCATACCTTTCTTAAACCTTTGTTTAGTGAGATAGTTTTCTAGCCTTGCATACCAGGCTCGGGGTGCCTGTTTTAAGCCATATAATTCTTTCTTCAACTTGCAAACCAAGTTGGGATCATCACCAAGTTGTAAACCATCTGGTTGCTCAATATAAACCTCTTCTTCAAGTTTCCCATTCAAAAACGCTGATTTCACATCCATTTGATAAACTTTGAAATTCTTGCAGACTGCTAAAGCCAGAAACATTCTAATTGCCTCTAGTCTAGCTATTGGTGCAAAAGTTTTCTCAAAGTCAATGCCTTCAACTTGTGCATAACACTTACATACCAATCTTGCTTTATTTTTGACTACCTATCCATCTTCATTCAATTTGTTTTGAAAAATCCATTTAGTCCCAATTATATTTTTATTTGCAGGTCTAGGTACTAACTCCCAAGTTTCATTTTTCTCGATCTGATCTAATTCTTCATTTATTGCCTTCATCCAACTTTCATCTTGGCTTGCATTAGCAATATTTTTGGGCTCAATGCTGGATAATAGAGAGTAGTTACTTACTACTCTTCTCCTTGTCTGAACACCAACTTTGGGGTCTCCAATTATTTGCTCTCTAGGATGATTTTTTTGCCAGCTACCTATTTTGAATTTCTTATTTTCTTCCTCTTTAGAATATCAACTTAAATCATCTGAGTCAATTTTCTGTATCTTTTCAATTTCATTTTCCTCATCTCCTTCAATAACATCTTCATAAATTGGGTAGTTCGTTTCATAGCTAATTACTCGTTCTCTACCTTCATCAAATTTAACATCGACACTATCCACAATTTTCTTTAGCCTCTTGTTGTAGCATTTGTAAGCTTTTCTTTTTGATGAATAACCAACAAAAATACCTTCATCTGCTCTATCTTCAAACTTACCAAGATTATCTTCAATTCTTTTGATATAGCACTTGCTGCCAAAAACTTTGAGGTATTTTGCTATTGCCCTTTTACCGAACCAAAATTAATAAGGAGTTTTTCTTTCATGTGTTCTCAGCATGTACCTATTTTGGATATACACCATAGTATGGACTGCTTCTTTCCAAAATCTGTTTGCTACTCTGCTTTCAGCCAACATAGTCCGTGCCATTTCCTGCACTGTCCTATTCTTTATTTCTACCACTCCATTTTTTTGAGGTGTCTTGGCTACTGAGAACTGTCTCCTAATATCGTATTTTTCACAGTACTCTGCAAACTCCTCTGAAATGAATTCTCCTCCTCTATCTGATCTTAAATATTTGATCCTCCTTCCTGTTTCGTTCTCAACCTAGTTTTTGAAAATCTTGAACATATCAAAAGCTTCTGATTTATGCTTCAAGAAAAATATCTGTCATTCTGGAATAGTCATCAATGCACAACATAAAATATTTGTCATCGTTTATGCTTTGTGTTCTCATAGGTCCACATAAATCAGTGTGTATTAGTTCCAGAGGTTTGCTTGTGTAGTATTCTTTTGTTTTGAATGTGACTCTAGTTTGTTTCCCCTTTTGGCATGAAGCACAAATGCTGTTTGCAGGTTTGCTGATGGTGGGAATATCTCTCACTATCCTTTTTGAGGTGATTTTTACTAGATTATCAAAACTAATATGCCCGAGTCTCTTGTGCCACAACCAGTTTTCTTCTTCCTGTCCAATAAAAAAAGCTCCTTTTGAAGTCTTTGAGAGCGTGTACAGGTTACCAGATGTCCTTGATCCAGTTGCTATCAATTTTCCACTATTTGTTTTTTTGACTTCACAACCCTGCTTCATAAAAACTACTTCATGACCTTTATCACAAATCTTACTTATGCTCAACAAGTTATGTTTCAAACCATCCACAAACAAGACTTCTTCTGACTTAATTTTTCCATCAATAATTTTAACTGAACCTTTGCCAACTATCTTAACTCCATAATTATTTCTAAACTTTATCAAACCACCTTCATATTTCTGTAACTTCTCAAATTTCTGTTTGTTACCTATCATATGACTGGAGCATCCACTATCTAGTATCCATGGTACATATTTATTCTGTGCTTTAAATGTTTTTTGTACGATTAAGGATTCATTTTCTTCCTTAAGTTGCTATTTTTCTTTCCACTTCGTTTTGATAGTAGTTTTGGGCTCTTGTTTTGCATTTCCCTTATCAACAACTTGTGCATGTTTTATGGGAAGTTTTCTATTTTGTTTCATCCTATTTGGTTGAACTTTTCTTCCCTGAAACTAATTTGATGTAAATGTACTTCTATAGTTTCTTGCAATGTGCCCAAAATTATGATAGTTATAACATTATATTGTATAATTCATCAAAGAAGAAAAAACATTTCTATTGGTGAAATTCCTTGGTCTTACATTATATTTGCAGTCTGAGATTTTATGTCCATAGCCATTGCATTTAAAATAGAAACCAAAAAAGAGATAATTGAACCTGGGTGATGGTCTTTGCCATGTTGCCGTAGGAGCCATAGGTCTTCTTCTTCTTTGATGTGTGACATTGGTGAATCCATCATTGTCAATTCTCCTTTCGTGCCTAGCATTATTGCTTTCTTTTGCATGAGATGTTTTTCCTTGATCAACTTGTTTCTTATCTTCATTCTTTATGGATTCTACATTTCTGGCCTTTGATCCACTTGATGATTCTCCTTCGGTGAAACCCAGACCAAATTTGATGCCTGCAGGCCTTTGGTCATTTATGATCTTATCCAACTTCATAGAAATTTCTTCACGTTTGTGATAGCAACTAATTTTCTTATTCATCTCTTCTAGATTATTGCAGCAAGCTAGAAGAAGAGATTGTTGGTTTAAGAATTCATGGTTATTTGCACTTCAAGATCTTTAGAGATTTTATTGGATTCTTCTATCTGTACTTTCAAACTGGTTATGATTTCATTTGCATCCTCAAGCCTTTTTGAAATTTTCTTATTTTTTTTTCTCTCTATTCTCCACTCTTCAAGTGCAGAGATCAACTCACCTTATAAATCTACATCAGCCTCAGGGTTTTCACCACATACTTCAGAGTTCACTCCTTCTTCCTTTTCTGATTGTACTTCTTCAAATGCCATGAAAAGAGCTTCACCACCTGCCATTGTGTTACTTCCAAGATCACCCTAGCCGATTAAGCTTGTATATGAACTTAGCTCTGATACCAATTGTTAGTCTCACAATGACACTAAGAGGGGGGGTGAATCAGTGTAGCTCTTTAAACTTAAATTCATAGCTCTTAAAATAAAAATAATGAACCCTTAAAACTAGATAAATCAAGTATCACAAGAGAACATCACACAACACAAGATTTAACAAGGTTCACCAATGTGGCTACTCCTCAAAAATGATTGCTTGGACTACCATCCAAATCCAGCCTTTGCAAAGCACCAAATTTACAATCAATTTACCAGAACCCACTAGAAGGAGCACCAACCTCTTATTTATATGCACCAACAAAAAGGAGCACCAACCCCTGTTTTACTAGCACCTACTAGAAGGAGCACCAACCCCTGATGCCAAGCTACAACCTGAACTTTAATTTTGAATCTAGAAGTTTACCAAAAAAACATACCTTCACTCTTACAAGACCCTGACTGGTTTATTGCTTACCCAATCTCTCTCACTATTCATAGAACAAACACTTCACACACTTCTATGATCTACAATCGCACTGCGCCTTCTGCTTTCTCTACACAATCACTTTGCACACTCTGCTTCGCTACAGTCAACCTTCACGATCATCTTCTCCCTTTCATGCACTTTGCTCTCTTTGTGAATTTTATACTTAGCTTGATTCAACATGACTTGCTCTCTGTGCACATCGACTGAACTTTGCACACATCGACAACATCTCAAATCTCCAAACAGCCCTCCTTTTATAACAGAATGTTTGAGATGAAAACCCTAATATTAGTCGACTGTAAATCCTAATATTAGTTGGCTTTCATGACAACTATAAACCCTAAATTTAGTCGGTTGTTTGTCGGTCTTCATCGGATTCAACTCAACCGTGAAAATACATGTCGTGATATCGCGACACATTTTTCTCTCTCCTATTTTTCTTTGCTTAGGCTCACAAAAATACAACATGTCGCGATATCGTGATGCTTTCGCCTCCATATACTTCATTTTTGCTTTTGTCACAAATTTGTGACACTTCTGCCTTCGAAGTCTTCTTCTCTACTTTTGTCACAAAATCACGACACTTCTACTTTCATACTTTACTTATTTTCTTTTGTTGTGAAATCACGACACTTTTGCCTTCGAAGTCTTCTTCTCTGCTTTTGTCGTGCATGACACTTCTGCTTCCAAAGTCTTGCTTTCTAATTTTGTCATGAAATCATGACAGTTTTGCTTTCGTACGCTTCCTCTCTTTATTTTGTCATGAAAATGCGACATGTCATGAAATCGCGACACTTTTCCAACTTACTTTCTCTCTCTTGTTTTAGTCGCGAAAATGCGACATGTCACAAAATCGTGACACTTTTCAAACTTAATTTCTCTCTCCTATTTTAGTCATGAAAATGCGACATGTCGTGAAATCGTGACACTTTTCCAACTTACTTTCTCTCTCTTGTTTTAGTCGCGAAAATGCGACATGTCGCAAAATCACGACATTTTTCTTACTTTTTTTTTTCTTTGAACTTGTCGTGAAATCATGACACTTCTTCCTGCTTTCTCTTTTTCTTCCAACATGTCACAAAATCATGACAGTTTTTCCACTTGCCTTTTTCTCTTCCAACATGTCGTGAAATCACGACAGGTTTTCCACTTGCCTTTTTCTCTTCCAACATGTCACAAAATTGCGACAGTTTTTCCACTTGCTTTGTCTCTTCCAACATGTCACGAAATCACGACAGTTTTTCCACTCGCCTTTTTCTCTTCCAACATGTCGCGAAATTGTGACAGTTTTTCCAGCTTTTTCTCTCTCTTCCAACATGTCGTAAAATTATGACAATTTTTCCTCTTGCCTTTTTCTCTTCCAACATGTCACGAAATCATGATAGTTTTTCTTGCTGTATATGTCGCGATATCACGACACTTTTCTTACTTGTCTTTTTCTTTGATCTTTTGCATATGGGCTACTTCGATCTTCTTGGAAAATCACCGTACATACTCCGAATAACCTTTGAACTCTTGTCTTCTGCATTTGAATAGCTTTTGAACTTCCTGTCCATTGCATCAACATATCTATCTGACTGTGTTGACAACAATGACAATACTATTGCTGCACCTTGCTCAACAACCCATTCTAGGATGGGCTCATTGGCTGATCATTCCTCCATCATGTCTGGCATCTATTAGGAGGAGATGGTGGAAACTATTGGGGGGATCTCTTCAATGAGTCTCTTCCTTGTGTCCTTTGGTATCGGGGTTGTGGATGACGATGGTGCCTATGAAGGGGCTGACGATGAATATGGTATGGATCATGATGAAGACAAATCTATGGGAGGGGGTGATGCCATAATCATACCCAAATGAGACTTGTTCAATTGAAAGTCTAGATGAGATGATGGTAGGATCGATTCAGGCAACTACTACACCAGATTGTATTATTTGAAGGGCTCGAGGTCTGTTGAAATGATATGAACCTATCCTTCATATGTGTATTTTAGACACTGGTGTGCGATTGAAGGGACATGGTTCATGTTCCTAATCTAGGGTCTGCCCAACAGGATGTTGTACGCCATCTCACCCTCTAGTATGTGACATAATTTTGGAATCATCTTTTGCCTGACTTGAATGATCAGGATAATTGTGCCAACTATCAAGCATATAGCATCATTGAATGCTCGAAGGGTGTACATGGATGCAACAATGTGCGATGTTGGTATTCTAAGATGCTCTAGTGTCATTGTGGTAATGATATTACTATATGAACCAGTGTCTATCAGAACTCTCTTAAATGGGATCCCATTCACACATGTGATGATGTGCAAAGGTGGGTCCACTATGTCAGTGGGGACAGGCCTTAGTTCATATTCCATGAATGAAATGTCTGGTTCAATGCATTCATGTACATGCCCCATGAAATTGTTGAACGAGTTCGCTTCCTAGGGCTGTAGCTCAATGGATTTTAAAATCTCCATTAGGGCCTCCTTGTGAGGCTACTATTATTGGATTAGCTCATATATGGAGAGTCTAGACAATGTGGTCCTCAAACTATGAGTGATTTTGGTTCAGATCATGGCCACAGTCCTAGGTATGGGAGTCTATATTGATGGTGGTGCAACTCTTGAAGTCGACAAAACATCTCTTGGAGCCGCAGGAGCTACGATTGGACTTGGGTACCTCTTGTTCCATATCACAATGCTCACCATGCCCACAAATACCTGCTTGGGATAGGCCTGATGGATCTCATTTACTTGTGTTGTGGGCTTAGTCTGCCCCCCATGTGTTGGCAAGGGGTCTTTTTAGACCTCCATCTAATGGTTTTTTGGTGCCATGGGGTTGTCTACCATGAGAGCTTTACTGTCGATTAGGTCCTACACCAAGTTCTTAAACTTGTAGCATCCAAAGATGTTATGACCCTTTTGTCAATGGTACTTGCAATACAAGTCATCCCGATAGCCTTTAGGCTTTGGTGCATTAGGATCCATAGGTCTATTCTCAGGTAGGTGGACCAAACTGGTAGCATAGAGGTGGTCAAACAAGGAATCCATAGATTTCATTATGGGTGTAAAATGTTGCTTGGGGTGGCATTGTTGATTTTGCCCTTATTTTTTATTTTCCTTCTCCTAGTTCACAAGGGGCGCGACATGATATTTTGTCTTTTGAGGTTTTTGTACTTGTTTCGGCCCTGGGACACTAATGGAATCACGATGGGACCTAGTCCCTTTTGCTTCAGGTGAAATTTGGATCTCATTTTCCACCTTTTTGTGTTGCAGGTGCTAGTCGTTTTGGACTGAAATGAACTCTGAATTGCTATTTGTGCCACCTTGGGATGAATGAGATTTTATCCCACCCTAGAATGAATGCAAACCTACTATTCATCCCACCTTGGAGTGAATAGAAACCAGAGGCATTTCTGCTCAATTTTCTAGAAGTTGCAGGTCCCAAAACTGATGAGGTAAGTGCCTAAACCCTCTATTTTCATTTTGCACTTTCAAAAGTTGTTTAATTTGGTTTTTCTTGCATCATTTGTTTTCCTAGAAAGGTTAAAAGTAGATTTACTTTTCTTATAACATAAAATAACAAAAATAAGAAAAATAAAAGAAATTCAAAGTAGCAATGCATCTCTATGGTTTGATTTCTTGTAGCCTACCCAATGCATAGGCTAATATTTAGGGTTTTGCATTTCTATATACATTTGTGAGTGCTTTTTATGCTAACAATATGAAAGTAAAACACACATTTGCATGAATTTAGTGAAAGATCATTGAGTGCTTCCTTGTTTGCTTTCTTTTAAGTTAAAAAGAACCACACACACTTGCACATATCACAATAACATTGGTAAGGTTGGATTTCATCACCAACCCCCAATTCAGACTGGTGACGTTGGATTTCACCTCCTTCCACCAACTTGCCCTCTAGATGCCTTAGATAGAATAGGTCACTCTCTCAAGATGGAAACTTTCTCCCACTGGGATTTGAGCGGTGTACCCTAGACTCTTTTGAGAAATCATATTTAGCACTAGTTTCCCTAGTCACCACTTTGGTTGAGTTCCCTCATTCTAATTCCACAACAAAAGCAAATATCAACAACAAATACACACTAAACAAGTTTTAGGATACACATTTAATCTTTAAAAGAGATAATCATATTGTATCCTATGTGTGATTTTTTTATTAGGAACCAAACCCTAACCCTAATTTTTCAAATTTATTTATTGAAAAAAACTACTTTTTGATTCTACATCCAGTGCTTCAGGAATCATGCAAAATGAAGCTGTAACAAAAAATTAATTTTGGTTTTGTGATTACTCTATTTTTGAGGTCGAAAATAGGGAAAAACTGTAGTAAAATGGTCATATATGGTCTAGACAAATCCAAAAAGTGCCAAATTTGTTTTGTTGTCTTAGTTAGCCCATTATGCACCTCTCATAGAAATTTTGAGTCCTAAATCTTCACGGTTCAAAATTTCCCAAAAATTCCTAAAAGTGGGCATTTCCCCACGGGCCTCGGTTAGCCAAATATTCCAAAATACAAATTTTTGATCCAAAATTCAGATTTTGGAGCCCTAGCACATTGTGATAAACTCATCACACTAATCATTTTGATATATAACACTTATAATTTTTTTTTGGAAAGTTAAAATTTTCTAAAAATTGCCGATGGACCCCCATGTTACCGATTTGGTCCAAATGTGGTTAAAACCAAGACATCCAATTCAGAGAGATATTCAAGATCCATAGATAGTTAATATCTACAAATAAATCTAGAGGACATGCCCATCTCTAAATAGCATCCCAAGTCCTATCATAACAACAATATCATTCTCGAGGAGGCAAACCTTCGAGATACCCCTACTAGGGAAGCACCCATAGGTCCTCTAGGAAAACTTCTTGATTTGGATACCTTGCTAGAATTCTATATATAAAATAATATACCCATTGAGGGATATAATGTGTCAGTATCATGGGTTCACATCCCAAATTGTTCTATACATAAATCAGAATGTGAACATGAGAGTACGCTATGGCCTAGCTTAGATGACCAAACCACCCCGTCTGATCGGGCAAGTTACCTCTATAATCCTCATAGACAGCAGTAAGCGTACACACATCATGATTCTATGGGTACTGAATATATAGAGACTACATCCAAAACTAAATATGAGTCTTTCCTCATAGATGGGGGATAGTATCCAAGTCATCTTCCTACTCCTCATGAAGAGTACTTAGTGCAACCACATGATGGATCTACATCATTGGACTATATAGAGCCAATCCATAAACTAAAGTCTTAAGGAAATGCGACCATTAGGGATCTTAGAAAACAAGCAATAGATCCTACTAGGGGGAAAGACATGATAAACCCATCCGTATTTCAAATATAAGGGCACATAAACCCCTTGCAACTGAGCAACCAGATCATACTCATCAAGCAATTGAGCCAAATATTAGTAGACAACAACATATGAATCAATTCTAGCTAGCTCAACAACAAGTACATTAAAAATGGGTGGACTCACAATGAGCACACCGACAAAGGTTGTATCAACAAAAGATACAAGAACAAAAAAATATACAAGAGAAATTACAAAGTACATTGCATGAAGTGGTGCTTACACCTAGCACCTATAAGATGCAACAACACACAAGGTGTCCAATACAATATCTAATGTCACCTCATAGACCTCCTAGGCCTAATCGAGACTTACCTCCTAGACCAAACATAGGGTGCCAACTTGTTGGTAATCGAACTGGCCTAGATACAAGTTTTCTAAGTTTGCAATGCCCTAGGCCCGCTACCAAGCATTGAATGCTGGAAGGAAAGGTATGTCCTCCGTGGTAATATCTATTAGAGCTGGTTCCAAAAATTAAATGGGTGATTGGAGATAAGGGATAGAAAGATACTGAAAGAGATGAGATATTATGAAAAGGAAGGGGAGATGGCTGAAGGTCGACAATTTGGGATGATGGACCAAGAACATGATAGAAAAATTATCTACTTTTACCAATAGTAATCAAAATAATGACTTATAATAGAAAGTAGTATAAAATCCTCAAAACCTATGTGAACTCCAACAAGGATTCCAGGGACCAGTATTCTATCAACAACAAAATCCAGAGGACATAATTAAAATTAAGAACATACACACTATTTTAATAGAAATAACAAAGTATAAATATTACACAGATATTGGGGACTTAAACCATATCCAGAAGCCTTTATTTTGAGGGTAGGTTTCAAGTTTACAACTACTTCAAAAGTAAAAATGGGGACTTTGAGTTAAGGGTAAGGAATGTACAGAAAGGGATGAAATGACTAAAAGGAATGGGAAATGGCTACAAGCCAGAAGTGTTCGGTGATGGATCAGAAGCACAATAGGTAGCTTATATATTTGAACCAATAATAATCAAAACAATAAACCTTTAATAGAAACTAGTATGAAAAACCTCTTAACTATGCAAACTCCAGCAAGTATTCTAGGGGTAAGCCCTCTACCGATAGTAAAATCCAAAAAATAGAATTAAAATGATCGTAAAGAAACTAACTTAATAGAAATAACAAAGTAGAATTCATACATAGATTAGAAGTCTCAACATTAGATACAAAAACTTTTATTTTGATAGCGGGATCCAAAGTACAGAACTACTTTTCTAGCAGAAGTTATCCATCATTTACAGAGAAAAGGGGGGGTTTATATAGGATAAAAACTAACACTCGATGAATTGGTATTCAACAAATTTCATGACGGGATGATTCAAATTTGGTGACAAACAGAAATGGTCTACCTTATCCCAATTTATCATTAAAAGCGGAAGGTTCCGATGAAGACTTGGAACAGTCAGGTCGAAATTACAGGTAACTTGATATTGAAGTTAGAAGTTTTGATGATGATCATCAATCAGACAGTCTCAAAAATAATTTTAGGGTGGTGAAATATGAAATGCACTGTGGATATCTCCTTTTATTTGTTGGCTCATTTTAAAAATATCCCCCTAGATATTTTTAGGAAAGCGCTCCCTTGTGGAGCACTTTTGAGGAAAGCGCTCCCTTGTGGAGCGCTTTTGAGAAAAGTGCTCCCAAGTGGAGTGCTTTTGAGTAAAGTGCTCCCTTATGGAGCACTTTTGAGGAAAGTGCTCCCTTGTGAGGTGCTTCTTAGCAAAGCGCTCCCAAGTGGAGTGCTTTTGGGGAAAGTGCTCACTTATGGAGTGCTTCTTAGCAAAGTTCTTCCAAGTGGAGTGCTTTTGAGGAAAGCACTCACTTGTGGAGCACTTCTTAGCAAAGCGCTCCCAAGTGGAGCGCTTTTTGCTTTAAGCAATCGACTTGGAAAATTATTTAGAGGCTTCTCTTTTGAATAAGCTTAAATTCTATCTACACTTAGCAACTTTATCTACTTTTCTTCCTTAATCCTTCGATCATCTTTCAAATAATCCTCTAGCTAAGCAAGGAATAGAACAAAAAAGGGAAGAGTTGGAGATGCAAATTTATCATTTGATTGTCCATGCTAAAATATATACAATTTTGCATGCAACATACCAAATTTAAAAAACTTCAGAAGAACAGGATAAAGAAAAGAAAAATGTAGAAAATCTTAAGAAGGAGCATACCCATATGAGGGAAAGCTTTAGAATTGCAATGCCTTTGACCATTTTTTGTAAAAAAAGAAATTTTACAATGAGCGCTTTCAAAAACAAAATTAACTATGCATATTTTTTACAAGGTGTGTCAAGATTGACAACACATATGGTAGCTCGCAAGGGCATTGAGTCGATATCAATGCAAAGATCCTAGGCCTTCATCCTTGGGTAGCAGAGTCATTCTCTTTCTCTTGATCTTTTTATTTTGTGTCATCTTTACTGGAATATTTATCTTCCTACTGTTCACTGCTTTCATATCCTTTTTCTATTTTCTCTTCTTGTTCATCCAAATATTCATCTTCTAAACTAGATTCACCTTCAATCTAATCTTCCTCACTAGATGTGGAGCGCTTAGGAAGAAGCTGATCCAATGATTTTTTAAACACATGATCATATATAGCCGCAACATCATTCCAACACTCATAAAAATATGGGGGGTATTTTTGAAGCTCAAAAATAAGATAGCAATAGGCATTAATCTGCTCCAGATCAACAAACACCATCATCCTATCAAATTCTTTTAAAAATGATTCAATATAAAAATATTTTATCATGAGCATAATGATCTATGCATCTGAGTTGGAGGTATTCAAAGTGTCTATGTCATTAGGGTTTTCAACAAAATTAACCCACATAGGTTCCAGTTCTTCTATTGATAGAGGAGCATGATCTAGATTAGTGAAACTCAAGACCTTAATGTCAATGAGGGCCTCCAATTATCGCAATGCAATCTCACATTCTTGTAGAAGATCATCTGAAGTTGAATGAGCTTTTTTGGAAATCTCAACTTTTGTGTAATAATACTGCAAGGTAGTTTTAGCATTAGCTTATGATTTGGCTAAGTCACTCATAGGTTCAAAGTGAATAGGTACATCCTCTATATTTTTGAGTTGCACAGCCAAGTCTAGAAAAAAATTAACATTTGATTGCACTAAATCTAGAATTGGACCCCCAACAAGGATGGCCTCATGCACTTATTTATAAAACTGAAGAGCTTTGATTACTTTTGTAGCCCTTTGAGGGAAATCCATCAAGAAATATAGGTGCATCTCTTACAAGAACTCTCTAGAAGGTAAGTCAGGAGGCTGCACTTCGGGCGCTTGCTTGGATTCCAGTTCTTAGATCTGAATAGTAAGCCATTGGTTGACCTAATTCACTTCAGCTAATTCTTGGATATGATGAGAATTCACCGTTTCAAGGTCAGTGCCATAGGAATCAAGCTCTTGTATTTTATTTTCGAGCTCCTCAACCTTGGAAGTAAGCCTTTTGGTCTAACCCTAATGATCTCATTCTAGCTCTTCATTCTTCCTTCTTGCTGTTGCTAATTCCTCCTGTAGCTGATCAACCTTGGACTGGGTTTTAAAATATAGGAACCTGTAATGCTCTCCATGTGCGTAGATAGAGCCAATGCCTACCTAAACCTCCTCCATTTTTTCTTGAGTATTCATCCTAGCCATGTTGAAACTTGTATGTCTGAGAGCATAATTGGTTGGGGTCATTTCCCCCAAAGGCTTGCTCACCAATGGTATATTTTCAATCGTGTGCATGTCCATAGACTTAGGGTCCAGAATATAAGCTTTTCATGTCTCAGCCAAAGCTAAAGCCTCCCTCTCACTATGATATTTGAGCCACTTAGAATAATTTTTCTTGGCTCTGTAGAAACTTTCAGCTATAGCTAACTGCTGTGCAAACTCCAGATGCGACTCCAAAGGCTCAGGGACCCCTAATCCAAGAATAGGCATTGATGGAAAGAATGGAGAGTCAGGATGTAGGCTTGGAGTTATAGAGGAAGTTGATAGGGAAGTGACTACGCTAACCCTTGAAGGCGCTTGAGTTTGTACGGTTGTGGGCTTGGGCGTTATAAACACAGATGAATCAAAATATGTGGGAGGAGTGGGAGGAGAGGAGGAAACACCTGAGTTAGAAGTGCCAAATAAGCAGGCAAAGGGAAACTTTGAAATGCAAGGGGAAGAGATGGTAGAAGCAAAGACTAAAAAATAATTAGGGACTTTTACATAAGAAGCAAATGGGGGAACTAAGGGCATTTGCATTTTAGTGGGAGATAGGAAATCTGCCTAGGAAAATTGAAGGCCCATATCGCTTAGCTCTAGAATAGGGAATGCACTCAACGTAGGGGTTACTAAAATAGGAATGCTAGGGACTATTGAAAATTTTGTTGCAAATTCTTTGGGTATTGGCATTATTATAGCTACATCAGGGGTTGAACAAGATTGAAAGAAAGGTGCAAAATTTTAAGGCCGAGGAGGAAACAAAAATAAGATGAGATGAGGACATACCTTTGAGCCTCATAGAGGAAGAGGCCGTGAGAGATTCTTCCAACGACTGTGTTCTATCTCCTTTCTCATCTAAAATGTTGGAGTTGTCCTCTTCTACCACCTTTTTAGCCTCTATAAGCTTTGGGAAGGCCGCTTGTCCTCCGTTTTTGTCCTATTCTTTGGCTAATTTTGTGGCTGGTGCTCCTAGGACAGATACTTCAATTTTGCCCTTTTGTTCTTCAATTTATTTTGTGACCACTTTGTCTTCAATATGGTTAGTCATGGCTACTTTGGGTGATTTAGGCATATCTATATCCTTAGCTAGAAATGTTTCTTCAGTTAGGGATAATTCAAGCATAGCTTCTTCCTGAATGGATATCTCAGCTACCTTGTCCCCTTGGTCGCCTTGAGTGGTTGAAAACTCAATACTTAGAGGTTTCTATTGATCTATCTCCACTGTTGCAACCTCATTTTATACAACTACTTTGTTAGGGTTTGGAGGAGCTAGAGTGCCTAAAAACACTATTATCCCAAAAAAAATTTGGGTCATAATTCATGGCCTTTTTGTGGTCTTCTGCAGGATAAATGCCTCAACTTTTCTCTTTAAAGGAGTGCTCTTAGTCCTATATTTTTTCTCGATAGAGGGGTAAGTGCTCATGATAGCTTTTACCATTCTTTGTGAGCTATGACATAGGTGATCCAAGTCATAAACCTCATCAGGGGGTGCCTTGCCTTGGGCACGATGGTAACAAAGGAAAATGGTTGAAAAATATGAAAGTTGTTTTCGTAGAGGTCAAAAAATTGGTCATCGATTGCAAGCTTATTAGCTGAGGATTTTCCCTGGTGTACCCTCATGATCCACCATTGTTAAACTTTGTGATCTGACCATTTTGGATACCTAACCTTTATACTTGCTATGACAGACCTGGTCAGCTTCTGCTCTAGATTCACAGGGGGATTGTACTCAAAATCCATAGTATAAAAATCCAACCAAGGTGGAAGCTTGTACCTTGATTTTTTTGTATTATACCCAAAAGATCCCATTTCCATCGATGGGGGAGCTCAATTAATCCAAACTGGGCTAGTACCATAGTTAAAACTATATTTTTACCACATTGTGTTATTTTGACCCCTCCAAAATTTAAAGGGGTGGAGATTATGAAATTTCTCCCATGACCCTTTCCATACTCTTGGTTAGTGTTATCCAACTGGTGGGTTACCTCCACAACGAATAGAAACAGAGTGGTGTAAAAGGGTAATAAAAAAGGTTTTTCAAAAAAATTGTATATCCTGATGATGTAACCCTGTGTCAGGAGGAAAGTATCTCCCAACCGCTGCTCCACCAAATACTCCCTCAACTCTATTGGGAAGTGCTCACACTGACCACAAATAAAAGCCAAAGCTGAACCCAGGAAAAGCTGAATAAAAACATAATATGAATTACTTACAGTTAAAGTCTTGGTTCATAGGTAAACCAAAAATGGCTTCCCCTCATCGTCAATTTGTTGCTTGTGGACGAAGACAAAATTCTCATGCATGTGCTAGAAAAACAACCACACCATTACGGAAGATAATATGAATTGGTGGCTCTGGTCATCATGAAGGAAAGCCAAAGAGGCATGCAACTATCGTGCGATAAATTTGGCCCAATCATAAAAAACTGGGCTAGAACCTGGCCTCGCCTTAGAGGGGAAATAAATTGGGTTGTCTAAAATAGCCTTGGCCATGACAACCTACCAGTCGATGACCCACTCATCAGTGGCTAATCCTACCACCCATGCTAGGATGGAGCATATTTTAGGTTGTGAGAACTCAACCAAATGCCTTGGGAGTGTAGGTAGGTTACCAGCCACCATCACATATTGCAATTGGTTTGCCATAAAATATTTCATCCAAGAAGTTGGCTGATATTTGGCAGCTTCCTCATTTGTATACAACCTTTGTGGAACAACCCCAGTAGGGTACTTCTCTCCCCTAGTGAAAACTTACTAAACTGATTTTGTGGTAATTGCAAACATCAGAGCTCCTTGATTATTTTGAACCGTTCACATCACAAGGTCATAATTCTAGGCCACTGTGTGAATAAAATCTGGATAGTCATGGACCAAAGTGCACATGTAGAAATACAAGTATGAGTAGAGTACACCTGCTAACTAGTCTTCAACTGGATCTTTCTTGGTCACCTCCTCAACATCCCGATGTAGTTTCTCTATATCTTTGTTTGTTACCAGATAGTCCCTGTAGCAGAAGAAAGGGTGTTGCCAGGGCACCAATTATTCGATGTCCTTCTTCTTCTTCTTCTTCTAAATCTTATTTGAATCTAAAACTTCCACTGAGGTAGCTTCATAGTCTAGTTTTTTACTTTTTGGGACCTTTTATTTTGGCTTCTTCTCTTTCAAAGTTTCTTCAATTACTGATTCTTCGACTACTTGCTTTCCTTTATTACCCATGGTGGTCGAATAATTTGAAGGATTTCTAGTTCGAGAGTTGCAATAAATTTTGGGAGTGAGTTTGAGCTTGGCCAGAGAGTATTTTATTTTATAATACTACTACTTGGAACCAACACCTCTAACACAGACCACTCCTAGTTAATTCCAGGGTGAATGTGCATGCAATTGGGTATTTTCAAAGTTCTTTGTGCGGGTGGATTTATCTTGGAAAAATAAATACTTATGGTGAACAAGGACACTCCTATGAGGCGCACCATTATTGGTTGGGAAGGGTGTCGGTAGATTTGGAGAAAACGTCAATTTTGGTTGACGAAGGTTGAAGAATGTTTCGATTTGATAACTGTACGACCTGATTTTCTTATAAAACTTGTGCCTACCTAGGGTTTTGAAAAATGACCCCTAATGATGCATAAAATATTCCTGAACACATGGCAAAATCAGAGCGGGCAACTAAAACATAAAGCACTTAAAAAGGGGAGGACAATGAGGAAAATATGGTTATAGCTAAAGCAAAAAAATTAAAATGGTTAAAAGAAATGGGAGCAACTCCCAAAGGAGCGCCTCCAAAAATTTAACTGCTTATTTATTCCTTTTGGACTGTGTGCTCTCCACTTGTTGGAGCGCTCTGAATTTGGGTGAAGTGTTCCCTTGTGAAGCACTTCGCCTTTGGAGCACTCTCCACTTGGAGCGCTTTGAATTTGGATGAAGTGTTCCCTTGTGGAGTGCTTTGCCTTTGGAGTGCTTTCCACTTGTTGGAGCACTCCGTCTTCGAGAAAAGTGTTCCCTTATGGAGCACTTCACCTTTGGAGTGCTCTCCACTTGTTGGAGTGCTCTGGCTTTGGGATAAGTGTTTCCTTATGGAGTACTTAATATTTGGAGCACTCTCCACTTGGTAGAGCACTCTAAATTTGGGTGAAGCATTCCCTTGTGGAGCACTTCACCTTTGGAGCACTTCAACTTCAGGGGAAGTGTTCCCTTGTGGAGTGCTTCACCTTTGGAGTGCTCAAAACTTGTTGGAGTGCTCTTGCTTTGGGAAAAGCATACCATTATAGAGCACTTCACCTTTGGAGTGCTCTCCACTTGTTGGAGCACTTCGAATTCAGGTGAATCATTCCCTTGTGGAGTGCTTTGACTTTGGAGCACTCTCCACTTGTTGGAGCACTCCAGCTTTGGGTGAGGTGTTCCCTTGTGGAGCGCTTTACCTTTGGAGCACTCTCCACTTGTTGGAGTGCTTTGGATTTGGGTAAAGCATTCCATTGTGGAGTGCTTCACCTTTGGAGCACTCTCCACTTATTGGAGTGCTCTGGATTTGGGCGAAGCATTCCCTTGTGGAGCGCTTCACCTTTGGAGCACTCTCCACTTGTTGGAGCACTCCAACTTTGGGTGAAGTGTTCCCTTATGGAGTGCTTCACCTTTGGAATGCTCCCCACTTGTTGGAGTGTTCTCTACTTATTGGAGAGTTCCCTTATGGAGCACTTTTCCTTTGGAGTGCTCTCCACTTGTTGGATTCTGGCTTCGGGTGAAGCGTTCCCTTATGGAGTGCTTCGCCTTTGAAGAACTCTCCACTTGTTGGAGTGCTCTAGTTTCGGGCAAAGCGTTCCCTTGTAGAGCGCTTCACATTTGGAGCGCTCTCCACTTGTTTGAGAACTCCAGCTTTAGGTGAAGATTTCCCTTGTGGAGCGCTTCACCTTTAGAGTGCTTTGGAATTTCTTTACTAAGGATCTCACTCTAGCTACAAAAATCTTAGCAAAGTTGTTCCTAAAAAAACTTCTTCAGACATCTAAAAAACATCTCGGTCTACCAGGTGCAATTTCTTCACTAAAAACCTCATCCTGGATATCAAAATATTTGTTGAAAGTGTTTTTGAAGGAACTTCTTTATTCCATTTTCCCTACTAAGCCTAGAATAATACAAGACTACCCTACTATACAAAAAAAAAGGACTATACATGAGGAATATCTGATCAGCTAGAGAAGAGCATTGGACTTTGGAAGGTAATAAGGTTTCAATAGGAAATTGTTAACTAGAATAGGGAGCTCATCACCTTCCATATCTCCGAGCATAAATGAATTTATCTGATGAATTCTAGATATATAGAATGGAACCTCCCAAAAGGCATCAAAATTTTCATGGTTTCCCGTCTTTGATTTCTTGATGTTCCACTTCAAAAATAAATCCCCAACATTGAAAACTTGGTCGAAAGTTCTCTTACTAAACCAGATCTTAGTGTTTTTGAAATGCTTGGCAAAGACTTCGTACACCTTTTATATTTCTTCTTCTAATTCTATTAACTGTGCCAAAATTGCATCCATTGGGCTAAGCTGGATTCCTTCAACGTCGAGCCACTTAAGAAGCTGTAAGACTGATAATTTGATGTGTGTAGGTAAGACCACATCTTTGCCATAAACCAATGAATAGGGCAAATTATGTATAGACCACTTGATGGAAATTCAATCAGGCCATAAGGACTGATTCAAAAGTAGGTGCCAGTTTCTTTTATTCTTTTGCAAATATTTCTTGAGAATTCGTAATAGGTTTTTGTTCATAGATTCAGCTAATCCATTTCCCTGCAGATAATAGTTAGATGAAACCTTCAAGTAAATTCCATATATGACCATGAATTCATAATTTTTTGCACCAGTGAAAGGAGAACCATTTTCTGAGATGATGGATTCCAGGACTCCGAACCGAGTGATCAGATATTCAAGGAAGGAGATGACCACCTCATGGCTCACCTCTTTGGTTAGAATTGCTTCTAACCATCTAGTGAAGTAGTCCATAGTAGTAAAGATATATTTGTGGTCAGCAGAAGAATTTGGATTGATGATCCCAATGAAGTCCAAACCCCATTGTTGGAATGGAGTCTCCACCCGAATGGGGTGGAGAGGAAGCGATGCATTCCTAACCCTTCTTGAGTAACGCTGGAAACTATCATAACACTGGCTGGTTTTGAAGGTATCCAAAAAGAGAGTAGGCCAATAGTAACCTACTTTGATGATTTTTAATGTCATTGATCTACCGATAAAATGACCTCCCGAAACACCAGAATGAAATTCCTCTAGGATTTTAGCCTTTTCAAATTTATTAATGTATCTTAAAAGGATCCCATAAATATTCTGATAAAAAAGGTCATTGGGCATTGGGACATACCTGTTAGCTTGTAGATGAAATATTCTTCTTTGTGAAGAATCGAGGTGTGAAGGGCATCGACTTGTATCAAAATATCTGATAAGGTCTTCTATCCAGTATGATTCACTAGTGGGTGGGATAGCCAAGTTGCTTTCAAAATTTAGGCTATCTGAGTCTAGAATCATAGCTTCGGCCGTAACATTTTTAGCTAATTCTTGGTAGAGTGCTCTACCTCGAAACAACTTGGTAGGGTGTATCTCAATATCAAACTCTTATATTTTGGTAACCCAACATGCCCTTTTGTTTCCTAACTCATCTTGGATGATGAAGCTCCGAACGTCGAGGTGAATGAAATATACGATAGTTTTATTTTGAGACACAAAGTGTCTTAAATTTTGGAGGGACCTCATCACTACATGAACCTGTCGTTCAATGAAATTATACTTCTTCTCATGAGGCTGAATGATTTGGCTGAGAAACACAATCAAACACTCATCTCCATCTTTATCCTTATAAGTTAGTACCATGTCATAACTCTCAGGCTCTTCGACTGTGTATAAGATGAAATCTCATGAGTAGTCGAGGTTGATAAGGGTGGGAGCTTGAGCAATCTACCCTTTAATATCTTGAAAATCTTACCTCCTCTCATAAGTCCACTTGAATTTGGCACCCTTTTTCAAGAGTTGGGCCATTGGTTTTATCACCTGGGCAAAATTGGCTATAAACTTCCTGATGAAGTTTATCTATCCAAAAAATGATTGCAAGGCCTTTTTATTTGTGGGAGGTGAAAGTTAGAGAAGCACTTCTTATCAATCTGGATCTATTGTTAATCCCTTTTTAGAGATAATATGCCTGAGAAGCTTTCTTTCTTCATTGCAAATATTGATATTTTGGGGTTGATGGAGAGCCCGAACTCCTAAATTTTTTCAAAAACTTGCTGTAAGTGTGAGCCATGTTATTCCCTTTTATGAGAGAAGACCTTCATGTTATCTAAATAAATTACGATGACATGATTGAGTAATTCACCAAAAGTGAGGTCCATTGCTCTTTGAAAGGTAGCTCTAACATTGGAAAGGTCGAAATGCATCTGTTGATAGGTGAAAGTGCTCCACTTGGTCGTGAATGCAGTCTTGTTCTGATCTTCATATTTAACCCATATATGGTTATAGCCTGATAACCCATCTAGTAAGGAGAACATTTGTGCCCCTACGACTACATGAAGGATTTGATCAATTTGAGGTAGTGGGTAGTTATCTTTGAGCGACACTTGATTCAGATTTCGTAATTCTATACACAACAAAATATCACCATTTTTCTTTCATACTGGAACCAGGTTAGCCACCCATGAAGAATGCTTAATTGGATATATGATCTTACCTTCGAGCATCTTCAATAACTCAGTCCTCATAAGAGTTTTAACCTTTGGATTTATAGGTCGTTGCTTTTGTCTAAAG
The DNA here is from genome assembly GCA_028583015.1 of Wollemia nobilis. Lineage (NCBI taxonomy): Eukaryota > Viridiplantae > Streptophyta > Pinopsida > Araucariales > Araucariaceae > Wollemia > Wollemia nobilis. Next base: position 2,738,912 of record JAQPPZ010000367.1, read on the forward strand.
GGTCTGACACCCTAACTCAATGGTATGCTCAATGATATTTTTGTCATACCCCTTTAAGTCTTGATAACACCAGGTGATGATGTTGGTGTATTATTTACATAGAACTCAGATCTATTGGAGTTCTTCGATGGTGCAGTCGGTCCCTACCATGATGAATTTCCATGATTCTAATTCCAAGTTGATGAAATACTTCTGGTCGACCTTGATCTTATGGTCGATAGGCCTATTATTTCTATCAAAGAGACTTTCCAGTGTGATGAAGCCTTTTGAGATATGATTGTTTTTCAACTAAATAAGATCTTCATGGTCTTCTTCATTTAGATCCCGCTCTTTGATGGTTGATGCTTCATTGACCAAGAAGTTAACAAGCTATTCATCATTATTGAACACTTGTCAATGTAACTTTTAATCAGGAATGGAAGGTCAATAAATTTATATTACCGTCTTTGGTTTATGCATCATGCCATCGATTGGTGAAAATCGGGTGCCAATGGAAGCTAGGACACCAACTAGCTTATTTTTTCCCCTGAAATGGACTTGAAATTTAGCACATCAAAGGTATCAAATAAATCCCATACTTTGTTGCGATACGCCTTCAGGTAGTGTTGCTTGCTAACACACTTTTTGGTAACTTTATTACATATTAGCTCAGAGTCCCCAAAAATCTGTAGTTGCTTGATGCCTAGCTTCTCAGCTTTCTTGAGTCTGAGGCACAAAGCCTCATACTGAGTTGCATTATTCACACAAATCCAAGCTAGTCTGTATGAGTAAGTCTTCTATTCGCCAATTGGGGATATGAGAGCAATTCCTGTTCTAGCTCCATTTTTACATCATGCACCATTAAAGTACATATTCCAAAGCTGGTCTGAGGTTAGGGCATTGCTGGGTGAGCTTGATTTTATTTTTTAGGCTTAGTGAGTGTGTAGCATCCTAAGTCTGTACCATTGACTGCATTGAAATTAGTTAGGGAGAATTCATCCTCCAGTTGGAGTTCAACTAGAGCTTCCTCCATCAAGTTGATTTGTATTTCTTCTGCCATCAAGTTGAAAGATACTGAGCCTTTTTATTCATATTCTAGCTTCTCAATGTGAAAAACAGTAGGTTTCTCATTGAAGAGATTGAATTTTCTTCCTTTGAAGGGGATCTCCAGGTGGGTGTAGTCAAGGGAGAGGTAGCCTCCCATATTCACCATGAATTCTCATGAGAGGTACATATTAAAATATGGCTCCAAATCAACCACCATGATCTCCTGTATGATAGTGACTTGTGGCATTTTATGGAGTTGGATGGGCACATCTTTGATCACTCCCACTATTTTTACTAGAGTTCCATCTAACTGTAGCACCCTAGGGCTACTACGGGTGCATTCCATACCCATGATTTCACATACTACTTTGGGAATGATGGTTGTAGCAGTTCCTAAATCAATCATGCAGTTATGCATGACCCATCCCTTAATTCGAAGGGACAGGTAGAATGGTGGGGGCCTATTTTTACCTATGGCCGAAGCTATTAATGGCTAAGAATACACAGTCTGATTTGGCCCGCTTTCCTTGTCTTGTGTGAATTTGAGAGATTCTTGTAATAGATCAACTTGACCTAGAAGCTAAAGAGAGTCATATAGGATTACCTTAGTGAGGGCCTTTTTTATTTCTTTGACTATGTTGTATGTTGAAGTGGTGGGCTCCACTGCTCCCCTTATAGTTTCGTAGATCTTTTGATATTGTTGCATCACATCTACCCATTGTCGTTTAGTGAGTGATGGGTATCAAAGCTTTTCTCTTGCCTATTCCCATGTTTCTACTAGTGGTTGAGGAGTTGTAGCTTTAGGCCGTGAGATCCTTTCTCTAACACAAGGCTAAAGGTGATCCTTCAATTGATCAGACTAATGATCAGTTGCTATTGTATTGGGAGCTTTTGTCTGCTGCTAAGCTCTAGTTCATATTTTAGTTATGGGTTTAGGTGCTAGAGGCACTTTAAATGGATTCATCTAAATTGGATCGACCTCGATAGGTTTATTTTCTCACTTGGTAAGAATGAAAACTTGCTCAGCTAATGATGTCATTAGATTTTGACCAGATTCCTTGATCATATTAACTTTCTCATAGGGTCCTCCATCTAGTGTTTGCACATAATTTAGATGTACCATACAATCTTCTTCATTGTGTGGATCATTGCATGTGGTACACCAATAGACATAATCAAAGGTACCAGCCTCTTCAGTGTTCATCACTGCTGAATTTCGCTCATGTTGCCTTTGAGTGCCAGTGGTTTCTTACTCTTTGGTGATCGAGGGAGAAGGGAATATCCTCTGGTGAAATCCTTGATTATCTTATCTCTTCCTTATGGTGCTCATCTGGTTTGCCACCATCTTCATGTAAACCTTAAATTTTGATAACTCTTTAGTTTGAGATTCGATTACAACCACTTGGTTAGAAGCTACTTGACTTGGAGGTAATGGGGCCAACATTGGTGGCACTGGCAAAGCTAGATATTGTGTTGGAGCGGGTAACTAGGGAATAATAGGTGCTTGGTATTGATGCATAGGCATAGGTCGATACTGGGAATGTGGATTCCAATATTGGCTAAGGTGTGTTTGAGACATAGGAGGAGAGGATGCACTTGAATACATATTTTGGGGGAAATTTGGATAAATTAGGGTCGTTGCCTTAGGAGGTAACTTCTTAATAGCTATTAGGTTAGCCTCAACTTTCTGGGACTGCTCGTAGAGAGCAGGGAATGTATTGATATTAGCATGGTGGATGTTGATTCTTATAAATAAGTGGAAAGATCTTAAATAATAAAATGCAGCCTACTCAGGTGTGGGTTGGAGACCATCCGTGACTCTTTGCCATGTTATTGTGAATCTAACGTTAAAGTAAGTTATTTATTCCTGAGTATGCCTTTGAATTGTGGTAAACTAGTGTAACAGAGAGAAGGGGTCTACTTGTTCATTGAAACCCCTTATCAACTTCCCAACCAGCTGGTCCGATGTAGTAATGGTGTCGGGTGGGAGCAACCAGTACCAATAAAGAAGCTTACCTCTTAGTGAAAGAACCAACAACTTCACCATGACATCTTCATTGGTGATTTTATGGATGGTCGCTAATCCTATGACATCTTGTATGTGCTCTTGCACTATCTTTCCCATATCGTCATAAGTAGGTAGAGCTTTCAAATTTGTGGGCAGGACCTTGTGTTGAGCCTGTAAAGCAAGCGGTCCCATATGGTTCCAAGCTACGAAATGCCTGGGCAGAGCTGGTTGGGCCATCTAGGGAGGAAAATTGGTAAGGAGTGGTGGAGTTGGTAGAACTTGTTGAGTCAAAATAGTCAGAACACTTAGAGCACCTAGTTGAACATCTGGTGGAGCCAGAGTATACTGATGATCCAAAGAATTTGGTAGATTTGGAGATAAGTTGGTGGCTATGCTATCAAGAGTTGGATTCTGTGAATCTCAAATAGCATCTTGTGATGATGTCCTAGCAAGCAGAATATTTGACCCGACCACCCTAGGATGTTCTCCTAAAGCTTCGATATTGAGCTCATAAAATTTGGGTTCTTCTTTTGTATTTCAGGCCCTCCACCTTGTACACATGAAGGTGAGAGATTTTACACTGGTCTACAAGATTTGGATCTATCTTGTGTTTAGTAGAGTCACCAGATGTTCAGATTGAACAATACTAAGATGAACATCACTTCTTAATACTGATAAAACATGGAACTTTTTAGTCCCACTGGGCGTGCCAAAAACTGTTGGCAATCAAACTGGCCTAGATACAGGTTTTCTAAGTCTGCAATGCCCTAGGGCTACTACCAAGAATTGAATGCCTGAAGTCAAGGGATGTCCTCCGTGGAAATATCTAGTAGGGCTATTTATGAAAATTAAATGGATGATTGGAGATAAGGAATAGAAAGATACTGAAAGAGATGGAAGATTACGGAAAGGAAGGGGAGATGGTCGAAGGTCGACAATTTGGGATGATGGACCAAGAACATGATAAAAACACTTATCTACTTTTACCAACAACAATAAAAATAATGACTTATAACATAAAGTAGTATAAAATCCTCATAACCTATGTAAAATCCAACAAGGATTTGAGGGACCAGTATTCTATCAACAACAAAATCCAAAGAACAAAATTAAACTGAAGAACAAACACACTATTTTAATAGAAATCACAAAGTAGAAATCTTACACAGACATTAGGGACTAAAAATGTAGCCAAAAGCCTTTATTTTGAGGGTAGGTTTCAAGTATACAGCTACTTCAAAAGTAAAAATGGGGACTTTGGGTTAAGGGTAAGGAATGTGCAAAAATGGATGAAATGACTAAAAGGAATGGGAAATGGCTACAAGACAAAATTATGGGGTGATGGACCCGAAGAATGATAGGTAGCTTATATATTTTAACCAACAACAATCAAAACAATAAACCTTTAATAGAAACTAGTATGAAAAACCTCTTAACTATACAAACTCTAGCAAGTATTCCAGGGGCAAGCCCTCTACCGATAGTGAAATCCAAAAAATAGAATTAAACTGATCGTAAAGAAACTAACATAATAGAAATAAAAGAGTAGAAGTCATACACAAATTAGAAGTCTCAACACTAGATCCAAAAGATTTTATTTTGACAGCGGGATCCATAGTACATAACTACTTTTCTAGCAAAAGTTATCCATCATTTATAGAGAAAAGGGGGGGTTTATATAGGAGAAAAACTACCGCTCGATGAATTGGTACTCAACCACTTTCATGACGGGTTGATTCAAATTTGGTGACAACCAGAAATGGTCTACCTTATCCCAATTTATCATTAAAAGTGGAAGGTTATGATGAAGACTTGGAACAGTCAGGCCAGAATTATAGGTAACTTGATATTGAAGTTAGAAGTTTTTGATGATGATCATCAATCAGACAGTATCGAAAATAGTTTCAGGGTGGTGAAATAGGAAATGCATTGTGGACCTCTCCTTTTGTTCATTGGATCCTTCTAACAATATCCCCATGGCTCTTTTTAGGAAAGTGCTCCCTTGTGGAGCACTTTTGAGGAAAGTGCTCCCTTGTGGAGTGCTTTTGAGAAAATTTCTCCCAAGTGGAGTGCTTCTAAGGAAAGTTCTCCCTTGTGGAGTGATTCTTAGCAAAGCACTCCCAAGTGGAGCACTTTTGAGAAAAGTGCTCCCTTGTGGAGCACTTCTTAGAAAAGCGCTCCCAAGTGGAGCACTTTTGAGGAAAGTGCTCCCTTATGGATTGCTTCTTAGCAAAGCGCTCCCAAGTGGAGCACTTTTAAGGAAAGCGCTGCCTTGTCGAGCACTTCTTAGCAAAGTAATCCCAAGTGGAGCGCTTTCTGCTTTAAGCAATAGACTTTGAAAATTCTTTAGAGGCTTCTCTTTTGAATAAGCTTAAATTCTATTTGCACTCAACAAATTTATCTACTTTGCTTCCTTAATCCTTCGATCATCTTGAAAATAATCCTCTAGCTAATCAAGTAATAGAACCAAAAATGGAAGAGCTGGAGATGAAAATTTATCATTTGTTTGTCCATGCTAAAATATATACAATTTTGCATGCAACATACCAAATTCAAAAAACTTTAGAAGAACAGGATAAAGAAAAGAAAAATGTAGAAAAGCTCAAGGAGCGGACCCATATGAGGGAAAGCTTTAGAATTGCAACACATTTGATCATTTTTCATAAAAAAAGGAATTTTACAATGAGCACTTTCAAAAATAGAATTAACTATGCATATTTTTTTACAAGGTGTGTTAAGATTGACAACACCATTGTAGGCAGTTACCCCTCTCTATAGGCCAACTCAAGATACACCTTATATGGCTTACATCGAGCATGATTCAAAAGTAGAATATCTTGATATACCTTATCAAAGCAGGGGGGGTGATGTTTCACCACCACATGATAGGCCTGATGTTCCTCACCCTCCACCATAAGATCGAAGCAAAGAGGAGGAGATCAAATCCTATGATGCATATAGGGCATTGCTAGAGCGCCTAGAGTCAGTGGAGAACAAGACCTCTAGGTCTAGGACCCAAAAGCCCACTTTGTGCCAGTTACATAGTCAACCACTCCATCCTTTCGTGCCTACCCCTTCCTATCCAAAATAGTTCAAAATTCCCCAACTGACTGATTTTACAGGGGAGGAAGATGCACAGGAACATGTCACCAAATTCTTGAGTCAATGCTTTGGAATTAAGGATAATGATGCTCTACTATTGCAAAAATTTATGACTACCCTCTCTGGCCCAACCATGGAGTGGTTTACCCAACTCCTGAAGCATAGCATCTACGATCTTGACCAATTCATAGATACGTTCCTGGAACACTTCACCTTCAACACTAAGAGAAAGGCAACACTGGTTGACCTCACAAGGTTGAAGCAATATGAAAATGAGTCAATCATTGATTATGGTGATAGGTGGTAAAAAATTGTTGCTAAGCTACCATACATACTGCCCATGTCTGAGTTGATTGACATGTTTTCTAACAGCTATATGAAGCCTATCTCATTGTTTTTGCAACTCCAATAGTATCCCACTCTTGAAGATGCTCTAGCACAAGCTAGAATAATCGAGGACATCAAGATTCAAGAGGGAGAAATTGTGAAGCCACACAAGGAGTGGACAAAGGATTCCAAAAACAACTTGGCACAACCAAATCTAGAATCAATCAGTCAGGTTTCCATTAGTGTTCCAAGATTGTGCATCCTGTGCCACCTCAGAAGCCCAACCATAAAGCCACATCTGGAAATTGTGACAACAACAATCCAACAAACCAAAGACAAGGAAAGCAAAATCAACCACTGTGATAGTACACTCATTTGTTAGAGCCCTTGGCATTGATCTTCAATCGATTGTATGAGGCACAAGCAATCACTCTCCCTGAGATACGTCCATTGAAACCTAATAAGCATAAATCAAAGATGCATAGGCAAGATATATACTGTGTTTACCATCGAAAAAGAGGCCATGACATCCAGACATGTTATCCCTTTAGAGATGTAGTTAAGGATATGATTGATAGGCAAGAGCTTCCAATGGTAGTCCTCTTGCTCCAAAAAACCAACCAATAGGAAAATTCCAAAATATTTGGCCCATACACAAAGAAAACACAACATCTGCCAACCACTTTGAGCAACCCAAAGGAAGCATACCTTCCCAACCATCCACATCACAACCAACGAAACATAGTGAGAGATCTAAAGGTATCACACCTCTCTCAATTTTTTTGGCTAGCACACACACTAGGAGTGTCTAAGGTATCATGCCTTCCCTTGACAAAATAATCAAAATTTTAAAAATAATGGAAAACATCAAAATTTCAAACAAATCAAAAGCAATAAAACCCAAAAACATGGCAAAATATTAAAACACAAAAACATCTTGCATACTGGGGGTACGCAAGGTATTGCCAATTCCTCCTAAAAGCACAAAATAATCAAAGTTACAAAATGCTCCAAGGGTGCCTTAACCCGCTTGGTCAAAACTAAAATGCTCCTAAGCAGTCTAGAACTATCTAGGTCACCTAAATGCTCCAAGGGTGCCTTAACCCGCTTGGTCAACCTAGAAATGCTCCTAGGTGGTCTAGAACCATCTAGGTCACCCAAAAATTCTCCAAGGGTGCCTTAACCCACTTGGTCAACCTAAAAACGCTCCTAGGTGGTCTATAACTGTCTAGGTCACTCCAAAATGCTCCACAGGTGCCTTAACCCGCTTGGTCAACCTAAAAATGCTCCTAAGCAGTCTACAATCGTATAGGTAACCCCAAAATGCTCCAAGGATGCCTTAACCTTCTTGGTCAACCTAAAAATACTCCTAGATGGTCTACAACCATCTAGGTCATCCCAAAATGCTCCAAGGATGCCTTAACCCACTTGGTCAACCTAAAATGCTCCTAGGCATTCTAGAACCATCTAGGTCACTCCAAAATGCTCCAAGGTTGCCTTAACCCACTTGGTCAACTTAAAAATGCTCCTAGGCAGTCTAGAACCATCTAGGTCACCCTAAAATGCTCTAAGGGTGCCTACATCCCGCTAACCTAAATGCTCCTAGGTGGTCTAGAACCGTCTAGGTCAACCAAAAAGCCCCAAAGGCATCCATAAGTCCTTTGGTCCCACCAAATGTCCCAATGGCCCCCAATAAGCCCATTGGTCACATTTACATACATATATATCATATCAAAATCCAAAAACATCATCAAAACATCAAAATACAAAAACATTGCATCGCATTGCATTTTCATACATATATCGATCAAAATTTCAAAAAAATTATCAAAACATCAAAATACAAAAATATTGCATCGCATCACACTGCATCCCATGGCATTCTATCTTCACTTGCATTTAGGCATATCCATCATCATAAATTTACATCTTAGAGTTGCTCATACATGTCTAAGCATCAAGAAGGTACATCACTTATCACTCAAAATCAATGTTGTGAAAATAATCATAGTTCAATGTTCCACTTATCATTTTCACCCATATTTTCACATTCCATATTTTTGTCCACCTCTTCACCTAATCATTTATTTTAGAATGTCATTAGAGGTTTTGGTCACTCAACCATTTCTAGCTTCTCTTTAGATTTTTTAGAATGCTATCTTGATTTTTAGGAGGTATATTATTGCTTATATTATGCCTTGCGTACATCATATCCCAAACACATTTACACATTAACAATCCATGTTTTGCACAAAGATAGATGAAATCCATGAAGTGGTCTAGGTTACGTTATGCGAAAATATCATCCTGCTCATCCCACTATGTGAATGGTTCAAGAATGTTGAGAGTTGGCAAAAGGACAAGTTCTCCCCTACCCAATTCCCCCCACAACAATAAGTGGTTTTCCCCCTTTTTTTATCATAAAAAATTCCATATTTTTACATGTTTGCAACAGTCTAAATTTGCAAACCCCCACAAAGCAAAAATTCAAATTACAAATTCCAAAGTACAAAATCAAAAAGTGCACACATCAAAAAGCACAAGAAACAGTGATCCCCATCACTCAAAATTCAAATCCCTTGCTCAAGAGAAAAAGAAAAAACTCAAAATAAACAGTGATTATAGTCACTAAAAAGAGAAAAATAAAAAGTGATTTTTATCACTATATATGAGAGCAAGTATCCTAATAAATTGAAGAAGCTAGGGAGTCAAACTTGAATCCTTGGAACTCTCAACATTTGGAAAACCATAAGGTGATCCTCAATACAGGTTTGGTTGATACCCTACTTGGCACTGGTGGTATCCTTACGCATGATGATGTGTCTGTAACATTAGCTTTGGTGTGTGTGCAAACCAATGCTTGCATGTGGATGAGCTAGCTTTGGTAACCTAGATTTCCTAGTGGTCTAGTCATACTTAGTACAAAAACCAGGATGGTGGCATTCATTTGGTGATCCTCAGTACATGTTTGGTTGAGAGCCTACTTGGCATTGGTGATATCCTTATGCATCTCATAGGAATGAACTCACTTACACACATAGGGATATGAAGTGTATGAAGTGTCTTGGTCGTCCTAGAAGATTCATACCTTGTCAAAAAGTCTTGCATAGTTAGTATACAACCTTTGATCAAATCAGTTAGAGTGTTTGAGTCTCATCAAAACCTCACCTACATTCTTTGCACATATAATCTCAGTTACTCCATTTCACCGCATCACAATAATACATTTTCACATTCCCATTATGCGAAAACAATACATACAAAAAAAATGAAAACAAAAAGAGCATTAATGTGTTTTATATAGTCTATGGTGCTAACATAGTATGTCAAATCATTAGCCATGATCCATTTTTTTATCAACCAATCAAATATTCCATATGAATGTGCATCCACGCATATAGATAGCATCAAATCAAAGCAAATACACATGCATACATGATATATATCTATCACCATTCCATCATGTCACAAAAGCATCCATATGCATACATACTAAGCATCTAACACATAATCATAAATCAATGCATACATTGCATCCATATCATAAAGAAATAAGGGAGATGCATGATGATCATAACAAAACCTTGTATATATAGGGCAAAAATATACATCATAGTTTCCAAAAATGCCTGTAGGCTACAATAAAGTGGGTCCTCAAACATCACAATGCTAAGCATCCAAAAATCCAAAAAGAGTCAACCAAAAGGTATTCATAAACCCTTTGGTCACCCAAAAAGCCCCAAAGGTATCCATAAACCCTTTGGTCACCCAAAAATCTGCAAAGGTATCCATAAACCCTTTTGTCACCCAAAAGTCCCACATGTATCCATAAACCCTTTGGTCACCCAAAAAGCCCCAAAGGCATCCATAAACCCTTTGGTCACCAAAAAGCCCCAAAGGTACTCATAAACCCTTTGGTCAATCCAAAAAATCCCCACAGGTATCCATAAACCCTTTGGTCACCCAAAAAGCTGCAAAGGTACCCATAAACCCTTTGGTCACCCAAAAAACCCCCAAGGTATCCATAAACTCTTTGGTCACCCAAAAAGCCCTAAAGGTATCCATAAAATCTTTGGTCACCCAAAATGCCCCAAAGGTATCCATAAACCATCTGGTCACCAAAAATCCCCAAATGTATCCATAAACCCTTTGGTCACCCAAAAACCCCACAGGTATCCATAAACCCTTTAGTCACCCAAAAATCCCCAAAGGTATCCACAAACCCTTTGGTCACCCAAAATCCCCAAAGGTACCCATAAACCCTTTGGTCAATCCAAAAAATCCCCAAAGGTATCCATAAACCCTTTGGTCACCCAAAAATCTTATTTGCATATTTCACCATCAAGGCTACTGTTGGTCACACACCGCAGGTGGTAGTACTAGTCGCAGCACTGATCCTGCGTGATCATGGTGGCCGATATGGATAGGGCTTTCTTTTTGGTATTGGCGAGGTTGAAGGACCCACTTTATTTTAGCCTATGGGAATTTTGGAAACTATGATGTATTGTTTTTGTCCCATATATATATGATATTTTGTTATGATCATTAAGTGTTTCATTTATTGTTTTATTTGTATGAATGCAATGTGTGTATGGATTTATTGATGATGTGTTAGATGCTTATCATGTATGCATATGGATGCGATAATATGGTTATAGATATATTTCATGTATGCATGTGTATTTTATTTTATTTGATGTTATTTGAAGCTATCTATATGCATGGATACATAGTAAGATGAGCTATTGGAATTATTGATAAAGATGAGTGTGGTTAAATGATTTGATCTACCATTTATGGACTGTCAAACATATGAACAATATTGAGGCTGTTGTGATTTTTCTAGCCACTGTAGTAATGTAAAAATGGTGCACCTCAACTGAAGCAACATAATATAAATGCATAATAAGTCCTATGAAAGTGCAAAACGAAGCATGCACATAGAAGGTAATGTATGACAAGTAATAAAGTAAATGGGACATTATCCTTATAAAATAACTTCAAATTCAATTACAATGCCTCCCTTCAATGACTTGAATCACTTGATACAATATCTTACAATAAAAGAGTGCCAAGAGGTATCAATCTCTCAAATAATGTGGTGCACATCCATTGTTCTTTCGCATGCCCACACTCGAGGTGGGCGGGCCTAATGTCATCTTCACTTACATAAATGTGATCCTTGTACTTTTATGTTTCCTATAGTGTTTTTGTACCTAAATATGCACACAAGAAAGAAAAATAGAATCAAAAGCATCTGTGTGATTTTAAAACATGCAATCCCCACAGCCTGAAAAGGCGCATGTGAGGTATAGATATAAAATGAATTCCAAATGGATAAAAAATCAAGATTTATGTAAAAGATATTATTTTGGGATGATATCACCTAGTTTTGTAAAATCTTGGTTCCCTATCGTTGCGTTAGATCCCGTCGCACTTAGTGAACCTACAAAAGGTAAATGAGCGATTATCCTACCAAAACATGTCAAAACCTGAAAATTTTAGTTACTAAGCATATAATTACATTTTAAGAGGACCCATGTGATAATATTATAGATATACTACCCAAATTATCCTGCATGCAAAAGTGGGACCCGCATACATACAAATCATAAAATAGCAATATCTCAGCAAATATATGTTAGAAAGTAGTGAAACTTGAAATGAAGAATCCTAGAAGCATATGAAAAATAATAAATTGAAAAAATTCCTAAAATTGTGCATGAATTTCTATTCATCCAGGGGTGGGATGAATTCGACTATCATAGATTGGGGGGCGCCGAGGGGTGGAATGCCCATAAAAATATCCTAAATTTTCACACAAATCCAATGAGGATTGATGAAAAACTATAGGGGAAGTGTTTTAGACAAATTATATGTGGGTATTCGAACAATCGATTTGGTTTTGGAGTCATATTGGACCTTCTTTTGCCACTCGATAACCTCTCTTGCTAAGGAGAAATTATGAAAGAAAAAGGAGAAATAGAGGTGAGGTAATAAATTGGTAGCACTTCATCACGATTCCTAGAAATAACCTATTCTCTCTTGGATGATAATGACATCCAATTTATAGACCTAGGAGGTCAAATGTGCAAAGGGCATGCAAAGGCATGTAAGGCCCAAGGGGCCACTTGTCCATCAGGGTGACATGCACAAGAGGGGGAAGAGAATCTCCCCAAAATGGCCTCATTAATGAGGACTATCATAGGCATGCCCTGGGTTTTGAGATGCATGCCTTGAGGAGCAGGCCAAGTGGTATTTTTTGGCGACCACTTTTCTAGAGTTGACTTTTTGCCAATCAAACTTGCTATTCGCTCCACCCTAGGATGAATGTTGCTATTCGCTCCAGGGTGGGATGAATAGAAACTACCATTCATCCTGGGTGGGACGAATAGGAACTAAGCCTCAAAAAGTCCCTAATTAACTTGGGAACCTTCCAAAACTGCTTTAGGAGTGGTTAGAACCACTGCTTGACCTCTGAGGGCTGCCCTAGGGGCTTTGTGATCAATTTTGTCAATGCCTTGGTAGTATAATCATATTGGTGCTATTTTGGTGTCTACACCAGGCCTAGATACTTTTGTAGTAATGCACCATTTAGTAGTGCACCCTGATGCAAAACCTGTAAAGTAAAAACTTAGGAAAATGCATCCCAAAGTAGTACTAATAATTAAAAATAAGTTAGAAAAACTTTTGAATGTAACTTTTATCCAAGCTATTGACTATGCCAAGTGGATATCAAATGTTGTCCTAGTAGCTAAAACATAAGCCACTAAAGTTAGGGTTTGTACTGATTTTAGAGACATTAATGATGCATACCCTAAGGATGAATTCCCTTTCCCCAATATGGATCAAATAATATATTTTATAGCCAAGAGTGGGATGTTATCCCTCATGGATGGTTTTTCAAGATATAATCAAATTAGAATAGCTCTTGAAGATCAACCTAAAATAGTTTTTATTACACCTTGAGGTACATTTTGTTGGAAAGTAATACCTTTTGGCTTAAATAATGTAGAAGCAACATATCAAAGAGCTATGACATACATCTTTCATGATATGATGTATGATATTCTACATGATTACATAGATGATATTATAGCTCATTCAGCTAAAGAGGAAGAGCATATAAATGATTTAAGAAAAGTTTTTGATTGATTAAGAGAATACTTGATTCGATTAAATCTTGACAATTGTGTATTTGGAGTCAAATAAGGAAAATTGTTGGGGGTTATTGTTTCTATGCATGGTATAGAAGTAGATCCTCTCAAAATTAAATTTATCCTTGATATGCCACCACCTAAAAACATATGATATTTAAGAATTTTACAAGGTAAGTTACAGTCTATCCATCAATTTATTGATAAGTTGGTAGATAAAACATGACATTTTCTTAAATTACTTAAGAAGAACATTCCATTCCAATGGGATGAAGAATGTCAAGAAGCTTTTGAAAATATTAAATAATATCTTCTTACTCCTCCAGTGCTTGTTCCTCCTAGACCTGATCATCCTTTTATCTTATATATTTTTGCTTCGAAACTTGCACTTGGAGCTATGTTGGCTCAAATTGATGATGAAAATAAATAACAAGCCACATATTATATAATTTGAACATTAATAAGCTATGAAACTAGATTTACACCACTAGAAAAACTTTGTTTGGCAGTTGTGTTTTCCACTCAAAATTTACATCATTATATGCTTAGTCAAAAAACATTTGTTATTGATGAGTCTGATCCATTAAGGTACTTGATGAGTAGACCTTAATTTTTAGGGCACACAACTAAGTGGGTTATTTCTCTGAGTGAGTTTGAACTTACTTTTATTAGCCAAAAATCCATTAAAGGCCAAGTTATAACTGATCAGTTAGTTACTGCACCTTTAGAGTCTACTCACCCTATAACCATAGAATTTATTTATGAGTGCCTTAACCTAGAAGAAGATTTTTCTGAGTCATGGCATTTGTATTTTTATGGATCTAGATGCATGAGTGATGTAGGTGATAGTATTATATTAATATCTCCACAAAAGCACCTTATTCCCTTGTATTTCAAATTAAAATTTGCTTGTACTAATAATAATACCGAGTATGAGGCTCTAATCCTAGGGTTACGAGCCGCTTTAGCATTAAGAATTAAAATATTATTAGTCTTTGGAGATTCTCAACTTTTCATAAATAAAATCAATGAAGTTTATTAGACATGGGATGAGAAGCTCCATCCTTATAAGGAATATGATCTTAAACTTATTTCATTGCTTGAGAAAGTAACTTTAGAAGCTATCCCTCACACTAACAACCATGTTGTTGATGCCATGGCTACAATTGCTTATTTTTTACCCTTGAATTTGGATGATGAATATGCTACTATCATCATTCACCAACTCCAATAGCTTGCTTCCTCTAAGTCATGTCTAGAGCCATTAGATGTGTCTCTAATTAATGAAACAACCCCATAATATTGGTATATAAATATCTTCAATTTCCTCCAAAATGGAACCTTCCCAAAAGGATTAGATAGAAACCAACGTAGGTTATTACGTAAGTGAACTATTCGCTTTGTAATTATTGGTAATACCTTATACAAAATTTCCTTTGAAGGTATCCTATTAAGATGTCTTAATTTAGAAGAGTCTAAGAAAGCCTTAAGTGAAGCCCATGATGGATCCTATGGAGGATAATTTAGTGGAATTTCCATTGCTAAGAAACTCCTTTGAATAGGGTATTTTTGGCCTTCCATGGAAAAATATGCTAATGATTATGTGCATCATTGTGACAAGTGTCAAATACATGCAGACCTTGTTCACGCTCTTGCTCAGGAACTTCAAGCCATTGCATCTCCTTGGCCCTTCTCTAAATGGGGTTTGGACATTATTGGTAAAATCAATCCTATCTCATTTGATGGTCATAAATTTATAATAACAACAATAGAATATTTCACAAAGTGGGTAGAAGCTATGCCATTAGCTTCTTGCATAGGAGTCCAAGTTTCTAAGTTTATCTTTAATCAAATCATATGTAGATTTGGAATCCCATAAACTCTCATCTCAGATAATGAGACATGTTTCAAGAACAAAGATGTTAAGAAATTATGTCAAAAATACAAAATTCAACATAGATGGTCTACTCCTTATTATCCACAAGGAAATGGCTAGGCTGAAGCTTCAAATAAAACCTTAATTAAAATCCTAAAAATATTGGTTAATAAAACAGGCCATGACTGGCACATGCAATTATATCTCGCCTTGTGGGCTTATCAAACTAGTGTTCATACTCCTATAGGTGCATCACCTTTTGTCTTGGTTTATGGTGCTAAAGCAATTTTTCCATTTGAGTTAGAAGTTCCTTCTCTAGATCTCTTACTTTAGGATGCTAAAGTAGGGGATGAATATCGTGCTAGCAGACTAAGTCAATTAGAAATTATAGATGAAAAACGTATTCATGCCCTAGAGCATCTTTGCTCTTACCAAGACAAACTCAAAATATCATATTCCAAGAAAGTACATCATCGATATTTTGAAATTGGTGATTTAGTACTCAAAGAAAATTAAAAAAATACAAATTATAGAAAAGACTTAAAAGGTAAATTTCAACAAATTTGGGTCAGGCGCATATCACTTGGCCACTTTATAAGGAAAAGAACTTAAAGAGCCAATGAATATTATGCATCTAAAAAAGTATTATGCATAGAAAAAAGAATTCCATTTATGTACATACTTGTAACTTCTTCATCATCTAGTATGCAACCCTTATATTATCAAAATACCAAAAAATCAAGAAAACATAAAAATTTCCAAAAATATTTCAAATTGTTTTTTGCAGCAGTGTGTGTTGTTTTCCAAAATTCAAGTTATATTTTATTTTATTTTAGATAAATTCAAAATTTATCTTGAACCATGCACTTAATTCAAAATTTTCATAATTTTTATTTCATCACTTTGATTATAAATATCTCTTGTATTGAAAAGCACTATTACTTCATTAAATAAATTTTGAGTTTTGGGAAATGGTCTTGCTACTTCTTGAACCAAGAACACATTTTCACACTCTAAATATGATTTTTTGCAAATTCTAAATTGGATACTACATAGTCATGTTAGTTCCATAAGAAAAAAGTTTCCCTTGCTATCCTATTATGTGCATGGTCTAGAATTTTGAGAATTGGCAAAAGGACAAGCTTCCCCCCTACCCAAATAAAATCCCTTGGCCTACGTCTAATCTAGAAAAGTATCCCGAAAAAGAAAAAGAAAATATAAAGAAAAAGAAAAATAAAAAGAGCAATAAAAATAAAAAGAGAAAGAAAAAGCAAAGAAAAGAAAAGCAATAAAATCTCCTTGTTCAAAAGTGGACAAGAATCTCTATTCCAAAAATTTGAAGAAAATAAGGGAGTAGTGAGCTTGAATCCCTAGAATTCCTTAGTTATTAAAAATTCATGAGGTAAGCCCCATAATACATGGTTTGTGCCCAACCCGCTTGGCCTTGGGTAACCCCTTTTGTGTGGTGACATGTCTATCATATTAGAGATCTTATTTTGTACAGACCAATGTTTTCTTGTGGATTAGATAGCTTTTGGAAACTTGACTTACATAGTAGTTCGGTATAATGGCATGCACAAAATTATGGTTAATGAACATTTCATTTGCACACACATTGGTTCATAAAATTTTAGTTGTATCATTACCTTACTCAAAATCGGTAAATTAACTTTACAAAGTACACACATTTGATCCTTGAGATATTTTGTATCATTGTGTCAAATCAATATGGATAATGAATTCACTTATCACACACTGGTTCTTGATAAATTTGATCTTGTCTTAGAAATAAGATAAAATATTCCTTTGAAGTTTGTTAGACAACATTAGTTCATCATTTATATTTCAAAAAATTTCAAAATATTCACAAACAATTTATTTTCAAAAGAACTCAATAATACAAAATCATTTATGCATTGCATTGTGACTTCGTGATGATGATATAATTCCTAGGAATTATTCTTCTCAAATTTCACACTAGGAATTCCATGCCTAGTGCAAGTCATCTTTCTCAAATTTTAGGTCTAAAAAATTCCATATTTATTAATCTTCTTAAATATGTGATACGATGATTTGCTTCATATTAATTGAAGTTTAAAAGAATAAACAATTTCATATTATCATGCATTGCATTTTGACTTCGCGATGATGGTATAATTCTTAGTAACTATTGTCCTCAAAATTTTCATACTAAGAACTTTATGCCTAGTGCAAGTCATTCTTCCCAAATTTTCATGCTTAAATCACATTATCTTCACAAACAATAAATCTTATCAAAATATTTTTACAACAATCAAATTTTCTCACAAACAAAATCAAACATCTTCTTCTATTATCATAAGCCTCAAGAATATACTTGAGCACCACAAAAACATTCCTATTATTAGCAATACGAAATTCCTCACATTAAGATCCGCTTCATGACCTAGCAAGCACAAATCTCCACCAACGGTCATATAACAACACAACATCCTTCGAGGAACATTGCTAATCTATTTATTTCGTCATTTTTCAAAAACACATTTACAAAAATCATTTTCATTTTAAGCATGATCAAAACACTAAAATAAAAAAAATGATTTTAAGAAATTTAAACACCATAAAAATTCAATAAAATATAGCCAAATCATACAAAGTCACATAAAATAAGAAGATCAATATATCTATCTATATATATATATATATATATATCTCAAAATTCTATATACAAAATGACATCGACTGGTATGCCACAATCCTCAAAAACTGGTATACTCAATCACTAAGAAAAAAGTGTCACAAAATGTCTAAGGTCACCCCCTAGAACCTCTAGAGCTTTGGGCATCATCGTCTCCACTAGGGGGTCATGGTGCTCATAATACTCTTGCTTTGATAGTAGTGGTTGTCCTGGTAGTCGAGTGCGATCTTGAGTGACTCAAAGGAGTCGAAGGCTTGTACATCATAGGTAGTGGATATCTCTATCCCTCAGGAACTACTATAAAGTATAAGACCTAGTATAAAGTTGTTCATCCAATAGCCCTAGCCAACTCATCCCCTAAGATGCTCCTCATCTATGGAGATGTGGGGGATGGAACCATAAATCCTTGAGTCCTAACCCCCTGTCCTCCCTGAGCCCTAGCTTGTGCCAAATCCCTCTCTAGAGATTGAATCTTAGCTCTCAAGATTGCATCTTGTGCCTCTAGAGTCTCAATATTAGTCTTTTGGGAGGTATTATACTCCTTCATATTAGTAATATTTGCTCATAGAGCAACTGTCTCACTGCTCTCCCCCTCCTCCATAACTCCCTTACATTTCTTAGGCAAGTCAGGACTCCTATCTTGCTGAGGCGACGCCCCTCTCTCCTCTTGCTGAGGTGATGTCCTTCTCTCCTACTGCTAAGGATATGATCTCCTCTCCTCACTCCCTGGCATCCTCCTAGACTGATGTCCACCCCTAGTATGAGGACCCGATACCCTGAAGGACATATATGTATCTGAATGTTGTCATTGTCCGAATGAACATCGCTACCTAAAAAATTGATCAACTACCTACTGCACTATGCTCCTCCATAGCGTCAACCAAGAAGACCCGATGCCAACATACCACTATGAATACCTATATGTAACCCCAACATCATCCCATCTACTATATGTACTGGATCATCGTTAGGTTAAGTATCTAAAAAATGATCCAGGTTAGGAGTCCCACTGATAATGGTGGGATCCTAAGTAGATCTATCAAAGGTGATATTCCTATGCTGAGGAATATCCTGATATAGCCTAAACTGTCATTGCACCTGATCAAAGTGGTGCAACTCCACCTCTCTCTGGTTCATCCATAGCCAAATGGTCCACCTGATGTAGACTAGCTTGAATGCATCCTCCCCCCACTTCGATAGCTCTCTATAGGACCTCCATGTAATATCCTTTTACAGTAACTCATCCATGAGTTACCTCATGACATCGAGGCTAGCCTATCTCTGGTGACATGTTAGGATCCTACTATAAATTAAACTTAAATAAACACACTCTCACACAATTGCTTGGAAATAAACTCACATAAACATCACATTAATATTTGAAACAAAATACACATTATAACAAAAATTTGCATAAAGAAACAATCTCACAATAAGATAGAATTGCAAGCCGCTTCGAGGGGGCAACCTCCTTCAACACTTCATTAACTTGCAAAAATATAAATACATTGGTGCCTTCTCGGGTATTTAAAGAGTTCCCTTCCATAGTTGGCTTACATGCAAAATTCCACCTGAATTACATGCATAATGCCACCCGAATTACATGCATAGTGCCACTCGAATTACATGCACAATGCCATTTGAATTACATGCACAAGGCCACCTTACATAACCTATCTACCATGTGTTAGATAAAAAGGGTGCCATTTGTCATAGATACTACATAAGCTAAAACTTAGAACATTACAAAATATTAATCATGGGTACTACCCACATTCTCTAGGAATTATTAAATTATGGAAGTTATTACATTACGGGTTAGGATGGGATCCTAACATGTCCTTCCCCTTAAAGAAGCTTTGTTCTCAAAGCTGAAATGAGGAAACTGTTGTTGTAGTTGGTGGAGAGGCTCCCATGTAGCATCGTTAGGTTGAAGCCCCTACCACTAAACAGGGACCTCTGTAATTATACGGTTGCAAAGAGTGTGAGTCTGACGATCCAACAACTACTCAGGTTCAAGTAAGATGGAGCATTCTTCATCCAATTCAGGAAGTGTTGATTGAACTTGTACCTGTGTGCCAACAATTTTTTTGAGAGAGGAAACATGAAAAATAGGATGAAGCTTAGAAGTAGGTGGGAGAGCCAATTTGTAAGCTATGGGGCCAATCCTTTGTAAAACCTAGTAAAGACCATAGTATTTTATGGCAAGCTTCTGGAACCTGTGGAGTTGTAGGGATGATTGTCTGTATGACTGCAAGTGAAGGAAGACCATATCACCTACATCAAAACTACACTTAGAACAATGTTGATCATTTTGTTGGTGCATCTGATTTTGGGCCATGTTCAAATTCTTCTTAAGTTGGTCAAGGACTGTAGTGTGTTGATTTAGAGTATTGTCGATGACCTAGACCTTGGAGCTACCAAGAATGTAGGAGGACGAAGTAGGTGGAAGAAACCTGTAAACTACCCCAAATAATGTGAGTTTGGTTGAGGAATGATAGGAAGTTTTGTACCACCATTCGGCCAAAGGAAGACATTTTTACCATTGAGTAGGATGATCTGAGACAAAGCAGCGAAGGTAGGTTTCCAAGTATTTATTAACAACTTCTATTTGACCATCTTTTTGTGGATGGTAGGCTGAACTCATTTTGAGTTGAGTTCCCTGCAACTTAAACAACTCTTTCCAAAACTTACTAGTAAAGGTGGGATCACGATCAGATACAATGGAGGTGGGCATGCCATGAAGGCAAAAGATGGAGTCAAGAAACATTTTTGCAATAGTGGATGTTGTGTAAGGATGGGCAAGGGCACAAAAGTGAGCATACTTTGAAAGGTGGTCCACTACCACGAAAATAACTAACTTGCCTCCAAATTTAGGTAGCCCTTCTATAAAGTCCATGGAAATGTCCGTCCAAACTTGATCTAGGATAGGCAGTGGTTGAAGAGTACCTAGAGAGTGCATTGTTTCACCTTTAATCCTTTGACATATGTCACAGATAACAACAAAAGAGTGGATGCCTCATTTCATACCTTTCCAAAAGAAGGTGTGCTTGAGTCGCTCATATGTTTTAAGGAACCTTGAATGGCCTATAGAGGGAGCGACATGCAATTCATTCATGAGGAGCTCTCGAAGTGGGGACTTATGAGGTAGAACTAGGTGTTGATGGTAGTGTAGATCATGGTCATTCCAACTATACTCTGGTGCATAATCTGGAGAATCCATTAGTGAGGCTACCAATGCTTGCAAATCTACATCTTGACGTGCTTCTTGATGCAAGGAATCAATCCATTGGGGGAGTGGTGCTGAAATGGCACACAACATACGTATGGTATCCATTTGGTGAGAAAGAGCATTGACCACAATATTCTCCTTTCTCTTTTTGTAGGTGATATCATAATCATAGCCCATTAGTTTAGACACCCACTTTTATTGATCGGGTGTGGCAACTATTTATTCCAAAAAATATTTGAAACTTTTGTGGTCAATTTTGATGGAGAAGTGACGCCCAATGAGGTAAGGTTACCAATGTGTGACTCCATGTAATATGGCCAATATTTCCTTAGAATATGTGGATTTCACTAGATTACG
The DNA here is from genome assembly GCA_028583015.1 of Wollemia nobilis. Classification (NCBI taxonomy): domain Eukaryota; kingdom Viridiplantae; phylum Streptophyta; class Pinopsida; order Araucariales; family Araucariaceae; genus Wollemia; species Wollemia nobilis. The sequence continues at coordinate 2,760,674 of JAQPPZ010000367.1, forward strand.
ATCAGAGAGTGCCTTGGTAGTAAAAGCCATAGGTCATCCTTCTTACATCAATACTACCCCAATACCATGACCAGAAGCATCACTTTAAATGACAAATGGTTTAGAGAAATTTGGCATGGCTAAAATGGGAGTGGTGGTCATAGCATGCTTGAGTTTAATGAAGGCTTGGTCAACAGGCCTTGTCCAAGTGAAGGAATATTTGTTCAACATAGAGGTGAGGGGGGTAGCTATTTTTCCATAATTGTAGATAAATTTGCGATAATAGCCTATAATCCCTAAAAATCCTCGAAGTCCATTGAGGGTGTGATGTTTCGGCTACTCTTGAACTACTTGAATCTTCTTAGGGTCAACCTTGATGCCATCCTATGAGACAATGTGTCCCAGATACTCTACTTCAGTCAGACCAAAGGAACACTTGGACTTTTTGGCAAAAAGTTGATGGGTTACCAAAAACTATAAAGTTTGATCCACATGATTGAGGTGCTCTTCCCATGTGCGACTGTAAATCAAGATGTCATTGAAGAACACAAGGATGAACTTCTGCAGAAAGGTTTGGAAGATGTTGTTCATAAGACTTTGGAATGTAGAAGGAGCATTTGTGAGACCAAATGACATTACCAAGAATTCATAATGACCTTCATGAGTTTGAAAGATAGTTTTGGGAATGTCCTCATCCTTTAGCTGGATCTGATGGTACCCAGAGTGGAGATCAAGCTTGGTAAAATACATGGTCCCATGTAGTTCATCGAGTAATTCATCAACCACTAGGATAGGAAATTTATCCTTAACCATAGTCTTGTTGAGTTCTCGGTAGTCAATACATAGGCACCACGAGCCATATTTCTTGGCAACAAGTAATACTGGTGAGGAGTAGGAGCTAGTACTAGAACGGATGACACCAACCTTGAGTAATTCTTGTACCATTTTTTCCATTTCTAATTTCATGGCATGAGGGTACCTATATGGTTTGATATTTAGTGGTGCGCTACTTGGGATCAATGGAATAGCATGGTCGTGAGAGCGACACGGTGGTAGTGTAGTGGGTTACGCAAAGACAACATAATTTTTGTGTAAAAATAATTGTAGGTCTGATGGAATTTTAGCCATTAGAGAAGTGGATGGTTGGATGGAGAAGAGTTGTGCAATGACCCCACATGATTTCTTTAGAATTTTCTCCATACGATTTGAACTAATGAGATGGGTTGTTCCTACAGGGGAGCCTTTGAGTAAGTGTGTCGGTCCATTTTGGGAGAATTGCATCCAGAGTTCTACGAAGTTCCAATTGATAGTGCCCAACGTACTCAACCATTGAGATCCCAAAAAAACATCACATCCTCCCACCTGGATGGTAAACATGTCCTGCTTGAGTTCATAGTCCCCTATCCTGATCTTGAAATTGCAACATTTTCCTTTACAAGGCAATGTTTCCAATTGGCTACCATGACCTTGAATTAATTACAAGTGTGGATATAGCAATTTTCTCGCTTAGCAACTCGAGGATCAATGAAGTTGTGTGTGCTTCCTAAATAAATAAGGATGGTAATACATTGGCCCTTGAAAAATCCCATAACTTTCATGGTTTGTGGAGTAGTAATGCCTGCAAGAGCATGGACTAAAATATCTTCCTTAGGATCCAGTGTATCTTATTCCTATGGAGAAGGTGTTTTAGGAGGTTCCTCATCATCATCACTTTGGTCACTGTTAGCAGGTTCCTCAACATTTATCAAGAATTTTTTTTTGTTTGCACACGTATGTCCTTTAAAAAAAATTAATCACAATTATAACATAATCCTTGGGCACGACGTGCATCCATATCCTCTGTAGTCAGTTGCTTAGGTGTAGAAGGTTTACTATCAACTAAATTTTGGGCTCGAAATGGAAATGAAGGTCAGTTCTTAGGAAACCTTGATGGCTACCTTTGGGCTACGAGTTTAGATTCGACCAGATGGGCCAAACTGATAGCTTCCATCATGGAATGTGGTTTCAACATCTTTACTTTGGCTTGGAGATACCCTTTTAACACACTAAAAAAACAACTCATGAAGAACCTTTCATTCAATCCTCTTGTCTTATTGGCCAATTTTTCAAAGTGAGTTTGGTATTCATGGACTAAGGATGTTTGCTGCAGTTTGGTCAAGGCCCCTATAAAGTCCTCATACTCACTAGGCCCAAATCGGGTGAGTATTTGGGACTCAAATTCCTCCCAAGAGATATTTGGGTTGGAATGACGTAACCACTAGAACCAGTGTAGAGCCTCATATTCCAAGTTGAAGGAAGCCATCTGAAATCTATGATATATAGGAACATTATGAAATCTAAAGAATTGGTCAACCCTACATAACCACCCATCAACATCCTTCACATTAATTTTATGGAAGTCTAATTTTGGCATTTTAAAGGATGGGTCATGGTCATGCCTTGTAGAAATTTTAGCCCGATGTTCTGTTTTGACTGGTCCCTTCTGTAGCTTGCTATCTACTTCTGTCAATGTTTCTTCTAAGCGAGTGCTAGTGGCCTCATGATCTAGACAAAGACCTTGAACCTCTTCCATTATGGAGAGAATTTCCAAGTTCAAGTTCTCAATAGATTTTGTTAAGGAGTCCATCTCTTCTATCTCTTTTTGATGTGCACGGGTACCCTAGGCCATTTTGGAACCTTTTGTGACTAGTTACTAGAAATAGAATTAGGTTTTAGGGCTTACTATTTTTAGTAAGTGTCCAAAAATGTGCTTGGGTGATATATATCAAAATTATCAGCTCGAAGAGGTGGTAATAATGAGCTATATATCACAACACTACTTTTTGAAATCCCAGACATTTTTTTTTACTCCTATTTTACCTAGTCTAACGATGTTTACGGTTTTGGATTCTGAGCTACACTACAAAAGTTGGGTATTAGAGCACTATCTATAATTGGTCTTTGATCACTTACTCTATTTTTGGCTCAATATTGATAGTATCTTTGATATTGCTTACCTCACTCGCCTGAATATTCTCTATATTATGTAGGTTATTGTTATGACAGTTCTATTCTAACACTAAAAACTACAATTTTTGACTTGACTATGTTGACCTATCTGACCTAACTGTTACTGCAACTATAAATATGAATGTTATTATATATACTATAAACTTAATTTTCACCCTCATATTCTATCCTAAATTCATGCAATTTATACTATTTTTTTGGTAGAGGATTCCTTTCTCATATGCTCACTTTTGGGGATTTGGAATGCAGGTTTATGAATAGGGAGTTTTTGGTTTGTGATTTTGTTGGAGGTTGAAGTTTTAACAGAACCAAGGAATGCTAAGCAAGGGAGTATGTACCACCCATAGGCTCTCTATTATACCACAATGACGAATAATAATGCCCAGACCAATATTTCAGATCACTACCCAAGGAGGATTCCACACATGCCCTTGAGCACACTACCTACCTTTCTGACAATACGGGAGGGTAATCGTTTGGGAGGTTGTATCCCATAGACTATGGATAATACAAGGCCAAAAATATTCCTAATGGCTAAAATTTTGTTGAACCTAGATGGTCTCCCGATATACCCGAAGATATGTGGGAGCTCAAGTCCGTGTGTGAGTTCTGTCTGAGGCTTGGGTATTAGAGCCTGATCGCCCCTCACTTCACTAGAGATTGTATGGGCTATCTAGCTTAGCCAATAACAACATATCCTTCATGATATTTTAAAACCCTCGACATAGGGTTTCTACCTACTCAACTAAAAACTATTTTTTTTGGTATTTTTTTATTTTCTACGAGAAAAAAATGACTGTATTTTTTTGGATTTTTTTTTTTAAAGAAAAAAATTGAAATAAAAACACACAGGACAATTATACCTAATAGGTGGAATGACTAACAAGAATTTTCTCAGTTGCAGCAGAACATGGCCTTGGAAAGCACTCTGATACCATTTTTTAGGATCCTACTATAAATTAAACTCAAATAAACACACTCTCACACAATTGCTTGGAAATAAACCCACATAAACATCACATTAATATTTAGAAAAAATACACATTATAACAAAAATTTACTTTACTGATAGATAATGTGACTTCAAAGTATGTTGTCTAAAACTAGATAATTTTTTGGCGGGAAATTCTTTGCGTAGGCGACAAGCGATGTTCTAGGGTTTGTGGAGCGAAGGATAATCCAGGACATCAGGTGGATTCCCATTTTGTTTTGTTTTTGTGGATCTGAAGGATCACTTGCAGCCTCAAGAGGGCCCAATGGGGTCTCCTCCAGACCCTCTCTCCGAGAGAAAGAGCTCTTACGCTGAAATGCTCAAAGACAATCCTTCGTCTTCTAACGGCGAAGCTCAGAGAAATACTCTGAATATGATATTCAAGAACGCTGGCAAGAGTTCAGCAGCGCATCGAGTCAACGGATGTCTCCCACAATCCGCTTCAAGACCTAAGATTGTAATCGAACCAAAGCTGGTCGAAGACACAATCCTCTACCGAGCCAATCATGATTTGATTTGCAAATTCATGGGTATCCGACCTTCCCTAAATTTCTTGCACACTTGGGTCAGACAGAACTGGGAGCCCCATGGTGAGTACTCCCTGTGGTTTATTAGCAACAGGTATTTCATCGTTAGCTTTTCTTCTTTAGGTGATAGAAACAAAGTGTTTGAGTCAGAGAAGAGAAACCATGGTCCGACAGGGTTATTTGTTCAACCCTGGAGAGTGGGATTCGATCCTCACATCGAACCCACGGCTGTCCCGGTCTGGATCCGGCTATACGCTCTTCCAATGGAGTTTTGGGGGGAGCAGGTCTTGGAAATGATCGGTAACTCCCTAGGTAGACACCTGGGCGTCTCTAAGGACACCATAGAAGGTAACTCTGGTGTCTATGCTAGAATCTGCGTGGAAATGGATATTAGCCAGCCTCTACCAGCAGAGGTGGAACTGGAACTGGCAGGAACATCTTGGATCCAACAGTTAGACTATGAGGCTCTACCTTTCAGATGCAGAGTCTGTCATAAACATGGGCATTTGGCTCGGTTTTGTCCAAATATTTTGAACACCAAAACGGAAGCCCAGCATGGTATGCCAAATCGCCCCAGAGAGGGTAAGTCTATCTCTGCCAAAGAAACATCCAATACTCCTCAGGGTAATGAGGGTCAGAAAGATGGCTTTGAATAGGCCAAAAGAAGGAGAAAGCAGAAGAAAAATGATAAGGAGCAATTACAATCCAAGCCAGCCAACATATATGAAATTTTTAAGACATTAGTGGATCAGGAGGACTAGGATATGGAAGGTGTGGATGGGAATATTGAGGCTCATAACATCCACACTCATGTTTCTCCTTCATCTCCTCCTGTCTTAGAACAGGTGATTGAGCCCACTGAGGTATTGCCGCCAGAAAATGTAGGGGCACTGATAGTGCACTCCCAAGCACCGCCAGTAATTAAGGATGTCAGCATGGGAATTGCAAAAAAAAATAGAGAAAGGCCAGCCCTGGGAATATCTCAGGTGAAAGAGAGATCCAAAAACAGCAACACTCAAGGAGCAGGCTGAAAGTCAAATAAGGACCTGATTGCAGCTCAAGGAGACAAGCTGATCAATGGAGGATCGGTGAGGACAATTGATTCTTACTGCTCTCAAGGTTTTCAATGATTATACAATCTTGGAATGTTAGGGGTTTAAATAGTAGAACCCATCAATCTACTGTTCAAAGACTCTTAGGAAAATGTAAAACAGACCTTTTGCTTATTCAAGAGACAAAAATGTCTTTAGATCTTATGAGTAAAACAATTAATAGAATCTGGCGGGGCGCTGGTCATATGGATGTGGCTACCCAAGGTGCTTCAGGGGGGATTGTTACTCTTTGGAACCCTCTGGATTGGACTGCATTAGAACATATAGCTTGGAGGGGTGTTCTTACATCTCATTTTAGGAATAATTTCACAGCAAAACATGTCTTAATCACTAATTTTTATGGGGCCCAAGACCTTGATGGCCAGAGGCTCCAATGGAAAGTTGTTCACAACATGAGGTCCTCCAGGGGATACTTAGACTAGATTATTGCAAGGGATTTTAATGCAAAATTATCTGCTCGTGATCAGGAAGGTGGCACCCCAATTTTGGATCTAGGGGACCGGCTTCTGATTGCCCAAGTCTAGGCCTTCCAATTAGTGGATGTTAAAGGTCCTGGAACCTACTTTACTTGGACTAACAAGAGGAAGGAGCCACACAGTAGGAAGGTCAAGTTAGATCATTTTCTGGTCTCGGAGGAGGCTTTTGTAAAGTGGAATACTAAGTTCCAGATTTTGGAGGGCCCTGTTTCAGATCACTTTCCCATTTTGTTGGAGGGAGGGACTATGATAGGGCAGCATCACAGGCCTTTTAAATTTGAGAATTTTTGGTTACAAAAGGAGGACCTTCAAAAGAAAATTCCACAATGGTGGGAAGAAGGCCGTCCACCTTTTGGGACAGCAATGTTTAAATTTCATAAACAGCTTCATTTTGTCAAACTTCAACTGAAACAATGGAGGAAAGATAATAAGTCAGATTTCCAGTTCCAAAGGGCCCCCTTGGTGGCCATATGGGAGGAGGTTTAGAAACTCTTTAGGGAAGGAACAATTACTGAGCAACTCAAATCCGAGGATGATGCCTTGCGCAAAGCGGTTGAGGCCATTGATAACCAAGAGGAGATATACTAGAGATAGAGGGCAAGAAATACTTGGTTATTAGAAGGGGATAGAAATACCAAATTTTTTCATTGGTCAGCTTGTGCTAGGAGACAGATGAATAACATGGAAGCCCTTAAAGATGAGAATGGACATTCCTTCGATACTCTTCCTGGTATGCACTACCACTCAATCGATTACTTTTCTAAACTTTTTAAGGAAAGTATGGAGCAAGATGCTAAGGCTCAGAAAAAAGTTATTAATGTCATACCTTCTATTATCTCTGAAGAAGAAAATCAGGCCCTGCTTAGACCCATTGATAGAGATGAATTGAAAAATGTGGTCTTTGGAATGAATACTGGCAAATCTCCTGGTCCAGATGGCTTTCCTATTGAGTTTTTTTAGGCCTTTTGGGATACTTTGGAGGAGGATGTTTTGGCTGTCACAGAGGAATCCAGAACTAATAAAAGAATGCTTAGGGCAATTAATCACACCTTCATCACTTTAATTCCAAAAGGGGAGGAGGGGACTCATATCTCTGATTTCAGACCTATTGCCTTATGCAACGTGATTTATAAAATAATCACTAAGATAATAGCTAAGCAGCTCAAACCTCTCCTTCATAACATCATTTCTTCAGAACAAGGGGGTTTCATTGAGGGAAGACAAATCTTGGATGGGGTGGTTCTTGCTTAGGAGGCTATCCATACAATGCAAAAATCTGGTAATAAAGGAATGTTCATTAAACTGGATATGTCCAAGGCTTATGACTGGGTGGAGTGGAGCTTCTTGTCTAAAATGATGGCAACCTTTGGCTTCTCCTAGTACTGGATTGATTGGGTCATGAGCTGTGTTTCTATGCCCTCTTATTCTATCCTTATCAAGGGTCTTCCCTCACATCCTTTTGGAGCCACTCGTGGTCTTTTCCAAGGAGACCCTTGATCTCCCTATCTTTTCCTCATTCTGGCTAAAGGATTAGGTAGAATTTTCTTGAGGAGAAGGCAACAAGGCCTGCTAACAGGTATCAAGGTAGGGGAGGAAACTTTGACTCATTTGCAGTTTGTGGACGATACTGGATTGGTTGGTGTGGCCAGTCTCAGGGAAGCTAGAGGAATCAGAGATACTCTTAATGTCTACCTTAGGGCTTCAAACTAGGCCCTCAATGACAGGAAGTCCAAAGTGGTCTTTTTCAATCTTGACCAAAGGCTGTAGGATAGAGTTATTGAGATCCTGGGATTCACAAGGACTTCTCTTCCAATAGTTTACTTGGGAGTTCCCCTGCATTTTAAAAAATTAAAAATAGATATCTGGAAGGATCTATTGGAAGGTATCAAAGATAGAATGAATCATTGGTCCCATAAATGGTTAAGCTATGGGGGTAGATTAACTTTCTTGCAATCAGTTATTCAGGCTATGCCAATCTATAAATTCTCTATCCTGGCTACCCCTAATTCCATTTGGAAAGAGCTGGACAAAATGGCAAGAAGATTTGTATGGGAAGGTGCAAAAGGGGAGAAAAAATGGGCTTTGGTTGGGTGGGATAAAGTTACCCAGCCTAAGGATAAATGAGGGCTGGGCCTGAGAAGCTCCAAGCTTAATAACAAAGCCTTGGCTGGAAAACTGTATTAGAGGTGGATTTCCCAACCAACCTCCTTATTCAGTAGAATCCTATCTAGTAAATATTTGGGTCATGTCCACCCCAATGAGGTGGGCCGCTTCCCCCTGGATGGTACTGGATCCTTAGTGTGGCAGACTCTCAATCTTGGATCTCAGGTTATCAAAGACCAATTATTTTGGAAAGTGGGGAGAGGGGATAAGGCACATTTTTGGACTGATTCTTGGGACCAGTATCCAGAAGGTTAGATCAAAATCAATATTGATGGAGCTGCAAAAGGCAATCCAGGCAGTGTGGGTATTGGTGTTGTTTGTCGGGATCATGCTGGTTTAGTGCTTTACTGGGAATTACAAGGCTTGGGTAGAGCCACAAACAATGAAGCCGAAGCCATTGCTATCAAATCTGCTTCCATCTGGGCTGTTAAGCAGGGTCATAGGAGGATAATTCTCGAATATGATTCTCAAGTCCTGGTTGGCGCTATTGATTGCATGCGGAACTTCTCTTTGAAAGCATGGAAGCTGCGGATTTTGATATCTCAAATCAAGGATTTATGGAGAGAATTAGATGATGTGATCCCTGTCTATGTGAGTCAAAACTTGAATAAGGTGGATGATTTCCTTGTGAATATGGGTGCTGAGAAAGAGGTAGGGGTGCAGTTGCACAGTGACATGCCTCTGATAGATGAAATGATTAGGCAAGGTCTGGAACGATCCCTGCGATAATGAGTAAGAAAAATGCTAAGGGTGGTTCTTGTCATGATTTCGTGACCTGTTGCACCGTCGCGGACTTTGTTGGAAAGCTATCACGATTTCATGACATGTTGTGCTGTTGCGGCCTTTGGAGAGAAGTTGTAGCGATTTTGATACCTGGTACGTCGTCACTGTCTTTGATGAGAAGATGTAGCGATTTCGCTACCTATTGCGCCGTCACGGCCTTTGCTAGAAAGCTGTCATGATTTCGTGACATGTTTTGCTATCACGGCCTTTGGAGGGAAGTTTTCATGATTTCATGACCTGTTGCACCGTCGCAGCCTTTTTTGGGAAGTTTTCATGATTTCGTGACCTGTTTTGCTGTCGTAGCCGTTGGTTGGAAGCTGTTGCGATATCGCGACACTTTTGGAAAAAGTGCACTAAGGGGGAAAATCGTCGTGATATCGCAAAATTTTTGGTGAATAGCTACCCAAGGGAAAAATCATCGTGATTTCACGACACTTTTGAAGAATGGGCACCCAAGGGGAAAATCGTCGCGATATCGTGACATTTTTGCAGAACTGGCACCAAGGGGAAAAGTCGTCGCGATATTGCGACACTTTTGAAGATCGGGCACCAAGGAGAAAACTCGTCGCAATTTCACGACACTTTTGAGGAAAGGGTGCTAAGGGGAAAACTTGTCGCGATTTCACGACAGTTTTGGAGAACACACTTCATGGGGGAAAATCGTCGCGATATCGCGACACGTTTGAGGAAAGGGCGCCAAGGGGAGAACATGTCGCGATTTCGCGACACTTTTGCTGAAGGGATGCCAAGTGGAAAACTCATCGTGAAATTGTGACACTTTTGGAGAATTGGCACCATGGGGACAAGACGTCGCGATTTCGTGACACTTTTGCAGATTTTGCGCCAAGGGGAGAACTCGTCGCGATATCGCGACACTTCTAGAGAACAGGCACCTTATGGCTTTCTCGTCATGATTTCATGACGCTTTTGGTGGCTGGCTGCTTTGGTGTTGTTCCATCATGATTTCACGACACTTTTTGTTTTTTTCGGCCTCGGCGTCTGTCTGTCGAGATTTCGCGACCTGTTGCCGTGGCGCGACCTTGGGTAGGTTTGGTGTCGCGATTTTGTGACATGTCGCATTTTTGTGACTTGTCGCGTTTTCACGCCCTGTTGTTTTCTGGCTTCTCTGCTTTCAGCTGGGATGTTTTTACTCCCACTTGTAACTATTATTTGTTTTAATACAAGTTTTTTCAATTTTTTCAAAAAAAAAAACAAAAATTTACATAAAGGAACAATCTCACAATAAGATAGAATCGCAAGCCTCTTTGAGGGGGCATCCTCCTTCAACACTTCATTAACTTGCAAAAATATGAATACATTAGTGCCTTCTTGGGTATTTAAAGAGTCCCCTTCCATGGTTGGATTACATGCAAAATGCCACCTGGATTACATGCATAATGCCACACAAATTACATGCAAAGTGTCACTCGAATTACATGCACAATGCTACTCGAATTACATGCACAAGGCCACCTTACATAACCTATCTACCATGTGTTACATAAAAAGGGTGCCATTTGTCATAGGCACTACATTAATCATATTAATCATGGGTACTACCCACATTCTATAAAAATTATTACATCATATAAGTTATTACATTAAGGGTTAGGATGGGATCCTAACACGACCTCCCTGTATAGCCTAGTAAAAGATCCTCAGTCTATCATCCTCTATGCTGGGCTGGCCATCTACTGCTTGAACCAGAGGAAGTCTCGTAGGTCATCGGATAGCTATGTGCTCCTAGTACCACACATGTAGAAAAGAGGTCAAGACTAAACCCTTCCCCTTATTGTAAACCACCCTGTGCAAAAATCTATACAATTTGTAGAGAAGGAATGGATCCCAAGAAAATTGCACACTTTGACCTCCCATGTCACAAACCACCTCTGCTAAGGTCCATGGTAGGTGGCATTCATTGATATGACATAATACCAGGCCTCCTACGATGCCACTCAATAAAACTGTCAAATGGGAGACTCTCTTTGTCCCCCTAAGTCTATCAATACCAAACCCACCCTTCTTTAGTATAAAGTTAGGGTCACCTGTCAATCTCATCATTATCTAGCCTTGGTTTCCAGATGCAGTTATATGTACCACCATCAATGGTAACCTCAAGATCCTCTAGAGTAGGAGTCATCTCCCCTATTTGTAATTGAAAACATGATAATTTTGGATACCACCTCTCTGCAAAAGTCGTCTGTAATCTCATGTCCATTAGGATTTGTGGCATCTCTGCCACATGTATTAACCCCACTGTCTCTAAGCATGTTCTCTCAACATCTGAGAGAGCGGCCAAGTATTCCTGGAGAGTGGCATGTCACCACTCCCAATTCTTTAGTTCTACCATCTGTCAAAATAAATAACAAAATAACAAAATTTATTCAGTGATCAGATTTAAAATAGTTGGTCGAATCAAACAGTGCAAACTCATACCAAAATTGAAAAAATTGTATCGATTTCACAATATCATACCAAACAATATCATCGAAATCGATATGATATTAACCTTTATTAAATCAATTTCATCAATATCGTATGATACAATATCGCAAAATCGATACGATCTTGTGAAATCATTACAATTTCATAGTTAGGGCTATGTGATGGCAGTTGTGCCCTAAAAATACAAATTTAAATAAAAACATGTAAAATTTAAGCTAAATGAGTGAGAAATACCTACCCTAAGTGCTCCATGTCCAGCTCGGACCAAATCAGCGTGATGGGAAGCTCCTACCATGTTTTCTCCAGAGCTCCAGAGTAACAAAAGACAAAGTGATAAATGAATTGAGTTTTAATTTTATTTTCTATTTATGCTTATTTTACCCTTAATGCAATTTTTTTTTTCGAGTTTTTCTTAAAACAAAGGATTTGATGTAAAAATAAAAGGGGGTATCACACTTAATGCAGTTCACAATAAAAATTCAAAGTTTTTTGCAATAATTTTTTGTTGCTTTCTCGTAAAGCATTCCAATATTTTCTTTAACATATTTTTCAAAAATATGCTAAAGAGGGGGCAAAATGTAACACCCTAAAATTGACCCATTTGCATAAAAAGACAAAAATATTTAAAAATTGATCAAAAGTGATAACTGTTGCATTTATTACCTCAATTTTTGTGCTTTACTAACAAAATCAGATTAAGCTAATTAGATTGTACTATGATCTACAAAATCGTATTATGATTTTGTGTATGATCTCTACGATCGTAATAGGATCTCTACAATCATAATACGATCTTACCCAAAAATAGAAAAAACTCATTTAGATAAACAATAAATTAAGTTGTAACCTATTTTGTCTTTACCTGTGCAACCGTACGATAGTTACAGGATTGGATCTGTCGATCATCCCAACGTGGAGGAGGTTGCAACCCACTTTGTTTTCTAGCCCAATTTCATTAGCTTGCTTATCCTATTTAATCAAATACCCTTCCCCTCAAATTCCTCTTGGCACTCCTAATGCATTGATAGAATTTTACATTTTAGTTTTGGTTATTTTTTTATTTCTTGCAAAGGATACGATCGGATATCGGATCAATACAATATTGCTATCGTAATACAATATTGCGATCATAATACGATCTTGCTTAGTTTGCATACGATATCACCTTGGGTGATACAATTTTGCTTGTAGCTCACTTGGGGGTAATCCCAAGATCTGGTTTGTATTTTCTAGCACCTCATTTGCATATTTATTATTTAATTCATTATTTTCCATTGCATATAAAGTTAGATTTAATCATTTGCATCCTTGGAGTTCACCAAATTGCATCTACTTGCATATTTCACATAATTCAAAGCATATACATGTTATTTCCTATTAGTATTGCATTCATTAAGTCATATATGAGCTAATATTTATCCAATAAAATCTCTAGCATGTTCTATTTTCTGTTCTCTACACTCTACCCATGAAATTGCATGTTTTTGTTAGAATCAGAACTGCTCGTTTCTAATCGGGAGCGTACGATCTTGCGATTGTAATAGGATTTTGCAAATCATAATACGATATCGACCCTATTGCGTATGATCTTTCTTGCATAAAAAATAAAAATCTTCATCAAAATTTTGGATATAGATCAGAGTGTTAAATCACTTTTTAGGCATTGCATTATTCATGTAAGCTCTATTTTCTGTTGTTTGTTGTTTGCATATAAATCAAAATTGCATATAAATTATTATAATTTCATGTTGGCCAAAAACTAGGTGCATGTGAGATTTGATAAAAGGAACATATCAAAACAAACTCCAAAATCCTAGGCGTAGAAACTGCCATAAAATATTTCTTGGTTAACCCTAAATAATTTGTTAAAAAATCACCATAAGAAGGTATGATTAAGTGCCTTTTTCTGAGGTGTAGATGTACTATTCTCCCATTCCCATTTGAGGTATGGATCCATTAGCCTAAAGTAAAGGAGTGTGTGAATTTTAGACCTACAATTATACAAGAGAGCCAATATATTATCAACCATATTTCGCTCAACACAATCTAGCACGTGTTAAGGAAGGACAATGTGGTTGCAAATTTATTTGCTAACATGGCAGCCAATCATAATGACTTCATTGTTTGGAAATATTTTTTCCCTCAAGACATTATAACTGCTTATAAAAATGACTTTGAGTGAAATCTTCAATGACAACAAGTGTCTAACCAAAGGTGTTTTCCTCAACACCATGGGTGTTTCCATTAACACCATGGTCAATTGTAAACCTTTACAATTAATCATTATCTCTCAAAATTTTGATTGCATCTCTCTCTAAGAGGATCATTTAGATCACATAGTAGCTTCTAAGTCTTCTTGGTATCTTTCCAAAGCCTCGTGCCTCCACATCAGTGACCCCTTTCTCTCTCATCATGCTAAGTCCATATTTCAACTTTTCCAACCATGTCACCTATTTGCTATTTGTGTTGTGCATACCGCTTTGTTATCTGGTCCCTTCAACCCTACCATCCCTCCTTTCCTTATCCTTTCTCAAACCATTTCCCTTACCCATGCCCTAGCCAATATGTTCCTTTGTCATTGTCCTGTGGTTGGGTTTCCAATATGTTCTTTTACTCTCTTATTCTATGACTTTTGGCACACCTTCAAAATCCACCATCTTTTTGGCTGAGTTCATTTATTTTTTGGCATCCTTTCCATTGTTTCCCTATGTTGGTCATCTTTCTACTTTCGTATGTTCGTAAGTATGGTCATTATAGAACCTTCAGTGTTGTAGCTTGACCCTGTTGTTGATGCTTTGCTTGGAGCCAAGGGATTCACTCCATTTTTCAAGCTCTTCGGTGGTATTGATGATGGAGTCACTAGCAAGTTTGTTAGTTCATGGAAATATGGCATGGTCCAGGTTCATGGAATCCAAATTGTGATAAATATCCATCTTTTGTCTAAAATTTCTAGATTTTCTTCCAAGGGTCAGATGGTGAGATGAGACTGCCACAACTTTAAAGAAGAAACATATAACTTTCCTAAAAAATGCAAAGATTTGAACTGGGTCAAGGGTGGAGTTGATCGCTCCTCTCTCCCTCACCCCTAGGACTTGGTCATTATCCCCATTCTACAGTATATCATTGTGGATAGTGTCAAAAATCCCCTGTGATCCTTCCACCTTGCCTTCATTAATCGTTTGTGAGACATCAAGCCTATTAGCATCCCTGACTTCCTATTTATGTCCATGAGTCTTACCATTAAAAACTACACGGATAAGAAAACATGCAAGTATCCTTCGCACCAGGGTTTATTCCTTGTTATTTATAAACATTCTCTCTTGTCTCAACCTATAGTCGGACCTCTAGTGTCTCCTCATATTATTGTGTCCACCCTTGAGTCAACCATTGTTCCTAATTCTCTTGATCCCAATTCTTCATATGAGCCCTCTAGTATTTTTCCCCTTTCAAGTGGTCCTTCTGCTAAAGTATCTAATCCCCTCTAGTCTGCTATCCCTTTTACTGGTCTTCTAAGAGTTTTTCCAGACAACCCTAATCAAGCCAACAACAAGGATGAGGAAGTTACCCCATCAAAGCCCAATGATTCAATCCTAGTGGAGCCCCATGCACCTAATGTTGAAGTCAAAAGAAAACCCTTGAGGAGTAAAAGAAAATTTGTTCGCCCTACTCCCCATAGAAGCTCCTGATACCTGAAAAGGAATGGTGCTGATGGAACCCAATCCACACCAGAGGTCATTGTGGATGACGAGAAAAATGATAGGTTTGATGTTGGTGTTGCACTTCGAACAAAGACCATCGATCACGTTTCCAATGCTATGGAGCAAATCACGACAACAGTCAATATGGTCAAGGAGACGTGTGTTATTTTCTCGCACACCATCAAGGAGCTTCATGAAATTCTAGCTACCCTCAATGCTCTCATTGCAAAGAGCCAAAACAATACTCTAAAACATGAGGATGAAGATGATTCCTAGTAATTCTAGGAGTAGGTTTATCGACAAATGTTTTTTCATGAAGTTTTGGAATTTGCGTTGTTGTTTGTTCCACATTGTTATGGTTTTAAGTTTTTATGCATGTTTTAATTCTCTTGTCCAGTTCCTAGATTTAGTTCATTTGATGCTTTCACAGGCTGTTGGTGGTTTTCATGTTCATCCCTTTGGCTCTGGGATGTTTCAATTTTTGTATTATCGACATTCTGATTGTCTTATGTATTAGGGATTGGGTCCCTTCAACCCGACAATTAATTAAAATTATTTCTTTACCTACCAAAAAAAATATGAGGGGACCATGACCCCTCATAAAAACTTGTGTAAACTCATTGAAAAAACATAACATATATTAATATAAAATTTATTATGTGATAACATTAAAAAATAAAATAAATAAATAAATAGTTATAATTTAATTTAAAAAAATTTAATCTATAATATTAATTTGTATAAAAACCATATTTCAATAAAAAAAATTGTATTGAAAACATACTTTCTTTTTTATATTTAATTAGAAATTCAAGATACAAACTGACCTCAAATTGACAAACACTTCAACAAAATATTAAAAAACAAATTAATGTGAAAATATTAATAAAATTTTTAACACACCAAAAAAAACCACATATTTTATATTTCTAATCTTTCATCATTTGTTTATGCTAAAAGCTCCATAAATTAATGAAGTGCCTCTGAAGCCTTCCCCTCTTCCCCCTTTCTCATTATCACCGCAATTCCTTCCTCTACTTCTGTGTCCTTCAAGTGTCATAAACAAGCGAGAATCTTCGCTACCTTCCTTGAAGTCCAAGTGAAAACCTTCGGTGCACACACTTATGTACACTTGTTTCTCCTCTAATGGGGGATAAAACATCACATCCCAAGTGATTTCTTCCCCTCTATAATGACAGCAAACAAAACCCCAGCCTCCAGACACACACATTGGTTCATAAAATTATGGTTAATGAACATTTCATTTGCACAGACATTGTTTCATAAAAGTTTACTTGTATCGTTACCTTACTCAAAATCGATAAATTAACTTCACAAAGCACACACATTTGATCCTTGAGAGATTTTGTATCATTGTGTCAAATCAATATGGATAATGAATTCACTTATCACACACTGGTTCTTGATAAATTTGATCTTGTCTTAGAAATAAGATAAAATATTCCTTTGAAGTTTGTTAGACAACATTAGTTCATTTTCAAAAAAATTCAAAATATTCAAAAAAAATTTATTTCAAAAAGAACTCATAGTACAAAATCATTTATCATGCATTGCATTTTGACTTCGCGATGATGGTATAATTCCTAGGAATTATTCTTCTCAAATTTCACACTAGGAATTCTATGCCTAGTGCAAGTCATCTTTCTCAAATTTTAGGTCTAAAACATTCCATATTTATTAATATTCTTAAATATGTGATACGATGATTTGCTTCATATTAATTGAAGTTTAAAAGAATAAACAATTTCATATTATCATGCATTGCATTTTGACTTCGCGATGATGGTATAATTCTTAGTAACTATTGTCCTCAAAATTTTCATACTAAGAACTTTATGCCTAGTGCAAGTCATTCTTCCCAAATTTTCATGCTTAAATCATATTATCTTCACAAAATAATAAATCTTATTAAAAATAATTTTACAACAATCAAATTTTCTCACAAACAAATTCAAACTCCTTCTATTATCATAAGCCTCAAGAATATACTTGAGCACCACAAAAACATTCCTATTATTAGCAATACAAAATTCCTCACATCAAGATCCGCTTCATGACCTAGCAAGCACAAATATCCACCAACGGTCATATAACAACACAACATCCTTCGAGGAACATTGCTAATCCATTTATTTCATCATTTTACAAAAACATATTTTTCAAAAACACATTTACAAAAATCATTTTCATTTTAAGCATGATCAAAACACTCAAATCAAAAGCATGATTATAAGAAATTTAAACACCATAAAAATTCAATCAAATATAGCCAAATCATACAAAGTCACATAAAATAAGAAGATCAATATATATATCTATATATATTTATATATATCTCAAAATTTTATATACAAAATGACATCGATTGGTATGCCACAATCCTCAAAAACTGGTATACACAATCATTAAGAAAAAAGTATCACAAAATGTCTAAGGTCGCCCACTAGAACCTCTAGAGATTTGGGCATCATCGTCTCCAATATGGGGTCATGGTGCTCATAATACTCTTGCTTTGATAGTAGTGGTTGTCCTGGTAGTCGAGTGTGATCTCGAGCGACTCAAAGGAGTCGAAGGCTTGTACATCATAGGTAGTGGATATCTCTATCCCTCAGGAACTACTATAAAGTATAAGAACTAGTATAAAGTTATTCATCCAATAGCCCTAGCCAACTCATCCCCTAAGATGCTCCTCGTCTATGGAGATGTGGGGGCTGGAACCATAACTCCTTGAGTCCCAACCCCCTGTCCTCCCTAAGTCCTAGCTTGTGCCAACTACCTTTCTAGAGATTGAATCTTAGCTCTCAATCCTGCATCCTGTGCCTTTAGAGTCTCAATATTAGTCTTTTGGGGGGTATTATCCTCTATATTAGTAATATTTTCTCATAGAGAAACTGTCTCACTACTCTCCCCCTCCTCCATAACTCCCTTACTTTTCTTAGGCAAGTTAGGACTCCTATATTGTTGAGGCAATGCCCCTCTCTCCTCTTGCTGAGGTGATGTACCTCTCTCCTACTGCTAAGGAGATTATCTCCTCTCCTCAATCCCTGGAATCCTCCTAGACTGATGTCCACCCCTAGTATGAGGACCCGGTACCCTGAAGGACATCTATGTATTTGAATGTTGTCATTGGCCGAATGCACATCGCTACCTAAAAAATTTATCAACTACCTACTACACTACACTCCTCCATAGCGTCAACTAGGAAGACCCGATGCCAGCATACCACTATCAATACCTATATGTAACCCCAACATCATCACATCTACTGTCTATACTGGATCATCGTCAGGCTAAGGATCTAGAAACTGATCCAGGTTAGTAGTCCCACTGATAGTGGTGGGATCCTAAGTAGATCTATCAAAGGTGATATTCCTATGCTGAGGAATATCTTGATATAGCCTAATCTATCATTACACCTGATCAACGTGGTGCAACTCCACATCTCTCTGGTTCATCCATAGCCAAATGGTCCACCTGATGTAGTCCAGATCGAATGCATCCTCCCCCCACTTCGATAGCTCTCTCTAGGACCTCCATGTAATATCCTCTGATAGTAACTCATCCATGATTTACCTCATGACATCGAGGCTAGCCTATCTCTGGTGACCTGTTAGGATCCTACTATAAATTAAACTTAAATAAACACACTCTCACATAATTTCTTGGAAATAAAATCACATAAACATCACATTAATATTTGAAACAAAATACACATTATAAACAAAATTTCCATAAAGAAACAATCTCATAATAAGATAGAATTGCAAACCTCTTCGAGGGGGCAACCTCCTTCAACACTTCATTAACTTGCAAAAATATGAATACATTGGTGCCTTCTCGGGTATTTAAAGAGTTCCCTTCCATGGTTGGATTACATGCAAAATGCCACCTGGATTACATGCATAATGCCACACGAATTACATGCATAGTGCCACTCGAATTACATGCACAATGTCATTCGAATTACATGCACAAGGCCACCTTACATAACCTATCTACCATTTGTTACATAAAAAGGGTGCCATTTGTCATAGATACTACATAAGCTAAAACTTAGAACATTACAAAATATTAATCATGGGTACTACCCACATTCTCTAGGAATTATTATATTATGGAAGTTATTACATTAAGGGTTAGGATGGTATCCTAACATGTCTTTCCCCTTAAAGAAGCTTTGTTCTTAAAGCTGAAATGAGGAAACTGTTGTTGGAGTTGGTGGAGAGACTCCCATGTAGCATATTTAGGTTGAATCCCCCGCCACTGAACAAGGACCTCTGTAATTGTACAGTTGCAAAGAGTGCAAGTCTGACGATCCAAAAACTACTCAAGTTCATGTAAGATGGAACCTTCTTCATCCAATTCAGGAAGTGTTGATTGAACCTGTACCTGTGTGCCAACAAATTTTTTGAGAGAGGAAACATGAAAAACAGGATGAAGCTTAGAATTAGGTGGGAGATCCAATTTGTAAGATATGGAGCCAATCCTTTGTACAACCTGGTAAGGACCATAGTATTTTACGGCAAGATTTTGGAACCTGTAGAGTTGTAGGGATGATTGTTTGTATGACTGCAAGTGAAGGAAGACCATATCACCTACATCAAAACTACGCTTAGAACGATGTTGATTAGCTTGTTGGCGCATCCGATTCTAGGCCATGTTCAAATTCTACTTAAGTTGGTGAAGGACCTCAGTGTGTTGATTTAGAATATTGTCGATGACCTGGACTTTGGAGCTGCCAAGAATGTAGGAGGACAGAGTAGGTGGAAGGCACCCGTAAACTACCCTAAATGATGTGAGTTTGGTTGTGGTATGATAGGAAGTGTTGTACCACCATTCGGACAAAGGTAGCCAATTTTCCAATTGAGTAGGATGATCTGAGACAAAGCAACGAAGGTAGGTTTCCAAGCATTTATTAACAACTTCTGTTTGACCATCCGTTTGTGGATGGTAGGTTGAACTCATTTTGAGCTGAGTTCCCTACAACTTAAACAACTCTTTCCAAAAATGACTAGTAAATGTGGGATCACGATCAGATACAATGGAGGTGGGCATGCCATGAAGGTAAAATATGGAGTCAAGAAAAATTTGTGCAACAATGGATGTTGTGTAAGGATGGGCAAGGGCACAAAAGTAAGCATACTTTGAAAGGTGGTCCACTACCATGAAAATAACTGACTTGCCTCCAAATTTAGGTACACATTCTATAAAGTCCATGGAAATATCTGTCAAAACCTGATCTAGGATAGGCAGTGGTTGAAGAGTACTCAGAGAGTGCACTGTTTCACCTTTCATCCTTTGACATGTGTCACAAACAGCAACAAAAGAGTGAATGTCTCATTTCATACCTTTCCAAAAGAAGGTGTGCTTGAGTCGCTCATATGTTTTAAGGAACCTTGAATGGCCTGTAGAGGGAGCGACATGCAATTCATTCATGAGGAGCTCTCGAAGTGGGGAATTATGAGGTAGAACCAGGTGTTGATGGTAGTGTAGATCATGGTCATTCCAACTATACCCTGGTGCATAATCTGGAGAATCCATTAGTGAGGCTACCAATGCTTGCAAATTTGCATCCTGACGTGCTTCTTGATGCAAGGAATCAATCCATTGGGGGAGTGGTGCTGAAATGGCACACAACATACTTATGGTCTCCATTTGGTGAGAAAGAGCATCGACCATAATATTCTTCTTTATATTTTTGCAGGTGATATCATAATCATAGCCCATAAGTTTAGACACCCACTTTTATTGATCGGGTGTGGCAACTATTTATTCCAAAAAATATTTGAGACTTTTGTGGTCAGTTTTGATGGAGAAGTGACGCCCAATGAGGTAAGGTTACCAATGTGTGACTCCATGTAATATGGCCAATATTTCCTTAGAATATGTGGATTTCTAGATTATGATCAGAGAGTGCCTTGGTAGTAAAAGCCATAGGTCATCCTTCTTGCATCAATACTACCCCAATACCATGACCAAAAGCATCACTTTCAATGACAAATGGTTTAGAGAAATTTGGCATGGCTAAAATGGGAGTGGTGGTCATAGCATGCTTGAGTTTAATGAAGGCTTGGTCAACAGGCCCTGTCCAAGTGAAGGAATCTTTCTTCAACATAGAGGTGAGGGGGGCAGCTATTTTCCCATAATTGCAGATAAATTTGCAATAATAGCCTGTAAGCCCTAAAAATCCTTGAATTCCATTGAGGGTGTGAGGTTTCGGCCACTCTTGAACTACTTGAATCTTCTTAGGGTCAACCTTGATGCCATCCTATGAGATAATGTGTCCCAGATACTCTACTTCAGTCAGACCAAAGTTACACTTGGACTTTTTGGAAAAAAATTGATGGGTTACCAACAACTATAAAGTTTGATCCACATGATTGAGGTGCTCTTCCCATGTGTGACTATAAATCAAGATGTCATCGAAGAACACAAGGATGAACTTCCGCAGAAATGTTTGGAAGATGTTGTTCATAAGACTTTGGAATGTAGAAGGAGCATTTGTGAGACCAAATGACATTACCAAGAATTCATAATGACCTTCATGAGTGTGAAAGATAGTTTTGGGGATGTCCTCATCCTTGAGTCGGATCTGATGGTACTTAAAGTGGAGATCAAGCTTGGTGAAATACATGGTCCCGTGTAGTTCATCGAGTAATTCATCAACCACTAGGATAGGACATTTATCCTTAATCGTAGTCTTGTTGAGTTCCCAGTAGTCAATACATAGGCACCACAAGCCATATTTCTTGGGAACAAGTAATACTAGCAAGGAGTAGGGGCTAGTACTAGACCGGATGACACCAAAATTGAGTAATTCTTGTACCAATTTTTCCATTTCTGATTTCATGGCATGAGGGTACCTATATGGTCTGATATTTAGTGGTGCGCTACTTAGGATCAATGGAATAGTATGGTCGTGAGAGCGATGCGATGGTAGTGTAGTGGGTTCCGCAAAGACAACATAATGTTTGTGTAGAACTAGTTGTATATCTGATGGAATTTTAGCCATTAGAGAGGTGGATGGTTGGATGGAGAAGAGTTGTGCAATGACCCCACATGATTTATTTAGCATTTTCTCCATACGATTTGAACTAATGAGGTGGGGTGTTCCTATAGGGAAGCCCTTGAGTAAGTGCATCTATCCATTTTGGGAGAATTGCATCTAGAGTTCTACGAAGTTCCAATTGATAGTGCCCAACGTACTAAACCATTGAGATCCCAAAACAATATCACATCCTTCCAACTGGAGGGTAAACATATCCTGCTTGAGTTCATAGTCCCCTATCCTGATCTTGACATTGTGGTATTTTCCTTTACAAGGCAATGTTTCCAATTGGCTACCATGACCTCAAATTAATTACAAGTGTGGATATAGCAATTTGATCGCTTAGCAACTCGAGGATCAATGAAGTTGTGTGTGCTTCTTGAATAAATAAGGATGGTAATACGTTGTCCCTTGAAAAATCCCATAACTTTCATGGTTTGTGGAGTAGTAATGCCTGCAAGAGCATGGACTAAAATATCTTCCTCAGGATCCTTTGTATCTTCTTCCTATGGAGAAGGTGTTTTAGGAGGGTCCTCATCATCATCACTTTGGTCACTGTTAGCAGGTTCCTCAACATCTATCAAGAACAATTTTTTGTTTGCACACTTATGTCCTTTAAAAAAAAATTCATCACAATTATAACATAATCCTTGGGCACGATGTGCATCCATATCCTCTGTAGTCGGTCTCTTAGGTGTAGAAGTTTTACTATCAACTAAATTTTGGGCTCGAAAAGGAAATGAAGGCCAGTTTTGAGGAAACCTCGATGGCTACCTTTGCGCTACGAGTTTAGATTCAGCCAAACGGGCCAAACTGATAGCTTCCATCATGGAATGTGGTTTCAACATCTTTACTTTGGCTTGGAGATACCCTTTTAACACACTAACAAAACAACTCATGAAGAACCCTTCATTCAATACTCTTGTCTTATTGGCCAATTTTTCAAAGTGAGTTTGGTAGTCATGGACTGAGGATGTTTGCTGCAGTTTGGTCAAGGCCCATGTAAAGTCCTCATACTCACTAGGCCCAAATTGGGTGAGTAGTTGGGACTCAAAGTCATCCCAAGAGAGATTCGTGTTGGAATGACATAACCACTAGAACCAGTATAGAGCCTCAGATTCCAAGTTGAAGGAAGCCATCTGAAATCTATGATATATGGGAACATTATGAAGTCTAAATAATTGGTCAACCCTACATAACCACCCATAAACATCCTTCCCATTAAATTTAGGGAAGTTCAACTTTGGCATTTTAAAGGATGGGTCATGGTCATGCCTTGTAGAAATTTTAGCCTGGTGTTCTATTTTGACTGGTCCCTTCTGTAGCTTTCTACCCACTTCTATCAATGTTTCTTCTAAGCGAGCACTAGTGGCTTCATGATCTAGATGAAGACCTTGAACCTCTTCCATTATGGAGAGAATTTCCATGTTCAAGTTCTCATTGTATTTTGTTAAGGATTCCATCTCTTCTATCTCTTTTTGATGTGCACGGGTACCCTAGGCCATTTTGGAACCTTTTGTGACCAGTTACTAAAAATAGAATTAGATTTTAGGGCTTACTATTTTTAGTAAGTTTCCAAAAATGTGCTTGGGTGCTATAAATCAAAATGATCAGCTCGAAGAGGTGGTAATAATGAGCTATATCTCACAACACTACTTTTCGACATCCCAGACTTTTTTTTTACTCCTATTTTACCTAGTCTAACGGTGTTTACGATTTTGGATTCTGAGCTACATTGCAAAAGTTGGGTATTAGAGCATTATCTATAATTGGTATTTGATCACTTGCTCAATTTTTGGCTCAGTATTGATAGTATCTTTGATATTGCTTACCTAACTGGCCCAAATATTCTCTATATTGTGTAGGTTACTATTATGACAGTTCTATTCTGACACTAAAAACTGTAATTTTTGACCTGATTGTGCTGACCTATCTAACCTAACTGTTACTACCACTATAAATATGAATGTTATTCTCCAGACTATAAACTTAATTGTCACCCTCATATTCTATCCTGAATTCATGCAATTTATGCTATTTTTTGGTAGAGGATTCCTTTATCATATGCTCACTTTTGGGGATTTGGAATGCAGGTTTATGAATAAGGAGTTTTTGGTTTGTGATTTTGTTGCAGGTTGAAGTTTTAATAGAACCAAGGAATGCTAAGCAAGGGAGTATTTACCACCCATAGGCTCTCTATTATACCACAGTGACAAACAATAATGCCTAGACCAATATTTCAAATCACTACCCATGGAGGATTCCACACATACCCTTGAGCACACTACCTACCTTTCTGACAATACGTGAGGGTAATCATCTGGGATGTTGTGTCCCATAGACTATGGATAATACAAGGCCAAAAATATTCCTAATGGTTAAAATTTTGTTGAACCTAGATGGTCTCCTGATATACCCGAAGATACGTAGGAGCTCAAGTCCGTGTGCGAGTTCTATCTAAGGCCTGGGTATTGGAGCCTGATCGCCCCTCACTTCACTAGACATTGTATGGGCTATCTATCTTAGCCAATAACGACAAATCCTTCGTGATATTTTAAAACCCCTGACATAGGGTTTCTATCTACTCAACTAAAAGCTATTTTTTTTAGTATTTTTTGATTTTCTACTAGAAAAAAATGACTGTATTTTTTTGGATTTTTTTTTATAAAGACAAAATAGAAATAAAAACACACAGGACAATTATACCTAATAGGTGGAATGACTAAAAATAATTGTCTCATTTGCAGTAGAACTTGTCCTTGGAAAGTGCTCTGATACCACTTGTTAGGATCCTACTATAAATTAAACTCAAATAAACACACTCTCACACAATTGCTTGGAAATAAACCCACATAAACATCACATTAATATTCAGAAAAAACACATTATAACAAAAATTTACATAAAGGAACACTCTCAAAATAAGATAGAATCGCATGCCTCTTTGAGGTGGCAACCTCCTTCAACACTTCCTTAACTTGCAAAAATATGAATACATTAGTGCCTTCTTGGGTATTTAAAGAGTTCCCTTCCATGGTTGGCTTATATGCAAAATGCCACCTGGATTACATGCATAATGCCACCCAAATTACATGCATAATGCCACTCGAATTACATGCACAAGGCCACCTTACATAACCTATCTACCATTTGTTACATAAAAAGGGTGCCATTTGTCATAGGCACTACATAAGCTAAAACCTAGAACATTATAAAATATTAATCATGGGTACTACCCACGTTCTCTAGAAATTATTACATCATGGAAGTTATTACATTAAGGGTTAGGATGGGATCCTAACACGACCTCCCTGTATAGCCTAGTAAATATCCTCAGTATATCATCCTCTACTCTAGGCTGGCCATCTACTTCTTGAACCAGAGGAAGTCTCGTATTTCATCGGATAGCTATGTGATCCTAGTACCACACATGTAGAAAAGAGGTCAAGACTAAACCCTTCCCCTTCTTGTAAACCACCCTGTGCAAAAATCTATACAATTTGTAGAGAAGGAATGGATCCCAAGCAAATCGTACACTTTGATCTCCCATGTCGCAAACCACCTCTGCTAAGGTCCATGGTAGGTGGCATTCATTGATATGACATAATACCAGGCCTCCTACGATGCCACTCAATAAAATTATCAAATGAGAAACTCTCTTTGTCCACTTAAGTCTGTAAATACCAATCCCACCCTTATTTGGTATAAAGTTAGGGTCACTTGTCAATCTCCTCATTATCTAGCCTTGGTTGCCAGATGCAGCTATATGTACCCCCCTTAGTGGTAACCTAAAGATCCTCTAGAAATCCTCTAGAGTAGGAGTCATCTCCCCTATTGGTAATTGAAAACATGATGACTTTGGATACCACCTCTCTGCTAAAGCCATCAATAATCTCATGTCCATTGGGATTTGTGGCATCTCTGCTACATGTCTTAACCCCACTGCCTCTAAGCATGTTCTCTCAAAATATGAGAGAGCGGCCAAGTCTACCTGGAGAGTGGCATGTCACCACTCCTAATTCTTTAGTTATGCCATCTGTCAAAATAAACAACAAAATAACAAAATTTAATCAGTAATCAGATTTAAAATAGTTGGTCAGATCAAACAATGCAAACTCGTACCAAAATTGAAAAAATTGTATCGATTTCACGATATCATCAATTTTGTATGATATAATATCGCAAAATTGATACGATCTTGCGAAATCATTACAATTTCATAGTTAGGGCTATGCGATGGTAGTCGTGCCCTAAAAATCCAAATTTAAATCCAATTAACAAGAAAAACATGAAAAATTTAAGCTAAATGAGTGAGAAATGCTTACCCTAAGTGCTCCATGTCTAGCTCGGACCAAATCAGCATGATGGGAAGCTCCTGCCATGTTTTCTCCAGAGCTCCAGAGTAACAAAAGACAAAGTGATAAATGAATTGATTTTTAATTTTATTTTCTATTTATGCTTATTTTACCCTTAATGTAGATTTTTTTTTCGAGTTTTTCTTAAAACGAAGGATTTGACGTAAAAATCAAAGGGGGTATCACACTTAATGCAGTTCACAATAAAACTTCAATTTTTTTTGCAATAATTTTTTGTTGCTTTCTCGTAAAGCATGCCAATCTTTTCTTTAACATATTTTTCAAAAATATGCTAAAGATGGGGCAAAATGTAACACCCTAAAATTGATCCATTTGCATAAAAAGACAAATATTTAGAAATTCATCAAAAGTGATAACTGTTGCATTTATTAACTTGATTTTTATGCTTTACTTACAAAATCAGATTAAGCTAATGAGATTGTACTATGATCTACAAAATCGTATTATGATTTTGTGTATGATCTCTATGATCGTAATAGGATCTCTACGATCGTAATACGATCTTACCCAAAAATAGAAAAAACTCATTTAGATAAACAATAAATTAAGTTGTAACCTATTTTGTCTTTACCTATGCAACCGTACGATAGTTACAAGATTGGATCTGTCGATCATCCCAGCTTGGAGGAGGTTGCAACCCACTTTGTTTTCTAGCCCAGTTTCATCAGCTTGCTTATCCTATTTAATCAGATACCCTTCCTCTAAAATTCCTCTTGGCACTCCTGATGCATCGATAGAATTTTACATTTTAGTTCTAGTTATTTTTTTATTGCTTGCAAAGGATACGATCAGATATCGAATCGATATAATATTGCGATCGTAATACAATATTGTGATCATAATACAATATCTTGATGCCCCTTTGACCTTTTCTCAGCTTGCACCTGCGAAAACATGACATGTCGCGATATCGCAACACTTTTCGCCTCTTTGTCCTTTTCTTGGCTTTCACCTATGAAAACATGACATGTCGCGAAATCGTGACACTTTCGCTGCCTTATGCTCTTCTCTGTCTTTCGCCCACGAAAACACATGTTACGAAATCACAACACATTCGCTGCCTTGTGCTCTTCTCTATCTTTTGCCCATGAAAACACATGTCGTAAAATCACGACACATTTGCTGCCTTATGCTCTTCTCTGTCTTTTGCCCATGAAAACACATGTTGCGAAATCGTGACACATTTGCTACCTTGTGCTCTTCTCTGTCTTTCGCCCATGAAAACACATGTCGTGAAATCATGACACATTCGCTGCCTTGTGCCTTTTCTTGCCTTGACCTCACAAAAATAGAACATGTCACGAAATCGTGACACTTTCGCTTCTGTACTCTCCTTTTTTCCATTTGTCGTGATATCGCGACACTTTTTCTCCTTGGCGCTTTTCTTCTCATCGGGTTGCGAAAACCTAACATGTCGTGATATTGCGACACTTTTTCTCTGCGAGCTCTTTCTCTCGAACCTGTCATGAAATCGTGACACTTTTTTGTCCGTACAATCCTTCTTGCAAATTATCGCGAAATCGCGACACTTTTTCTTTCTCTGCCTTCCTCTTCGCTTCGAACCGCGAAAATGAAACGTGTTGCGAAATCACAACACCTTTTCTCTCTCCTCATTTCTTTGCTTTGGATCACGAAAATGAAACATGTCGTGAAATCGTGACATCTTTTTCTTTCTCCTCTTTTCTTCACTTTGGATTGCGAAAATGAAACATGTCGTGAAATACTGACATCTTTTTCTCTCTCCTATTTTTTTCGCTTTGGATCGCAAAAATGAAACATGTCACGAAATCGCGACATCTTTTTCTCTCTCCTATTTTCTTCGCTTTGGATCGCAAAAATGAAACATGTTGCGAAATCGTGACAATTTTTCTTGCTTGCGCCTTCTCTTCAAACATGTCACGAAATCACGATAGTTTTCTTTGCTCTTTCTCTCTCTTCCAACATGTCACAAAATTGTGACAGTTTTCCTTGCGCTTTCTTTCTCTTCCAACATGTCGCAAAATCGTGACAGTTTTCCTTGCATTTTCTCTCTCTTTGAACATGTCATGAAATCACGATAGTTTTCCTTGTGCTTTCTCTCTCTTTGAACATGTGAAATTGTGATAGTTTTCCTTGTGCTTTATCTCTCTTCGAACATGTCACGAAATCACGACAGTTTTCCTTGCGCTTTCTCTCTCTTCGAACATGTCGCAAAATCGCGACAGTTTTTCTTTTCGGCCAAACATGTCGCGATATCGCGACATGTTTCTTGTCTTTTTCTTTGATCTTTTGAATGTTGGCCTCTTCTATCTTCTGGGAAATTCATTGTACATGCTTTGACTGACCTTTGAACTCCTGTCCACTACATCAATCGATCTATCTGTCTATGTTGACAACAATGACAATACTGTTTTTGCACCTTGCTCAACAATCTCCCCCTTTGGAATTGTTGGCAACACGTGCAATTTCCTGTAATTCTTCTCCCCCTTTGACAATAATACCAAAGGGCTGCTGCAGACTTCCCCTGAGTCTATGCACAACATTCTCAGACACACATTGTTATAGTTAGCAAAAATCATGAATATGAGCAAAACTATAAACATAGACATAAATGCTCCCCCTGAGAATGTGGTCCCAATTGCTAGTCAATTCTTGGGAAACATGACCACTCCCAACTTACTCCATAGGTACTCAAAAAATTCTTTGGGCAAGGGTTTTGTGAAGATATCTGCTACTTTCTTTGTAGTTGGAACAAAATCCAATTTAACCTCACCTTCCACAACTTTATCCTTCAAAAAGTGATACCGAATTGCAATATGTTTGGTTCGAGAATGCATAACCGGATTCTTTGAGATATTAATAGCACTAGTGTTATCACATTTAACTGGAATTGGCTCTTTGAAGTGAATACCAAGATCTTTCAGGGTTTGTCTCATCCATAATATATGCGTATAGCATGTTGTCGCTGCAATGTATTCTGCCTCTGCTATGGATAGAGAGACTGATTCTTGTTTCTTGCTGTGCCATGCTACCAGCCTGTCCCCAAGATAAAATGCTCCTCCACTAGTATTCTTTCTGTCATCTATACATCCTGCCCAATCTGCATCTAAATATGTAATAAGAGTGAAGTCCTTACCTTTTGGATACCATAACCCATACTCCATAGTACCCTTGAGGTACCGAAGAATCCTCTTCACAGTTGTCACATGAGTCTCTTTAGGACTAGCTTGAAATCTTGCTACCATGCATACTGCCTATAAGATATCTCGGTCTTGTAGTCGTTAAATACAGCGAGCTCCCAATCATAGATCTGTACATGGTTTGATCAACATCTAGAGATTTGTCATCCTTTCTCAACTTGCAACTTGTCATGGGAGTGCTAACAGGTTTACAATCCTCCATTGTGAATTTTTTTAGCATTTATTTCACATATTTAACTTGAGAGATAAAAATGCCCTTTTCATTTTGATTAACTTGCAGTCGAGGAAATACGAAAGTTCACCAATCATAGACATCTCAAATTCTTTCTTCATTTTATTTGCTATGTCTCTACAAGACTCATCCATATTGCTGCCAAATATGATATCATCTACATAAAAAACAAGTACAATAAGATGGCCATTCTCTATTTTGACATACAAATTACTATCCACCATACCTTTCTTGAACCCCTGTTGAATAAGATAGTTATCTAGCCTTGCATTCCATGCTCTGGGTTCTTGTTTCAGACCATACAAAGCTTTCTTTAACTTGCAAACAAAATTGGGATTGTCACCAAGTTGGAAACCATCTGGCTGCTCAATATAAACTTCTTCTTCGAGTTTGCCATTCAAAAATGCTGATTTCATGTCCATCTGATAAACTTTGAAATTCTTGTGTACAGCTAAATCTAGAAACATTCTAATTGCCTCGAATCTAGCCACTGGTGCAAAGGTTTCCTCAAAATCAATACCTTCAACTTGAGCATAGCCTTTACAGACCAATCTTACCTTATTTCTGACAACCTGTCTGTCTTCGTTCAATTTGTTTCAAAAAATCCATTTAGTACTGATTATGTATTTATTTACAGGCCTTGGTACTAACTCCAAGGTTTTGTTTTTCTCAATCTGATCTAGTTCTTCGTTTATTGCCTTCATCCAAATTTCATCTGTGCTTGCTTCAACAACATTTTTGGGCTCAATGTTGGATAATAGAGAGTAGTTCCTTACTATTGTTCTCCTTGTCTAAATACCAACTGTGGGGTCCCCAATAATTTGCTCTCTGGGATGATTTTTTTGTCAGCTAACTGTTTTGAATTTCTTGTTTTCTTCTACTTCTGAGTCAATTTCCTTATTCTCTTCTGTTTCCTTTTCTTCATCTCCTTCAATATCTTCTTCATAAATAGGGTATTTTTCTTCATAGCTAATTTCTCATTTGCTACCTTCATCAACCTTAACATCGACACTCTCCACAATTTTCTTTAGCATTTTGTTATAGCATGTGTAGGCTTTGCTTTTTGTCGAATAGCCAAGAAAAATTCCTTCATCAGCTCTATCTTCAAACTTACCAAGATTATCTTCAATTCTTTTGATGTAGCACTTGCTACCAAAGACTTTGAAGTATCTTGATGTTGCCTTTTTGCCGAACCATAGCTCATAAGGAGTTTTGCTTTCATGTGTCCTCAACATGCACCTGTTTTGGATGTAAACCGTAGTATGAACTGCCTCTTTCTAGAATCTGTTTGCTATTTTGTTCTTTGTCAACATTGTTCGTGCCATTTCCTGCACTGTCCTATTCTTTCTTTCAACAACACCATTCTGCTAAGGTGTCCTTGCTACTGAAAACTGTCTTTTGATCCCATATTTTTGACAGTACTCTGCAAACTCCTCTAAGATAAACTCTCCTCCTCTATATGATATTAAGCATTTAATTCTTTTTCCTATTTGATTCTCAACCAGTTTTTTGAAAGTCTTGAACATTTCAAAGACATCTGATTTAAGCTTTAAAAATAGTACCCATGTCATCCTGGAATAGTCATCTATGCACAACATAAAGTATTTGTCACCATTTATGCTTTGTGTTCTTATGGGTCCACATAAATTAGTATGTATTAGCTCTAAAGGTTTGCTGGTGAAGTATTACTTTGATTTAAATGTGGATCTAGTTTTCTTCCCTTTTTGGCATGAAGCACAAATGCTATTTAATGGTTTGCCAATGGTGGGTATATCTCTTACTGCCCTTTTTGAACTTATTTTTACTAAATTTTCAAAGCTAATATGACCGAGCCTCTTGTGCCACAACCAATTTTCATCTTCCTATCCAATCAAACATGCTCATTCTGAAGTCTCTGAGAGAGTATATAGGTTTCCAGAAGTCCTCGATCCATTAGCTATCATCTTCCCACTGTGATATTTTCTGACTTCACAGCCCTACTTCTTAAAAATGACTTCATGACCTCTATCACAGATTTGGCTTACGCTCAGTAGGTTGTGCTTCAAACCAATCACAAACAGGACTTCTTTGGAATTAATTTTTTTGTCACTTATCTTGATTGATCCTTTGCCAACTATCTTGGCTCCATCATTATTTCCAAATTTAACTGAGCCACCTTCATATTTCTGTAACTTTTCAAACTTTTTTTATCGCCTGTCATGTGACTGGGGCATCCACTATCCAGTATCCATGGTGCAGATTTGTTTTGTGCTTTGAATGTTGTCTGTACAATAAAGGATTCCTTTTCTTCCTTGGGTCGCTCCTTTTCTTTCCACTCTGGTTTGACTACAGTTTTGGACACTTGTTTAGACTTTTCTTTGTCAGTGGCCTATGCATGTTTTTTTGAGAATTTTTTGTTTTGTCTCAAACCATTTGGTTGAGATTTTCTTCCTTGATATTTATTTGCTGCATATGTACTTCTACAATTTCTTGCAATGTGTCCAAAGTTATGACAGTTATAGCATTCTACTGCATAATCCATCAAAAGTGAAAAGACATTTCTACTGGTGAAATTTCTTTGTCCTATATTATAAATGCAGTCTAAAATCTTATGACCGTAGGCATTGCATTTAAAACAATAACCAGAAAAGGATTGATTGAACCTAGGAGTTGGTTTTTGCCATTTTGTAGTAGGAGCCACAAACCTTCTTCTCCTTTGATGTGAGACATTTGTGAATCCATCATTGTCAGCACTCTTTTTGTGCCTGGCATTATTGCTTTCTTTTGCATGATTTGTTTTTGCATGATTTGTTTTTCCTTGATCAACCCTGATCTTATCTTCTTTCTTTATGGGTTCTATAGTTAAGGCCTTTGATCCATTTGACGATTCTCCTTCGACGAAGCCCAAGCCAAATTTGATGCCTGTACTACTTTGGCTATTTATAATCTTTTCCAGCTTCATAGAGCTTCCTTCAAGTTTGTGATAACAACTCAATTTTCGATTCATCTCTTCTAGCTGAATCCTTAACCCAACAATTTCTTCTTCCAGTTTGCTGCATTTATCTATTTTCACGGTTAATTGTACTTCGAGTTCTTTAGAAATTTTCTTAAATTTATCTGTCTGTACTTTCAAACTGTTTATTATGTCATTGGCATCCTCTAGCTTTCTTGAAACATTTTTATTATTTTTCCTTTCTATACTCAACTCTTTAAGTGCAGCAACCAACTCACCTTCCAGATATACTTCAACCTCATCCTTAAGGTTTTTATCACCTTCTTGTTTTTCTTCTGGTTTTTCTTCTTCAAATGCCATGAACAGAGCTTCACTTGTTTCTTCTTCAGAATCCTCACCTGAGCTTTCTTCAGAAGAGCTGACATTCTTGGATATGAAACTTTTCTTCTTGAAGTTTTTTTTCTAAAATTTGGTTTCTTCTTCCAGTCACCTTTTTCTTGGTGTGACCCTTCATCATTTTTGGTTTTCTCATTCATTGGACATTTAGCTACAAAGTGCCCGATGCCTCCATAGTTGAAGCACTTAAACGATAAATTTCCTCTATATTTTCCTTTTCCCTTTATAAGTTTTCGAACAAAGTTAGCTTCCATTTCATCCGATGTCTCTTCATCCTCAGATTCTTGTTTAGTTTTTATATTTTTGTGTGCTTTAAAAGTAGCTTCTCTGTCTATGGTCTTAGCTTGTCCTATTCTCATTTCCTATGTAGTCAAAGAACCATGCATCTCATCCATGCTAAAAGTATTGAGATCTTTAGCTTCTTCTATAGCAGAAACTTTAGAATTAAATCTTTTTGAAGTTTTCTTAGTACCTTTTTCACGATGACCGCATCTTCAATTTCCCCGTCGAGTCCTCTAATCACATTAAAGATTCCATTGACTCTCAGCATATAGGCCTCTATGTTCTCATCGTCATTCATTCTTAATGCTTCGAACTAAGCTCAATGCGTTTGTAGCTTGTCTTCCTTGATCTTGTTGTCTCCTTCATGAATGCTCTTCAGTTTGTCCCACATGTCTTTTGTCGTTTTATAGCTCATGATCCTTATTAGTTCACTGTCCACTAAACTGCACATTATAGCATTCTTTGCTTTAGAATTATTCTCAAATGGTTTCTTACTGACAGCATCGATTGGAGGTGTGGCGGGTATTGTGTATCCACTTTCTACTGACTCCCAGATGTCATATCCTAGAGCACAAAGATATGTCTACATCCTGATTTTCCAAAATGAATAATTAGTTTTGTCGAACAATGGAGCTTTATTTGATGAGAATCTTTCACCACCTGCCATTGTGTTCCTTCCCAGATCACCTTAGCTGATTAAGATTGTTCAGGAACCTTGCTTTGATACCAATTGATATTCTCACAATGACACTGAGAGGGGGGGTGAATTAGTGTAGCTATTTAAATTCAAATCTACAACTCTTAAAGCTAAAGCAAAGAGAACTTAAAAGCAGATAAATCAATTATCACAAGAGAGCACACCACAACACACAATGTAATGAGGTTCACCAATTTGGCTACTCCTCAAGAATGACTGCTTGGACTACGGTCCAAATCTAGCCTTTACAAAACACCAATTTTACAATCCATTTACCAGCACCCACTGGAAGGAGCACCAACCCCTGATTTATCTGCACTAACAGAAAGGAGCACCAACCCCTTTCCAAGCACCAACTTGGATTATAGTTTTGAAAACTATATTTATGACATAAAAATGCCTTCGCTTTAACAAGAACCTGACTGGTCTATAATTTATCAAAACATAGTAAACACTTATGGCTCTGCTTGTTGCTCTCTTACAACACTCTTCTAACCCTCTTTCGATAGCACTTTCACACATTCAACGGTGACCTAATTCTCCATGCAACTGCCCTTTTATAACAATATTTTCATCTTGAAATACCTGTTCTTCTGTGACTTCCATAATCCTGCATGCACCCTATTAATAGACACTTCTGAAAGTAACTCCTTTATCACACAATAATTTGTACATGCATTCTATTAATAGCTCTGTTTCTTGTGTTGGACTTTCAGTATAACTGCCGCTTGACGATTACACTGCTTTACGGGCCCTGTAACTGCCATTCTATCTTTAATGCACTATGCTTATTTTAGCTTGCATGATTTCTATCTATAACTATCCCTGTAACTGTTGCACTAACTTTAGTTAACTGTCTGTAATCGTGCTGTTGCGACCTGTCACGAAATCGTGACACTTCTATCTCTTTGTATTCTTCTCGCATTTTACCCGTGAAAACATGACATGTCGCGATATCATGATATTTATGCCCCTTTGACCTTTTCTCAGCTTGCACCTACAAAAACATGACATGTCGCGATATCGTGACACTTTTTGCCTCTTTGTCCTTTTCTCGGCTTGCACTCGTGAAAACATGACATGTTGCGAAATCATGATACTTTCGCTGCCTTGTGCTCTTCTCTGTAT
Source organism: Wollemia nobilis (assembly GCA_028583015.1). Taxonomy (NCBI): domain Eukaryota; kingdom Viridiplantae; phylum Streptophyta; class Pinopsida; order Araucariales; family Araucariaceae; genus Wollemia; species Wollemia nobilis. The sequence goes on from JAQPPZ010000367.1 coordinate 2,796,148, forward strand.
TTCGCCTGCAAAAACACAACATGTCACAAAATCATGACACATTCGTTGCCTTGTGCTCTTCTCTGTCTTTTTCCTACGAAAACACATGTCGCAAAATTGTGACACATTCGCTGCCTTGTGCTCTTCTCTGTATTTCACCCGTGAAAACACAACATGTCACAAAATTGTGACACATTCGCTGCCTTGTGCTCTTCTCTGTCTTTCACCTACGAAAACACAACATGTCGTGAAATCACGACACATTCGCTGCCTTGTGCCTTTTCTTGCCTTGACCTCACGAAAACAGAACATGTCGCAAAATCGCGACACTTTCGCTTTCGTACTCTCCTTTCCATTTGTCGTGATATCGCGACACTTTTTCTCCTTGGCGCTTTTCTTCTCATCGGGTCACGAAAATTCGACATGTTGCGATATCGTGACACTTTTTCTCTGCGAGCTCTTTCTCTCGAACCTGTCGTGAAATCGTGACACATTTCCATCCGTACAATCCTTCTTGCAAATTGTCACGAAATCGTGACACTTTTTCTTTCTCTGCCTTCCTCTTCGTTTCGGACCGCAAAAATGAAACATGTCACGAAATCGCGACACCTTTTTATCTCTCCTCATTTCTTCGCTTTGGTTCGCAAAAATGAAACATGTTACGAAATTACGACATATTTTTCTCTCTCCTCTTTTCTTTGCTTTGGATCACGAAAATGAAACATGTTGCGAAATCATGACATCTTTTTCTCTCTCCTCTTTTCTTCGCTTTGGATCACGAAAATGAAACATGTCACGAAATCGTGACATCTTTTTCTCTCTCCTCTTTTCTTCGCTTTGGATCACGAAAATGAAACATGTCACGAAATCATGACAGTTTTCCTTGCTTGCGCCTTCTCTCCGAACATGTCGCAAAATCACGACAGTTTTCTTTGCTCTTTCTCTCTCTTCCAACATGTCGCAAAATCATGATAGTTTTCCTTGCGCTTTCTCTCTCTTCCAACATGTCATGAAATCGCGACAGTTTTCTTTGCGTTTTCTCTCTCTTCGAACATGTCACAAAATCATGATAGTTTTCCTTGCACTTTCTCTCTCTTCCAACATGTTGCGAAATCATGACAGTTTTCCTTATGCTTTCTCTCTCTTCGAACATGTCACAAAATCGTGACAGTTTTCCTTGCGCTTTCTCTCTCTTCGAACATGTCGCAAAATCACAACAGTTTTTATTTCTGGCCAAACATGTCATGATATCACGATAGTTTTATTGTCTTTCTTTGATCTTTTGAATGTTGGCCTCTTCTGTTTTCTTGGATATTCACTGTACATGCTTTGACTGACCTCTGAACTTCTATCCATTGCATCAACTGATCTATCTGTCTGTGTTGACAACAATGACAATACTATTTCTACACCTTGCTCAACAATTTGCATATTTATTATTTAATTCATTATTTTCCATTGCATATAGAGTTAGATTTAATCATTTGCATCCTTGGAGTTCACCAAATTGCATCTACTTGCATATTTCACATAATTCAAAGCATATACATGTTATTTCCTATTAGTATTACATTCATTAAGTCATATATGAGCTAATATTTATCCAATAAAGTCTCTAGCACATTCTATTTTCTGTTCTCTACACTCTACCCATGAAATTGCATGTTTTTGTTAGAATTAGAACTGTTTGTCTCTAATCGAGAGCATACGATCTTGCGATCGTAATACGATTTTGCAAATCATAATACGATATCGACCCTATTGCGTATGATCTTTCCTGCATCAAAAATCAAAATCTTCATCAGACTTTCGGATATAGGTCAAAGTGTTAAATCACTTTTTAGGCATTGCATTATTCATGTAAGCTCTATTTTCTATTGTTTGTTGTTTGCATATAAATCAAAATTGCATATAAATTAATATAGTTGCATATTGGCCAAAAAATAGGTGTATGTGAGATTTGATAAAAGGAACACATCAAAACAAACTCTAAAATCTTAGGCGTAGAAACTGCCATAAAATATTTCTTGGTGAACCCTAAATAATTTGTCAAAAAATCACCATAAGAAGGTATGATTAAGTGCCTTTCTCTGAGGTGTAGATGTACTATTCTCCCATTCCCCTTTGAGGCATGGATCCATTAGCCTAAAGTAAAGGAGTGTGTGAATTTTAGACCTACAATTATACAAGAGAGCCAATATATTATCAGCCATCTTTCGCTCAACGCAATCTAGCATGTGTTAAGGAAGGCCAATGTGGTTGCAGATTTGTTGGCTAACATGGCAGCCAATCATAACGACTTCATTGTTTGGAATATTTTTTCCCTCAAGACATTATAACTGCTTCTAAAAATGACTTTGAGTGAAATCTTCAATGACAACAAGTGTCTAACCAAAGGTGTTTTCCTCAACACCACGGGTGTTTCCATTAACACCATGGTCAATTGTTTACCTTTCCAATTAATCATTATCTCTCAAAATTTTGATTGCATCTCTCTCCAAGAGGTTCGTTTAGATCACATAGTAGCTTCTAAGTCTTCTTGGTATCTTTCCAAAGCCTCGTGCCTCCACATTAGTTACCCCTTTCTCTCTCATCATGCTAAGTCCATATTTCAACTTTTCCAACCATGTCACCTATTTGCTATTTGCGTTGTGCATACCGCTTTGTTATCTGGTCCCTTCAACCCTGCCATCCCTCATTTCCTTATCCTTTCTCGAACCATTTCCCTTCCCCATGCCCTAGCCAATATGTTCCTTTGTCATTGTCCTGTGGTTGGGTTTCCAATATGTTCTTTTACTCTCTTATTCTACGACTTTTGGCACACCTTAAAAATCTACCATATTTTTGGTTGAGTTCATTTATTGTTTGACATCCTTTCCATTGTTTCCCTGTGTTGGTCATCTTTCTACTTTCGTATGTTCGTCAGTATGGTCATTATCGAACCTTCAGTGTTGTAGCTTGACCCTGTTGCTGATGCTTTGCTTGGAGCCAAGGGATTCACTCCCTTTTCCAAGCTCTTTGGTGGTATTGATGATGGAGTCACTAGCAAGTTTGTTAGTTCATGGAAATATGGCATGGTCCAGGTTCATGGAATCCAAATTGAGATAAATATCCATCTTTTGTCTAAAATTTCTAGGTTTTCTTCCAAGGGTCAGATGGTGAGATGAGACTGCCACAACTTTAAAGAAGAAACAGATAAATTTCCTGAAAAGGGCAAATATTTGAACTGGGTCAAGGGTGGAGTTGATCGCTCCTCTCTCCCTCACCCCTGGGACTTGGTCATTATCCCCATTCTACAATATATCATTGTGGATAATGTCAACAACCCCCTCTGATCCTTCCACCTTGCCTTCATTAATCATCTGTGAGACATCAAGCCTATTAGCATCCCTGACTTCCTATTTAGGTCCATGAGTCTTACCATTGAAAACTATAGGGATAAGAAAACATGCAAGTATCCTTCGCACTAGGGTTTATTCCTTGTTATTTATAAACATGCTCTCTTGTCTCAACCTATAGTCGGACCTCTAGTGTCTCCTCATATTCTTGTGTCCACCCCTGAGTCAACCACTGTTCCTGATTCTCTTGATCCCAATTCTTCATATGAGCCCTCTAGTGTTGTTCCCCTTTCAAGTGGTCTTTCTGCTAAAGTATCTAATCCCCTCCAGTATGCTACCCCTTTTACTGGTCTTTTGAGAGTTTTTCCAGACAACCCTAATCAAGCCAACAACAAGGATGAGGAAGTTACCCCATCAAAGCCCAATGATTCAATCCTAGTGGAGCCCCATGCACCTAATGTTTAAGTCAAAAGAAAACCCTTGAGGAGCAAAAGAAAATTTGTTCACCCTACTCCCCATAGAAGCTCATGATACCTGAAAAGGAAAGGTGCTGATGGAACCCAATCCACACCAGAGGTCATTGTGGATGACGAGAAAAATGATAGGTTTGATGTTGGTGTTGCACTTCGAACCAAGACCATCGATCACGTTTCCAATGCTACGGAGCAAATCACGACAACAGTCAATATGGTCAAGGAGACGTGTGTTATTTTCTAGCACACCATCAAGGAGCTTCATGAAATCCCGACTACCCTCAATGCTCTCCTTGCAAAGAGCCAAAACAATACTGTTAAACATGAGGATGAAGATGATTCCTAGTAATTCTGGGAGTAGGTTTATCGACAAATGTTTTTTCATGAAGTTTTAGAATTTGTGTTGTTGTTTGTTCCACATTGTTATGGTTTTAAGATTGTATGCATGTTTTAATTCTCTTGTCCAGTTCCTGGATTTAGTTAATTTGATGCTTTCACAGGTTGTTAATGTTTTTCATGTTCATCCCTTTGGCTCTGGGATGTTTCAATTTTTATATTATTGGCATTCTGATTGTCTTATGTTTTAGGGATTGGGTCCCTTCAACCTGACAATTAATTAAAATTATTTCTTTATCTACCAAAAAAATATGGGGGACCATGACCCCTCGTAAAAACTTGTGTAAAGTCATTGAAAATACATAACATATATTAATATAAAATTTATTATGTGATAACATTAAAAAATAAAATAAATGAATAAATAGTTATAATTTAATTTAAAAAAATTTAATCTATAATATTAATTTGTATAAAAAACATATTTCAATAAAAAAAATTGTATTAAAAACATACTTTCTTTTTTATATTTAATTAAAAATTCAATATTCAAACTGACCTCAAACTGACAAACACTTCAACAAAATATTAAAAAACAAAAAAACCACATATTCTATATTTCTAATCTTTCATCATTTGTTTATGCTAAAAGCTCCATAAATTTATGAAGTGCCTCTGAAGCCTTCCCCTCTTCCCCCTTTCTCATTATCACCGCCATTCCTTCCTCTACTTCTATGTGTCCTTCAAGTGTCATAAACAAGCGAGAATCTTCGCTACCTTCCTTGAAGTCCAAGTGAAAACCTTCGGTGCACACACTTATGTACACTTGTTTCTCCTCTAACGGGGGATAAAACATCACATCCCGAGTGATTTCTTCCCCTCTATAATGACAGCGAACGAAACCCCAGCCTCCAGACAGACAAGATATAACAAAACATGCGATCACACAGCTTGCACTCGACACAGGAGCCTTCATTTCCCATTCACGTGCACGGTAGCAGCCTCCATAACCTGCGCTACGTAGCTCATCGACTACATGCAAGTTCGGAAACCTGAGAGAGCCTACAACCGACTCCACATCCTCCACTGCCCTTCCCACTATATCCATTGTGCATGGCCTTTTCTGCACATGACAAAATTCTTAGTGAGACACGTTGTCAGATTTGATTCACAATAATAATAATAATTATAATAATCATTCAACACATCAAACAAGTTTTATTACCACTATATTTGGAGGAATGCATGTTTCAATAGCTGATCTACTCTCTGCTCTAATTTGCAGTAGAATCAATTTGTCCTGGTTCTTCAAACTTGTTATACCTGGTCCCTTCCAACAAGTTCTCAGGCACAATACTCTCAATGATCTCAATTCTTCTAAACCCTCGATTTTCGTGACTGTGCTGTTGTCACGAATACTCAAGTCTTCCAAGCAAGTGCAACACGCAAAACTGGGCAGCCCAGATAACTCTGGGCAGAGTTGTATACATAAGCGTTGAAGCTCCACAAGACCCGCAAAGCTGGGCAGCTCGTCCAACCCTGAACACTTTGTTATCTCCAAGTCTTGGAGTTCCGCAAGACCCGCAACACCCCTTATGTTCTTCAGCTTCTCACAATCCTCTATATCCACGCGCTTGAGTGTTGTTGGCAGGGTTTCTATCTCCATTAGATCATAGTTTTGAGAAAGATTCAGATGTTCAAGACTGGGGCAGCAATCTTCTGAAATCGAGATGGTGGGGACTTCGGTATTTGACAGATGCATGCTTTTAAGGCTTAGAAATTTGAACATTGAGGAATCCACATGATTCAATGATTCTCTGATTGGGCAATATCTAATAACTAGTCCTTGAAGATTAACCAGTTGCCCAAATCCTTCTGGTAAATACTCCACACCTGATGATATTAAATCTAGATTTTCTAAGCGAGTAAGACACCCTACAGGGGGCAAATGCGTCAATTCTCCGCAACCTTCAATCCGCAATTTGGTTAACCAAGACAAATTTCCCAGACAGGGAAAATGTTTCAACTCGCGGCAATTTTTAATCTCCAGCTTGATTAAAGAGGACAAATTTCCCAGAGAGGTCGGTAAGCTTGTCAAGCAAGGGCCTCCTATCTCCAGCACTTCCAATTTGGCCAGTCTATCGATGTCAGCAGGTAATTCCCTCAATCCGGTAGGTGACAAACAGAGCTCTCTCAAATACATCTGCCTTGTAATTTTACGGGGCAACTGTTGCAATTTGGAACAGCCACCAAGTCTTAGTGTCTCAAGCATTTTTATGTTTTCTAGAATGTCTTTTTCTAACTGGAGATTCTCACACCTTGATAAGTCAAGATATTGTAGCTCGGTTAGCTGGTTAAAAGACACTGGCAAGGCCGTCAATGTCTTGCATCGGCTCAAATTTATATACTTCAGCTTTCTCAAATTCCCAAAATCGGTAGGCAGAGATGATAGATTTGAAAAATCTGGTAGCTCCAGGTGCTCCAAGGATTCCAGAAGACAAAACTGTTCTGGGAGACTGCTAATCTCAATCTTAGCCCATCTAGTACACTCCAATACTATCTTTTTCAAATGCTTCAGGAATCCTATTGTCTCCGGAATCATTTGCAAATTACACCTATTAATAATGAGCTCTCTCAACTGCGAAGGATGCTGCAGCCAGATTTCAAGTAAGTTAAGAGTAAACCATTATGGAACGTATAGTTCAGAAAGAGCGGTGTCAGAAGATACTTACAGCGTCATTAGGCCCCCACAATTCTGCCAATCTCTCGGCCCGATTGAGCTCCAAAACTCTTAGTTTTTTCGTTGAAAGCCATGACGGAAGCTTTCCATGCGGAAAATCATACCAGCGAAGCCAGACCAGCTCTTCTGATAGCTGTGCGAATTGTTCCTTAAAATATTTGCCTCTCACAACAAGAAGTTGTACCCCAAGGGCAGAAGGCGTAAGCCTCCTGGACCGCCTGGTTGAGTGCCCCATTAACAGCTGCATGCACTTTTCGAAAAGCGGCCCATTATTAGACTCCCAACCTTTTGCGGCCATTATCCCCCTTATGGGCAGTCTCTCCTGAATGACAAACATTATATCGAAAAAGATAAAGTATTTGAACTAACAGAAAATAGAGCAGATATAAATGTATCCATAAATCGACAATAGCTTATAAAATAAAATTTTAAGCTCACCTTGAGCGGTCTCTGACTATTAACAAACTGCGAAAGGGACCAAAACCGAGAAGGCGTCTTTTTAATTGCAATTTCTCTCCCTAAATCACGAAGGTGATCGTGCATTCTTATACAGTTCTCATGGTCCACCTCAACAAGACACTTACTCTCAAGAATCTGAAAACCGTGCCAACCGCTCCAAAGAAAGCCGTCCCAGCCTGATCCATCCCATATTGAGATAGCCGTATCCTTTTGCTCTCCGATGAAGAAACAAGCTATATCCAGGAATATTTGTTGCTGTTCTTCATCCAGGGCATCATAGCTTACTTTCAGTCTGTCCTTAACGTCATCAGGTAATATTTTGGAGATTTTGCGTAATACAGACATCCAGTAATCCCTGCTATTTTTGCCGTAAAGTTGCGCCCCTAAAACTTTTAGGGATAAAGGTAGTCCTTGACAAGCATATAAAAAATCTTCAACCAGATCTTCAAATCCATTCGCGGGGGAGTCTTTTAAAAAAGAATGCCAACAAAAAAGTTGTTTGGCATGAACTGAGTCCAGACATCTTTTTCTATATACAAAGACAGAGACAGACGGAGAGAGAGAGGCAGAAGATGCAATAACACTTGAGTCACAAGTTGTGACTACAATCAAACTATCTGGTTGTAAGTTGCCCTTCAATGGCAACAGGGCTTCTATTTGGTCGATGTGGTCTACATCATCCAGCACAATGAGCGCCTTCACAGATCTCACGCGCTTCTCCAAAGTTCTTTTACCTTCACTTGTATTATGAATATCCTCTTTGATATTCACTAGGTCTTCTACAAGTTGATTTTGTAAATTATGGAGATTATTTCTGGCTGCAGCATCTCTAACACCACAAAGAAAACTGGACTGTGTGTAGAAGGACCTTTTCTGGTTAAAATACTCTTTCACCAGTGTAGTTTTTCCACACCCCCCAAGACCCGCAATCCCCACAATTTTGACATTCTGTCTGGTTTCTACACATTGAGTTTCCACATAGTTTTGGAATTCTTCTATGGCTTCATCCAGCCCAACTGGATGTGTAGCAACGTGTAATAATGGCATGTTTTTCATCTCCTTCATAACATTATTTACAGTATTTACAATATTCTTTAGCAAGAGCCCCTCATCCCTAGAAGTAAATATGAAAAAATAAAAATGAAAAATCAGCAATTACAACAATAAAATTATAAACTAAATACGAAAATATAGAAACATGCAATAGGACCGAAGAAAGGAGTCTGGAAGGCTTACTTCTGACGCTCGTTGACTTCAAAACCAGAGATAGCCGAAGCCTTGGAAAGTGCCATTTTCCATTCCTCGAGCCTTTGTGGCGTGTATCTGCCATCATTTTCATGTTTGGAAAATGCTTCAGAGTAAGCTCCCTTTCCGTGAGCCACCCATCGTAGATGAGAAGGCTCAACATGATAGAAGATGGGAATAATTTTCTTCCCAGTTTGGAGCATCAGCGTCAGCTCATCCAGACACCAACGAGATTGGGCATAATTTGGAGAAAAAATGGCAATATGAACCAAGGAGTCAGAAATAGCTTGTTTTATTGCATCGGAGATCTCTTCCCCCCGCCTCCAACTCTTCTCTATCAAAAAATGCTCGCACTCCTATCAAGTCGAGTGTATGGTAGATAGTGCTGGCAAGTGAGTCTTTTACATCAATCCCGCGATGATTGATAAAAAGGTCATACTTACCAGTACCACAGCCAACCAGTGGTTGAGAGGCGTTTCCAATGGAAGAGGAATTAGAGGCCATTGAACCAGGGGTAGATGGTTGCGTTGAGGGGATTTGGCAAAGCGATAAAAGAGATATTTCTGTGAAGAGATGGATGGCTGTAGCAAAGCGAAAGAGCAATAATTTGGGGCTGAAAGCGGGTGTGTTGTGAACGAACTTCCTGATATGCGAATACGTGATTACAGACTTGAGTTCGTCTTAAAGGCGATGCTAGGGTATGAAAAGCAGTGGTGGTGATAGAAAAGCAGTGGAGAATCGGGCACTGTCGGTGATAGAAAAGCAGTGGAGAATCGGGTACTGTCGGTGGGGGTACGAAAAGCAGTGTCGGTGACGGAAAGCGTGTGGAAAAATTGGCGTGGCATCTGTGCAGATGCACGATAGCGATCCACCTTTTGCCCGCAAAGTGGGGATGCGAAGAGCGAAGGTTGAGTGGTGGAATTTATTTATTTATTTTATTTTATATCTACGTGGTTTATTGGTAAGGATGCCACTTGTATTATCAGTGATGTAACCTGGGTTCAATCCCCACGGCTATGTATATGTATAAGAAGTATTTACTCAATTAAAAACAAATTGTATAATTTTTAGTTTGTTGGTTTAAGATAAAGATTTTTTTCGGTTACATAGGAGAGTTGGTTATAATCACATTAGTATGTGGAAAGAGCAGGGTTCAAACCGCAGGGACTGTTTTCACCAAACCTATTATGCCTAGTTATTGCCGACATGAAGGGGGCCTATTACTCGGCATTCGTATCGCCATCATCGGTGTTTTCGACACTCAGAGGATTCAAATCAAACTACTACCTTTACAAACACGCTGCCCTGGTGATAAAATTAATGGATCTCAATCTTTCAAGAGCACTCTATTTAGAACACTGTGCTCCTACTAAAAAGTTATCTCTTTTTGAATAAAAGTGGTAGAAATTCTTATTCGTTAGAAAGTAATATGGTAGTCCCTTAAGGGATATCATAGTGATATGTGTTTGGGTTTTCATTTAGGAGACCTAAATTTAAAATTACCAGGGTTGGGACCCTTCAAAAATACATTTTACCTTAAAAATTTACCAAAAATATATGTTAGTTGATAATTATTGAGTGTTAGTTGATAATTATTGAGTGTGTGCTGATAAACTACTCAAATTGGTTCCTAGATGGTAGAGGTTTTGCTAACTTCATCTTTAACCAATAAATTATGGTTTATAAAAGTTAATATTTTTAATTAATATTGTTTTAGTTTAGTTTATTATTATTTTGTGAGGGTTTTACACAGATTTAAGTACGAGGTGCATTTTGGAGGTTTAAGTATAATTGAACTATTCACACATATTCTCAAGATTAATCATATTAGTAATTTCTTTCTTCAAGAATGGACACTTAACAATCCTTTAAATCATTGATATTAACAAATACTTCAGAGTATACTTCCCTTCCGTGAGTGTTAATACTTCAGAGTATACTCCCCTTCCGTGAGTCACCCATCGTAGATGAGAAGGCTGAACATGATAGAAGATGGGGATAATTTTCTTCCTTTTTTGGAGCATCAGCTTCAGCTCATCTAGACACCAAGACACCAACGAGATTGGGCATAATTTGGAGGAAAAATGGCAATATGAACCAAGGAGTTGAAGTTTCGTTTCAAATGTATAAGCCGCCCAAGTGCGTCAAAGGACACCCGCCGTGTGGGACGTCACAAGAAAAACTGCGACGTCGGGCAGCGGCAGAGGGAATTGGCGAAGTCGGATGGACGCACCCGATCAGCGCCCGGTTGCGTAATCAAGGGAGTGCACAGTCCGACTACGCTGCGCAGTCGGGCGATTGGCCAATAGTTTAATAAAAATTGGGCCCCGTTCGGCTGTGCACAAAAGTGCTTGTGCAGTCAGGCTGCGCTGCGCAAGCAGGCTGGTTCGATGGACTTAGCCAAAATTTGGCTGGGGAAAAATTCTGCCTCCCAAAGTCGCACACTAGGAATAGCAGAACCGGGTAGTGATGAAAGGAGTTTTCACAAAGAAATAGAACACGCTCACAAGATGAGAAAAAATAAGTTTTAGCTAGTAATAAAGAATCCGATCAGTGGTTCGACCATCTAACCAACTGTTCTATGGATTGCTAGGGAGAAGAATAAAATATGAAGAAAATACGAATTTTTAACACAAACGAAGTTTATATTGAGATGATAACAAAGGGGTACAATTCTTCCTCGATTGAGGGATTAACAAACATCTGCGTAGATCTACAGGATAAACAAAAACAAACTGACAATTCCGAAGTTGTTGTTCGGTAATACAAATGGTGCAGCTGTTGCTGCTCTGTTCTGCACCTTTGCTCACAGGTTTCTATTGTTGTTCTTCAACTTTCTCCCCAGCTCGTTTGCTTTACTCTAAATTTTTCCCCCCCTCTTCTGCTTCCAAAATGGGGTTTATATAGGAAGGGAGGATGAGCCATTCAACAACCCCGCACGAACAAAATAACTAGTCACCAACCTCGCACGCAGGAATTAATGGCTGACTTGACAAGGAACATGTGCGGCGTTAAGTTGAAATTTTTTCTGAGACGACCAACTTTGCGAGCGCAGTCCGACGTCGCCCAATTTTGGAGCGTAGTTGGGCGGATGATGTGAAATCAAGATTAATTTTTCTAACACCCTCCTTTAAACTTGATTTCATGAGGGCTTTGACTCCAAGCTGTTGTCGCAATCTGCTGAAGTCCTCTTCCTTTAAAGGCTTCGTGAAAATGTCCGCCAACTGCTCCTTAGATCTTCAAAACTACAGTTGAATTTCTTCGGACTTCACCAGCTCTCTGATGAAGTGATAACGAATATCGATGTGCTTCATCTAACCATGGAACAATGGATCCTTCGACGATGCAATGGCAGAATTGTTGTCACAAAAAACTGTTGTCGCGCCTTTCGAAGGATAGTTCAGTTCACTCAAAACTCTTTGCAGCCAAACTGCCTGGCATGCGGTTGACATGGCAGTGATATATTTTGCTTCGATTGTGGACAACACAACGATGAGTTGCTTCTTGGATGCCCATGAGACTGCCCCTGATCCAAAATGGAAAGCATACCCAGAGGTGCTCTTTCGATTGTTGGTGTTGCCAACCCAGTCACTATCTGTATAACCAACTAATTCCAACTGGTCCTGTCTGGCATAAAATAGGCCATGGTTTTGCGTCCCGTTGACATAGCGCAGGATCCTCTTGCCTACTTGCCAGCGCGTGTCCTTCAGAGTCTCCATAAAATGGCTAATCAAACTGACTCTAAACATCAAATATGGTCGAGTTGCAGTCAAACACATCAAACTGCCAACTCACCTCTTGAACATAGTTGGATCCACATTCCTCCCTGAATCCAACTTGCTCAGCTTCAAACCTATGGCAACAGGTGTGATGGCAGGTTTGTTGTCCTCCATATTGAACCACTTCAAGACATCTTTCGCATACTTGAACTAAGAAATGAAGATGTCATCTACCAATTGGTCAACTTCAATGTCGAGAAAATACTTCATCAACCCTAAATTCGTCATCTCGAACTCCTTCTTCATGGTTGTTCTGAACTGGTCAAACAGTGTTGTGTTGTTGCCAATGTAAATCAAATCGTCCACATACAGACAAACGATTATGATCTCACCTGCATCATTTGTCTTCATGTACAGGGTGTGCTCATATGGGAATTTTACAAACCCATTGTCCTGAAAATAATTGTCAATCCAGATGTACCAAGCTCGGGGCACCTGCTTAAAACCGTACAGGGCCTTCTTCAGCTTCAGGACTTTTCCCTCCTGGCAATTGATCTCGTAATCGGGTGGCTAATCTATGTAGACCTCCTCCTCCAAAAATCTGTTGAGGAAGGCTGACTTAACATCCATCTGGTACACCTTCCATCCCTGCTGGGCTGCCAATGCCAGCATCATCTTGACTATGTCAAGTCGGGCTACAGACACATATACCTCATGGTAATCAATGCCTGACTTCTAATTGTAGCCCTTTTCCACTAGTCTGGCCTTATGCCTCTCAACTTATCCTTGGGCATTGAACTTTGTCTTATACACCCACTTGACCCTAATGGTCTTCTTCCTTGCTGGAAGATCTGACAGTTGCCATATATCATTCTTTTCAATGGCTTCAATCTCCTCATCCATTGCCTTCACCCACTTCTAATCCTTACTTGCATCTTTGAACTCCATTGGATCGACCTCAGTAAAGAATACAAAGTCAGAGTATTCTTCATCTTCATGGTTGTAGGTTACCTCATAAATTTCTTGCAAGCTCCTTGTCTTCGCTGGCATCACCAGGTTCTAGATTTTGCTTGCAAGTGGAGGTGATCGGGATGGCAAGGCTGTGCTACTGCTGGCACCGTTGCTGCTGCTGGAGGTTGTAAGTGGCTGCACACTACCCTCCTCCAAGTCAATAGACTCCACTACTGTTGGCTTATACTGCCCAATCTTCGACTTCCAGTTCCAGGCTTCATCTTCAAGAAAATTCACATCATGTTTGATGATGAGCTTCTTCGTCATAGGGTTGTACAACCCGTACACCTTCGCCTACTCACTGTACCCTATGAAGATGCACTTCTCAGCTCGATCATCCAGCTTCTGCTGCTTCTCTTATGGAACATGTGCATAAGAAATGCACCCAAACACATGCAAGTGAGCCACACTTGGCTTCACACCTCTCAAGGCCTCTTGAGGGATTTTGTCCTTCACACTTTTGGTGGGACATTTGTTCAGCAGGTAGACTGCACATGTTATAGCCTCTGCCCAAAACTCATGTGACAATCCCTTCACCTTCATCATGTTGCGTGCCATCTGCATGATGGTCCGGTTCTTCCTCTCAGCTACGTCATTCTACTATGGCGTGTATCTGGCAGTGAACTGCCTTCGAATTCCATACTGCTTTCAGAAGTTGTGGAATTCGTTGGAGATGTATTCACCTCCACCATCTATCCTGAGAGTCTTGATCTGATATCCACTCTATTTCTCCACCAGAGCCTTTAACTCCTTGAATTTGGCAAATGCTTCTAACTTTATCTTGATGGCATAGACCAAGGTCTTCCGACTGAAGTCGTCAATGCAAGTCAAGAAGTAGATGTTTCAATGCACCAGCTCCAATGGCTGTGATGCTCTCCAATACTATTCGAAAGGGAACAAATCCCTATGCTATTTGTTGACTAAGCAGCCTTCACAAATCTAATTTTGCTGCTCAATAATGGGTAAACCCTTCACCATCTGCTTCTTGTGCAGCTGATTCAGGCCATTGAAGCTCAGGTGACCAAATATGATATGCCACAACTAGGTAGCATCTTTCACAACTGCACTCAGAGACATCAATGATTCGTTCTGAATCTATAGCAAAAACATTTTGTTTTTCGTCATGGACACCGTAACTATTTGCCCATCCGAATTATCTCTGATGGTGCATACTTCGTATTTAAACTAGACCATATGCCCCTTCTACATGAGCTGTCCAATGCTCAGCAGGTTGTGATTCAGACCAGGTACATAGTAGACATCACATATCTGCTTTCGTTCATTGTGCCTAGTGAAGATGAGGATATTTCATTTCCCCTTCATGAAAACCTTGTTGTTGTTCCTCATCTTCACCTCAGATTGGACTGTTTCATCCAGTTAAGAGAATATTTCCTTGTTCCCTGTCATGTGGTTGTTGCACCCGTTGTCCAAATACCACACATTCTTCTGGCACTCCTCCTCAATGTTGTAAGTCAGCAGCATGTTCCCTCCTACCGCATTTCCGATTTCATTCGTGTAATGGGCCTGATGCTGATTGTCCTTGGCCATGCGCTTTTTGCACTGTGAGATGTAATGGCCGAACTTCTTGCAATAATAACACTGGATCTTTGACATGTCCTTCTTTTGACCAGATCTAGCTTGTTGGTTTTTCGCACCACCTCTTCCACCTTGTTGATGGAAATTATAGTTGGTCTCTCCCTTGCTAGGGTTTGATCGTCCTCCTTGCTTGTTGCCTTTCCCACGCTTGCCTCTACCTCTTCCTCTGTGAGAACTAGAGGCGCCATGGTGGGATTCTTGTTTGTCGCTATCTTGAAATGAGACCTGAGCCTTGAATGCCTGCTCCAAGGAGGTCTAAGATGAGCGACTCAGCCTCTACTGATGCATTTGTAATGAACCCATGAGCTCGTCTATTGAGAGGGTTGTCAGATCCCTTGACTCTTTGATTGCTTTCACAACCAAGTCAAACTTGTCAAGTAGACTTCTGAGAATCTTCTCCATGATTCTCTGGCTTTGCACGATTTCTTCGTTCAATCGCATCTGGTTTATGATGTCTGTAATCTGGATGAAGAAGTCATTCATGGACTCAGACTCACTCATCTACAGGTTTTCGAACTCCCTTCTGAGCATCTACAACTTCACCAACTTCACCTTTTTGGTGCCTTGGTATGAACTGGCCATAATCTCCTAGGCCTGCTTCGCTTTGGTGGCTAATGCAATCCACGGGAAGATGGTCTCCTCGATCGCTTGCATGATGTAGAAGAGGGCCTCTTGGTCCTTCTTCGTGTTCTCCTTCAACAAATCCTTGTCAGCTTGGGAGAGGGCGACCAGTCTTTGTTGCATTTTCCGGTTCTAGGTAGTTGTTCTTGACTAAATCCCACAACTCTTGAGATCTGAATAGGATCTTCATTTGGATGCTCTAGTAATCATAATTCTTGCCATTGAAGCGTGGGATCTGCAACTGAAGAGAATGGTTGCTGCTTGAAGCCATTCTATTGTCTTCGCATCAAGGGCATAGTGGCTCTGATACTAATTTGAAGTTTCGTTTCAAATGTATAAGCCACCCGAGTGCACCAAAGGACACCAGTGACGTCAAAAGTCGCAAGAAAAACTATGACGTCGGGCGACAAAAGAGGGAATTGGCGAAGTCGGACAGACGCGCCCGGTCAACGCCCAACTGCGCAGTCACGGGAATGTGCAGTCCGACTACACTGCGCAGTCGAGAAGCTAGCCAATAGTTTAATTAAAATTGGGCCCCGTCCGGCTGTGCACAAGAGTGCTTGTGCAGTCAGGCTGCACTGCGCAAGTAGGTGGGTCTGATGGACTTAGCCAAAATTTGTCTTGGGAAAAATTCTGCCTCCCAAAGTCGCACACTAGGAATAGCAGAACCGGGCGGTGATGAAAGGAGTTTTCACAAAGAAATAGAACACGCTCACAAGATGAGAAAAAACAAGTTTTAGCTGGTAATAAAGAATCCAGTCAGTGGTTCGGCCATCTAACCAAATGTTCTACGGATTGCTAGGGAGAAGAATAAAATATGAATTTTTAACACAAACGAAGTTTATATTGAGATGATAACAAAGGGGTACAATTCTTCCTCGATTGAGGGATTAACAAACATCTGCGTAGATCTGCAGGATAAACAAAAACAAACTGACAATTCCGAAGTTGTTGTTCGGTAATACAAATGGTGCAGCTATTGCTGCTCTGTTCTGCACCTTTGCTCACAGGTTTCTGTTGTTGTTCTTCAACTTTCTCCCCAGCTCGTCCGCTTTACTCTAAATTTTTCTCCATGTCTTCTGTTTCCAAAACTAGGGTTAATATAGGAAGGGAGAATGAGCCATTCAACAACCCCCACACGAACAAAATAACTAGTCACCAACCTCGCACACGAGAATTAATGGCTGACTTGACAAGGAACACCTGCGGCGTTAAGTCGAAATTTTTGCCGAGACGCCCAGCTTCGCGAGCGCAGTCCGGCGTCACCCAAGTTTGAAGCGCAGTTGGACGGATGACGTGAAATTAGGATTAATTTTTCTAACAAGAGTCAGAAATAGCTTGTTTTATTGCATCGGAGATCTCTTCCCCCATCTCCAACTCTTCTCTATCGAAAAATGCTCGCACTCCTATCAACTCGAGTGTATGGTAGATAGTGTTGGCAAGTGAGTCTTTTACATCAATCCCTTAATAATTGATAAAAAGGTCGTACTTACCAGTACCACAGCCAACCAGTGGTTGAGAGGCGTTTCCAATGGAAGAGGAAGTAGAGGCCATTGAACCAGGGGTAGAATGTTGCGTTGAGGGGATTTTGGCAAAGCGATAAAAGAGATATTTCTGTGAAGATATGGATGGCTGTAGCGTTGAGGGGATTTGGCAAAACGATAAAAGAGATATTTCTGTGAAGAGATGGATGGTTGTAGCAAAGCGAAAGAGCAATAACTTGGGGCTGAAAGCTGGTGTGTTGTTGTGTTGTGAACGAACTTCCTGGTATGCGAATACGTGATTACAGACTTGAGCTCGTTGTAAAGGCGATGCTACGGTATGAAAAGCAGTGGTGGTGATAGAAAAGTAGTGGAGAATCGGGCACTGTCGGTGATAGATAAGCAGCGGAGAATCGGGCACTGTCGGTGGGGTACGAAAAGCAGTGTCGATGCTGGAAAGCGCGTGGAAAAATGGGCGTGGAACCTGTGCAGAAACACTTTATTTTTTGCCTTGATAGCGATCCACCTTTTGCCCGCAAAGTGGGGATGCGAAGAGCGAAGGTTGAGTGGTGGAATTTTATTTATTTATTTATTTTATAACAAATTGTGTAATTTTCAGTTTGTTGGATAAAGTTTTTCTGGGTTATATAGGAGAGCTGGTCACAACAACATTATTTTTATTTTTAGTGACTAAAAAGAGCAGGGTTCAAATCATTTGGACTGTTTTCACCAAACCTATTATGCTTCATTAACCCGCCATGAAGGGGACCTATCACTCGAGATTCTTACCCTCATCTTCAGTCTTGCACTCACTTAGAGGATTCAAATCGAACTACTACCTTTGCAAAGAGGCTGCTCCCAAGATAAAGTTAGTGGATCTCAATCTTTCAAGGGTAGTCTATTAGGGAGCACTGTGCTCCTACAAGGAAGCTTATCTTTTTTTGAATAAAAGTGGTAGAAATTCTTATTCAATAGAAAGTAAGATGATAGTCCCCTATGGATATCATAGTGATATCTATTTGGCTTTTCATTTAAGAAACTTAAATTTAAACTTCAATAATGCCTGAAAAAACACATTTAGCGAATTAATGGGCTTCGTATCTCAAGATACGTTGAAAGATGCAAATAAGTGGCTGGTACCAAGACAGAGCTGGCCCTTGCTCTCTAGTGCTGAAAAGCCTTGCAGCCACATCTCCTTCAACCCCAGTCCCGTGGAATCCGTGGGAAGGCATCTATATGCGCACTGGGTCGGACCTCTCTAAATAAATAGATTCTTAAGCGCTAAACATTGATTGAAAAGTTGCGGAGAATAATGAGGGTGGGACAATACAAGTTAGAATGAGTGGTGGCCCGTAACCCACTAAAGCTGGAAGGAATTGAAACTCAACTCAAATAAGGATTGGGATCCTTAAAAAAACACATTTTATTTTAAAAAATTTATTCCACAGAGATAGGTTAGTTAATAGTTATTTAGTGTTTGTCGATAAACTATCCAAGTTTGATTCCCTAAATGGTAGAGGTCTTGTTAACTTCATCTTTAACCAACGAGTTACAGTTTATAAAAGTTCTCCTATATAAAATAATAACAAAATGTTAAATTAATTTTAAAAGATTGAAATTTTTATTAGTGGATATGTGAATTATAAATATATAAAAATATTATTATATTTTAATTAATGTTGTTTTAGTTTAATTTATTATTATTTTGTGAGGGTTTTACGCAGATTTAAGTACGAGGTACATTTTGGAGGTTTAAGTAGAATTTATCTTTTGGCACATATTCTAAAGGTTAATCACATTTCTTTTGATTTAACAATCTTTTAAATCATTGTATTATTTTAGTTAATTTTTTTTTTTCAAAGTGTTTTAGAAGCATGGTTGAGAGTAAAATTGACAAGCCTACAGAAGAACAAGAAAAAAGGACTAAAAGATAAGCAGGTTTCAAACTAAAACCCTCAAGAATAGATCATAAAATCAATTAAAAACATCATTTAAAAAACATGAAATGAAAAAGGAGATGTCTATTTTTGTTTTGTGGAGTTCAAGAAAGTATTTGACATAGTGTTTAAAAGTAAACTATGGAGGAGAAAGAAATACTAGGCATACCATAACAATATAAAGTATCAACTCAAAGACTTTATAAGAAGGTTTGACCTAAAATTAAAATTCAAGTAATCCTTTAAAAATGCTTTAACAGTGACATACGATTTAATACAATGAAACCTATTGTTTGTAATTTTATTTGGTTTATTTATTGAAAAATTAGAAGAATGATTAAATTTGGAGGAGGGATTACATTCTATTGAGATAATATGTAACCAGACTTCTTTGTTATGTAAACAATTTCATTTTGATTGTAAGATCAACACAAGAGTTGAGAGAGCACTTAAAGCCCCTAAACCACTATTTCAAAGATGTGGGTATGCAAGTAAATATCAACAAGTCTAATATTCTGATCTTCTCTAACAAAAAGAAAAATAATGAGTTAAATTTTTATTTTAAAAGGTGTCTCCTTGAAGAATTAACAATGTACAAATATCTTGGGATAGATTTCAATAATAAGCTTAAACAAAAGCAAATGGAGAATACATTTTGCATTTTCAAATAGTGGTGAGGTTAAATCATGGGACTAGAAGACATATGGGTCTTATTTGGGCTATTAGATGTACCGACAATATTATATGGGTGTGAAGTGTAGACTAGCAATACATCAAAACTATAATGGAGAAAAATAAGGAGGATACAAAAGAGTCTAATTACAAATAAATTCAAAGTAAGAGCTTTAGTTTCATTTGAGATTATTTTAGCTAAAGAATATAACTTCCCCATAGAATAATATGATATGCTTTGTCTTCTTGAGTATCTAAAATAATCAAACAAATGAATGCAACTAAATGGCCTAAATTTGCAATAAAAGAGCATTTGAAAAAGAAAAAGAATACATGGATGAGTAAAAAAAGTGGATGAACAAATGGAATATTAACTTCAAAGAATGCTAAGTAAAGCAAATATAAAGGTATTTGTTAAGAAAAAAATTAGATTAATTGTTATCATCTCTAATTATTCTAGTAAGGACAAACATGCAAAACGACACAATAGGGCCTCAACCAAGAGCATGGGGTTCAAATTAATTGGGGGCCTCCAAGAGTTTTTTACAAGGCCGACTCTTTGTTAAGATGTGATCTTTAGGCACACTTTGAAGTCAAAAGGAAAAGGAATGCAGAGATAAAAATAAGAATAACAAAAAAAGATAAAAACCTAAACTAAAAGGTGGTGATGTGTCAAAAATCTAGTAATATCTCCCTATACAACATGCATGAATGCTATGTGCCAGAGGTGAACAAATCCTCTCCTCATCATAGATAAGTCCAAATGAAGTTACAAGTATACATACACATAAAGAGATAGGTCAAAGAATGAGAACCATAGATGAATACCTAAAAATAATTAGACATGTAGGCCTCCCATACACACATGCATACAAGTAAAACTCTAAAATAGGTAAATCTTGTAAACATACACACACATACAAATACAGGCCAGAGCATGAGAACCTCAGATGCTACCCAAAATATTGATGCATAGACCTCCAATATATATATATATATAGATATTTTGTAGAGGAGAGAAACTGCCCTGTTGTGTATGATTCTTAGTTGGATCTACTAGGACCCGAGGTGAACCATAGGGTGTGTTATATTCTCTATACTCTATGACACAAAAGGATAAGTTCACTAAGAACAGTTTTAGGACTCGTTCCAAGTTTGGGGTGGGAATGTTTAATGTGTCAATTAAGCATACACCTATTGTTTTGCCTTTCTAAAGTAAACTATGAAAATAAAAAAATAATGCAAGACACACAATATTCAAGAATACAAGAGCTAACCCTAGTATGATTATGTAATTCAATGATGTTTAACGTTAGGATTGAAGAAATAAAGTCTCTAAGCAAGGGTCTAAGGGAATGTACAAACAAGATTAAAACCCTAGATGCACACTATTTGCTTTTATTCTTTCAAATGCCTAGAAATTTAATTGAATATTTTACTTTACTTATAATCTAAGGTTTTGGACAGAAATGAACAAAAGAAAACACCAAATAGCCTAAATATCTATCAGGGCACTTATATGATCTAGTGGTTGATCCAAGATTTATATTACATCTAGAATATCCAATGGTTTTAAACCTACAAAATAACTTCACAAACTCTAGAAAATTTGATTAGCATTTGAGGGGCTTGCTTAGGTCACTATAAGATTGAGATTAGAGGCACAACAGTCAAGTCCCCTTGGTACATTTAGTTGATTGTTCTAAAGCAATGATATTTTACCTTTAAAACATGCACAAACAAAGTGAAACAGATAGATAACTATGAAATAAATGTAGATAGGACAGACATAATAGAATGCTAAAATGCAAAGTGTAAATCAAGGTTTTAGGGTGCAAAACTTGCTCTCAAGCCCTAATTTACCAAATTTGTACCTTGTAAATAGAAAGAATGAATTTTGATTACCAAATTCATGCCATATATGGGTGGGGTAGAAATTTGGTTCATATGCCCTTTTCAAACCTCAAAACAACAAAAAAAGAGTGCAAAATATCAAAATATAGACTTGTGAAGCAACTAATATAAATGAAAAACCTGATGAGCTGATGGAGAAAGCAAGGAGTAATGAAGAAGTGGAAGAAGCACTTCAATATGGTTGATCTCTTCAATTATCAAAACTCCTCCACTCAATCCCCAAGGGTAACAAATACCAAAGTACAAAACAACAAAACAAGTTGCAATAGAAGGGCACTTGTTAGCATGAGCAATGAGTGATTCAAGGATTATAATCTCCAAATAATTGGTTGGTATTAAATATGGAATCTAATACTCTATTTATAAGAGGTTTGGAGGGCAAAACAGGTGAGAAAATGAAATTTCATCATGGGCAAAGGTCAACCCCAAAACTACTCGATGAGGGGAGGGGTTTTAGTTAGAAAAACCCCTAGAATTCCAAATTCATCCCTTGTCATTATAGGGTAAAAATATGGCAAGAAAATTTTATATCCTGTATAGATAAAACATGAATTTTGTAAAGTTAAGGAAACAAGACAAATGGATAAGATAAAAGAGTCCCAAATTTGCACTTAGCAAGTTTGGGTGGCTAACTAGGGATCTAAGGAAGAATTGACTTATTTCGATGGGTCAATTTTCCATGTCTACATTTTTCCCCTCTTCTGTGCATTTATGACCAAATAAATGCGTCAAAGAAAGATGTGGACTCCTATGGATGAAAGCAACAAACAAAAAAGAGATGGCTGGGTTTGGACAGAGGGGTGATACAAAAAGGGATGTTAGCCTCAACACCACAAATTTGCATGCAAAATGAGGTATTACTACAATTAATTCCTCTAAGGCTAGGTTACACCCTTGAGTTTAATAAGTAATGTAGAATTCCTAAGGAAACTCAAAATTACGAACCCAAAATAAAAAGTGAGTGAAAAACAAGAAACAAAAAGAAGGCACCAAACAGAACAAAGAGAGAAAAATACAAAAAAGAAATATAAGAGGTTAAGTTGCATATATATATATATATATATTGCATGATGATATAAACATAACAAATTCAATGCAAAATGGTCCTAGATAAAATGCATGAGTGAATCTGACTAAATGCAGCAAGCTAAAATGAATGTTGAGTGAAATGCAAGGATGAGCAAATAAAAAAGAGGAAAAAGTCAAACGATGAAAAAGAGAAGAAAGGAGAAAGAAGAAGAAAGCAAAAAATTTGAAAGTTCAAAGAAAAAAAAATAAAAGAAACAAAGAAAAACCCTGTGAGGATGTATGCTTGATGTGCAAGGTGCAACCAAAGTATTGTCATTGTTGTCAACACAGTCAGGTTGATCAGTTGATGCAATGGAAAGGAGTGGACAGGAGTTGATTGTTGAGCAAGGTGCAGCAAAAGTATTGTCATTGTTGTCAACACAGACATATAGATCAGTTGATGCAATGGACAGGAGTTCAGAGGTCAGTCAGAACATGTACAGTGAATTTTCAAGAAGACAAAAGTGGCCTAGATTCAAAAAATCAAGGAAAAAGACAAGTAAGAAAACTGTCGCGATATCGCAACATGTTTTCTGTCGCGATTTCGTGACATGGCCGAGGAGAGAGAAGGCGCAAAGAAAACTATCACGATATCGCGACATGTTTTATGTCATGATTTTTTGACATGGCCGAGGAGAGAGAAGGCACAAGCAAAACTGTCGTGATTTCGTGACATGTCGAAAGAGAGAGAAAGCACAAGAAAAACTGTCATGATTTCATGACATGTTGGAGGCAAAGAAGCCAAGTGGAAAAACTGTCGCGATTTCGTGACATGTTGGTAGAAAAGGAAGCAAGTGGAAAAATTGTCACGATTTCGTGACATGTTCGAAGAAGAAGCGCTTGCAGGGAAAACTGTCGTGATTTCATGACATGTTTGGAGAAAAGGCACAGGCAAAGAAAACTGTCGCGATTTCGTGACATGAATGGAGGAAAGGAGCTTGCAAGGAAAAGTGTCACGATTTCGTGACATGTTCCATTTTCGCAGGTGAAAGCGAAGGAAAGAGGAGAGAGAAAAAGATGTCGCGATTTCGTGACATGTTCCATTTTCGTGATCGAAAGCGAAGGAAAGAGGAGAGAGAAAAATATGTCATGATTTCGTGACATGTTCCATTTTCGTAGGCGAAAGCGAAGGAAAGAGGAGAGAGAAAAAGATGTCGTGATTTCGTGACATGTTCCATTTTCGTGGGTGCATGCAAAGAGAAGTGCAAGGCAGCGAAAAGTGTCATGATTTCGTGACATGTTCCATTTTCGCTGGTGCATGCCGAAAAGTGTCACGATTTCGTGACATGTTCCATTTTCGCGGGTGCATGCCAAGAAGAGTGAACAAAGGCAAAAAGTGTCGTGATTTCACGACATGTGTTTTCGTGGCTGCATGCCGAGAAGAAGACAAAAAGCTGTCAGAGCAGCAGTTCTGCTGTCAGAGCGACAGTTCGGCTGTCAGAGCTATAAATAAGCAGGTTCGGCTATCAGAACTGTAAATACGTAGGTAAGATTGTCAGAGCCATAAAAAGGTAGGTAATACGGTCAGAGTCATAAATAGAAAGATAAATCTATCAGAATAGTGGATTTACTTACAAAGAGCTGGAAAGGTTGTCAGAGTCGTAAAGTGGGTAGATAAGTCTGTCAGAAATGTAAGTAAGCTTTTAAGGCTATTAACAGCACAGTATGCAGAGTAGTAAGAATGTTTTTCATGTACAAAAAGTTAGGGTTAGGGTTGAGCTCTGCACGGGGGTAGAGTGCAGTGTGTTGCCGGATAGAGTATATGAGCTGGGAAAAAGAAAATATACAGTGTGTCTGAGAAATAGGGCAGATGAGTGAGTGCAGCTAAAAAAGAGCTGGTTAAGAGAGATAGAGCACTGCTGAGACATTAGCTATGAGGAAAGAGTGTTGTAAAAAGTACAGAGTGCATGGTACTATAAAAAGTACAGAGTGCATGGTGCTGTAAAAAGTATAGAGTGCATGGTGCTGTGAAAAGTATAGTGTATTGTGCTGTGAAAAAGTATAGAGAGTATTGTGCTGTGAAAAAGTATAGAGAGTTTTGTGCTAAGAAAGTACAGAGAGTATTGTGCTAAGAAAGTATAGAGAGTATTGTGCTGAGAAAGTACAGAGAGTATTGTGCTAAAAAATTATAGAGAGTATTGTGCTGAGAAAGTACAGAGAGTATTGTGTTGAGAAAGTACAGAGACTTTTGTGCTAAAAAAAATACAGAGAGCAATGTGCTATAAAAAGAGATAGAAGAAAGTGTTGTAAGAGAGATACAAAACTGTTGAGAGAAAATAGCGGTGAGGAAAGAGTGCTGCTTCTATATAGAGGGTTAGTGTTGTGGGCTGTTAAACAGCTTGAAGAATACTGTAAGAAGAACTATGCTGTGATGGAGCTGTGAAGAGCTGCAAGAGTAAGCCATAAGAAAGGGCTGTAAGTGTGCAGACAGGAGAACTATAAAAGAGTGTATGCTTCCATGAGATTGATTTGAGTTAAGCTAGACCAGTGAGGGTCTTGTAACACAGAAGGCATTTTTATGTCAAACAAGATTTAAAATAGAAATCCAAGTTGGTGCTTGGAATCAGGGGTTGGTGCTCCTTCTAGTTGGTGCTGGTAAATTAGGGGTTGGTGCTCCTTCTAGTTGGTGCTGGTAAATTGATTGTAAAGTTGGTGCTTTGCAATGGCTGGATTTGGATGGGAGTCCAAGCAGTCTAGTTTGAGGAGTAGCCAAAATTGGTGAACCTCGTTACATCTTGTGTTATGTGATGCTCTCTTGTGATACTTGTTGTTTCTGGTTTTAATATTTCATTATTTTGGCTTTAAGAGTTAAAGTTTTAAGTTTTTAAATAGCTGCACTAATTCATCCCCCCTCTCAGTGCCATTGTAAGACTAACGATTGGTATCAGAGCCAAGTTCCCAGTTTTGACTATATCAGTTAGGGTTGATCTTGGATTAGTACAATGGCTAAAAAGAACAGATCCTCCTCAAAAAAGGCATCTCAGTCAGTTTTAGTTTTTGTAGAAGAGAAAATTGAACCAAAAAAGGGAGAAGAAATGAATCCTGAAGTTTGTGATGAACACCTTGAGGGTGAAGTAGATCTTGAAGGAGAGTTGATATCTGCACTTGAAGAATTGAGTATAGAGAGGAAAAAAAACAAAAGAATGTCTAAGAAGTTAGAAGAATATGGGGATGAGATTGAAGATCTTTTCCTATAAGTTCAAAAGGCCAAGAAATCAGAAGAAGACTTGAAGACACACCTGGATAATGAGGATGATGTATGCAACACAAGTAAAGAGGAATCTAACAAAGTTATTGTTGATCTAAAGCTACAAGTAGAATAGTACAATAGGATTGAAAATATTCTCAGATATCAAATCAATGAGAAAGAGATTGTTTGCTACCAACAAGCAGAAGAGATTGGTTCACTGAAGAAACAAATAGAAGAGGCCAATGTAAATCTTAAATTTGAGAAGAGCACAAAGTTACTAGATACAATGATAAAGAAGCAAATAAGCTCCACAACCAAGTTTGGTCTTGGATATGAAGTTGAACAACCCTCATCTTCCAAAAATGCAGTGAAGAAGAAGTTCACTGATAAAGGAAAGAAGCAAAAAAAGTCTGAAGCTGAATCTTCAAAATGAAGAAAATATCAAAGAAGATCTACATCAAAGCAGCCACAACAAAAGAGGTTCTCTCACTCTTAATATTTTAATAATAATGCTTTTAATGGCTATTGTTCTAAATGCAACCACTATGGTCACAAGGCATTTTATTGTGGATAGAATAATAGATCAAAGAATTATGCTGATAAAAATACATCTACTTTTCTGAGTGAACACCCTGTGCAATGTTTTAAATGTAATGGCCATGGACACATAGCAAGGTTTTGTCCAAGCACTTATGTATCCAATCTAAGGCAAGACCATAGATTTCATCATACACACAGAATGCAATACAGATAGGGAATAAAACATGTGTAATGTTTTAAATGCAACGGTCAAGGGCACATAACAAGGTTCTGTCCAAGCACTTCTGTATCTAATCTAAAGCAAAACCCTAGATGTCATCTGACACAAAGAGGACAACACAGACAAGGAACATATCATGTGCATAAAATAAAGGAAAATAATCAACCATCAAGGATGCACAAGAAAAAACTACGCAAGAAGAATGTTTAGGTTCATGAAAAAGTGCAAAACGAAGATGTAGTTGAAAAACTCAAGCCCAAGTTAAAGAAAGTCTGGAGAAAGACAGAAGAAAAGGGATCGTGTCTCCTTGGACTGAAGGAGACTACTCTGAAATTACACTAAGCCACTCCAGGTGGCACATCCTTAGGGGGAGCAATCGTAAAATCTAATTTCTCCTTTGTATGTGTTTGGTTTTCTAAGGATGAAAGGAAAGCAGTTGGGTTATTGTTGTGTAGCTGTTAAAGTGTGTTTTTTAGTTCATGTAGATTTTTGTGGAGATAGTATCAATTTGATGTGCTTCAGTAGAACATCATGGTGAACAACTAGGTTTTTGATGCAACAGCTGATAGGCGTTATCTGGGAGAGAATATGCAACACAGATCAACGTATCATGGAAGCATAAGCTGGCAGGTGCTGGTTTTGAAGCCTATAACTTTCCCAATCTATAGGTAAAACAAAATCCATGTTCTGAGTGAGAAAGCGTGTTTTTCTTAACCAAAAATACAACACATCGTTTGGTATAAGAGAGCATTAATTTTCTCTAAAGATGTAGCCATTATCAAAGAGGTTCCAGAGTCAAAGCAATCAGTGGCACTTGCTCCCAATTGGTCAAGAGTGCCAAGTGGCACATACAAGGCAGAGACGTTGAGAGAATAGCGCCTAGGTGGTGAAGCGTCAAGGAGGATAAGATGCCTATGCACCTAAGAAAGTCTTGCATTATTTGAGGAATGCGGGATATTGCCTAAGGAAGCAGAATACCGAGAGTTGATGACTGTGCGTAGATTGAGGTTCCAACGCTAGAGGTAACGGTCCAGAAGTATGAGTTGGAGTCATAAGGTGTTTTCTGGAATAAATATGTTTGTGGTTACTTTTATGATCTAACCCTAACTTGGTGGCAAAGTTGAGGGTGGTGTTGGTAACAGGTTGAAGAACTATTCTCTTCTTCCTCAAACAAAGGTATGGGCAACTTCTTCCATGTATATCGTTGATGGTGTATTTTTTGAAATTGAGTTTGGAGTGAAAAGGTTGTCTACTAGGTATTCTTGTTGGTGTAAATCCCAGTTTCTGGATAGTGAAGATTGTTTATGCATTAAAATAATTGATGAGTTTTCTTTGGGTGAATGCATAATTCTGGTTGAGGAAGAGGAAGCATTTTGCACTAGGGTTTATGTTAGCAAGTCTTGCTACTTGCATTGAGATGGTGAAACCCTTGTTTGGCTGTTTTGAGATTGATGGTTGAGTTGCTTTCTTAGAGGTTGTTTTGATCAAGTTAATGCTTTACTTGATACATGATTTGGGCTTACTCCTTTGAGATTGATTTGTGCAAGTTATTCTCTGCATTGGTGATTTAAGTTGGTGGCAGTTTTGTTCAAATACCTTTGAAAGGAAAAGGATGTCTACTAATTTCCTTTTCATGTAGTGTTTGGTTGAATGCTTCAAGGTTAATCTTGAGTTGAATGATGTTGGTTAAACCTTGTCTATAAGCATTGTTGTTAAAGCCCTAATTGGTTGAGATAAGATATTGGTTGTGGAAAGAACATGAGTCTCATTGTTATATGAGTTATTGCATGGTTAGCAATTGTTGGGTTGTGTTTCATGTTCTTGAGAAAAGCATACTGCATCTATCTTAGTCTTTTGAGATTGAGATTGAGATGAGATTGAGATTGGGAGTTAAGTATAGAACATATTGAGTCTCTGACAATTCTCTTTATGCTTATATGAGGTTGATGAATCACATTGGGTCTCTAAAAATTCTCTTTGTGGGTTCATGCTAAGCAAGTTTTTCTTGATGAACTTGTGAGCTGATTTGGACAGGTTCTAGTGTGGACTTGTGAGCTGATCTGGACAAGTTCTATGTGAGCTTGTTAAGTAGGTTCTTAGTGAGCCTATGATAGAGTACAGAGGGTTGAGGCTCAGAAGACAGGTGAATTGAAGTGGTCTTGGACTCAGGGGGAGCATCTATGCATTTGTTTTTCATACTGCTCATGTTTATGCTTTTGCTAACTATAATAATTTTTGCCTGAGTATGTTGTGCATGGACTCAGGGGGAGTTTGCAGCCGCCCTTTGGTATTATTGTCAAAGGGGGAGAAGAATTACAGGTAATTACACGCAATTACATGTGTTGCCAACAATTCCAAAGGGGGAGATTGATGTGCAAGGTGCAACCAAAGTATTGTCATTGTTGTCAACACAGTCAAGTTGATCAGTTGATGCAATGGAAAGGAGTGGATATGAGTTGATTGTTGAGCAAGGTGCAGCAAACGTATTGTCATTGTTGTCAACATAGATAGATAGATCAGTTGATGCAGTGGACAGGAGTTCAGAGGTCAGTCAAAACATGTACAATGAATTTCCAAGAAGACAAAAGTGGCCCAGATTCAAAAAATCAAAGAAAAAGACAAGTAAGAAAACTGTCGCGATATCGCAACATGTTTTCTGTCGCGATTTCGTGACATGGCCGAGGAGAGAGAAGGTGCAAAGAAAACTGTCACGATATCGCGACATGTTTTATGTCACAATTTCTTGACATGGCCGAGGAGAGAGAAGGCACAAGCAAAACTGTCATGATTTCGTGACATGTCGAAAGAGAGAGAAAGCACAAGAAAAACTGTCATGATTTCATGACATGTTGGAGGCAAAGAAGCCAAGTGGAAAAACTGTCGTGATTTCGCGACATGTTGGTAGAAAAGGAAGCAAGTGGAAAAATTGTCACGATTTCGTGACATGTTCGAAGAAGAAGCGCTTGCAGGGAAAACTGTCGTGATTTCATGACATGTTTGGAGAAAAGGCACAGGCAAAGAAAACTGTCGCGATTTCGTGACATGAATGGAGGAAAGGAGCTTGCAAGGAAAAGTGTCGCGATTTCGTGACATGTTCCATTTTCGCGGGTGAAAGCGAAGGAAAGAGGAGAGAGAAAAAGATGTAGCGATTTTGTGACATGTTCCATTTTCATGAGCGAAAGCGAAGGAAAGAGGAGAGAGAAAAATATGTCATGATTTCGTGACATGTTCCATTTTTGCGAGCGAAAGTGAAGGAAAGAGGAGAGAGAAAAAGATGTCGTGATTTCGTGACATGTTCCATTTTCGCGGGTGCATGCAAAGAGAAGTGCAAGGCAGTGAAAAGTGTCATGATTTTGTGACATGTTCCATTTTCGTGGGTGCATGCCGAAAAGTGTCACGATTTCGTGACATGTTCCATTTTCGCGGGTGCATGCCAAGAAGAATGAACGAAGGCAAAAAGTGTCTTGATTTCACGACATGTGTTTTCGTGGCTGCATGCCGAGACGAAGACAAAAAGCTGTCAGAGCAGCAGTTCTGCTGTCAGAGCGACAGTTCGGCTGTCAGAGCTATAAATAAGCAGGTTCGGCTATCAAAACTATAAATACGTAGGTAAGATTGTCAGAGCCATAAAAAGGCAGGTAAGACGGTCAAAGTCGTAAATAGAAAGATAAATCTGTCAGAATAGTAAATTTACTTACAAAGAGCCAGAAAGGCTGTCAGAGCCGTAAAGTGGGCAGATAAGTCTGTCAGAAACGTAAGTAAGATTTTAAGGCTATTAACAGTGTAGTATGCAGAGTAGTAAGAATGTTTTTCATGTACAAAAATTTAGGGTTAGGGTTGAGCTCTGCATGGGGGTAGAGTGCAGCGTGTTGCCGGATAGAGTATATGAGCTGGGAAAAAGAAAATATACAGTGCGTCTGAGAAATAGGGCAGCTGAGTGAGTGTAGCTGAAAAAGAGCTGGTTAAGAGAGATAGAGAACTATTGAGACATTAGCTGTGAGGAAAGAGTGCTGTAAAAAGTATAGAGTGCATGGTACTATAAAAAGTATAGAGTGCATGGTGCTATAAAAAGTACAAAGTGCATGGTGCTGTGAAAAGTATAGTGTATTGTGCTGTGAAAAAGTACAGAGAGTATTATGCTGAGAAAGTACAGAGAGTATTATGGTGAGAAAGTACAAAGAGTATTGTGCTAAAAAAGTACAAAGAGTACTGTGCTAAGAAAGTACAGAGAGTATTGTGCTAAAAAAGTATAGAGATTATTATGCTGAGAAAGTACAGAGAGTATTGTGTTGATAAAGTACAAAGAGTTTTGTGCTGAGAAAAATACAGAGAACAGTGTGCTATAAAAAGAGATAGAAGAAAGTGCTATAAGAGAGATACAGAACTATTGAGAGAAAATAGTGGTGAGGAAAGAGTGCTGCTGCTATATAGAGGGTTAGTGCTGTGGGCTGTTAAACAGCTTGAAGAATGCTGTAAGAAGAATTGTGCTGTGATGGAGCTATGAAGAGCTGCAAGAGTAAGCCATAAGAAATGGCTATAAGTGTGCATATAGGAGAACTATAAAAGAGTGTATGCTTCCATGAGATTGATTTGAGTTAAGCTAGACCAGTGAGGGTATTGTAACACAGAAGGCATTTTTATGTCAAACAAGATTTAAAATAGAAATCCAAGTTGGTGCTTGGAATCAGGGGTTGGTGCTCCTTCCAGTTGGTGTTGGTAAATTAGGGGTTGGTGCTCCTTCCAGTTGGTGCTGGTAAAATGATTGTAAAGTTGGTGCTTTGCAATGGCTAGATTTGGATGGGAGTCCAAGCAGTCTAGTTTGAGGAGTAGCCAAAACTGGTGAACCTCATTACATCTTGTGTTATGTGATGCTCTCTTGTGATACTTGTTGTTTTTGGTTTTAAGCTTTCATTGTTTTGGCTTTAAGAGTTAAAGTTTTAAGTTTTTAAATAGCTGCACTGATTCACCCCCCCTCTTAGTGCCATTGTAAGACTAACAATGCTCACAAATGGTCAAATGGAGGTTGCCCCTCGCTAGTGGCCATGAAGTTATCCTGGAAGGGTGTTATGATCATAAAGATGGATAGGTGGAGCGATACCCGCTATGGGTGTAGTGCTCACTAATATCCAAAGAAAAAATAAATATATCCGCTAGGATGTATGCTCACAAATGATCAAATGGAGGCTACCCCTTGCTCGTGATCACGAAGCTATCTATTATGGGGTGTTGAAATGATGTGACTAATTTGCCAAAGTGAGTACTACCCAATAGGGTTGTGGTGTGTGCGCAAGATGAGTGAATAGAGTAAGGTATAACTTGTGTGTGCATGTGCTAGAAAAAATGGACTAAATAAATGGAGATAAAGAAGGACCGTGCGTGTGTATGTTCTCAAAATTTGGAGAAGAGATGTGTGTAAGATAGTTAGTGTCTTCATGAACACCATAAAGGATATTCATGTGGTATCTATCCTATCCCATGAGGATCCCTTAATAATCAAAATATTGAGGAGAGGGTGTGAACAAAAGCAATATGCACAAATGGAGGAAATAACGTGTATCCTTATCATGATGAAAAGGAGAAAATAAA
Organism: Wollemia nobilis; assembly: GCA_028583015.1. Classification (NCBI taxonomy): domain Eukaryota; kingdom Viridiplantae; phylum Streptophyta; class Pinopsida; order Araucariales; family Araucariaceae; genus Wollemia; species Wollemia nobilis. The sequence continues at coordinate 2,828,273 of JAQPPZ010000367.1, forward strand.
AACATGCAAGGACAAGGATACACAAAAGAAGAACTATATTCCTTGACTTGGGGAGGATAAAAATATGATCATTAAAACTTTCAAGGCCAAGGAATATAGAACAACATGAGCAAATGCAATGATGTAAAGTGCATGGAGACGAGCCCTAGGTTGGGGATTCACTAGGCATCAAAGCCCTAGTGTGAGTGCAATGCATGTGAGATATGACCTAACTAGGTTTCATCACTTGAAATTATCATGAAATACCCAAAAAATCTATATGATTAAGCAGTCATGCAAAATAGAATATCAAGAAAAACATGCAAAGATATGACAGGTAGTCATGCAGTATGAATAAAAAAACCAAATGTAGTATGAAAACTAAGATAAATGCAATATGAAGATGCAGAGTGCCAAGTTATGCATAATATATCTTTAGATACATTATATTCATTGGGTCTTTAATTTTTTTATCATCCAAGGGGGAACCAACTTAGGGTGCACCAAAGTTACCACATTGCAAAACAAAGAGGGAGAAGACGATCCCTCATCCTCATAACTCCACTCTAAGCCTTGATGAGATAGTTTTGAAAGAGGCTCTTGAAGAAAATTATTGACCTGATCTTGTGATGAAACATCGATTAATGGTTCCTCACTTAGCTTTAGAATTTTCAAATTGCTTAGTTATGTGAGATGAATAAACTAAAGTGCATAAATGAAGATTAGATTGAGCTTGCTCAACTAGTGAACAATATTCAAATGGGTGAGGATAATCCAAAATAGTGATAAATTGATTCTTAAATTCAAAATTTAGACATTGGTGAAAAGTAGAAGGGATAAACCTCATTACATGGATACAAGGGCATTTGAGAAGAAGATTAAAAGATGCAGAGCAAGGCACTACATAGAACAAGGTATCTAAAATCTTAGGTCTAACCCTAAGGGGGAGAGACACAATGTCGTAAGCCTCTTAGGACTCATTGTTGAAAGCTTTGATGATGATTTCGAATTGAGTTAAATCTTGTCATTTTAATCCAAACTTTTAGAAAATTTGATAAGTGCATAAATTGAGAGAAGAACCATTGTCAATCAAAATTTGTTTCATCAATGTTTCCCAAATAATGCAATGATATAGAGGGAATAATCCCCTCGTAAGTCTGAGAAAGGAATATCATCATCTAAAAATGTGATATGATGTATCCCAAGAGAACTCACAACACCAACCATAACACTAGGGGAAATATCTTGAGGAATAAATTGTTGACTTAGAAGTCTCAACAAGGCTTTCCTATGCATAGGAGAAGTTTGTAAAAGTTCTAAGAGATATATCTTGACTGAGGTACTAGCTAATTATTATTGAATGTCAAAGGAGACTTTAGTTTGTGGCTTCAAAACTAAATGTGGACTTTCTACTCTTGTGCTCCTTTTTTAGGTATTCTTCAAAACTAAGGTGGGTTTCAAAGGTGGGTTGGATGAAGAACTCGTCTCCTACTAAGAATGTTGAGTCGGTTGATTCTATGCTTGTTGTCTTGTAGTTTTTGCTATCATACCAACCATATTATAGGGAGGTAGCACATTTTGATATGACACTTGATTAGCTACCTTTTGACCATGATTAGGTAGGGGATCTTGAAATATTCCCATGTCTTGATTAGTTGTGGATTCTTGTTGAGTAGGAGGTTGATTTTTTGTTGAAGTATTGGGTCAGAAACCTTCTATAACAAGGCAACCTTTGTCAATTAAGTCTTGAATCACATGTTTCAACCTCTTATATCCATTTTTCATGTGCTCCTCCACTCTATGATACTCACAATGTTGACCAACTTTATACCAATTAGTTGTGGTATCAGGTTGCCTTATAGGTGGTAACTCAATCATGTTAGCTTCTAGAAGCTACTTTAGGACCACTATCATAGGTATGTTGAGTCTTGTAAAATTTATTTAAAGGGGTTTTTAGAGTTTGGTTAAGTACCATATTTTATAGGGCGTTAACAACAATATTAACAGACATACTATACGCTACCCCATCACCAACCACATGCTTGCTCTTATACTAATTTTTAGTGGTCCTATCCTCTTTTATCTTAAATTGATCTCTACTAATGAGGGCCTGCTCTACCCTTCTTGCTAGATCTATAGCTTGGTCAAAATATGAGATAGTTGTTATTTCCAATTCATAAGAGATTTTTTCTTGTAAGTTCCAAATAAATATTTCAAGAATATCCAAAGGAGGTAAGGTATATCTCAAACATCCAACTAGACTCCTACAATGAGACAAAAACTCTAAAAATCTTTCATATTTAATTTGCTTTAACATATAAACATCTTTCATAGTCACATTATTTTTAACATAAGCACCAAATTTTTGAACAAACATTTCAGCTGTCTCTTCAAAATTCCTCAAAGAATGATTAGGCAGTTGATAATACCACTTTAATGCCATACCACCAAGGCTCTTATAGAATGTCTTTAGGAGCAACATGTCATCATATATGATATCATGACATGTTGTCCTAAATATTCTTAAATTATCAATTAGATCTTTTGTTCCCTTATAGATAAGCAAAACCGATATTGAAAAATGCTTAGGGTAGGGCCTATAGGTAAATTATAGGGTCTAAGGGTTGATTGCACATTTATTTGTAGTTTTAGGTGAAACTAGGCATCTGAATCATGCCCACTCTTGAAACCAATTGTTTCACCACATTAGTTAAAATTTGCATTTCAATATTTTTACTGTGTAATATCCTTAAGTTCCCTAAGGGAGGGGTATAGGTAGGTTGTTGAAAGGGAACTTGGCTCATGTTGGAGGTATTAACACTATTATGGTATGGGTTATGATATGTGGTATCTTGTTGTGGAGGATAACTAATATTTGGTGGAATAGAAGCATGAATGTTGAGATTAGTTGAATGAGGAGAAAATTGAACATATTATTGAGATGCACTACTAGTTGGAGGAACTTGTGGAATTCTTCCAATGTTGGTGGTTACAGTAGTAGCATATGTTGGGTTGTAAACAAGATTATCATGATGTGCAGATTAAATCAAGGGGTCTTTATGAACATATCGAGGGGAAATTGTTTGATGATAAGATGTTCCAACTTACTTAAGTTGGGCTTCCTCTTCCATAACTTTATCCAAGGTATATTTATGATGCTTGTAGAAATTCTAGATATGTTCAAATGATTTAAATATAAGGTTCCCATTAGACCCCTTAGTAGGTCATTGACAACTTCATTTTATTCCTCTTAAATATTATGATTCTGTTTATCAATATGACCATCTTATTGAAAAATCTCATCAAAATTTGAAATCCTTTTCCCACTCCTAAGGTTGGGATCTATTAGAAGAGAGAGAAAGGATAGAGTGGAAAAGGAGGAGAACTAAAAACCAGCAAAAATACACAAAATATTTAAAAGATGTTTTTAATGTTTTTTGATCTAAACAAATAAAATTAGTGGTACTATTGAAATTTTCAAGAAAACACAAAGGAAGAGGTTTCCTATCTTGGCCACTAATATATGTGTTTGCATTAGGTTCACCAAATATGTAGAGGGGGAAAATTTCCCTACCACATACGATTATCAACTAGATCTGCTAGGAGTTGAGGTGAGCTGCAGGGGTGTGTAACATTCTCTACACTCAATGACATAAAAGGAAAGGTTCACCAGGAATAATTTTAGGACTTGTTCTAAGTCTAGGGTGGGAATTTTCAATGTGTCAATTAAGCATACACCTATTGTTTGGCCTTTATAAAATAAACTATGAAAATTAAAGAATAATGCAAGACACACAAGATGCAAGAAGAAAATAGCTAATTCTAGTATGATTTTGTAACTCAATGATGTCTAACCCTAGGATTGCAAAAATAAAGTCTTTGAGCAAGGTTCCAAGGGAATGCACAAACAATATTAAAACCCTAGATGCACACTTATGCTTTTATTCTTTCAAATGCCTAGAAATTCAACCAAATATTTTCCTTTACTTGTAATCTAGGTTTTGGATATAAATTAACAAAAGCAAACACCAAACAACCTAAAGATCTATTAGGGTACTTATCTGATCTGGAAGTTGATCTAATATTTATCTTATATCCAAAATATCCAATGGTTTTAAACCTGTAAAATAACTTCACAAACCCTAGAAAATTTGATCAACATTTGGGGGCTTGCTTAGGCTGCTATAAGACTGAGCTTGGAGGCATAACAATCAACCCCCCTTGGTCCTTTTAGTTGATTGTTCAAAAGAAAAATTATATTTGATATTTGTAACATGCACAAATAGAGTGAAATAGATAGATAACAACAAAATAAAATGCAGACAGGATGGACACAACATAATGCTAAAATGCAAAGTGCAAATAAGGGTTATGGGGTGCAAAAATTGCCCCCAAGTCCTAATTTATCAAATTCATGTCTTGAAAATAGGGAGCATAAATTTGTATTACCAAATTCATGGATTGTACAAGTGAGGCACGAATTTGTTTTAGATGCCCTTTTTGGGCCTCAAAATAGTGAAAAATAGAGTGCAAAACAAAAAAATAGACTTGGAAAGCAACTAATGTAAATGCATAACCTAATGAGTTGATGGAGAAAGCAAGGACCAATAAATAAGTAGAAGAAGCACTTCAAGATGGTTTATCTCTCCATTTATAAAGACTCCTCAACTCAATCCCCAAGGGCAAAAAACACTAGAGAACAAAACAACAAAAAACTTACAACAAAAGGGCACTTTTTAGCATGACTAATAAGCGAGTCAAGAACTAGAATATCCAAAGAATTGTTTGGGGTTAAAGAGGGAATAAAATGCTCTATTTATAAGAGGTTTGGATGGTAAAAAAATTAGGAAAATGAAATTTCATCATAGGAAAAGGTCGACCCCAAAACGGGTTGATGAGGGGAGGGGTTTTAGTGAGAAAAAACCTTAGAATGCCAAATTCGTGCCCCACCATTATAGTGAATAAATCTGGTAAACCAAATTCGTGCCCCTCCATTACAAGGCATGAATTTGGAAAGCTAAATTCATGCTCCACCATTACAGGGTGTAAATTTGGTAAGCCAAATCCATTCCCCACCATTTCAGGGCATGAATCTGGCAAGTCAAATTCATGCCCCATATGGATTGGGCATGAATTTGGTAAATATAAGAAAACAAGGAAACGGGAGAAGGTAAAAGGGTTTCAAATTTACACTTAGCAATTTTGGGTGGCTGACTAGGGATCTAAGGAAGAATTGACTCATTTTGATAGGTCTATTTTTTGTGTCTACACACACAGATATATATATGCAAACAATTTTTACAAATATTGTGTCAAAAGTGGGGGTTTGATTTTCGTACAAGTTGCTCAGGAGTTGAATACTATACAAAAATAAATGAAATAAAATATTACAAAAGTTACAAGTGCAAACTTGTTGATCCTTTATACAACTTAAAATATTGCTATTTATAGATTATAATGGAAATAATTTACCTCCAAAAATTATAGGATGATTTGACACTTTTAACGACCTTTTCTAGGGATTTTAAATATTGTATGAGGATATCCTTCATCATTACTTCTGTTATCCTGGAGCTACTATAATTACAGACACCTCTTCATTTTCAATAGTTCACATAACTTTTCTTGAGTTGCTAAGTTGATATGACCTTGGTAGATCATCTTGTCTTTTCTTAGTAATCGCACATTATTCTGGCTTATCTAACTTGTTTGAGAATTCATGCCATTACTCATACCCGCCCTTTTGTTTCAATAAGCTCTTCTCAAGACCATTAACCACCCATTTGGAAGATTTTATATCATAATTTCCACTTGTCAAGATTTTTGTTTTTTTTATTTCTTCAAAACTTCAAAAGTCTCGATGAGAAGCCTTATCAAACTTTCTTCTTTGCCTTGGTTGGATTTCTTAAAAAAAATTATTTTCTCCTTTTTTTTCCATGCATGTAGGCTTTAGTTTCAATATTGATTTCTAGGATGACTTTAATGCAACCCTCTTTCTTCCTTTTTAATCATACCAACTTCTACCTTCTAATTAGATGTTTTTCTTATTTTTTCTTAGGCAAGATTCTCCAAAGTCCCTTATAGTGTGAATTGTAGATGTCAATATTTAGTCTACAAGACTCTCCTTAAAAAAAAAAATTATGTTTACTTCTTTGCTTATCATTTTGATTTGCTCTTCCTATTGGATGAGCAGTTTTTAGAAATAATTCTCACCCAAAATACCTCTTTTGTTGAATGTAGGGAAGTGGATGACCGATAATATTTCTTGATGTAGAATCCCTACAAGTCTTCATCTTATTACCCTAGTTACTAACTCCACCTTAGTAATCCTTCACCATTAGGTATTATTTTAAGAGTTTGGTAGAGAGATAATAGATGGGGTGCAAGAGGATGCACAAAAAAATATGGATGAGATTCATTTCTACTCATTTACTCACAATTATTCTTTGGTATGACCCTTTGGCAATGATGGGGTATTTTATTTATCATCAGCAATCTTGTCAGCCACCATTCATATTGGAGTTTAGTTTAGATATCACCAAAAGGGATGAACAAAACTACCATGGGCCTTACACATGATAATTCGGTGATTATCTTGGATACATAGTATTAAGGGTTTTTTACACCCGTATTTACCCTTTGAATATACCTCCTTGATGATTCCTGATAGGAAATTCTTAGATGTTGATGATTATTGAAATCCTCCCATTTTTTCCCTGGTCTCTACATCATCTTTTAAGTGCAACCTAGATGGATTGTAATAAATATTTACTACAATTTTTGGGGCTCACAGGGGGTCTTCTACTTAGAAGAGGAAATGAATCTAGAGTATGAGGAATTATCTATTGGTTGTAGATTCATTGATTTGTATTTTTGAAGAGTTTTGGGCCTTTTATTTTATAGCCTTCTCTTGAGGATGTAGGGCAACTACCCACATTAATTTCATTCTCTCTAAGCTTGTGCTTCTTCCTTTTCACTACCCTTGCTCTTTATCTTGGGCATGTTTTAGAATTTGAGAATGATGCAACATGATATCCTCTTAGTGAATATATTCTTTTTCCTCCATTCCTTATTGATTTTAATCCTATGGCAATTTTCCACCTCGATTGATTTGATTATTTATTTTCTCTGGAACCAGTCCCAACAGTAATTTTATTGATGACTCAACAACCTCTCAAAATTTATCCTACATTAATATTGGTTAGAAAATATATATATTATTTACAATCCCCTCTTTTTTAGGGGTTGGATTTGGTCTCTATCCTTTTTATTTCATGCCCGTTTGTCCATGTACTATTGGGGGATCTGAATTCAAGATTTCTATTTCCCATTGGTCCATCTATTCATCAAATATGAATGAATGCATTTTATCGATTGAAGACTCAAAAAGTTCTTCCATTATCAGAATCTGATTGAAATTTAATCCAGAGGTTTGTAGATGTTCTATGTGGTGAAGAAAAAGTTGCTATGATTAGAACATATACTTGGTCCCATATCAGGTTCTTAGTACCATGATGGACCAATTTGAGTATATATAACCTCCCATTTTGGTGGTAAACCCCTTCATAGGTAGAGGTTGAAAAAGTTGGGAGATTAATTATATATATGTCTTGTGTCATGGTCACCTTTGGATGTGCATTTAAGGCTAGTGGTAATCCTTTTACCTCACCCAAAATGTGGACTGAATTGCCATCCAATTGCACCACTTTATTGTTAGTGGGATAATATTTTATTCCTAATGCATTCATAATGCCTTTCGACATGGTAGTTATACTCTCTCCTAAGTCTAGAATATGGTTATGAATTAATTTATCTTTTTATATGAGCAATGCATAAAATGAGGGGGGGTGTTTGGTATATTTGGTATATTCCAAGAATGCTAAGATATCCCAAACTAGCACTGGTATCATAGATTTCTTTAGATGGTAGATTATGCTAAAATACCCCATAGATATAGCCTTTTGGATGGAATTTGGTAAAACGAATCATGATTTTTCTTTGATTAGTTGGTTATTTATAATTGATTTTTGTGTTGAAGGTTACTGCCTTGGGGATTTTAAGTGCTTTTCTTGGCGATTGTCAAGACTTTTGGCACTATAATTGTTGGAAGTATAAAGCTATTATTTGGATGTTTTGGCCTATCTAATTGTATCCTTCTAATTTCTTTGTTGAATGCTAGGAGGTACAAATACCCTTGATTGTTGAGGTATTATAGAGGAGTTTGCCACTATGGTTGGGATGACTTGTGTTGACTACCAAGGGTTGCCAAATTGTTTTTATCCCTTTACTCCATTGCTTTATTTTTATACAGTGTCAAATAATCTGATTGGATTTATGGCCTCTTTGCCATCATATTTCCCATTTCATAGGATATTGCATAGGTCTCCTCTTTGTCCTAGGTTAATAGGACTTGTTCTTAGGGGGTACACTCAAGATTTGGGAGGGAATGAGTTGAAGTGAGTTGTTCTGGAATATGGCTCTCGATTCCTAAATGTGTATATGTTGCTTTAGGAGGTATTATTTTAGCTGTTGCAAGGACAAAGAGTTGAGACATTTTATTTTGACTAGAGTAGGCATCTAGAGGAGGGGAGTAATAGGAGGTATACTCTACTACATATTTATTATAGATAGGGGCTACATCCCTATAATGATTAGGGAATTTTGTTTGTAGAGGGATCAAAATTAGGACTATTTGTTGATTTTGACCTTGGGCTTGACAAATATCCAAATTATTTTAAAATTGAGGTCTAGGATACCTATTAGATGAGGCTCTATAGCCTTAGTTCCCTTGCAAGAAAGGAGGTATTAGATTGTTCTGATAAGGATACATCTAGGCATTTCATTCCCTTATCATGGATAATATATCATTATCAATTAATGCAAATTTTGTGATGATTCATTTTTTGGGTCCTTTGGAGTATGTAGGATTGGATTATGTGGGGAAACAGTAACCGTTGGTGAGACTGAGGTTAGCTAAAAAGTCATTGTGTAGGAAACTAAAGTAGGTTGGTAAGGGAATTTTATATTAGGGTATAAATGCATGGGAGGCCTATAACCTAGTATTCCAATATAAATTAAATCATTTTCATCTTGGATAGCTACATCATAAAAATTTGGTAGAGAATTCCAACCTTGGGATTTAATCATTAATGAGATTTTAAAATCCAATGCTTTTAGATAGTATATAAATGCCATACCTAAGGGAGGATGAAGCTCTTCAAGTATTCTATGCCAAGACTTGTGAAATATAAGGTTGAAATTCTCTAATGCCTCCAAGGGACCTATTTTTATGATTGACAATTTTTTTAAGAGCGATATCCCATCTACCTTTTTTCTAAATATTTCAACAAATACATTATTGAGTTTATCCCAATTGGCTATAAAACTAGATTAAAATGTAATATACCACTCTCAGGTACTTCTCCTAAAAGAGGTTGCCAATAGTCTTAGGGGCATATTTTGCTCTAATATATTATTAATTATGCGCAAAATTACCACATGGTGTAAATGCTCAATAGATGTAGTGAGATGAGGGATATTAGAGTAGACTGAGGTATCTCCTAATATAATTAATTTGGAGCTAGAGGCACCAAATTCCCTCTATCATTTTGGGTAGGGAATGTTCTAGGTGGTAGTGGTGGAGTAGCCATATTATAGATTATGGTTCTTCTTCATAGAATGGTGGCAAATGGAGGCAATAAAGCTTGTCAACTTTTTTGCAGCATAGTATCTAACATGTGTTTTATTTGAATATTTATTGGTTATTTTTTTGAAGTGGAATCACTAGGAAAATGCATATTATGCTGTAGAAGTAGGTAGATTGAGACCTTCATCGGGACCTCAATCTAGTATCCTCAATAGTGGCTTCTTTTAAAGCTCATTTTGGAGTAAAGTTGCTAGGTGATTCAAAGGTACTTCAACAAGAAAAAATGGGAAAATATCCTCACCAAATCTAAACCTAACTTGTTATTGTGATTGCAAGACCAATTATTTGTCACTAGGGTCCCACCAAGAATACCATTAAATAATTTTCATCTTTGATTACCTAATCAATACAAACACATCTCGCATAGATCAACACAACAAGACCTCAATCGAGAGCATAGGGTTTGACTTAATCAAGGGTATTCAAGAGTTTTTTACAAGCCTAGTTTCTTGTTAAGATATGATATTTAGACGCACTTTGAAATCAAAGAAAAAAGAGATGTAAGAGATAAAATGAAAATAATAGAAAAAGATAAAAAATTAAATTAAAAGGTGGTGATACACTAAATATCTGGTAAGATATCCTTACACAATAGGCCTAAACACTATGTGTCAATGGTGAACATTTTCTCTTCTCAACACAGATAATCCTAAATAAGAGTTACAAGCATACACATGCATAAAGCGATGGGTTAGAGCATGAGAACCAAAAATGGCTACCCAAAAAAATTATATACTTATACCTCTCATACACACATGCATACAATTTCTCAAAAGTAGGTAAATCCTATAAACCTATACACATATAGATATTGATCAGAGCATAAGAACCACAAATGACTACCCAACAAATTTACACATAAGCCTCCAATATATATGGGTGTGTGTGTATAAATAATATTTACAAAGATTGTGCTAGAAGCAGGGGTTTTATTTTCCCATAAGCAACTTAGGAGATGAGTGCTATACAAAAATAAATGAAAGGAAAGCTTATAAAATTTACAAATGTAAACTTATTGATCCTTTCTATAGCTTAATATGTTGCTATTTATATATTACAATAGGAAGAATTTCTCTCCAAAAATTGTAGGATGGTTGAATATTTCAACTACCTTTTCTAAGGATTAAAATTATTGAATGAGGATATCCTTCGTCATTGCTTCTATCATCCAGAGCTACTATTGTTGTAGGTTCCATCTCTCCATATTCAATATTCCACCTACCTTTTCATGGATTTCTAAGTTGAGATGACATTGGTAGATCATCTGGTCTTTTCTTCGTAATGGTGTGTTATTTTAGCTCATATATCTTGTTTAGAAATTCATGCTATTACTCATACCTTTCCTCATGAGGAGTCATGTTCCTCATACCATTCCTGATGAGGAGTCATGTTATTTATTGAAATTGTGGTACTTATATTAAGGACGTATAATGTTGTTGCAATTGCTTCAACCCAAAAATGATTTCCTAATACTTTTTATAGTTCCATTATTCTTGTCATATACATGGTGTCTTATTTTTATTTTATGCCACTCCATTTTGCTAAGGTGTACAAGTTGTTTTAATTTTTCTTCTTATCCCATGATTATCACAAAATTGATTAAATTTCTTGGAGTAATACTCATTGACCATGATTAGTTCTTATTTTTTTTATTCTATATATACTTCCATTCTCTATAATATCTTTGAATATCTTGAATACTTCAAAATCAACACTCCGTTATTCATAAATATACCCAATTTCTAGTATAATCATCAATAAAAGTGATAAAGTAGAAGGATGTACCAAAAAATAGTGTATACATTGGACCATAAATAGTGAAGTAGATATATTGAATATGATTCTCTCCATGGTATTCCTTTTGAAAAGCTCTCTTTATGATGTTTTCCATTATGCAACCTTCACATAATCAATTTTTTTCTTCTATAGAAGGCTTTCCATGGACAATTTCTTTAAAATTCAACAAAAAATAAGGCTTACAATATTAATATGATGATATATTTGAGGCTATAACAAATTTTTGTCTTCAATGGTTGTATGACACAATTTGCTTTCTTCTTTTACAAGCTTCAAAAGAAACATTATATTTTTTTCATAGCTACAAGCTTCAAAAGAAACATTATGTTTTCCATTATGCAACCTTCACATAATAATTTTTTTGCTTCTATAGAAGGCTTTCCATGGACAATTTCTTTAAAATTCAACAAAAATAAGGCTTACAATCTTAATATGATGATATATTTAAGGCTATAACAATTTTTTGTCTTCAATGGTTGTATGACATAATTTGCTTTCTTCTTTTACTTGATTCCTATTTGATTTGTCATAAATGATGCACTTCTTATTCTCAAACACCATTTATATTTTATTTCCTCTAGAATATACCTTAAACTCAACAAATTATACTTCAAGTATGTTATAAATTAAGTATTTTACATACTTTTATTTCCATATTTTATGACAATTTGTAAAGTTCCTTTTACTTCAACCTCCAATGTTTTGTTATCTAAAAATTTACCTTACTCTTGTATGAGTCAACCAAATTCACAAACAACTCATTATTGGTCATATTATTTGAACAACCATAAACTAAATATAAAGACTAAATTAAAATTTCTACTATGTTACATGGCCAGAATATATTTTTAAGCTCTCTTGTTCTTCATGTATTTTTTTCTCTTATTCATTACTTTTCTTTATTCTACATTTTCTTTCATAGTGATAATGCCTTTTATAATAGTGACACTAAATATTCCTCTTATGCATAAATTGTTCTCTATATTTTATACCATGACCTCCTCTTCTACCATAGCCTCTTTGTATTGTAGAATATTAATTTTGTTGCTCCCCTTTTTGAGCCTTGGGAATGGAAGCTTGAGCTAGACCCATTATTATTTGATACTCTAGCCATGGAAGCAAAGACATACTCCAAGTTTTCATCTTCACTATTTTTAAATATTTCTTCATGAAACATAAGTTATCCCACCAATTCACCATACTCTAACTTCTCCAAATTTTCACTTTCTTCAATAATCATTACATAGTTATCGCACTTTGGTTTCCATATTTTTAACACTCGTACATCATCTATTTATGTTGGTTCTTCACCATAGAAATATTTTTTTTGTATAGTGTCATGTGCCCTTACATAATAATTTTCCATATTTTTATTTTCTTTAATTCTCAAATTTTTATCTTCTCTCTTCAATGTTTGTAACTATAGTAATTTTACTTGAAAAAACCCTTCATAAAATGATTTCAAGGTATCCTAAGCTACTTTAGTGTCTTTGACACTCAAAATTCTTGGAAAAATACTTTTTTCAAGAGCTATTTGTATGTGATACAAATCCAAGGTATATATTCCTTGTGCTTTATTCATATTTTATTTGTAGCTGATAATATACTCCAATATATTGGTTTCTTCTATTCATTTTTTACAATAATTCACACTTCCTTGAAAATCAACAATGTTCTTATCTATGCACCAGTAGTCAGAATGTTTTCCTTTAAATTTTGGTATGGGTAGTGAAAAATTACGATGTACCGTAACAATAATAAATGATAATTTTCATTTAAAAAGTTGAATTTTGAATTCTTTAGTTCAAGAGAGTCAAATTATGAAGTTCTCCACTTCTCCAATATGTAGCTCAAAACTCTAATATTAATATGTGAGATGTGATGGTACTCTAAAATAAATATTTAATGCAACATAAAAGTGAGAAAGTAAAAATAAAATAAAATTGCACAATAGTCTCCAAAATATATTTCATCAATCTCTAAATCTATACATACTATTAGAAGATAATGGATTGTAAAAGACAACACTCATAAGAAAAATGATCCACACACTAAATCATCAAGACTCACTTCAATAAACACTAAATTGGGGCATTATTGATACAATATGATTGTCCAAAAATTCTAAAATGGAATGCATTTATTGGATAGACAAAAAATCAAGGGAGTTAATGCAATCATTTGGATGCATTAATCCTCATTCCAATTCCATAGTTATGAGATAATAATAAAGTTTACCATAAACTAGTATTTTTAAACAAATGAACAATTAAAAAGGTTAGATGGGAGAATGTATTAAAATTTATAAATTGCAATGAAATATAAATAAGAAAATTAATAACAAATTAGGTAAAATGACAAGCTCTAAATTACTCATGGGAAAAGTATTCATGCGCATAAATTATTCTACTAGCATAAGGATTAATAAGGGTACTAGTTTGCTATAGAAAAATTTCCAATGTAGAGTTTCTTAAAAAATGAGATTATTAGTCTCTCAAAGTCCAATAATTGAGCATAATAGTTTCTAAGATTTAGATTCCTAAGAAAATATAATAGCCCTATAAAAGGAAAGGAAAATTAATATACCCTAATTGTAGTATGTTATTCAAATGGTTGGAAGGAAATGTAGGATTTGGAGAATGTAGTGGATGAATGTATGAAGGTAGATTCTAATGACATTGTAAAGCTTCCTTAAAAATGGTCAAACATAATTTGGAATTATATTTTTATGAAGTGAGGGTAATTATCTTTTATCATAGATTTTTTTGATTTTGAGGAGGGACATTTTTCGTAGAGCTGGCCAAACTATAAAACTTGTTTCGGCCATATCTCACTCATCCGGACTCGAATTGAGCTAAAATTTTGAGGGTAGATGTCTGAGAAACCCTAGAATGTCTCCACCAATTTTTAGATCATTTGGATCAACACATATCCTAAAATATTTTTATGTGTGAATGAGATTTTTGGTAAGCGATTGTGTAAGGGTTTCATCTGGGTTGAGTGCAAGTAGCTCCAAAGGTTGGTTTTTAGGGACTTAAAGCCCTAGTGGCTAATATTTTCATGGTTTATGCTCAATATTTTAGCAGGATATGTTTCAGGGGATCCAATATGGGTTATAAATCTATATTTCAATAGATCATGCCATGAACTTGAGTGACAACAAATTCTAATTTGTTGCACAAAATAAAAGTGAAAACCATACCTTTCCATGATATCTAGGAAAGGATTAAAGAGATAACAAAACAAGTTTCAAGCAGTTGATTAAAAAATGGCTCAGATCTCAAGTGAATATGGTTTTAAGGTGCACCCACAAAATAACTCTACTATGAAAACCCTTGTCAAGGGCAAGAATTTCGAAGACTTAGCCCCAAAAATGAATTTTAGGGATGCCCTCATGGTGGACAGCCTCAACCCAATGCCAATATTAATATTATGGCTTTTCATAAACCTCTAATAATGCCTAATATTGATCCTAAGAAAATAGAGTCAGGATGTCTTAAAGCAGCTGATGGAACTCCTATTGTTAAGCTTGATATGGGTAACAGTCATACTGGCATTGAAGATTTAGAAAAAAAAGGACTAATTTGTTGGTTCGTGGGTTTTTGTCAGAGCCTATATTCTTTCAAAGTCTAGGCTACAAAAATATGGAAAACTAAAGGTGAGTTACAAATCTCTATTTATCCAAATGGCTATTTTCTTGTTTTATTTGCTAATAATGAAGATAGAGAGAAAATTTGTCAAGGGGGTCCCTAGTTTTTTGGAAGGGCAGGGCTTTTCATGAAGCCCTGACATACTAAGTTTAAATCCAAAGAAGAGATGCCTTCTATAGCTCCAGTGTGGGTTAGACTCTTTGGCCTCCCTATTGAATTTTGGAATCCTACTATTTTTTCTTTAATTAGAAACTCTTTAAGAACTTTTATGATGATTGTTGATTGTACTCAAAATTTTGAACACATTATTTATGCTCGGATTTGTGTTTTAATGGATTTTGAAAAATACCTACCTAAAAAGATCATATTACAATTTGGGAAAGACACTTGGGAGCAAGTAGTGGACTATGAGAACATTCTTTTTTTTGTAGAATTTTCCATGAATATGGTCATTGGGCTAGTGCTTACACAAATAAATTTCTTTATCAAAATAAAGAAGATATAAACTCAGAAGGTTTCCAAATGCCTAAGAAGAACACTTAGAAAAAACCAGTTATGAAAGATCAATCAAATTCATCTACTAATATGTTTGAAATCCTTTCCACAAATGATGTCCCAAGTTAGGAAGAGGAAATAATGAAAACAGAAATCTTAGAAACACAATTTAAATATGAAGGGAAGAACTTAGAGACAAACCAACATATCAAAAGTTTTCAACAGAGAAAAGGAAGAAAATTTACACAAGAAAAATAATCTTTTAAATGTCAAAACTTTAAATAATATAGGTCCCAATATAGACTATGTTGAAACCTCTAGTAAAATTTTGGCTATGTATGAGCATTCTTCAAGGTTAGAAGCCATATCAGATTCAATTGGAGTAAGTCAAGAAACAAGGAAAAAAATTGAAGATGGATTCTAATCAAAAAGCAGGTCACAAGACCAATCAATATCATATGGTAAAAGAAGGTGAAAATCTTGTAGAGGAAGGTAATATTAATGCCCTTCCCAACTTTTTTAGCCTTGGTATTAATGAATATCATCACTTGAAATATTAGAGGACTCAAATGGAGTCTTTCAAAACAAAATGAAATTAGAAGAATGATTTAGATAAATCATCCACATCATGTTTTCCTTCAATAAATGAAGATGTCAATGGAGGATATGGACTCAATTGCCAAAAACATTTGGCCAGCTAGAAAAGTGGTTCCCCTCAGTTCCCAATGGACTTCTAGTGGCATTGCTTATCTTTGGGACCCAAAAGAGGTAGTTATTCACCATATGGTTGGTAGTTGGGGTTTTTTGGCTATATCTATTCAAAGTAGACATTTCAACCAAATTATGCTCTCCATTACTATTTATACTCTGACTACTTTGGAAGAAAAAAGAAGACAGTGGAAGGATATAACTCATATTATCTCTCATTTTACTAAAGCTTGGATGTCGATCGGAGGATATTTCAATACCATCCTCTCTTTGGATGAGAAAATAGGGGGAAATAAAAATTTGGACAAAAGCACTCACCTCATGAGCGAATATATTACAAACCTCCATCTTGTGGATATCCAACCAAATAATGGCCTTATGAATTGGTCTAATAGAAGGCAAGGCTTAGCTTGTATAATGGAGAGATTGGATAGGTTTTTTCTCTCTGAAAATTTCTTAATCCATGGTCACATTCCTAAAGTGAAGACTCTTAACAATACTAGTTCGGATCACTGGCCAATCATGGTGGAAATGTGGAAAACCAATGTGAGTTTCTCTCCTTTTAGTTTTCAATTAATGTGGCTCAAATATAGTTCCTTTAGACCTCGTGTGCAATAATGGTGGAAGGAAAGTAAGCCTAGGCATGGGACTAAGATGTTTTGTTTTGCAAAAATATTGCAATACATTAAATCCAAAATCAAGACTTGGAACTGGAAGGAGTTTAGGGATGTTCATAAAAAAAATATGAAGTTATTTCTCAACTTGAAAATTTGAATAAGAAAATCTGTTTATATGGCCTCACATAGAATAGAAGTGCAGATGAAATTAAACTCACAACTCAGTTAGAGGAATGGGAAAAAAGAGAAGAAATTTTATGGAAGAAAAAATCTAGAATTCAATGACTCAAAGAAGGAGATTGAAACACAAATTTCTTCCACAAATATCTTCTAGCTTGAAGATCTCACAACTTTATTTCTTCCTTTGAAATCATATTCTGGAGATGTTGTCTATACTTGGGATGGCATGAACTCCATTGTTGTTGATTACTTTTCCAATATTTTTGTTGCTATTCCTCTTGACTTAGCTTCTAAAAAAAATGTTCTTCAAGCAATCCCTTCTCTTATCACTTCTGAGGAGAACTCTATTTTGACTGCTCCTGTTACTATCAATGTGTTAGGATTATACTCCTAACACTTATATAAATTCACAATTACTTAATCATCCACTAATAATTAATCATCAACAAAGGTTGTGAACTTTTGATCACACCTTCTAAGTGCTTAGATATAGACATTGGGATTGAATGTAATAGGCATACAAGAACATATATATTTAATTATTCGATTGGCTAGTTTTACTCCAATTCAAATAGTGATTCATCCAACAACAGTGATTCTTTTTCCTTATTCTGCATTCATTGTTTGTTTAACTTAACAACGAGTTAGTATCATAGCATTTGGTATTAGAGCTGGTTTATTCTGAAGCTGTGCAAGGATTCAAATTTCAAACAACAAATTCACACAAGAATTTTTTGTTGAATTCGAGCAATATAGTGATTAGCATCAATGTGTTTCAACCCGTTATTATTGAAAACAACATAAGCTCCTGTCTAGTTGAAAATTTGGAGTAGAGTTGCGTAGAGTGAAGCAACAGAAAAACATACATTAATTAAAAAATTTAGCAATTGTTTCATTTCCATATTTTATTCATCCCTACTATCTGTGATCGGCGTAGTTTCAAGCACAACAAATTGTGCCAACTACAAAATCCTTCAATGGCTTGCCAACTATCTCAAGGTGTCGAGATCATGGGGATTTTAACTGTAGAACTCTAACTATTCATTCGCATGTCTAGTACATCCAGATTCTAAGAAGTTGCCTATTATTATTATTTTTAGACGGTATTAACTGCAAATTCATGCGGATAAAAACCTTAATAAATCTTGCAGACCATTTTAGTTAACACTTAAGGGTAATCCATGGTAGTAGTCTCGAACTATTGATTAACCCACCAGAAGTTCACTAAAATTCTATTTGGGGTCTTTACGATATTTTGCTTGTGTTCATATAATCCTCCACGAGCAGAATTAATACATGAGAATACAACACAAGGAACAACTATAACATAGCCAAAGCCCTCATGAGTCTCATTCCGAACTGTGATCGAACAAATTTTTGTCAATTAACAGAACACAGATCGACAAATCCCTACAATTTCAAGGTTTTACTGCACAAATAACTGCATGATTACACCACTCACCATGCTGTCTAGATGTAAGGATTAAAAACACTTTACCTTCATATCCAGTCACGTTCAGAGCAATACAAAATTAATCAGCAATTAGACAACATAGAATAATCCATTTTTCACCGTTCCTAAGGTCTCAAAAAAAAAAAAAAAAAAAAAAAAAAATATATATATATATATATATATATATATATATATAATTTAACCCTAAAACCACTTCCAATCACCGTCTCTCTCACCGGATCTTCACTCTCTCGTATCACTTCTATCATCGGTGAATTTACTATGAATTCTGCTATGAAACAAATATTGTTCGGTTCCTTCGAAGGGGAAGATTTTGACAAAATTCGATGAGAGACAAAGACATCATACTGGACTAGGAGTGTTCATCCTAGAAGCTACATAATAATGTAGTAGTGTTCATAGCATTACCGGGTTTAGCACCATCGTGAGCACTGTTATTTCTTCTACGTTATCAAAAAAAAAAAAAATCCACGATGAGGGAAAATAATGCAGGCATATTTCATTTAAAAAAATCCACGATGAGGGAAAATAATGCAGGCATATTTCATTTAAAACCGATAAAATTGTGGCTTCGTCCAAACCCTAAAAAGCTATCCACCAATATTAATTGGCCACGTGGCAAAGCATCCAACGATGGTATTTTTTTGATAGAGGGTTCCGAGAGGTTCCATCAATAGAACATACGCTTAATTAAATATTTCAGCAATAGACATGTCGTCATAATTTTTTTAGTGAAATAAATTGAGACACATTCTTGAATCGGCAAGTGAACGCAACAATACCAGTGGTAGTTGGACGCATAGCAAGAAGGAAGACACAATGAATATTAGCACACCTTTGGGTTAGTCAATAGAAATATTTTTTGAATTAGTTGCCGCATCAAGTTTCGTATCTCCCCTGTTCTTTGTCTCGCACCCTATGCCCGATTTCATCCGTAATAGTCCGTGTGTCCTAGCGCTAGCTGTATCCTAGTCCCCCTTCCTCGTACTATCGGTATTCGCTGATCGTTCCTTCATCTACTTAAAGCCGAGATGTTTAATTAGTGTTCTATTGGCAGTTTTCAAACTGACTGTCGCTTAGACAAAAAAAAATTAAAACGTTGATAAAAAAAATTGTTGCTTCGACACAATATTTTGATGTGAACAAATTTTGCAAAAAATATGACAACATTTTTGGCAACAATTATGGACGATTTTTTCTACAATATTTGACGATAAATTTTTGATGATTTTCCTTGCTGTGAAAATTGATGACGACTTTTAGCAACTTTTGTCAATGAATTTTTACGATAATTTTGGCGATGATTTTTAGCAATTTTTTGTGACACCTCTTTTCACCAAAAGACTATGCAAATGGCCAACGGAGGAATATCTCATGACCCCAACCTACTTTTGTTGCTTAATCTCGACCATCTACGTCAAATCACATCAGTGCGTGCATATAAAATTCAATTCCAGGATATCACCAATCGCATCATAGGGTTGAACAAATCAGTTCTCATAAGCGGTTTCATCAGTGGATTAAAAGAAGAAATTAGAGTGGTGGTCATGATGTACACTCCTCGCACCCTATAGGAAGCCATTGGATTAACCTTGTTAGCTGAAGATAAATTCAATTTTCAATATCGACACAGGGAGCAACCTATTGACAAATCATCATTCTTGCTTGCTACCTCAAAACCTAAACCCTTGCCAGTTAAGTACCTCGGCCTGCAAAAAATGAAGTAATGATGAGCGAAAGACCTCTGTTGTACTTTTGATGAGCAATATGGGCCTCATCATTATTGTGCTACACCAATATTGTATTTATTAAATTTAGATGTTCCTTATCCCTCCATAGAGGCCAAAGATGAGGTAGATGTATAATTGTTGAATGTAGTTGATCCCTGTCATTCCATAGAGGGAGAAGGTGAGGTAGATGTGCAAGATGTGACCAAAGAATCTGATCACAACAATGAAGGTAAAGAGATAGATGTACAATAAGTGACCAATGAAGGCCAACCATACACTCTAACAAGACTACACACAAGTTCTTCATAAATAGTGAGTTCTCACAACATGGTAAAACCTATCCGAAAACAAGGTAGAAAGATGACTACATAATTATTTTTCATTACCCCTCTCAAGGAAAAATGGGAAGATGTAGAAGCATTACCACCACTTTTTATGCATCATTATGAAGTGTTTGAGGAGCCCCAAGGGTTTCCCACCATCATCATCACGCTCCTACTATTCTTCCTGGAAACCCCCCACTATCGCTTCAACCCTAAAGTTATCCCTACCTCTAGAAAAGTGACATTAAACTTGTGCAAATATTACTTGGAAAGCACCTAATCAATTTCAACAATAATTTCCTTCGTCCCAGCTTTGAGGACAAAGGTTTTCTTTAAGGAGGGTGGCATGTTAGGATTCTACTCCTAACACTTATATAAATTCACAATTACTTAATAATTCACTAATAATTAATCATTAACAAAGTTTGTGACCTTTTGGTCACACCTTCTAAGTACATAGATACAGACATTGGGATTGGGTGTAATAAGCATCCAAGAACATATATATTTAATTATTCGATTGGTTGGCTTTCCTCCAATTCAAACAGTGATTCGTCCAAAAACAATATTCTTTTTCCTTATTCTGCATTCATTGTTTGTTTAACTTAACAACGAGTCAATATCATAGCACAATGAGCTTCAATAGGTAGTTTTTAAAATACAAAATGGAAAACCCTAGATCCTGATGGTTTTCCCATTGAGTTCTACCAAGAGTTCTGGGATATCCTTCATGCTGATTTATTAGAGGTGGTGGAAGAAGCCAGGAAATCCAAATAAATTTTTAAGGTTATCAATAAAACTTATATTATTCTTGTTCCAAAAGCTTAAGAAGTTGATCATATATCAGCTTTTAGATCTATTGCTTTATGTAATGTTCTCAAAATCATTACTAAGATCATGGCAGAAAGGTTGAAGCCTCTTTTGCATAAGATTATTTCCCCTAAGAAAGGGGGTTATGTGGAAGGGCATCAAATAGTATATGAGATATTTCTTGCTCAAGAAGCCATCCATTCCATGGATATGCAAAAATCGCCTTCCATGTTCATTCAATTAGACTTATCCAAAGCTTATGATAGAGTGGATTGGTAGTTCCTTATCAAAGTTTTAAGGCAATTTGGGTTCTCTAAGGATTGGATTATGGGATGTATCTCTTTAGTTTTCTACTTAGTTCTTATAAATGGAAGGCCTTCTTAGTCATTCCTAGCTTCCAGAGGTATTAGGTAAGGTGACCCACTATCCCCTTATTTATTTATCATTCTTGTTGAATGCTTGGGTAGGACTATAACCAAAAAGAGGGAAAATAAAACCCTTGAGGGAGTTACCATTGCTCATGGAGATAGACCTATCTCTCATATTCAATTTGTGGATGACTCTACTCTTTTAGGTAAAGCCACATTTAAGGAAACTTCTAATATTAAGCAAATCATTAGCTATTTTTGTAAGGTTACTGGGTAGTTGATCAATGAAGATAAATCTAAAATTATTTTCTTTCACTGCTCTACCAGATAGGAATCCATGGTCTTGGATAAATTAAATTATAAGAAGACCTCCCTTATGATCTCTTATTTAGGTATTCCCATCAATATTAAAAGGTAGAAAAATAAATATTGGAATTGGTTGTTGGATAAAGTCAAGAAGAAAATTGGAAAGTGGACCAACATGTGGCTTTCTTCTAGGGGTAGAATCACCTTGGTAAAATTAGTCCTTCAAACTATTCCTATTTATATTTCTTTCATGTTGAATATCCCAAAGGCCGTTCTTCGAGAACTAGATCAACTCAATCATCGATTCCTTTGTGTAGACACCAAAACAACACCAATCCGATTATGTGACTGCAAACACTGATCGCTTTGACACACACAGCCCCCAGGGCAGCCCTCAAAGGTTAAACAGTGGTCCTAACCACTTTTATAGCAATTTTGTAAGGTCAAAAGGCAATTTGGCACATTCAGGCACTTTGCTCAGTATTCGTCTCACCCAGGGACGAATTCTAACTGGGATCCGTCTCACCCAGGGACGAATTCTGAATTCGTCTTTGGTCAGGACGAATTCCAGGTTTAACGGGCAAAAAGAAGAATGGCGCCAAGTGGCAGCCGAAGACAGTCATTTATTGCCTCCTGCCGTGCATGCGCGTGTAGGTGGGTAGATTGGCCGTTGGAAGACTGTCACAAGGGCAGTCATGGAAGCCCAAGTCAGGGAGGAGTCTCCTCCCTCTTGGGAAGGCATGGCCGCCACATGGCATCCCTGCATGCCCATCCAAAAGAGACCCCTTGGGTCTATAAAATGGTGGACTTTCCCACCCAAAAAGGACAAGTTGGAGGCATTTTCAAGCAACGAAGTGCTGCCAAATTAAACACCACGCCTTTACCCTTTTGATTTACATCTTCCACATCCTTGATCTCTTTCGCAAGAGAGGTTATTGGGTGGCTATTGGAAGTGTGAATTCGGTTCCAAAACCCAACATTTGACCACATTGAATCCACCAATTTTCCGACAACCCATTCTAAGAGATTTTGGGCCCATCCCTAGTGGATTGGTGCCGAAATCAAGTTCCAACGGTGGGCGGCCCACTCGGGTGCCCCGCACTTTTTAAGTTTCATTCTAATTCATTTTTCTATCATTTGTTCATCTCTCATTTCATTCTATGCTGACTAGATAGTTTATGTATTCGATTTCATAATGTTTTAATCAGATTTCATCATGTTCTCGTCGCTTTTGTTGTCCCACTAACTTGCAGGTAGCGACGCCAAATTCCCGGTGATGGAGGTCAAATTGGGAGAAATCGACCATCTGGGTCGTCCCAAAATGCCCCCAATTAGCTAACCCCTATGTTTGCAGGTCATTTGGAGATCCCGAGATGCGACATTTGGACGGCATCACTTCGGCTTTTCATCACAGTCGAATTCGTCCTACCCGGGGACGAATTATAGCAGAATTCGTCCTGCCTAGGGACGAATTGCAGTTGAAAGTGAATTGGCCGACTGTTTCAATGGCAGTGGCCCTCTGGTAATGTTTTCTGGTCTCTGTCAAGTTTGCAGGTGATTTGGATTCATTTTACTTACCAATTTAGCTAATCTTTTACATGCATCTTTCATTAATTTTAGAGAACAAACGTTTCATATTTGCAATAGGTGCTACTAACACCTTTGTTGTTTCTTTGATCGCAGGAGGAGCAGCAAGAATCAAGGATTCATCAACGCAAGCGATGACAACACTTTGGCCCGCCCATTTCAAATGTGGGCATGCGGAAGAGGGAATACTAAGTCACGATTGTAACCCAAAACTCATTTAACGCTCCTAGCCCCTGAAAAGGGAGGAGGCATCTTTGTAACCGAGATTAAGAGAGTTAAATAAAAGGGCTATGATTTCTCTAATTTCTTGTATCTCATTTCAATTCGCCTCTTTCATTTCATGCACTTCACATTTTAGGACTTAAGCGTTAGTTTTGATTTTGAATGCATCGCAATAGTTTTCTTTTTCAAATATTTCGGAATCTCATGCTTTCAGTGGCGATCACGGTGGGACTCTGTCCCCTGGTTTTTGAAGATCGATAAACTGATCAAAAATTTTTGATTTGTGCTTACAGGTACCTTTGTCGAACTCCGACTGTAATTCGTCTTTGCCTGTGGCGATTACTTTACTGTAATTCGTCTGACCCTGAGACGAATTCCAATTCATCTCAGACAGGGACAATTTTTGTTTGTAATTCATCTCACAGAGGGACGAATTTTTGTCTATAAATTTTTAGAGCCGAAGATCAGAAACAACAGGTTTAGGCAGAGTAAGGTAAGGGTTTTAAAACTGTTCTTGTTACTTTTTGTTTTTTGTTTCTGTTTTCTTTCAAATTTTGCCTTCTTAAGGAAAGTAGTTGCTTCTGCTTGTTTCAATTTTTAATAAAAAAAACCACACACACATCACGTGGTATTTTTAAACCAAGGAGCGTCGTAAGACCCCCCCTTGATCAAGACCAACGGTGGGTTCATCACCACCTTGGCTTTTTTTCCATTTCCACCCCTCCCCCCCCATCCTAAACGAGGTAGTCTTCCATTATTTCATTAAAAACACCCCCCCCCCTACCCCCAATGTTCCACAAAAAAACCCCCCCCACGGACCTAAAGTTTCCCTCTCGTAAGGGCGGGTATATAGAGGGGTTGGTAATCGGAAGGCAATGGTATATAGAAGGGGAAACAAATGAGCCAACAAAATAAAAAGAAACAAAAAAAAAAAAAAAAAAAAAAAAAAAAAAAAAAACAAAAAAACTACAACTAAAACACAACACAAAAATAAAAAAAAGAGAAAAACACTATTTGTGTATGTGTGTTTTTTTTTTGTAAAAAAAAAAATCAAAAATCATAAACAAAAAGATAAAAATATGCTTAGCTAGTAGAAGAGCACCACAATGGTGTACACCCGTAGCCAAGCCCAATCAAGGGCAGATGCTATGGAAGGTGTACAAAGAGCGGGCGCTGGTCGCCTTCGCTTTAGCCCTGAGGACTTGGCCATACCGCCTTGGCGGTCTGGCCTACAAGAGAGTCCACATCAGGCCACATCAAGATGGAATTATAGGGACACCCCTCTGGGGGATACGCCCATTCAACACAGCCCCTTTCGGGAAGAAGCTTTACATGTAGCACTCAACGTAAATAGAAGACCGCCTTTAGAGGCTAGATATGAGTGGCTACAATGTGATGAAGTGCTAGAGAGGCACAGTGTCCATGAGGAGAGACAACATGAATATGGCATCTCTCCTTTGCCTCCCATTAGAACTGAAAGACAAAACCCAGAGCATAGGGCTCTCCACACAGGGCGAGCTAACTCCGCCCGCCCCTTTCACACCCATGAAAGGGAGTACGAGGAAGACCATCGCATTCCTCGAGAACAACATACAGTGCAGGAGCCTTGCATTTCTGCACCTGCTAGATACAATGGTCACACATCGAGGCCAGAGCCTCAAGTAAATGCTGCCGACCTCGACAGAGGGAAGTGACCCATTGAAATCTCGGATCATCAAGACCGAGGCAAATACATAGGAGAAACATTCAAGCCTCCTGAGCAAAATATGGCAGACCAAATTGACCTGGCAGTCGCCAGACATGCCACCCGCCAAGCCCGAATCACGCGGCTTGAGCAAGGTCATCAGCAGTTAGAGCACTTATACCGCCTTAATAAAGAGCGCATGCAGCACGAAGCGGATGAGCTACGTTATAAACTACCTGAGAGGGTGCCAACCCCTCGCACCCAAAAAGCAGAACAATATGAGAGGCATAATCCCTTGGTGCAGGATAGGTCTCCGCGACCTCGTCAAGCTTTGCCTCCGAGACCTCATAGACCTGAGAGGGAGGCCACTCCCCGAAACAATGATGGGTACCCTCAGCGGGGACTCGCTCAGGGTCATGGGTTTCGCCCAGAGACTCCTCAAGAAGTTTATGAGGAGTATGAACCAGAAATAGAATGGGCCGAAATGCCCTATCAAGGTGGGAGGGTTGCCATTCGGCCACCTCCCCATAGGCCTCCAGTCTCCCACAACTCACAACGGGAGCAAACAAAAGAGGAAGAGATTAAATCTTTCGATGCATACAAAGCGCTATTAGAGCGTTTGGAGTCTGTGGAGACTAAAGCTTCTGGGCACCAAAAGCCCATGTTACGTCAACTCCGCAGTCATCCAGTGCATCCATCAGTGCCCACACCTCTTTACCCCGAACATTTCAAGTTGCCTCAGTTGGCAGTCTTTAAGGGTGAAGAGGATGCTCAAGAGCATGTGACAAGATTCCTGAGCCAATGCTTTGGCATTCAGGATAATGATGCATTGTTGCTAAGGACATTCATAACCACATTCATGGGCCCTACCTCGGATTGGTTCACATAGTTATCGAAGCACAACATAAATAACCTAGATCAATTAGTAGATGCGTTCCTTGAACGCTTTGCCTTCAACACCAAGAAGAAGGCATCACTGAGTGATCTGGCCAGCCTCAGGCAATATGAGGAAGAGACAATGGCGGCATACGGGAATCGATGGAGGGCTCTGCTTTCTAAGCTACCCTACCTTCCCCCTATGTCTGACCTCACACAAATGTTTTCACGGAGTTGTCTGAGATCGATCTCTGGGCTATTGCAACTGCAACAATATGCCAGCCTAGAAGAAGCTTTGGCGCAAGCCAGAGTTATAGAAGAGATCAAAATAGGGGAGGGCAAAATCGCCAAGCCTAAAAAGAAAGAGTGGAACAAAAACACCAAGACAGGGACTACGCAACAAAAACCCGCTGAGGTTAATCAAGTTGCGATAAATGTCCCCAAGCCCTGCAAAGAAATACAGCCTCAAAAGGCTAATTATCAGGTAGTGCCTCCTAATTATGAAAGAGAAAATAAAAAACAGGAGCAAAATCAGCAGCGTCGCCCTAAGCGACAATTCACCCCTTATACGGAGTCTAGGGACTCCCTATTTGACCGCTTGTCAGCGGCAAATTTAGTCACCCTTCCAGAAATCCAAACCATAGATCCTAACGCTCCCAAGCCTAAGGGATACAGAGAGGATTTATATTGTAGGTTCCACAGGCGAAGGGGACATGACCTGAACGGATGTTGGAAATTCAAGGGATTAATACAAGATTTGATTGATAATAAAACATTGGCAGTGGACAACCCCATAGCGCCAAATAATCAACAGATGGGGGTTTTCAAGGACCCTTTGCCTACCCACGAGGCACAGGCAAAACCTCTTCAGGTCAATGAGGTGCGACAGAATCTCCCCATGCAAGGGTATGTGGGAATGATCAGCATAGTGACCAGGAACAAAAAATACCCAGGAGTTGCCCCCGAGGCAGCTACAAGAGAAGTTCCAACAACGTCGCAACCTCAACAACACCCTGTGCAGTTGCCTCCGCCTAGACCCGAGGTCACGATACGGACCAAACTCACGTAGAGTTTGTGGACCACATCGGCTAGGCTTTCCATTTATGAGCTTATACAACAGTCAGCACCCCATAGGGAAGCTCTTATGGAAATTTTGAAAGCCATCGAGTTGCAGCCTCACGAAGCGAATTCCTTCAATAACTTCGTGGGACATGTAAAACGATGTACGGAGCCGGTCATTACCTTCAGAGAAGATGAGGTTAAAACAGTATCGAATGACATGGCAGATCCACCCTTGCACGTTATCGCACGGGTCAACGGGATCCCGTACAAGAGAGTGTTGGTAGATACTGGCTCGTCTAGTAACATCATTACCACTGCAGCATTAAAACATCTGAAGCTGCCAACCTCTCATATCATGGCTTCCACATACACACTGCGAGCATTCAACGATGCGATATGCTCGACAGTCGGCACAATTGTTCTACCCGTTCAGGTAGGACAAAAGACGATACCAACATTGTGCCATGTTTTGGAAGGCGAGATGGCATACAACATATTGCTAGGGCGGCCATGGATCAGGGACATGAAGTGTGTCCCTTCGATAGCTCACCAGTGTCTAAAGTATGCATTTGAAGGAGAAGTACATGTAGTCCCGATGGACTTAGAACCCTTCAAATATTGCAATGCGGTGCAATTAATGCCTCAATCGACCCTCCCATCAACGCACTTGGATTTCCAGTTAAATCCATCTAGACAGGGTCCAATGCCGTGGGCACCACTGGTGACTAATCCATCAAAATCCCAGCCAGGTGAATCTTCATCATCTGCTCCTTCACTACCAACGCCACCTGTCATGGCTAAATAGAAGGACAAAGGAAAACAGATCCTGGAAGAGGCTCAACCCCTAGAAGAGGTGTTGCCAACGATATCAACTATCTCAATAGAAGAAATACCTAGCACAATGGAAGCTGAGGCTCCTAATCCACCCAACATGGAATGGACTCAGGAAGGCCTTCCATTTCCTCCCTCTCAATCATCAACAATTACTATTGAAATGGCCAGTACGGGCCTGGGGGAGTATCTAGTGCAGAATGTTGTGGCAACGCCCATGCTAGAATCCGTGCAGGACATGGGGAGACCTCGCCTTCCCATAGGGACAGTTGTTCCTTTAGGTTACCCACCAAACCAGACTAATTTTGTGTATGGGGGCCTTGATCATGGTGTTGAACCATGCAAGCAAAAGGACGAGGACGAAGAGCCTTTTGCCAAAAATGTCAATTATCTGTCGAACCCAGACTTCGCTCTGAGATATCTCGGCCAATGCAATTGGCATGGATACGGGCTAGGCAGGTATGAGCAAGGGGTGCGTGTCCTTTGCCAGCCAAGATACCAAATGTCGTATGATAAGTCGGGAGTAGGGTTCAACCACCCCCGCCCTTAGACATCTTGGTGGAAAACATGCAAGGCCTAGGAATAGGCAACAAGGGTGGATTGGCATCAGATCCTTATGCCAACCCAAACACAGAATATACATTGGGAGATTACCTCCCATGGTCAACAACCACCCTTGGTAACATCAATAATCCCTCTCCTTTGCTAGAGAGAGGTGAAAGTTTGGACACTAACTTCCAAGGAGAGCATAAACAGTGTCCAGAGATCTTTTTGAAACTGTTCCCTTTAGAGGTTCCAATTGAACCAGTGTTGTGTCAAGAGAATCAGGTCCCTCCACCGAGTGTGGAACAACCGCAATGGGATCAGATTAATTTGCTCGAACAAGATGAGCCTAATATGTCGCAGACAGCTGTCGGGGCCAACGAGGGCCTTTGGATCATCGACAATGATTACGAAGATGAGACTGAGATGGAATATCTCAATCATGCATGATGGCACAATCACCCTGTAACTCATGAAGAACTGATGGCACAACTAGGCATAACACTAGGGCATGAGTGGTACGTAGACCCAGTAGGGTGGGACCAAGTGTTGGATCCATGGCTCCAAGTTTACGACGAGCACCGTCCACCCCGAGACCCTATAATGACATCAGTGTCGAGGGAAGACCCTGTCTTCCTATCAGCACATAGGGCCGATCCGTTCATGCCCGTCCCCCTAGAGCCAGATCCAGAGCATAGGGAGCATCCAGAATGTTCGAGTTATCATACCCACGGTAATGGAGACCAAATTCATTCCATCCACATGATCTCCATTGATTTGACCGCACCCATCCGCAATCCGGCCGATCCAGCATGGTCATTGCATCTAGACATAGATGCCATCGACTGGGATCGCGTCAATTCACCTCTCTCACCATCAGAGTACTGGCCTTTCGGTAAGATGCCTCATTTTACCCCAGGGACAACTCAGGATATTTTTTAGGCTGAAGAGGAACCCGAGGTTCCCAACGCAGATTTAAATTCAGCTAATGATATCCATTTGATCCCGACTCCACATCAGTTGGAGGACGGATCCCACATGTCAGTCGAGGAGATGACTGACGTAGATATCGGCTTGGATCCAATGAATCCATAGATTATCAAGCTAGGGGTAAGCTTATCCCTCGAAGAGCAAGCCGACTACATTGCCCTTCTCAAAGAGAAGAAGGAGGTTTTTGCATGGTCATACAGAGACATGCCGGGGCTAGATCCGTAGCTAGTCATGCATAATCTAACGCTTGATCCGACAATCAAGCCAGTTAAGCAAAAACTACGTAAGATGCACCCAACAATGGCCTTGATGGTCAAAGATGAATTGCAAAAGTTGTTGGATGCATAGTTTGTCATCTACGTGGATTATCCGCCATGGCTGTCCAACATGGTGCCCGTCAAAAAGCTCGACGGGAGGATTCGCATATGCACTAATTTTTGAGATCTAAACAAAGTGAGTCCTAAGGATGATTTCCCCTTGTCGAGCATCGATGCATTGGTAGATGCTACAGCAGGTCACGAAATGCTATCCCTCATGGATGGTTTCTCGGGATACAATCAGATTCGTATCAATCTCGAGGACCAACTAAAAATGGCGTTCACAATGCCTTGGGGGACATTTTGTTATAAGGTCATGCCTTTTGGCCTTAAAAATGCTGGTGCCACCTACCAACGTGCCATGACATATATCTTCCATGATTACATGCATAAAACTTTGGAAGATTACATGGATGATTTGTTAGCCAAGTCTCTTTTGCGCTCAAATCATATCGATGACTTAAGCAAGATCCTCGATCGCCTCATGGAGCATAAAGTTAGACTGAATCCCAAGAAGTGCGTATTTGGCGTCACATCTGGAAAACTCTTGGGTTTCATAGTCTCAAAGTGAGGCATCGAGGTGGACCCAAAGAAAGTCAAGGCAATCCTTGAAATGGTTCCCCCAACTACCATCAAGCAGCTCAGAAGTCTACAGGGAAAGGTCGCGTCGATTAAGCGCTTCATAGCGTAGCTATCTGACAAGTGTCGACCCATGAACAAATTATTGCACAAAGGGGTTACATTTCACTGGGATGACGAGTGCCAGTCAGCCTTTGATGACATCAAACAATACCTGGCTTTGCCACCAGTATTGGCACCACCTAGACCAGGAGTGTCATTCTACTTATACATCTCAGCTACTGAGGTGGCACTGGGCGCCATGCTGGCCCAGAAGAATGAACTTCACAAAGAATAGGCTACTTATTATCTTAGCCGCACCCTGGTCAGTTATGAACTTAACTATGCATACGTTGAGAAACTCTGCTTGGCAGTGGTGTTTGCTACCAAAAAGCTATGCCACTACATGTTGAGCAACACTACGTATGTTGTGTCTAAGGAGAATCCATTGCGATACATGATGAGTCATACTTATCATAGTAGTCGCACGGCGAAATGGATCATGTTGTTGACGGAATTTGACATAGAGTTTATTGGACAGAAATCTATCAAAGGACAGGTCATAGCCGATCAACTAGCGGAGGCTCCTCTTGAAGACGATCAGCCTCTAGTCATAGAACTACCCGATGATGGGGTCTTCCATGTCTCAGAATCGCCAGATTTTGATGAGCCTGAGTCACAGGCTGACATAACCCTATTCTTCGATGGTTCTAAATGTGAGCAAGGTGGTGGCACGGGAATAGTATTCTTCACACCGCAGGGTGCTCCAATGCCCCTATCATTTAAATTAAACTTCCCATGCACCAACAATAATGCAGAGTATGAAGCCTTGCTCATAGGTCTTCAGACAGCAATCACCATGAACATCAAATGACTGAACATCTTTGGTGATTCGCTGTTAATTGTCAATCAAGTCAAAGGGGTATTCCAATGCAAATGCCCAGTTCTGCAGGCTTATAAAGCCCTTGTGGACAAATTCCTGGCAAAACTTGAGTGGTATGACATCGAGGCACTCCCTCGGTCATCGAATCATTTTGCGGACACAATGGCCTCCTTGGGGTCACTAATCCTGCAAGACCTTTTCGGTGATATGACAACCATTCAAGTCAAAACCCTATCGCAATCCATGATGGAGCGTGCAAGCTCTGACTTGACGCCAGGAATCCACATGATCCAGATTGAACCATCCTCGGATAAGTTCTCTCGAATCCATGATCATTTGAAACATGCCAATTGGGGGTCCTTGTTCTCCCCTACTCCCATTAATAGCAACACAACGCTATTCTTACAAGTTCTATCCCGCTCAACATTTGCTAGGGATGAACTTCAAGAGGGATTGGTTGTTCATACCGTCGAGGTTTCCGATCAACAGGACTGGTATTTACCCATTAGAGACTACCTCAAGTTAGGTAATCTCCCGCTTGGATTGACGCATGCCACAAAATGAGCATTCAAGCAGAAAGTGGCTAAGTATGTCTTGATAGGAGACATTTTGTACCATCGCAGCTATGAAGGAATCCTCCTTCATTGCTTGGACCAGCAAGAGTCCACTTGGGCAGTCGCCCAAGCGCACGATGGTACATGTGGTGGCCACTTCAGTGGTATGGCCATCGCAAAGCGCATTCTTTGCATGGGCTATTATTGGCCATCTTTAGAGTGAGATTGTTGTGCATATGTCAAGAAGTGCGTGAAGTGTCAACATCATGCCAATTTGATGCACGTACCTTCCCAAGCCTTGCAGACAGTCCAGTCTGCTTGGCCATTTTCGTAGTGGGGCTTCGATCTAATTGGAAAGATCTCCCCTACATCGTCAAGCCATCACACGTTTATCATAACGGCCACAGAGTATTTTACCAAGTGGGTGGAAGCAGTTTCGCTTACCTCTACGACAGGACCCCGCATTGTGGAGTTCATTTTGCATAACATCATATGTCATTTTGGTATTCCATCCAAAATAGTCTCGGATAATGGGATGCCATTCAAGAACAAAGACGTGCATGCTTTGACCACAAAGTACAAAATTTAGCATAATTTTTTGACACCCTATTATCCGTAAGCGAATGGGCAAGCAGAGGCGTCAAACAAAATGCTAGTTGCCATCCTTAAAAATATGGTCGTAGATAGTCATAAGGATTGGCACATCCAAATCCCACTTGCCCTTTGGGCTTATCGCACTAGCATTCGGACGCCCACTGGGGCCACTCCATTTTCGCTCGTGTATGGCTCCGAGGCAGTCATGCCTCTAGAGTTGGAGATTCCTTCCCTACGCATATCAATGCAGGAGTTCATCGATGATGACGCTATGTGGCAGGCCCGGTTAGACCAGCTTACGTTGCTTGACGAACGACGCGTTAATGCTCTTGAGCATTTACGTATTTATCAAGAGCGACTTAAGAAAGCTTACAACATGAAAGTTCACCTGAGGGACTTTCGGGTTGGTGATTTGGTTTTGAAGGAAAACCAACAGAACTCTAGTTTGTCATCCCACCTAAGGGACAAATTTGTGGCAAATTGGTTAGGTCCATATGTCATTGATAGCAAAATAGGACCCGAGACATACCGGCTAGCCTCCCTTGATGGAATCAAGGAAACAGAACCCTTGAATATCAGTCATTTGTGACCATTCCATATCTAAGAGAGCCATATCCCAAAAATGCTCCAAGGATCTCTAAAATCGCTTGGTCAATCCCAAAAATAAACAACCCAAATCAAGGATCCCTAAAATCACTTGGTCAATCCCAAAAATGCTCCAAGGATTCCCTAAAATCGCTTGGTCAATCCCAAAAATGCTCCAAGGATTCCCTAAAATCGCTTGGTCAATCCCAAAAATCTCCAAGGATTCCTAATAATCGCTTGGTCAATCCCCAAAAATGCTCCAAGGATCCCTAAAATCGCTTGGTCAATCCCAAAATGCTCCAAGGATTCCTAAATCACTTGGTCAATCCCAAAACTCTCAAGGAATCCCAAAATCCTTGTCAATCCCAAAATGCCCGCTCATAAATCGCTTGGTCAACCCCAAAATGCTCCAAGGATTTCCACAATCGCTTGGTCAAAAATAAGAAAAGTCAAAATTCAAAAATCATCAAAAACAACAAAAAAATTTGCATCTCATTTCTAGGCATGCTCAAATTCATCAATAGAGAGCTCTTCTCGCATCTCATCTTCATATTCACAAAAATCAATCCATCAAAAATACAAAAATACATAGCTGCATTAAGCATTGCATCCATACATTGCATATTTGTGGTCGTACAGGTCAAAGGCACCATAGGCTGTAATTGCTCTGCTAGTCCATCTGGTTCCACATTGTTCCATCTTATAAAACAAACAAACAAACATCATTTACTTTTTACCACACTAAGAGTCAGTGGTCTTCTAATGTATCAAGAGTTTTCGTAATTCAGTCATCATTTTGCTCTCTAGCCACGTAATGTACCGAGTCAGACAGATTTTACGAAGGTAGAGTTACACTTGAAATACGCCTTGTTACGTAGCATCCCAACACAAATTAAAACACATAAAAATTCCCAAGTTGTGTGAACGAAAGATGAAACCTGCATAGTAATCCAGGTCACCATAAGTGAAACGGTTATCTTGCTCATCCCCCTATGCGAATGGTTCTAGAATGCTGAGAATTGATAAAAGGATGAGCTCTTCCCTATCCATTCACCTTAATAAACAGTGGTTTTACCACTACCAAATCCCAATCATAGTTGGTTCCCAAAGTTGTAAGGATTTGTACTACACGTCCCTGCCAAGGATGGGTAGTCATCCCCAAGACCTAAAAGGATCAACGCCATTCACGAACAAAATTCCAACAAATCATCATCCTAACCCTTTCCATTCACCTTTGGTCTCCAAGTTGTAAGGATTCGTACTATCCACCCCTAACCAGGATGGGTAGTCATCCCCAAGGCCTAAAAGATCAATGCCCTTACTTCATAATCTCCATCATCCCCTTGGTTCCCAACGTCGTAAGGATTCGTACTATCCACCCCTAACCAGGATGGGTAGTCATCCCCAAGGCCACTAGGATCAAGGCCATTCACAAGCTCAAACTCACACCGCTCAAAATACAAAATCAAGTAACAGTGGTTATCACCACTATTCAAAATCCTT
Organism: Wollemia nobilis; assembly: GCA_028583015.1. NCBI lineage: Eukaryota > Viridiplantae > Streptophyta > Pinopsida > Araucariales > Araucariaceae > Wollemia > Wollemia nobilis. The sequence goes on from JAQPPZ010000367.1 coordinate 2,863,265, forward strand.
GCTCAAAAAGAAAAATAAATAGAAAAATAAATAGTGATTTGCATCACTATATAGACGAGCAAGTCTCCCAAATCATTCAGCCAACAAATAACCTGAACTTGAATCTTTGGAATTCTCAACATTCAAAAACCATCTAGGTGATCCTCATTACAAGTTTGGTTGACAACCTATCTGGCAATGGTGGTATCCTACCCGCATGACGATATGTCTGTCACATTCGCTTTGCGTGTGTGCAGACCAATGTTTGCATAAGGATGAGCTAGCTTATGGTATCCTGGATAACACCATAGATTAATCTGACTAAATACAACAAAGGAGTTAGTGGAGCTAATTAGGTGATCCTCAGTACAGGTTCGGTTGAAAGCCCATCTGGCACTGGCGGTATCCTGACAAATACCACATAAATGAACTCAATTGCACACACAGGGATGTGAAATAGCTTGGTCAAAAACAAGTCCGATTCATACCTTGTCCAAAAGTCTTGTAAGATAAAGTATAGTCGTGGCTAGTGAGTTAAAACCGTCTGAGTCTCAGAAAACCTTAGCTACATTTCTAAACCAACTGCGCTACTTTTCATCCTTACAATACCATCAAAAAATACAAAAAAAAAATCACATGTATACATACAAAGTCATTCATCATAGCAATCGCCTAAAAACAAAAATAACAGAGTCCTAAACAGTCTAGGGTGCCATAACCAACCATCACAAATTCCATTCATCCATTTCATTTTGCATATCACATATAAATAAAAAACATTTGCATTCATCATAACATATGCATCCATCAAAATAAATAAACATGCATACATCCATATTCATCAACCATAATGCATAATATCAAATCATCACATATGCATAACCACAATAAAGCCGGTATATATATATCATCAAAAAAAATGCCCGTAGGCTACAAAACTGGTCCTCTGACCCCGCAATCATATAACAAAACCACCCAGCCTAAGGCGTCGACCACCATGATCACGCAAGATCGGTGCGACGAGAACTACCCCCATGGTGTGGGTCCTATGGGACCCCTTAGGGCGGCTACTGCTAGCCCCCACATCACGCCTGCTATCGCCTCCCTCATCCAATCGCCTGCGATGAGATGATGCTGACTGCTCAGTACCACTGTCCCTCGTCCGACGCGAAGATCCACCTCCCGAGGGCTCAGGTACCCACCCACCGAGGCGGATGACCTCCCTCTCCAAATCTATCCGATGTCGACACCACTCTACCTCCCATCGATGGTAATCAACCTACCATCATCATCTCCAAAACCCCCCCCCTCTCCCATCCCTCTCCCCAGCGCATCCCCAGCTCCCGATCTCGCATCCGATAGCTCCACCAACCATGCATTCTCGTGCTACCCCGGACTCCATCTCCTCCACATCCGCCGAGGCATGGGACTCTCCAAAATAGTAGCCTACTCTGGCTCCCACTGCTCCGCCATGTCCTACATCTCCGGCTGATCCGGAGCCCCCAAATCTACATCCTCACCCTCCACCTCAACCATGTCCGCATCCTCCAAAGGAGCTCCCCAATCATCCCCTAGTGCCTCAGCACCCTCCCCCCCTTGCTCCGCCTCCTGCCTCCCAGTGGCCCCCTCCTCGCCATCGCCGTAGTACCCACCACTGGTCATACTCTGCGGTAGTCCCGACGTCATCCACGTCTGGGACGTCGATCACCGCATCCGAATCCTCACCCAATGGCGCGATGACCGGTCGGTCTAGAGTCCTCTCATCCCCTCGATGTCGATAGACCACGGGCTCACCAGGAAACCCCTGGCGCACCCCAAACTATCATGTAACCCGGCTATATGAGAAGAACTCATGCTCGGTCCCATGTCGCCCAATCAACCACCGCTCCCTACGTACCCGTCGGAGCCACTCTCCAACCTTCGGCCAGGCTGGACAGTCCCGATAAGGGCGCCAAACCACCTCCCCTAGAGTGAGCCGAGAGAAGGCATCGACATAGTGCCCTACGGCACCTGCCCACCGTCGACTCTGCCCCTGCTCTCCGGACCGCCGCCACAAAACTGCATAACCTATCTCCTTATCCTCCATCACCGCCCGAGTCATCCATGGTAACCCGGTTGGCCTCTCAACTGCTATGTGTTGCCAACCCCAGCACTGCAATAGATAGTTGTAGCTGATCCCCTTCTGCTGTCGATAGCGGACCTCATACAGCTCCCCATAGAGTTGTGCCAACAGTGTCTGTCCCCATCTCAGGATAAGCGGTGCCTCTATCGGGCACTCTACCAACTGCCAAACCAAATCCAGCAGGTTCCATGGGAACCTCACACCTGACGAGTCAGGTAATAGCATGTTGGAAATGAGGCCCATAAGGAATGCGTGCCTCACTCCCAACACCCCCCTCTCCTGCCACCATCGGACCAAAATCCTCGCCAATCTGGCAGTCCACCTCGGCCGTCTCCACTGGGCTCTCTACGCCCAACCGCTCCCCATGCCCGAAGCATCTCGTTAGTATAGCCGTCCGTTGATCACGCGACGATGTCCTGATGGGCAGTCCATCTATCGAAATCTGAAGAAGCCGATAGATATCCTCCAAAGTAACAGTCATCTCCCCTGTTGGGAGATGGAAGGTATTGGTCCACGGATCCCAAAGATTGATCAGGGCCATCAAATAGGCCTGATCCATGACCACAGGCTCCAGTCGAGCCACCTGCTTGAGCCCAAGGGCATCAAGCCACTCCCATAGCCTCGATCGCCCCCCCGTGCCTAGGAAAGCAGTGGGTACACGGTACCGGCTCCTAACAACCTGCAAAAGAAAACAATTCAAAAAAATTAAAATCATGGAAAAGAACTGTACAACAATAACATGCATATACAACATTGCCTATCAATGTACAAAAAAAACAAAACAAAAACAAACACAAAAATTCAAACAAAAATTAAATTTTCAGTTCTAGGGTTTCTAATCCTAACTGATTAATTTAAAAACAAAAATTCAAAATTCAATTAAATTTTCAGTTCTAGGGTTCCTAATCCTAACTGATAAATTCCAAAAAATAAAACGAAACAAAATTTAAAAAATTAATTTTTTAGTCTTAAGGTTTCTAATCTTAACTGATTAATTTAAAAACAACATAAAAATTCAAAAACAACAAAAATTACGTCTTAGGGTTTTACGTTCCGTTATCCTGGGGTTTAGTTAAAAGCTAAATAAACATTCTTTACCTAGGTTTTGCGCTACGTTTAGTTGTACACTAAGTCTTAGTTGTTCTTAGCTCAGTTTCAAGGTTTAAATTTTAAAATTTTGAAAAACATCATCACAAAAATAATTCAACAAAATAATTGCAATTAAAACAAAAATAAACTCTAGGGAGCACTTACTGGTCTCGCTTCGGCTCTGTCGCTCGATCCGGTTTGTGTACTCATGATGGCAGGGAAAATCTCGGCAGTGCTTCGCTTTGCAGAATTAACCTCCTCCTCCCTAGAGCTCCAAATCGCAAGAAAAATCAGATGCAAATGAGCCCAAACCCTAGTTTTGGCCCTTAAATAGGCTTTTGAGCTGGAATTCATCCTTCACTGGGATGAGCGCTCTAGTTAGCACTCGTCCCACCCAGGGACGAATTCTAAAGCTGGGATTCGTCCCACCCTGGGACGAATTCAGGCCAAAAACTTCAAAAACATCAAAAAATGAACAAAAATGCATTAAAACCGATAATAAATTTGCCCGATGAGAGTGCTGTTGCACTTGACATCCCGGGCATACAAAATAGATGTTGGGGTCACAAATTGTCATTATCCTACTCCCTAAGAAGGCTATCTTAGCCGGACCGCTCCATGGGAAGACGGATTTTTGCCAATTTTAGCTCCAAACAACGTCGCAAAAAGGGTTACCACCCACCAAAAATAGGTCTAAATGTTGGAAAAATTGCACATGCTTAACGATAAACCATCTAAAGGCACCCTTGCACAAGTCATCTTGGGTCAAGCGACTCGTCGCTTTTCTCATGAAGGTCATTCCCTCATCGATTCGTCGCTTGAGGGGGTAGTCACACTTAGTCACCAATCAACAAACACACACCCAATCAAGGCAATGACATGCATTCAAAGAATCATTGACAAAGACAATCACGCTCCTGCTTGGGGCAGTAAACAAGCAATAATCACAAATTGATCAAATCACTTGGCATTTTCCGAATCATGAACACAAGGTTCCCCCGTGGACAAAAGGTTGCGCCCTTTGCCTATTCATGACTGATCAATGTCCAAGCTCAAGTCACACCTCACCAAAATAGGTTAATACTTGAAATCAAATTCCTTAGCTCGTTAGAAGCAAGGATTCAAGAATGCATGCCCTTTCCATACTTGGGGCATCAAAAGTTGGTTAGGTTACCAAGAAACCCTAATCATTAGTGCTTTGGTTATCTATTTTTGCTCTGACGCTGCGCCATGCACAACGCATCCCAAAAAGGGGCATCTGTAGACACCAAAACAGCACCAATCCGATTATGTGACTGCAAACACTGATCGCTTTGACACACACAGCCCCTAGGGCAGCCCTCAGAGGTTAAACAGTGGTCCTAACCACTTTTATAGCAATTTTGTAAGGTCAAAAGGCAATTTGGCACATTCAGGCACTTTGCTCAGTATTCGTCTCACCCAGGGACGAATTCTAACTGGGATCCGTCTCACCCAGGGATGAATTCTGAATTCATCTTTGGTCAGGATGAATTCCAGGTTTAACGGGCAAAAAGAAGAATGGCGCCAAGTGGCAGCCGAAGACAGTCAATTATTGCCTCCTGCCGTGCATGCGCGTGTAGGTGGGTAGATTGGCCGTTGGAAGACTGTCACAAGGGCAATCATGGAAGCCCAAGTCAGGGAGGAGTCTCCTCCCTCTTGGGAAGGCATGGCCGCCACATGGCATCCCTGCATGCCCCTCCAAAGAGACCCCCTGGGTCTATAAAATGGTGGACTTTCCCACCCAAAAAGGACAAGTTGGAGGCATTTTCAAGCAACGAAGTGCTGCCAAATTGATACCATGCCTTTACCCTTTTGATTTACATCTTCCACATCCTTGATCTCTTTCGCAAGAGAGGTTATTGGGTGGCTATTGGAAGTGTGAATTCAGACCCAAAAACCCAACATTTGACCACCTTAATCCACCAATTTGCCGACAACCCATTCTAAGAGATTTTGGGCCCATCCCTAGTGGATTGGTGCCGAAATCAAGTTCCAACGGTGGGCGGCCCACTCGGGCGCCCCGCACTTTTTAAGTTTCATTCTAATTCATTTTTCTATCATTTATTCATCTCTCATTTCATTCTATGCTGACTAGATAGTTTATGTATTCGATTTCATAATGTTTTAATCAGATTTCATCATGTTCTCGTCGCTTTTGTTGTCCCACTAACTTGCAGGTAGCGACGCCAAATTCCTGCTGATGGAGGTCAAATTGGGAGAAATCGACCATCTGGGTCATCCCAAAATGCCCCCAATTAGCTAACCCCTATGTTTGCAGGTCATTTGGAGATCCCGAGATGTGACATTTGGATGACATCACTTCGGCTTTTCATCACAGTCGAATTCGTCCTACCCGAGGATGAATTACAGTAGAATTCATCCTGCCCAGGGACGAATTTCAGTTGAATGCGAATTGGCCGACTGTTTCGATGGCAGTGGCCCTCTGGTAATGTTTTCTGGTCTCTGTCAAGTTTGCAGGTGATTTGGATTCATTTTACTCACTGATTTAGCTAATCTTTTACATGCATCTTTCATTAATTTTAGAGAACTAACGTTTCATATTTGCAGCAGGTGCTACTAACACCTTTGTTGTTTCTTTGATCGTAGGAGGAGCAACAAGAATCAAGGATTCATCAACGCAAGCGATGGCAACACTTTGGCCCGCCCATTTCAAATGTGGGCATGCGGAAGAGGGAATACTAAGTCACGATTGTAACCCAAAACTCATTTAACGCTCCTAGCCCCTGAAAAGGGAGGAGGCGTCTTTGTAACCGAGATTAAGAGAGTTAAATAAAAGGGCTGTGATTTCTCTAATTTCTTGTATCTCATTTCAATTCGCCTCTTTCATTTCATGCACTTCACATTTTAGGACTTAAGCGTTAGTTTTGATTTTGAATGCATCGCAATAGTTTTCTTTTTCAAATCTTCCGAAATCTCATGCTTTCACTTTGGAGTGGTACTAAGCATAAAATAAAATGGTCCTTGGTGAAATGGGACACTTTGTATTCCTAAGAATGAAGGGGGGTTAGTTTTTTGGTCTTCTATTAATAACAAAAAAGCTTTAGCTGCTAAATTATATTATAGGATGTTGCATAACCCCAATGCTCTTTGGGCCAATAATCTCCATACTAAATATGCTAAGAACAAAAGTCTTGAAGACATTTTTTGCTATCAAATTCCTACCAAATATTCTCCCATTTTAGTAGTTCTTAAGACTTGTGAGGATTTGATAACTCAGTTTCCTGATTGGAGGCCTTGGATGGAGGAACTTCACCGAGCTAACTAGATAAAGGTGGCTAATTACTATTGGTACCATACTGGTAATTCAAAGGTTGGTAGATATTGGATCCCTATTGAGTACTGGTCTATTCAAATCCTAGAAAGGCAAAGACAAGATATCCAAGACATCCTTCATATGAGATCTCCCTTTGTCCCATGAAAAAGATTGTTTTGGATGAAACAACACTACTAAGGGTGAGTATTCAGTTGCCCAAGGTTATTTTATGCCATAATAATCCCAACCAATCTTCTGACATATTTTCTCAGTTATGGGCTCAAAAGCTCTGGCCTAAGGTGAGGTTCTTTACTTGGCTTTTATTGCATTTTAGGGTGCTTACTAGTGAGTAACTTATAAAGCATGGTTTTCATGGCCCTTTTAGATGTGATATGTGTGAAGAGAATGTAGAAACTCTTAGCCATATTTTTATTGAGTGTACTTTAGCCTTTGAGCTATGGAGGAGAATGGTCACTTTACTATTGTAATAACAAGTTGGAATGCGAAAATTCACTATTCATTAATCCATTGACCAAAGTCAAAAAATGCAAAGTATTATATAGTGTTCCCTAAGGTTGTTGAGAGATATTTGGGAGAGAAGAAATAGGGAGGAAAGGAAAATAAAATTAGGAGTCAAACTCCTACCGTCCATGTCGTCCTATCCTACTGACTTAGTTGTCATCCCAGGGTAAAAGGGTAAGGTCAAAGCTTACCGTTGAAAACAAATGTTTTACCATTTTATCATTTTAACTTCCAAATTTCTCCCCCTTAAAGTTGAGAGGTCTGACTGTATAGTCCCTCAGCTTTATATATTGAGCTTTAGCCATGCCTTTGGTGAAGATATCTGTAATGTTATCCAAAGTGCTGCAATATTTAAGCTCAACTATCTGCTACTCCACCATGTCTCGGATGAAGTGATACTTCATATAAAAATGCTTTGATCTACTATGGTGGATTGGATTGTATGCCAACTGAATGACACTTATGTTATCATAATATAGTTGAGTTGGACCACTTTGAATTTCTCAAATTTCTTCAAGGACTTTTCTCAACCATAGGGCTTGAGTACTAGCATGTGTAATGGCTATATACTCAGCCTCAGTAGATGACAATGCTACAATAGTTTACTTCTTGGAACTCCATATGATTAGTCCTGATCATAGACTAAAACAGTTCCCTGATGTATATTTCCTATCATTTATATTGTTGCCCCAATCACTGTCACTGAAGCCAACTAATTTCACAGAATTACATTTGTGGTAATGGATTCCAAAATCCAATGTACCTTTTACATATCTTAATATTCTTTTAGTTTCTTGTAGATGCAGCTCAAATGAACTTGCCATAAACCTTGAAACTAGAAAAATAGCATATTGAATATCGGGCCTTGTGTTGGTGAGAAACATTAGACTCCCAACCATGCTCCTGTAAGTGGTCATGTCAACCTTTGGTGCTCCATCATCCTTGCTCAATTGAATCCCATGTCCAGTTGGAGTTGAAACTGATTTGCACTGCTCCATGGAAAATTTCTTGTTCATATCTTGAGCATACTTTTATTGACATATGAAGATTCCCCTTTATGATTGATGCACTTCCATGCCTAGGAAGTAGCACATTAAACCGAGATCTTTCATCTCAAACTACTTCATCATGGAGTTTTTGAACTCCATATTCATTTTGGTGTTACTACCCATAAATATTATATCATCCACATACAAAAAAACTATGAGAATGTCTACTCCATGCTTTAGGTAGTACAAAGTTGGTTCAATTTTGCTTCTAGTGAATCCATACTCGTTGAAATAGTCATCAATGCATGAGTACCAAGCTCTTGGTGCTTGCTTGAGGCCATAAGTGCTTTTTTCAATTTATAAACAAGGTTCTCTTTTCCTTGTTCTTGAAAGCCTTGAGGTTGTTGAACATAAACCTCCTCAGTCAAGTATCCATTCAGGAAAGCACTTTTCACATCCATGTGTTGAATGTTCCATCCTTTGTGGGTAGCTAAGGAAAGAACTGATCTGATTATCTCTTATCATGCAACAGGAGCAAAAGTTTCCTCATAGTCAATGCCAAATTTTTGAGTAAAACCTTTTGCTACTAATCTCACCTTGTGCCTCTCAATGCTTCCATCAGCATTGTATTTGGTCTTGTAGATCCATTTACATCCAACACACTTTTTTCCTTTGGGTAGCTTTACTACCTCCCATGTATCATTATTTTTTATAGAGGTTATTTCCTCTTTCATGGCTTCTTGCCAGACATTTTGAGTACAAGCCTTCTCATAGCTAGCTGGTTCTAGATGTGCACTATCCAATAAAGCATAATTGACTACATCTCCCTTAGGATATTGGGAGTTATCATCCCCATACAATTGCAAATTTTCAAGTTGCTGCAAAACTGTATTCATTTCACTAGCTTGTATTCTAGTGAATCTTCTCTAGAAATTTTGATCCAACATTTGAAAGGATGGATGATTTTGTAAAGTTCTTTTTCCTCTTGATGGAGAGTCACTGTCAATGTCCATCGGTGAAGAACTTACTGATCTCTATGGAGGACTTGGAGTGGTGGTTAAAGTACTTGATGTAGTACTCCTACTTGGGCTTGGAGGGGGTGGTGTGCCTTTGCTTTTCTTGGGAGACACCTACTGTACCTGTGAAGAATTTACATCTTGGGACTCATCATCAACAAAAATTATTTGATGACCCCATTCTCCCCCTTCATCAAAAATTACATCCCTGGAAAGTACAATTTTATGAGTCTTGGGATTGTAGAGTCTATATGCTTTTGTAGACTCACAATACCCTACAAATATACAAGCTTTACTTTTGGGATCAATCTTCTTCCTTTTATCATCAGGAATGTGTGCATATGCTAAAGAACCAAAAAATTTGAAATGCTTTACATTGGGTTTCTTTCCATACCACCCCTCATAAGGAGTGATTCCATCTAAACTAGAAGTTGGACTTCTATTTAGAATATATACACTGGTTCTTACAACATCAGCCCACTACATATTAGTTATATGCTTAGTTTGAAGCATCGTTCTCACCATCTCAACTATGGTGCAGTTCTTTCTCTCTGCCACACCATTCTTTTGTGGGGTATAGGCAATAGTGAATTACCTTTTGATCCCACTTGCTTTACAATATTTCAAGAATTCTTTTAAGGAGTACTCACGTCCTTGATCTGTCCTAAGACATTTTACAAAATACTCACTTTGTTTCTCAACATTGTTTCTGAAATCTATGAAGCAATCGAAATCTTCATCTTTATGTTTCATGAAATAAATCCAGCACATTCTAGAGAAATCATCTATGAAAGTGAGAAAATAGGAATTGTTTTTGATACTCTTTGTCTGCATTGGACCACAGATGTCTGAATGTACTAACTGAAGTGGATAGCTGGCTCTCCATGCTTGACCTTTTGGAAAATTTGACCATGAGTGATTTCCCAAAGCACATCCTTCACAGAACTCCTTTTGATCATTGATTTTAAGAAGTCCTATCACCATAGCTTGAGAAGTTAACAGTTTCAAGCTAGCGGAATTAAGGTGACCATATCGCAAGTGCCAAAGAATACTTGGATTTGATATAGATATATCTACAATTTGAGCTCCCCCTGGCTCACAAAATTTGAGAGGGAATAATTGATTCTTGGTCATAGGAACCTGTGTGATGACGCGATTGCAATTATTTTTATCAATAATGATACATTTTCCTTCATCAAAAACAAGTTTATAATTATTCTCCATTATTTGCCCAACACTTAGTAGATTATGTTGGAGCTTTGGAGTGTAGTAGATGTCATTTACTTTCTTTAGTCCTTCTTTTATCGAAATCTCCATGGCTCCAATGCCTTCGACTTGAAAATATTTATCATCCCCTAATTTGATTTGGGATTTGTAAGTGGAATCTAAAGTAGCAAATAGATTTTCTTTGCCACTCATATGGTTTGAGCAACCAGTATCCTGAATCCAAGTGTCATTTAGATTATGTTCTAATTGTCCATATGATAGAAAAATATTAGAGGTATTATCTTCTTCTCCATAATTCCCATATTGAATGCTACTGCCTTGAGAAGATTTTGACTAGCAATCATGAGCAAAGTAACCTAGCTTGCCACAGTTAAAACAAGTTGTTTTGGACTTTTCACTTCCTCATCCTTGATTTCCACTTCATCCTGGATTTCCTCCTCAATTTTGGTTTCCCCTCTGTTGTAATTGCCTCCTCTATTAGAGTTGCCTCCTCTATTCTGATTGGCTCTATGTAGTTGCCTCTGCCTCTACCTCTTCGTTGGACTCTACCTTGACCTCTTCCATGTCCTCTTCTAGTATTTTCATTGGATGTGAAGGCTTTATCATCGCCTCCATAGCTGGTTGAAGGATATTCTTGTAATATCTCTTCATGAGACATTAATGACCCAATTAATGCATCAAATGTTAAAGTGGAAAGATCTTTTGACTCTTCTATGATTATGGCTATGTGATTCCATATTTGAAGAAGTGTTTGTAACACTTTATTTACAATTGTTTTAGGCTTAATTTCTTCGCCAATAGTAACCATTTTATCAACATTTGCTTTCAATATGATGTAGTAGTCACCAAATTTTTCATCTTCTTTCATTTTGAGATTTTCAAAATCTCGTTTCAGTGTTTGAAGCCTCACTTGCTTCACTTGATCACTTCCCTGGAATCCATATTTCAAATATTTCCACGCATCTTATGCATTTATACAAGTGGCTATTCTAGGGAATATACTCTTCTCCAATGCTGCTTGGAGATGATAAAGAGTAGAGGAGTTGCTATTTTGTGCTTCTTTCTTTTTTTTCTTATCTATGACACTTAATTTTGTCTAGTTTGTGGGTTTGGTGTAACCCTATTCCACTATGTCCCACAAACCTTTCCCTATGAGTAAGGTCTTAATTTTGATAGACCAATACTCAATAATATTTTTTGAATTCTAGAATAGGTATATTGTTATGTGAGGCCATAGCAATTATAAACTAAAACACTCTCTTTATTTCTCAGTTACAATAAAACACTCTGATTTTTAAAGTAAGGAAGAAAGAAGAAGAAAGAAGAGATTACAAATTTAAGTCAAATCTGACTTGATTCACTCTTTCATTGATTTCTTGTTCCTCTTGCTGTGGCGTTGCTATTTATTGATTCACAAAATTATCTGCTACTTGTTCTTCGTTGTCACTAATCAATATTATCTCTGGTGATTATGGTTATAGAATTTCTACTGAATTACTATAATGAGTATATTCAAATTTTTGTGGTGCAACTTCTATGGATTCAGATTACTCAAATTGACTCCCAAAGGATTTATCTTCAGATTCTGCCTCATACCCTGAGTCCGGATGCCTTTGGTGTGCTATTACTACATTCTGTAACTGACTAAACACAGTATGTAGCCCATAAGCTCTCACTTTTTCATCAAAACTTTCAGCATTTTCTCTCACCAAAAGTGCACATAGGGCATGGTAACAACCACTTGAACTTATCATCAATGCCTCTTTACAAATTTTAGTTTGATCTTTTGTCTCTCTTACAAGGAAAAAACACTAAGCCTCTTAGGCTTGTTATACAAAATTTCCAGTTTGTATAGCCTTCTAGACTATCACAGTATGATTTTACACTACAATTTTTTATTCCTCAAATCAAGTGAAAAGCCCCTTCTTTTACAATAAATTGCCTCTTAGGCAATGTCCAAAAAAAAAAATTATATAGTCAATTATAATTTAAAAAATTATATTTTTTAAGTTAAACAATAACAAAAAATATTGATTTTTCTAAAAAAAAATTAAAAAACAAAACAATATATTTAATATTATTATTAAACTTATATAAAAAAACTTTTAAAAATTATAAAAAATTAAAAACTATATATATAAACAAAAATTATCTCTATCTCTTTTTAAAACCTTATAAAATATCAATCCGATCCATCTCATGCCAAAAGAGAAATTGCGTCGCTGGGTTTCAAACCCGCAACGTCCTCCCTACTAAGTAGTGCACTCACCAATTGCGCTATAAGCCACTTTGGACTTCGAAGATGCCTTTGCAATATAAGAAGACTACGGGCATTAAATTTTAAATAATGAAAAAATTAAATTTATTTATCCCACACGCAGCAGGATTTGGGCTGCAAAGAGGTTTAAAATCTCAAAGGCGCACAAAGGTCTTTGATTGCCTTCAGGCAATCAGACCTTGCCCTTTTGCTTTTGTTGGGTGAATGCCCTTCTGCCACATTGTCACCTCACGTTCGCTTGCCACGTCACTGTGTCCACCACTTGTCTGCCACATCACTGCTTACTATGTCTACCACATCACTGCTTACTATGTCTTCCACATGTCTTCCTTGTTGTTTTCTCACACGTGGCTACCTCTGGTTTGCTCATCATGTATTTACCTTTTGGTTTTCTTGCCACGTGTCTGCCTTTGGTCTGCGTTTCATCAAGTCACCTGTTAGTCACCTAGGGAATTGTGTCTAGTATTCGTTGGTCAGTTGGTCAACCTTGAACCGTGTTCTCTCTGCAAGCCTCCTCTCGACCTCACCTCAGTTCACATTCTACAAGCCCTCTCGACCTCCTCAATATTTGTGCCTCCTGTGGGCTTGCTCCTATGGGCCTCCTCGACCTCCTCGAGATTCATGCCTTGCCTGTGGGCTTGCTCTTATGGGCCTCCTCAACATCCTCGAGTTTCGTGCCTCACTTGTGGGCCTCCTTGAGCCTTCTCGAGATCCCTGCCTAGCTTGTGGTTAAACTCTAGACATCCTCCGCTCTGATACCAGATATTGTAATCACAAGTTGGAATGCAAAAATTCACTATTCATTAATCCATTGACCAAAGTAAAAAAATACAAAGTATTATATAGTGTTCCCTAAGGTTGTTGATAGATATTTGGGAGAGAAGAAATAGGGAGGACATGAAAATAAAATTGGGAGTCAAACTCCTCCTATCATCCATGTCGTCCTATCCTGCTGACTTGGTTGTCGTCCAAGGGTAAAAGGGTAAGGTCAAAGCTTACCGTTGAAAACAATTTTTTACCATTTTACCATTTTAACTTCCAACATTTACTTGGCTTACAGTGGTCCATTTTTTTAACTTTTGAACAACTTTAGAGGGATTGGCCTAATCAAGAGGGTGTTGATCATTTTATTAAGTAGTTAGTTTGGATGGGTTCTACCATTCTTATTTGGAATATCTGGAATGAAAGGAACAACTAAATTTTTAATCAAGATAGAAAGGATATTCACTATATTTGGCAAAATACCATAGCCAATATAGTTGAATCAAGTCCATCAACTCCTTAATAACCCCCAATACTCCCACCAAATATGGGATAAAATGATGCAAACATTAAAGATTAAATATTCTAAGGGCAACCAACTTAAAGGGAATGTGAGTATTTGTAATATGGATAGGACAAGAAATTTGCAACCTCCTCCTAAGGATTTTGGAAAATTCAATACTGATGGAGCCTCTAGAGGGAACCTTGGAAAAACCAGTGCGGGAGGAATTGGTAGACTTTTAGATGGCTCATTGGTTTTTACTTTTGCTAAAAATTTGTGTATGCCTTCCAATAACCTTGTTGAGGGGTATGGTATGAGGCTGCTAAGGTTGGATGGGAAAAGGTGTTAGTTGAGTATAACTCTCAACTCATGATTAATATTTTGAAAAATCCTTCTAAGAATCATAAGGTTGATTGGAGAATAAAAAGAATTATTGATAAGATTCAATTAATCTAGATGGGATTTTTGAAAGTTTATTACAATCATGTGGTCAAAGATCAAAACAAGAGTGCTGATGCTTTAGCTAATTGGGCTTTGGACAAAGGTGATCTTACTTGTTATGGCCACCCTCCTAGATGGTGGGCTTTGCAAATAAGGCAAACCCTTCTTTATATCATTTCTTTGGATGGCTCTAGTTTAGAAGGTACCTAGTTTCTTCTTGATTTTTTTTTTCTTCTCTTTGGTTCGATCAGGTTATTTTAGTTCCCTAGCTCAAGCTATTCTTTCTTTTGTTTCCTCTATTGATTCTTGCCTTAAAAGTCTTCTAGTCTAAAAAGGTCATTGGTATGTTCAATTTTTTTTCTTTTTTCTTTTTTGTTTAGTTTTTTAAGGTGTGTGTTCTTTTGTTTTGTTTTATTTTTGTGTTGTGTGTTGTTTTTTGTTGTTCTTGTGTTTTTATTGTTTTGTGTTTTTTTTTTATTTGTTTTTATTATTGTTCTTGTGTTTCTGTTTGTTTGTGTTTATTCGTGTTTTTATGTGTGAGTGTTTTCTATGTTTTTTGTTTTTGTTTATTATCTGTTGTTGGTTGTTTTTTATTTTTATTTTATTTTTTTAATGTTTTATGTTTTGGTTGTGTTTATTTTTCATGTTTTTTTCGGTTGTCTTTGTAGTGTTCTATTTTTTTTGTCATGTTTGTGTTTTGTTATGTTGTTCTTATGTTTTTTATATGTGGTTCATGTTGTAGTTTTTTTTTTTATCTTATTGTGTGTGTGTTTGGTTGTGTTTTTATTTTTGACACACTCAAGGAGCATGTTTTTTATTTTATTTTATTATTTTTATTGTTATTTATTATTATTATTTTTAAATATTTTTGTGTGTTTGTTTTCTCCTTGAGTATGTCAAATGTGGTAGGCTAGGTTCGAGTCCTGGGCATTTTTTACGTAATGGATACCCCTACCTCCTTGGGTCTTACCCGAAAGTGGCATCCCTTCTAGGATATTTTTCACAAACATATATATATATATATATATATATATATATATATATATATATATATATATATATATATATATATATATATATATATATATATAAAATAGAAGCAAAACAAATATAGATGTAAGATTAAAAAAATGGATACTATCTTTTTCATTGGTGGTTAAAAGAGAAAGCCATACCACATGAAGCTACAAGACCAATAGACTAAAATTACTTGACAAAATCTTAATTCGAATCCATTGTAATGGATGTAAATTTATAATGGTAGAGGATGTGCTTTGAATGTTCTTTAAAGTTATGTTACCTCATGAGGTATATCTAATATCTTATTTAAAAATTATATATGTCACAATTGAAATAATGTATATGCGTTAAAATACAAAAAATATGATTTATTTTACTTAAAAGAATTTGAATAGAACTATTTATTGAGGCTAAATAAATTAAGCATGTTATAAATTAAAAGGCACTATCTACTCAAGTGTATCTAACTTACATGTTAAAATATAACATGTAACACCCATGTTCAATCTTAAATAATGTATATTCCTTTAAAATAAAATATGAAATCTTCGAAAAAGAAAATTAATATGAACATGGAGTAAATGAGCCAAAAAATAAAGAGCACCAAAGTGCAACAAAAAACATAGTAGTTATAGTAGAGTACAAAAATTACAGCAGAGCATGATAGTCTAAAAATGAGGGACCAAACATGCTAAAATATTAATGAAATTTTAGGAGTGAATTCCATTCAATAATACCTTTCCAATGGTGTATCACACACAAAAAAAAAATCTATAAAAAAAATGTTATGAGCTTTAAAAGTTGACTGCAGTTTTCAAAAAATAGGGACAGCAACCATACTTTTTCACAAAATGAATGGAATAGAATGTTGTTTTTGTTTCCAAATAAAATCATAATTGCTACATATATTTCTCCACAAACTCTTATAGATATATTTGAAGAACACAAGCTTATACTAAGATGGGGGTGAACAATATAAGACCACTTTTTACTTTTCTTTCCAAATCAATATTATGCAATGTATAAATAGCAATATCAACAATAGTCTTCTATCCACAAGAGAACTCATTTCTCCTTAGCTCTAGTTGGTTATCTTCTAGAAGAACTGCTACCTCCACTACACTAGCTAATGGATCTCTATCCATTGAAGACTCATGTCCTCACTGCCTTGGCTAATGGATCTCTATCCACTATAGACTATCATCCTCTATACTCTATCACCTCCAAATCTTGTTCTTTGCTCTATCTCAAATATGCACTAAACATAGTCCTTTAATTCTAGCACAAATATGCTCAATCTCTATCTCTAGTCTAGCACAAACCTATCCTCAAATCTGCACCAAACTCTATCCTCAAATTTGCACTAAAAATAGTCCTTCGGTCTAGCACAAATCTATCCTCAAATATGTACTAAAAATAATCCTTTGATCTATAACAAATCTATCCTCAATATCTGTCCTAAAATATGTACTAAAAATAGTCCTTCGGTCTAGCACAAATCTATCCTCAATATCTATCCTCAAGACTTAACACAAATCTTGACTCAATCACAAATCAACTCTACTAGATCTACCCCAAACCTTAGCTCAAGGTTTGAACAAATCAATCAATCAAATCTACTCACAAGTCTTCTCAAAGACTTGTCTCAAATATTCCTTGTAAGCTTCCACAAAATCTCACACCGATCTATCCACAATTCCTCTCTAGAACTTGTCCAATTTGCTCAAAAAGTCCTCACTAGGACTTGTCCAATCCCCCAAAAAACCCCCCCCAACCACCCCCACCCCCCCCCCACAAAAACTCTCCCACAAAAAATTATTAAAAATTCCCCACAAATCCCCCAAAACAAATCTACTCAACAAGTCCTCACTAGAACTTGTCCAATCTCATAGAAACATATAGAGAATTGTTAGAGACTCAATATGCTTCACATTCACAAACTATCAATCACTTTCAATCTCTCTTTTATCACAAAAACATATAGATAATTGTTAGAGACTCAATATGTTTCACATTCATCAACACTCAACCTCTTTCTCAAATCAATTCAAAATATAGAACAATTTGTTTCACAAAACTTGAACTATCACATCAACACATCCACTTGACTAGGCTCAACCAACTCTACTCAACCAATCACTCAATGAAATAATCCTTGCTCACAAACCCTAGTCCAAACTTATGAACATTCACTCAAATATTTCCAACAATGCTTATCAACCAATCTCACATAACAATGATACTCATGATATTTGCAAACCCTAGTTCAAGTTCCTCACTCAACCAATTGCTTCAACAACAATGCTAATCTCACATAACAATGATACTCATGATTTTTGACAACTGTTCAGTTCCTAACAATGATACTTCAAAATAATGATTTTCACAAAGTTTTATCAACAACTCTTATTCCACTAAAAACCCTTTAACAATCAACTCAACAATGCTCACCAAACAAGGTTTTATCAACAACTCTTTATTACAGAAAAAAATCTTTTCACTCCAACTTAGCATTCACAAAATTCAAAAATCATTCACTAGGAAGATGTGCCCATACCTTTTTGTTTGATGTAGAAGTGCCCTTAGAAAACCTATCTCAATCACAATTTCCTTCTTTCCAATTTCAATGGTTAGATGACAAAATATCACTCTAACACTTTCTCAAAATATTCCTTAGTCACAAAAATAATCAAAGCTCAACTACACCTTATTGCTCCTACTTGAAATTAGCATCCATCAAATCATACATGAAAAATAATTATTTAGATACACCTTATAATCTCCAACTTAAAATAATATCCAACACCACAAAAACTCAAACAATTTTCCTTAAAAACTTTATTGCCCCTTTTTAACACCAAAGCAAATATCACCAAAAATTATTTTGCATAAACCTTATAACTCCCCTTAAAACCTTATAAACTAAATAAATTATGCAAAAATTAAATTTTTATGGCTCAAATTAATTCCTCCGAAAATTTCGGCGCCAACAACAAATTGCATACCTTATCTTTTACCCCAAAAGGGTTTTGACGAGTTTCAAACCACCGTCTCCCCAAGCGCCAAGTGCCTTAGCGCTTTGGTGCCCATATAGGTGCCCACATGAAGGAAGGGAAGCCTCCTTCCTTTTATACCTTCATCTACCATCAACTTCACATAAAATAAAAATAATACTCCCACGGATTCGAACCTCCGCCACTCTTTGCCCTAGTGCTTTGCTTTCACTATGGGTGCCAACTGCGCTACCAACACTTGGTGACCAAGGCACCTTCCTTGGTGAATGAAAAACCTCTACCTCCTCTTAACACTTTAAAATAAATGAAATCCTCTTGATTGCAAAGAATGATTTGAACAAGCTCGCATAACACAAGGAGATTAATTATCGAAGGCATATCTTTTGGACTAAGGTGGAGGAGTCCCCCTTTTATATACACTTGATTATTTTACTCCCATGTCGACACTCGATGGTCGAATTCAAAATTTGAATTTCGACTTAATAACCCACCTTAGGGTTATTTAAAATTAACATAAATTAACTTATAATTAATATTAAAATTAATTAATAATTAATTTAAATAACTTATAAGTTAAGTAAATTAATTAATAAATTAATTTATAATAAAATTATATTAATTAATTTATAATTAATTTAAACTTCCTTGTATAATATTATAAAGAAATATTATAATATTATTTGCTTGGGCTTCTTCTTTGCACTTTGGACCACATCTGACTACTTGAAACCGGGTCTTGACCAACTGGAAGTAGACTCTCCTTTCTGCACTGATTGCGGAACTGCTTCTCCTTGCATTTCTCACTAAAATTGACTTTTGACATTAATGACCATTCACCCTTGACATCAATGACAACTTCATCTACTCAAAATGTCCAACAATCTCCCCCTTTGTCATTGATGGCAACCCAATTATCTTTTCAAATTTTCTTAACCTATTTCTGTTATGCTCCCCCTGGGAAACTGCTCCCCTTGACTCAATGCTCTCTTCTTAAATCAAATCTCTCCCCCTTACTCAAATCTCTCCCCCTTTGACATCAATGGCAAAGGGTCACCTTTGGGGCTTGGGGCTAAGAATGAGTCTCTTAGCTTAGCCCCTCCCCCACCTCCTCTTGAGGTGGTTAATTTTGGGGTGGGAGTATTTCTACTCCTAGCATACACTGATATTTACCTTTGTCCTCTTTCCTTATCATCTGATTCTTTTGATTTCTCTAACTATTCTTGTTCATGTCCATGTTCCTATTCTTGTTCATGTCCATATTTATGTTCTTGTTCATGTTCTTGTTCCTGTTCATGTTTGGTTCTAGAATATTTGCTCTACACCACTTTGTTGTATGTCCATCATTATTGCACTTATAACACTTAATATTATTATTCCTTGGAGGTGCAAATATCTTGGGATTTCTCCTAGTGAAGCCATATCTATTCCTATCATGAACCCTACAATTCATTGCCTTGTGACCAAATTGATTACATGAGTAGCAATACCCATGAAAAAGTTGTATGTTTCTAAAGTTCCCATTTTCCTATCTTTCATGTGTCCTACATTGTGAAGCCTTGTGCCCAAATATGTGACATGAGAAACATTGTCCATTGAAATTTCCTTGCCTTGACCTCATTGGTCTCTTAGTCTCTTTTACCCTATGTTGGTTCCTGTTCCATCTGTTTCTTCTTTGTGCATTGTTTATTTTCCTTGTTGAACTTTCTATTGTCCAACTCATCCTCAGAAGTCTCACTTTCTCTTACACTGTCTTCTTCTAAAGTTTCTTCTTCTTCAAAACTTGAGTTTGACTCCTCTTCATGTTTCTTTTGAGCCTTTTCAAAACCAAGACCTATTTTGCTTGATGTAGGCTTTTGTGACTTGATAATCTTATCCAAATTCTTTGAACTTCTTCCAAACTTGTGTAGCTTATCCTTAGACTTCTCTATTTCTTACCTTAGTAGGGCTCCTTCTTGTTCTAACTTTTCACATTCTAAGACCTTTGCTTCTAACTTATCCTTGAACTTCTTTGTCTTAGCCATTGACTTGTTTAGATCCTCTATAAGCTTTCCTCTCTCTTCATCACATTCTTGAAACTGAAGCTCAAGTTGGGAGTTTTGCTTTCTTACCTTCTTTAAATTTTTAAGAGCATAAATAAGCTCTCCCTCAAGATCAACTTCTCCTTTTTCTTATTCTTCCTCTATTTTTTTGCCTTTGAGAACATCTTCATTCTTTTTTGACTTGTCTTCTATAGGATCACTTCCTTCTTCTTCTAGTGCCATTAGAATATTCTCTTCTGGTCCTTCAATTGTATCCTCATATTCATCATCATCTAAACTGAAACCACTCTTTGTACAACTATCTTCAAGATGTCCAAAATTACCACATCTAAAACACTTGAGAATTATTGGTGAACTTTTCTTAACTTCTTTTTCTTCTATCAAAAATAGGACTTCATATTTATCATTATCTGAGAAACTATTATCACTATCACTTGAGTACTTACTTGCCTTATCTTCATAGTAGCTCCTCTTTTATCTTTGAAATGAACTTCTTTCCTTGTCTGCCTTGTCCATCCTTGCCTTTATTTTGGTACTTATATTTTTTTGATTCCTTGTTCTTATGATCCTATTTTTCTTCATCATTGCTATTTCTATGGCTTCTTGACAATCAGTTGCATAGTGACCATACTTTCCACAATTGAAACATCTAACAAATTTTGCATCTTTAAATCTTCTTGAATCCTTATTCTTTCTACCATAATTTACTTCTTGATCACTGGATGACTCATTGCTTGAATCTGACTTCTTGCCCTTTGACTTCTTAGTAGCTTTGAAGGTTGCTTCCTTCCATAGATTAGGTTCCTCTTTTGTTCTTATCTCAAAATTTGTAAGAATACCAAGTAACATATCTCTTGTCAAAGAATCACCATCTATTGATTCTTCTATAGCAAAAATATTTTCACTAAATATTTTTGGGAGAGATCTTAAGATCTTATCACAAACATCCGATTCTTCAATCTCAAGTCCAAGTCCTTGCATGGCATTAACAACCTCGTCTACATGAAGTAGATAAGCACTAATGTTTTCTTCATCCTTAATTATTAATTCTTCAAATTGTCCTTTGAGATTTTGTATATTTGCCTTTTTGACACTTTTGTCTCCTTCATATATGCCTTGCAACTTAACCCAAATATATTTTGCTTATTTGTAATGCATAACCTTTATGAACTTTGTTCTATGCAAACCTCTCAAAATTGTATTCATTGCTTTTGAATTGTAATTATGTAGAAGCTTACCATATTTATCTGTAGGTGGAGTAGTTGGTGGTGTGTATCCATTTTCAATTGCTTCCCATATTTCATTGCCAAGTGCCATCAGGTGAATCTTCATTCTCATACTCCAAAATATATAATCACTTCCATCAAATACTAGTGTTGAATTATCTAAGGACCCATTCTTAGAATCCATTGTGTTCTTGTAATATTTTCCTTCAAGTTATTAAACTCTTTTGAAGGAACCCGCTCTAATACCAATTGAAGAACACAAGCTTATATTGAGAGGGGAGTGAACAGTATAAGACCACTTTTTACTTTTCTTTCCCAATCAATATTATGCAATGTATAGATAGAAATATCAACAGTAGTAATCAAAGCAATGCACAAATCACCACACACAATAGAGACACCAATTTAACGTGGTTCACCCAATGTGGGCTACTCCACGGAGAAAATATTTCACTAAAATTTTCTCAATCAATCTCTTGGAAATCCTTTCCCTATTACAATATTTATGGACCTCTATCCAAAGGAGACACCAATCCCCTAATCAAGTTCATGGATCTCTATCCATAGGAGAACTCCTTTCTCCTTAGCTCTAGCTGGTGATCTTCTAGAAGAATTGTTGCCTCCACTGCACTAGATAATGGATCTCTATCCACTGAAGACTCTTATCCTCACTTCCCTAGCTAATGGACCTCTATCCACTGGAGACTATCATCCTCTATACTCTATCACCTCCAAAGCTTATTCTTTGCTCTTTCTCAAATCTACACTAAACATAGTCCTTCGATTTAGCACAAATCTACTCAATCTCTATCTCTAGTCTATCATAAACCTATCCTCAAATTTGTACCAAAATCTATCCTCAAATCTTCACTAAACATAGTCCTTCGATCTAGCACAAATCTATCCTCAATATCTATCCTCAAATATGTACTAAACATAGTCCTTCGATCTAGCACAAATATATCCTCAATCTCTATCCTCAAATCTATACTAAACATAGTCCTTCGGTCTAGCACAAATATATCCTCAATATCTATCCTCAAGCCTTAACACAAAGCTTGAATCAATCACAAATCAACTCTACTGGATCTACCCCAAACATTAGCTCAAGTTTTGAACAAATAAATCAATCAAATCTACTCACAAGTCTTCTCAAAGACTTGTCTCAAATATACCTTGTAAGCTTCCACAAAATCTCACATTGATTTGTCCACAAGTCCTCTCTAGAACTTGTCCAATCTGCTCAACAAGTCCTCACTAGAACTTGTCCAATCTTCTCAACAAGTCCTCACTAGAACTTGTCCAATCTCATAGAAACATATAGAGAATTGTTAGAGACTCAATATGCTTCACATTCACAAACTATCAATCACTTTCAATCTCTCTTTTATCACAAAAACATATAGAGAATTGTTAGAGACTCAATATGTTTCACATTCATCAACACTCAACCTCTTTCTCAAATCAATTCAGAATATAGAACAATTTGTTTCACATAACTTGAACTATCACATCAACACATCCACTTGACTAGGCTCAACCAACTCTACTCAACCAATCACTCAATGAAATAATCCTTGCTCACAAACCCTAGTCCAAACTTATGAACATTCACTCAAATATTTCCAACAATGCTTATCAACCAATCTCACATAACAATGATACTCATGATCTTTGCAAACCCTAGTTCAAGTTCCTCACTCAACCAATTGCTTCAACAACAATGCTAATCTCACATAACAATGATACTCATGATATTTGCACAAATCTTTCAGTTCCTAACCAACTAATCACTTCAATAATATTTTGCAAACAAAGTTTAGTTCAACGACTCCTTATTCCAAAAACTAATTAACAATCAACTCAACAATGCTTACCAAACAAGGTTTTATCAACAACTCTTTATTCCAGAAAAACCCTTTTCACTCCAACTTAGCATTCACAACATTCAACAATCACTCACTAGGAAGATGTGCCCATACCTTTTTGTTTGATGTAGAAGTACCCTTAGAAAACCTGTCTCAATCACAATTTCCTTCTTTCCAATTTCAATGGTTAGATGATAAAATATCACTCTAACACTTTCTCAAAATATTCCTTAGTCACAAAAATAATCAAAGCTCAACTACACCTTATTGCTCCTCCTTGAAATTAGCATCCATCAAATCATACATGAAAAAATAATTATTTAGATACACCTTATAATCTCCAACTTAAAATAATATCCAACACCACAAAAACTCAAACAAATTTCCTTAAAAAACTTTATTGCCCCTTTTTAACACCAAAGCAAATATCACCAAAAATTATTTTGCATAAACCTTATAACTCCCCTTAAAACCTTATAAACTAAATAAATTATGCAAAAATTAAATTTTATGGCTCAAATTAATTCCTCCAAAATTTTCGGCGCCAACAACAAATTGCATACCTTATGTTTTACCCCAAAAGGGTTTCGACGAGTTTCGAACCATCATCTCCCCAGGTGCCAAGATCCTTAGTGCTTTGATCCCCACCACATGGGATATAGGAACCCATGAGAAGGAAGGGAAGCCTCATTCCTTTTATACCTTCATGCACCGTCGACTTCACAAAAAAAATACTCTACCACAGATTTGAAGCTCCACCACTCACTGCCCTCACACTTTGCTTTCGCTACGGTTGCCAATTGCGCTACCAGCGCTTGGTGACCAAGGCACCTTCCTTGGTGAATGAAAAACCTCTGCCTCCTCTTGAAACTTTAAAAAAAATGAAATCCTCTTGATTGCATAGAATAATTCGCACATGTTTTTGCATGGCATGGAGATTAATTATCGAAGGCATATATATTTTGGCTAAGGTGGAGGAGTCCCCCTTTTATACACACTTGATTATTTTACTCCCACGTCGGTGCTCGATGGTCAAATTTGAAATTCAAATTTTGACTTAATAACCCACCTTAGGGTTATTTAAAATTAACATAAATTAACTTATAATTAATATTAAAATTAATTAATAATTAATTTAAATAACTTATAAGTTAAGTAAATTAATTATTAAATCAATTTATAATAAATTTATATTAATTAATTTAAACTTCCTTATATAAAATTATAAATAAATATTATAATAGTATTTTCTTGGGCTTCTTCTTTGCACTTTAGACCACATCTGACTACTTTAAACTAGGTCTTGACCAACTGGAAGTGGACTCTTCTTCAACAAGTCCTTACTAGAACTTGTTCAATCTCATAAAAACATATAGAGAATTGTTAGAGACTCAATATGCTTTACATTCACAAACTATCAATCACTTTCTATCTCTCTTTTATCACAGAAACATATAGAGAATTGTTAGAGACTCAATATATTTCACATTCAACACTCAATCTCTTTCTCAAATTAATTCAGAATATAGAACAATTTGTTTCACAGAACTTGAACTATCACATCAACACATCCACTTGACTAGGCTCAACCAACTCTACTCAACCAATCACTCAATGAAATAATACTTACTCACAAACCCTAGTCCAAACTTATGAACATTCACTCAAATATTTCCAACAATGCTTATCAAACAATATCACATAACAATGATACTCATGATATTTGCAAACCCTAGTTCAAGTTCCTCACTCAACCAATTGCTTCAATAACAATGCTAATCTCACATAACAATGATACTCATGATCTTTGACAACTTCACATAACAATGATACTCATGATCTTTACACAAAATTTAGTTCAAGTTCCTTACTCAAATAATCACTTCAACAACAATGCTTATCAAACAAGGTTTTATCAACAACTCTTTATTAAAAAATAACCTTTTCACTCCAACTTAGCATTCACAACATTCAAAAATAACTCACAAGGAAAATGTACCTATACCTTTTTTTTTGATGTAGAAGTGCCCTTAGAAAACTTGTCTCAATCACAATTTCCTTCTTTCCAATTTAAATGGTTAGATGACAAAATATCACTCTAACACTTTCTCAAAATATTTCTTAGTCACTAAAATAATCAAAGCTCAACTACACCTTATTTCTCCTCCTTCAAATAAGCATCCATAAAATCATACATGAAAAAATAATTATTTAGATACACCTTATAATCTCCAACTTAAAATAATATCCAACACCACAAAAACTCAAACAATTTTCCTTAAAAACTTGATTGCCCCTTTTTAACACCAAAGCAAATATCACCAAAAATTATTTTGCATAAACCTTATAACTCCCCTTAAAACTTTATAAACCAAATAAATTATGCAAAAATTAAATTTAATGGCTCAAATTAATTCCTTCAAAATTTTGGTGCCAACAACAAATAGCATACCTTATGTTTTATCCCAAAAGGGTTTGACGTCTCCCCAAGTGCCAAGTGTCTTAGCATTATGGTGCCCACTGCGTGGGCTATAGGACCAATGAGAAGGAAGGTAAACCTCCTTTTTATACCTTCATCCGTTGTCAACTTCACAAAAAAAAAACACTCTGCCATAGATTTGAACCTCCACCACTCACCGCCCTTACGCTTTGCTTCTGCTACGGTTGCCAATTGCGCTACCAATGCTTGGTGACCAAGGCACCTTCCTTGGTGAATGAAAAACCTCTGCCTCCTCTTGACACTTGAAAAAATGAAATCCTCTTAATTGCAAAGAATGATTCACACAAGCTCGCATAACACAAGGATTAATTCAAATGCATATATATTTTCAACTAATGTGGAGGAGTCCCCCTTTTATACACACTTGATTATTTTACTCCCACATCGGCGCTCGATGGTTGAATTCAAAATTCAAATTTTGACTTAATAACCCACCTTAGGGTTATTTAAAATTAACATAAATTAACTTATAATTAATATTAAAATTAATTAATAATTAATTTAAATAACTTATAAGTTAAGTAATTTAATTAATAAATTAATTTATAATAAAATTATGTTTTTTTTTAATTTACATGGTGGAATCAGTAGCTGCCACGAATTCGGGTAGGCTGTCTAGGTTTTTATGGCCACCACAGTATTCTGCGTTGTCCACCCCAGAAGCCGCCACATAGATCTTCACGCAGTCTGATAACCACCATGCCACAATCATTTTAAACCTTTTACACCGCTGAAAGCACCTGGAAAGAGACAAGCGTTCAGTCCAGTGATGCTTGAGATTTGAACCTTGGACCTTCACCCCTATTATGGGGTTTGGATGAACCAATTGGTCTACACCTCGGACCTTATAATAATATTATGTTCATTAATTTATAATTGATTTAAAATTCCTTGTATAATATTATAATATTATTTTTTTGGGCTTCTTCTTTGCACTTTGGACCACATTTGACTACCTGAAACCACATCTTGACCAACTGGAAGTGGACTCTCTTTTTTACACTGATTGTGGAACTGCTTCTCCTTGCACTGCTCACTGAAACTGACTTTCGATATTAATGACCATTCACTGTTGACATAAATGACAACTCATTTACTCAAAATGTCCAACAATATTACTCTATTATACATTTACAAGAGAGAAAATGGTGTTACAACACTTTATTTCACATTCTAGGAAGTCCAACAGTCATGGTGACTCTTCGAGGCCTGTAGAAACTTTTTGGCTTCAAATTCCTAGGAGAACTTTTGGTTTTATCTTTCTTATTCAACATCAATCTCCAACATACTCCCCTTTGATGCTGAGTGGTGAGACAAGTTTATCTCTCAATCTAAAAAAATATTCTTTATTGACACCTTTGGTAAATAGGTCTATAAGCTATTGTTTGGTGTTGTAGTATTTCAAATATACAACCTTATTTTCTAAAATGTCTCTCATTGAACCATTAAATCAATATGTTTAGTTTTACTATGATGGATTAGATTTTTTATAGTCTTTATTGCACTTGTGTTGTCACAAAAATTTGTTGTTGGTCTATTTTGTACTTCACCAATCTCTTCAAGTACCTTTCTCAACCAAAGTGCTTGTGTACTTGTTATAGTAGTTGCAACACATTTTTCCTCTATATAACAATACTTTGCCTATTTTAGCTCCATTTTATCACTCCTAAAACAATTCAAAAAACAATTTATATCAAATCATCAACATATAGGCACACAAGAATAATATCGTCACCTTCCTTATTGAAATAGAACATGGGATTATTCTTACTTGTCTTGAGACCACAATCTTGGAAGTATCCATCAATTCTTGAGTGCCATGTTCTAGGTGCTTACTTCAATCTATAGAGTGCTTACTTCAAAATCTTGAGGTTGCTAAACATAAACCTCCTCATCTAGATAACCATTCAATAATGCACTTTTCACGTCCATGAGATAAAATTTCCATTTTTTATTGGGTGTCAATAAAAGAACCATCTAGATCATCTCTTATATTGCAATAGAGGCAAATGTTTCTTCATAATCCACACCATATATTTAAGTGAATCATTTTTCAACTAACCTTGATTTGTATCTTTCTATGCTTCCATCATTGTTAATTTTTTTTTTTGTAGACCCACTTGGATCTAACAATATTCTTGTCCTTGTGCAATTCCTTGAGCGTCAAGCATCATTTTTTTTAATGGACTAAATTTTTTCTTTTATTGCTTACACCTAAACATCATTAGTACAAGCATATTCATAACATGAAGGTTCCAAATTAGCTTTAAAAAATAGAGCATAATTCATTAACTCACCTTTTGGTTCTTTTTCATCATTACCATACATTTGGATCTTCTCTAATCTTAAAATATTTTGGTCCAACTCTTGTAATTGGATTATTGTTAACCTTCTTTGAATAATCTTGTCCATAATTTGGATGGATGGATATGCTTTGAGCATTCTATTTCTTTTATTTGTATTCTTGGTGGGACTTGTAGATGAGCTACTTGTGCTTGAACTTGGTGTAGTCTCCTTTAAACTTGTTTATGGGCTACTAGGTGGGCTTGGAGTACTAGAGGGAATATTTTAAGGCTATCCCCCAACTATATTATCTTCTTCAACATAAAATATTTTGGTTGCTGATTTTTAATGATTGTACACTTCCTCTTCATAAAAATTATATCTCTAAAGACTAAAATCTTGTGAGTTTTTAGATTATACATTCTGTATATCTTACTTATTTTAGAATATCCCACAAGAATGCATGGTTCACTCTTGGGTTCCAACTTTTTTTTCACTTCATCATTCAATTGTGCATATGCAATACAACCAAAAACTCTCAAATGACCTACAATGGATTTTATGCCTTACCATGCTTCATGTGAAGTCTTCTTTTGTAGTGCTCTTGTGGAGAATCTATTAAGAATGTACACTACTATATCAACTATATAAGACCAATAAAAAATTCTCAAACCTTATGTCTTCAACATGCTTTTTGTCATTTCTACAATGGTTCTATTTTTTCTCTCAACTATTCCATTTTGTTGTGGTGTATAGGAAGTAGTGAGTTACCTCTTGATGCCATATTGTTTGTAAAATTTATTGAATTCATTTGAACAAAATTATCCTCAACACTTTATTTTATATCCACTTTCATTTTCAACCAATGCTTAGAAAATCTTGAACATGTCAAAATATTCATCCTTATGTTTCAAAAAATACACCCAACACTTCCTTGAAAAGTCATCAATGAATATGAGAAAATATGAATACTTACCCAAGCTTTGTGTTTGCATAGGTCCAAAAATATTAGAATGTACAAGTTAGAGTGGGTATGAGGCCCATAAAACTTTTCATTTTGGAAAAACCTTTCTTGCATGCTTTCCAATCAAACGTGCTTCACACACACCCTTGTGCTCTCCAACATTAGGTAGTCCATTTACCATTTCTTGTAAAGATAAAAATGATAAAATTTAAAATTCAAGTGTCCAAATTTGAGATTTCAAATCCAATTCTTATATTCAAGTGCTATGTGTGCCATGTTCATACTCCATTTTCCTTCAACTTCAAAGGAAACATATTGTTATTTGACATAGGAATATTGATGACCATACGTTTCCTATTATTATTATCATCATAAAGGATGTATATGTTGTTATCAAACACAACTTTATGGTTCTTTTATACAAGATATCCGACACTTCTTTAGCTCTAACCTCCATGGTACCTTTTTCAGCCACATCCAAAGCATTATTTTTTTAAAAAATGATCTTGGTATTATAATTCTCATTCACATCAACAAACAAATTTTTATTTCTAGTCATGTGGTTATAACAACCTGAATCTAGATACCAAACTTCTTGACTAGTTTTTTCATCTATGTCAGTATAAAAACAAATTACATTATGCAATTTCATCCTTACATACATATTGGGATATTCTATATCCATTTATGGTCTTCACTCTACAAGCTTGTGCAGTGTGACCCATTTTATGACAAATGTAGCGTTCAACTCTTTTTTGATCAACCCTTCCATGTCCATGTTCAACATAAATAGCTCCTCTTCCTCTTCCTCTACATTTTGAGTAATTATGATTTTTTACTATTCTATGTGCTTGTTTACTTTTGCTTGAGCCAACTTCATAATTCTAAAAAAAATCAATTTAGAATTAAAACTATTGTCCTCATTTTATTTACCGATTTCTTGTAGTCTTTTCTCATGTGACATAAGAGAACCAACTAGACAATAAAATTCAAGTGTAGATAAATATTTACTCTCCTAAACAATTATTGCAACATAATTCCATTTAGGGTTAAGAAATATTAATACCTTCTTCACACCTACCTCCTTTTTCAAGGTCTCTCCAAGAGTGTCCATCTTGTTTGCCACATCCTTATCTCTAACATAATAAACATCCACACTTTTAGCCTCTTTCATCTACAATTCTCAAGCTCTTTCTTCATGGTCTAAAACTTAACCATTATCACTTGGTCACTTCTTTGGTAAGACTCTTTAAGAGAATTCCAAGCCTCCTTGGATGATGTAGTAGCAACAATACATGGAAATAAACTCTTGTCGAGATCATATTGAATATGGTAAAGGGCTAATAAATTCTTATTATTTTCTTTCCTTTTTGCTATCCCATCATTTCCTTATAATGTGTTCCAATAAGGTGGTTCTTCCTAACCACTCTCTACTACTTTTCAAAGATATTTTCCAATTTACAATGCTCTCATATTTATGCTCAAATAATCATAATATTACCTGTTAAATTTTGGAATAGGTAATGAGTTGTCGAAGCTTGCAATTAGACTCAAGCAACAAAAAATAAAGTTTTTCTTCAATGAACTTGATCAATTGTTAGAATGAACATGAACCCAAGTTCACCTAAACCCCCCAAAAAACCAATCTCTTATACCAAATGAAGTAAATGACCCAAAAAACAAAGAGCACCAAAGTGCAACAAAAAATGCAACAATTACAACAGAGTGTAGAAATTATAGTAGAGCATGGCAATATAAATTAAATTAGAGGGACCAAAAGTGCTAAAAATTTAATAAAAATTTAGGAGTGAAATCCATTCAAGAATATATTTCCAATGGTGTATCACACTCAAAAAATAAAGTTGTAAAACAAATCTATGAGCCCTAAAAGTCTACTACAATTAAAAACAAAATGGGACAAAAAGCATATTTTTCACAAAATGAGTGGAATAGAATGTTTTTTTTCATTCCAAATGAACTCAAAAGTGTTACATTGATTTCTTCATAAACTCCTATAGCTATATTACCGTATTTTACATTTACAAGAGAGAAAATGATGATACAACAGTTCATTTGACATTCTAAGAAGTCCAACAATCATGATGACTCTTCAAAGCCTATAAAAACTTTTTGGCTTCTTCAAATTTGTGGTAAAAGAGTTAGTTTTATTTTTATTAGTTAGCATCAATCTCCAATAGAACATATAAGGCAATTTATTTTCTTATCCAATATGGATTTGTTATTATTTAGTTAATTTAACAATGCTACATGCTAGTGATGTCTTTCATAGAGGATAAAGGTAGAAATAATATTTTTAAATTGTAAACATGATAATGACAATCAATACATCATATTTATGATAACATATTTAAATAACAATCAAATGGATACAAATAATTATAAGGATTAAAATTATAAAAAATAAATAAAGTTAGTACTTGAAATGTAGATAATCTTACATCATGCTATTAGCTTAAGCTAGTTTTATTGAGATCAGGTTAATTGTTCTCATTATCATTGACTCGATAAACAATTTATCTTTTGAGGGTATTTGCTAGTTTGTTAATACAATATAATTTATAGTGGGTTTCTTGGTCGATGCTAGTTATGTGTTGTCTTATTGCAAGTCTAATCTGGAAATAATTTTAAATAGCAAGCACTTCAAAAGTAGAAATTAAGAAGTTCAATGGGTAGAACTTTGAGTTATGGAAACTAAAAATGGAGGATCTTTTAGTAGAGATAAATTTAAATATTATAGGAATTGCTACACCTAGATATCTTCCTATAGGTATAGATCAATATGAATGGGATAAATTGGATAGAAAATAAAGGAATACCATTAGGCCATGTCTTTCTGATTTTGATCTAATGAATTTTTCCAATGAAAATAATGCTAAAAATTATGGGATATGTTAGACAATTTATATCAAACTAAGAGCTTGGTTAATAAACTTTAAAAAAAAATTATTCTTTGATGATGTAAAATGGGGATTCTATTGCTGATTATTTGAATGTCTTTAACATTATATTGAGTCAACTAGTGTCCATATATGTTAAAATGGATGAAGAGGATAAATGCATTACTTTACTATGTTCTTTACCTAATTCATGGGATATTCTAATCATGGTTATAAGTAGTGTATCAACTAATTTGAAACTTGAAGATGTCGTGTCATATCTATTTAGTGAGTAATTAAGAATAAATTATATGGATAGTATCTCTAATGATGCTCTTTTTGTAAGGGGTTAGTATAAGGAGATAGGGGGCAAGAACAAGGGGGATAAAAGGAAATCCAAGTCTAGATCTAAATCTCTAGGAAAAGGTAAAGTGAAATGTTGAAATTATGGTAGAAAGGGCCATATTAAGAAGGAATGTAAACAAAATAAAAAAGGAAAAATATGTTATTCCTCTTATGAAAAATCCTCCAATGATGATAATGCATTTTATCTTCTGTTAACACTGTTAGCGATGATTCATGGCTGATTGATTTAGGCGCTTTCTTCCACATGAATTTTCATAGGGATTCGTACTTAGAGTTTAGTAAATATGTTGGTGAATAATTCTCTTGGTGACAATAATTTACACGAGATTGTTAGCCGAAGTAAGGTAAAATGAATTTTAAGTGATAAGATAGTTAAGACATTGATAGATGTGTTACACATTCATGGCTTATCTTGTAATCTTATTTCTATCTACAAAATGAATAATAATGGTGTGCATGTATTTTTTGACAAGAAATGTTGTAAATGTTTTAGGGGAGCAATGTTTTTAACCTAGGGTATTAGGCATGGTACATTGTTTAGACTAGATGCGTCTGCCTTTCATAATTCTGCTATTACTTTTGAAAACATCCTATTGTTCTATCTATGTTGTGATATCATAGGTTGGGACATATTAGTGAGAAAGGTTTGAAGATATTAAATAATAAATAAATAATTGTGGCTTTGTTTGGTGTTTTTATTGATTTTGATTTTTACGAACATTATGCTTTTGATAAACCAAACAGGGTAAAAGTCTCGACTTCAAGTACTAGAGCAAAAAGGATTTTAGATTTGATTCACATTGATGTATTTGGACCTATGGATATTACATATATTGGAAAATATCTTTACTTTGTCATATTTATTGATGATTTCTCATGAAAGGCTTGGGTTTACTTTCTTAGGCATAAATATGAAGTTTTTAGAAAATTTGAGAAATTTAAGGTGCTTGTAGAAAATTAGACTAGAAAGAAAGTAAAATATTTGAGATGAAATAATGGGGGGAATATTGATTTAATGAATTTAATTTTTTTTTTTGTAAAATTTTCAAATTCATTCTTAAACAGAAAACTACTCTTTATACACTACAATAAAATGAGGTAGTAGAAACAATGAAGATATCATTAATGGAAAGGGCTAGAAATATGTTAAGTAATGCTATGTTGGAACACAAATTTTAGGTTGAGGCTTTTAATAGTGTTTATTATTTAATAAAAAATCTCCTACTTCTACTTTTGTTAATAAAAACACCACAAGAAGTTTGGTCTAAAAAAAAAAAAACATAAAAATGAGAACAATCACTTAACATAGAATGATGGAATAGTTTGTTTTATAGAACTTGAACAATCACTTCACACATCACTTGACTAGGCTCAATCAACTCAACTCAACCAATCATCACAAGGGACAACTCTTTCTCACACAACCCTAGTCCAAGTATGTATCAACCAACTCAAATGTTTCCAACAATTCTCAACCACAAATCTCATATAACAATGATACTCATGTTATTTTCTTGCTGAAATCACCCAACAAGTGACTCAATGGGGTGAGCACCTCTCTACGATCCTTGGAAAATAGATCATTGATGGATTAAACTAGTTGTAGAGTGAGATCAAGAAATTAAATGAATCTATAACATATGTAATAGGGGAACAAAAATATATTAAGGAAGGAGTAAATGAGAGACTTATAGAACGAGAAGTTCACTTGACTAGTAGCACCCAAACATATGGTCGGCATGGCCTTTTTTATCTAAGTCTTTGGTTGTGAGGCATATGTTTATGTACCTTGAGAAAAATGGTCAAGATTAGATTTTTCAAGTGTAAAAAAATTATTTTAATTGGTTATGGTGAAATTATTAAGGGTTATGATGTTATGGAAAATTTGGAGGTGGATAGTGGTTAAAAAAAAATATGAAAAGAGAACTTTCCACTACCATTACAAAGAATAGTTGCATTGGAGGTTGAAGGTCAGCCTATTAGGATGACTTATATCATAAATTGAATGAAGTGGATGGACAAGTTCTATTCCAAAATATTTGTTGTTATCAATAAGAGAAAACATTGCAAGAATAGTAGTCACAATAAAATTTTATTGTCCTTTCTCAAGAATCTCAGCACTGGAAGATCTCACTATTATTTTAGTATTATATTGCTGGAATAAAATGGGTGGTTGAAAATATGGACAAGAAATGACAAGGTTAAAGGTATTTTATTGAATTTTGGTATCAAGAAAATATTTGTGGTTATCAATAAGAGAAAATAGTACAAGAACAACAACCACAATAAACTTTTATTGTCCTTTCTATCACATCCCAAAAATTAAATTCCAATAGTGAGTTTTTTTCCCCTAACTTATTAAGGATTGATCTTATTTTATCAAAAAATTATCCTAAGTTTTAACAACAAATCTTAGGTACTCCTAACTACAATACATGCTCACCCCAACATGATTTTACATGTAGACCCTTCTTTGAGGCACACCCATACCTACATCTTACATATGTCTAGCTATGTAAGTGTATTAGGTGTAAATTATTTATTTACAAGCTATCTTTATCATTATTCCCAATGAGCTAGCTTACCCCCCTTTCATCCTATCAAAAGGAGTACGTTAAACACCCCACACTATGTTAAGTACCCAATATAAGTATTTAATATTATAATACTGTAATTCTAAGTACCTGTTGTTCACAAATCTGCCTAAGTACAAGATTTCATCACTTGTGCACCCTAGAATCGGCCAACATTGAAAGGCCAAAATAAAGAAAAGTCTCTCAGGCCAATAGCCAGAGAGGGCTGGCTCCCAAACTAATCTAAACTGGTTTCAAGATAAGAGTGCGGGAAAGAAATGGAAAATGCGAAAGAAAGGGAAATAACAGAAAGAGATGGAAATATGGCCGAAACCGATAGTTAATGGGGAACAACCTTAGATAGCAAATAATATCAAACCAGATCTCTAAGATAAGTGGCAATAGATTCTTAGGATGCACATGTAGAAATTGGATCAAGCATTAGCCACAAGTTCGCCTTCAATTATACTTCAAACATTCAAATGAAAATACAGCCAAATTTAGAACAATAGAATTTAGCTTATATTTCAACATTGGACTAAGCAGAAGTAAATCACATAGAAAGCAAAACATGAACAACAGTTTGGATCACCAATTCAAGAGACACTAAGAATAGAGCAAAATGCATCTAGGATTTCTGCTTCAACTTTTGCAAAAAGGTCCTCCTCCTTTTGCTTGAGATTTTACATTGGTATTTATAGAGGTGCTTCCTCTTCCTTTTGAATCACAACATTTAATACATAAAACAGATTTTGAAGAAGCGATCCACAAAATGTGCACTTGAAAAGAGAAACAATCCCCCTTAATCTGCCTTGAAGAAATGACAGTCCCTATTTTTATGGATCAAAACTAAAAATTAAACAAAAACAAGGGACCATATTTCTTCATTAAATGGTTGTTCTCGGAGCATGCTTGAAGTTGTTAGGAGATCACGAATAGGAGCTTTAAATACTAGAGGCATATTTAATTTTTGTGGCATCGAAAACTGCCTCATGTTCTTCCATATTGCGCACATAGGTAATCAACAACATTTAATATTGGAGCTTCTTTGACCACGATTTCAAAATCTTTTGGAGAGTTTTTATTTGATCCTTATCTTGTCCTCACATTCTCCTATGCAATTTTGAAGGAAAATATGGACAGAACCTTATTGGGCCTTTGTTATTGCTTCTATTGTGAAAATGTGATAGGTCACGAAAATCACGATATCGCGACGTTTTTACCTTACTGCTTCCTCCTGTTACCACCAGTCACAAAATCATGACATGTCACGAAATCGTGACATGTTTCTGTCTTCTTGCTTCTTCCTGATTTATCATCGTGAAAGTGTGACAAGTCGCGAAATCATGACATGTCATGAAAATGTGACACTTTTCTCCTGCCCGAATATTTTTCCAAAAATGTCACGAAATCATGACATCTTTCTCCCTTTGGCTTTGTCTCCTCGATATGTCACGAAATCGTGACATCTTTCTCTGTTTTGTTCCTTTGCTGCTCCATGTCACAAAATCGTGACATGTCACGAAATCGTGACATTTCGTACTTGGCACTATCCTTCTTGCTTTTTCATCGTGAAAATGTGACATGTTGTGAAATCGTGACATTTCTCCGTGCTTTGCCCTTCTGCCCTGACATGTCATGAAATCACGACAATTTTATGTCTTCTCCTTCGTTGCCGCTTCTTGTCGCGATATCGCGACAAGTTTCTCTTGCTTGGCTTCATTTCCAAAAATGTCACGATATCGTGACATCTTTCTCCCGCCTTGTGTTTATCTTCAGCCCTTCCACGAAAACGCGACAGGTCATGAAAATGCGACATGTCGTGATATCGCGACAACTTTTCACTTTTCACTTTCTCATCGCAATAAGTCACAAAAATGTGACATGTCGTGATGTCACGACAATTTTGTCATTACTATTGCCTTTGCTGTTTCTTAGCGTGAAAACGCAACAGTTAATGAAAATGCGAAATGTCGCGATATCGCAAAATTTTTCTTTGCTTGCACTTTTTGTCTTTATACCCCGTGAAAATGCAACAGGTCACAAAAACGTGACATGTCGCGATATCGTGACAACTTCTGTGCTTAGCTTTTTTTTGGTACGGATGCCACGAAAATGCGACAGGTCACGAAAACGCGATAGGTCACGAAAACGCGACATGTCATGATATCGTGACAGTTTTCACTTTCTTTTCTTAGGCACAAAACTTAGTTATTTTGCAT
This sequence comes from Wollemia nobilis, assembly GCA_028583015.1. Taxonomy (NCBI): domain Eukaryota; kingdom Viridiplantae; phylum Streptophyta; class Pinopsida; order Araucariales; family Araucariaceae; genus Wollemia; species Wollemia nobilis. The sequence goes on from JAQPPZ010000367.1 coordinate 2,900,459, forward strand.
GAACAACAACAATGAAAAAAATAAAAAATGTGGCAAAAATGCCAATATTCTTGGTAGCTTGTGGGGTATACAGTTCTACTGTATGCACGAACCTCAGGCCTTTATCCATTGGGAAACAGAGTCAAGAAGCTGGAGGGGCAGAAGAAGTGAATGTTGGTTGATGCTGGACGTCTCTACGAGTCGTCGCAACAAGCTCTTGCTGGCGCTCGACACTCAAAATAGGATCTCCAATAGAAATTGGTGGAAGAGCAGAACTTCCCTTATTCTTTTAACTACTACTAAAAAGAAACACACACAAATTAAACAAAAAACTGTACCTTAGCTCCAATATAAATATTAATATTATAATATAGAATAAATATTATACTAATATATTAGATGTAATTATACCGCATGCATTGATAAGTGGGAGTGGTGGGTAGTTAAACATTATAAATAAAGGCAAAGAATCATGGAGAGGATATGAAGATAATTATATTGTAGAAGTCTTGGCTCGTGGAGTTGAAGATCTTGTGGAGTGGTTTTATTCCTAAAGAAGCATTGTATGGTGTTGCCATACCTCAAAGGTTTTCTTATATTTTGAATACATTGCAGTAATTGCCATATTTTCTTTTTTTACATTGTGTGGATTATTTAATTGTGGCTATTATTTAATATTTTTATAAATTGTCAATGATTTATGTGATTGATAAAAGGATTTTCATAACAAGTGGTATCAGATCAACAATTTGGGTAAAGTGGGTTTGTTTTTTGCAAAGCTAGGGCACATTTTTCAAGAGCAACGATTCTAGAAAAAGTGGGGATTTTTATGGAATTGTAAACTTATGACAGATTTTTTCTAGAAAAACATCTCATATATCAAGAGCCATATCTCTGTAAACGTTTATCTGATTTAGACGATTCTTGGATCAATTTGTGTTGAATTTGAAGAGCTTTAGAATGACTGGTCATATGAAGGAATATTAGCAGTATTGAGGGAGATACAACCTTTTGAAGTTAGCCATATATAATAAGGGCAGTGATGTATTTTTAAATCACAATTTTTTTGCAAGACAAAATTTGTTAGTTCAGGTAAGAAAATATGTTGCAATTTATTTTGTTTGGAATAAAAATTGTAGATCTAGTTGTCTATATGAAAATTTAGCTTCAAATCAGTGGGAAGATATTTATTTTCATAAACCCTAGTTGCATTGGGGCATGATATATATTATCAAAAAACCCTAGTTTGCACTAGGGCATCAACTATGGAACTACAAAAGTTTTTTGGAGGAAATGATATTGATGCTAGTGAATGGTGGAAACTATTTAAATCCTTGTATGACAATTCTTTTGTTTGGCATCTCAACCTTCCTCACTATCTTGGAGGAGAATATTTTTCTTGGTTTTATAGTTTTAATAGTGCCCATAAATATAAATTCACTTGGGATGAAATGGAGCATGCATTCTTGAGTAAATGGGACCCATATTGAAGAACACAAGCTTATACTGAGAGGGGGTGAACAGTATAAGACCACTTTTTACTTTTTTTTCCAAATCAATATTATGCAATGTATAGATAGCAATATAAATTGTAGCAATCAAATCAATGCACAAATCACCATACACAATAGAGACACCAATTTTAACATGGTTCACCCAATGTGGGTTACATCCATAGAGAAATTTTTTAACTAAATTTTCTTAATCAATCTCTTGGGAATCCTTTCCCTATTAAAATGTTTATGGACCTCTTTCCAAAGGAGATGTTGATCCCTTAAATCAGGTTTTTAGATCTCTATCCATAGGATAACTCCTTCTCCTTTGATCTAGTTGGTGATCCTCTAGAAGACTACTGCCTCCACTACATTGGCTTGTGGATCTCTCTCCACTGAAGACTCTTGTACCCACTCAGAAGACCTATCCTCACTACCCTAGTTGATGGATCTCTATCCACTGGAGACTATTGTCCTCTCTACTTTATCACCTCCAAAGATCTATCTCAAATCTACACTAAACTCATTCCTTCAGTCTAGCACAAATATGATCAAAAATTCCACTTAGAACTTTCTCAAATATACTCAACAAGTCCACTTAGAACTTACTTAAATCTACTCGACAAGTCCACTCAAAACTTGCTAAAATATGCTAAACAAGACCACTCAAAAATTGCTCAAATTTGATCAACAATTCCACTCAAAAATTGCTCAAATTTGCTCAACAAGTCCACTAAGAACTTGCTCAAATCTACTCAACAAGTCCACTCAGAACCTGCTCAAATATGCTCAATAAGCTCACTCAAAAATTGTCCAAATTTGCTCAATAAGTCCACACAAAACTTAACCAAATATGCTCAACAAGCTCACTCAGAACTTGTTCAAATATTCTCAACAAGCTCACTCATAACTTGTCTAAATCTGCTCAATAAGTCCACACAAAACTTAACCAAATCTGGTCAATAAGTCCACACAGAACTTAACCAAATCTACTCAACAAGCTCACTCAAAAATTGTCCAAATCTGCTCAATAAGTCCACACAGAACTTAACCAAATATGCTCAACAAGCTCACTTAGAACTTTTCTAAATTTGTATTGTAAGCTTCCACAAAAAGCTCACACAAAATTAGTCCACAAGTTTTCTCAAAGACTTGCATCAAATTTGCTTAACAAGTCCACACAGAACTTGTCCAATCTCATAGAAACATAAAGAGAATTGTTAGATATTCAATATATTCTACACTCAATGCTTAATCACTTTCTCAACTCAAAACAAAATATAGAATAGTTTATTTTAAGGAACTTGAACAATCACTTCACACAACCACTTGACTAGGCTCAATAAACTCTACTCAACTAATAACTTCGTGAAACACCCCTTTCTCATAAATCGTAGTCCAAGCATATATCAACCAACTCAAAATATTTCCAATAATGCTCAATAACAAATCTCACATAACAATGATACTCATGTTCTTTTCAAACCCTAGTTCAAGTTCTTTGCACAACTCACTTCAACAACAAAACTTATAAATCAATCTTCACATAACAATGATACTCATTTTATTTTTAGAACCCTAACTCAAATTCTTCACACAACCAATGGCTTCAACAACAATGCTTATAAAAAAATAACTCTTTATTCCTGAAAACCTTGAAGCATTAACTAAAACACTCTCAAAAAGGAAACCCTAATCAAGTCCTTTTCATTCCAAACTTATTTTCCAAAAAAACCAATCAACCAACTCAACTATAGAATAATGTGCTCATACGTTTTTCTTGATGATGAAGGGATCTCATAAATCTACCACAACCACAACAACTTCTATTCCAATCTCAAAGAGGTTAGAAAATAAATCTTCTCACAATATAATGTAAGTAATCAATTACACCTTATCACTCCACCTTTAAAAAACAACCATCAACATACATAAAATATTTATCCAATAACACCTTATAAACTCCCAACTAAAATAAAATTATCATCCACCAAAAATTAACTCAAACCTCTTTAATTTAATTTAATGGCAAGAGAAACTTTGATAAAAATAAAAACAACTTTATTTATAATTCCAATGATATAAATCACTCATCAATAAAACAACCTCTCATTAATCCTTATTACTCCATAATAATAAAAATAAATTATTAAATAAACAACATTTCTCAAACCTTTATAACTCCAAAATAATATAAATCAAATACACAACTTTTCACAAACCCTTATTACTCCAAAATAATTGATGTAGGAGCATCCGAGGGCAGCAGAGCAATCCTGCACCAACCAACAGGGAAAGAAGCCAAGGCAGAGGGAGGGTCGCGAAATCGCGACATGTCGCGAAATCGTGACCAAATCAGGAAGCAGGGCTACGACGGGCGAAGGGTCACGAAATCGCGACCAAAACCATGAAGCAGAGGCTAAGACGGACGAAGGGTCGTGAAATTGCGACCAAAACTAGAGGCAGAAGCTAAGGCGGACGAAGGGTCGCGAAATCGTGACATGTCACGATTTCGTGACCAAAACTAAAATAGAGGCCATGGTAGTACGGAGGGTCACGAAATCATGACCAAAACAAGAACAAGAGCTACGGCAGTACGGAGGGTCGCAAAATCGTGACCAAAATAGGAACAAGAGCTACGACAGTACGAAGGGTCACGAAATCGTGACCGCAATGGAAGCAGGGGCTACGACAGTACGGAGGGTCACGAAATCGTGACATGTCACGATTTCGTGACATGTCACGAAATCGCGACCGCAGCTTAAGAACGAAGGCGCAGCAGAAAGACGTCGCGATATCGCGACATGTCGCGATATCGTGACCAAAGCAGAGGAAAGGGGGACTCGATGGAAATACGTCGCGATATCGCGACATGTCGCGATATCGCGACATGTCGCGATATCGCGACCGATAGCATTTTCGCGACGAAAGAAGAGCCGAAGACCAAGAGGCGAAAAGTGACACGTGGCGAACACCTGGGCAACGAAGCGACACGGGGAGGCAAACGAAAGGTTCGGGAAGAGGAAACGAAGGGCCGCCAGCTGGAAACGGAGCGTCACCTAAGAACCTTTAAAAAGGGAAACAAAGGCATGCACAAGGGATGGAGGAAAAAGATTGCTAAAATCAAGAAGATAATCAGTTGCAAAAAAGACGCCATTCTTTTGGAACTTAGAAATAAATAGCCGTGACTATAATTTTTGGCTGTGATTGTAATTTTGGGCTGTATGCGAATGAAATAAAACTATAATTTTTTTTTTTTGCGAACATGGTTCTGTGACTGTCATATTCGACGCATGCGAATAAATAAATTGTTCTTTTCTTCTCTGTGAATGTGGTGTCGTGACTGTCATATTCATTCGTATGTGAATAACATAAAAATGTTTTCTTTGTCTCTGTGAATTTGGCTCTCGATCAAGTGGTATCAGAGCGAGTGATTCTGAGTGTGCAAACAGAACGTCGAACGTGAGGCAGTTTGCACCAGGATCTATGGAAGGATTCTGAGAAGAGAGAATGGGAGTGCCTGAGTAGTGTAACAGAGAAATCATGAGCAGGATGCCTCCAAAAAGAAATCGTGGTCATGGGAGAAATGTGGCGTAGGATGAAGATTTCAGAGCGTTGCAAAGACAAGTGCAAGCCCTGCAGGAAGAATTGCAAAAAAGGACCGAACCTAAGGGAGAAGAACAGAGCGACGATGAAGCCTGGGAAACTGAGGGTCCGTCAGATGATGAAGATGCATTGGATCCTTCTGAAGCTAGACTGTTGAAAGCTCTATCTCAGGCCGGGAAGAGACCAAAGTTTGATGTCTCTACATATTTTGGGCACCTCAACCCAGAAGAGTTGATTGACTGGATCAACGATATGGAAGAATACTTTGAGTATGAGGAGGTGGCGGATCCAGACCGGATAAAATTTGCAAAAACAAGATTAAAAGGCCATGCTAGTTTATGGTGGAAAGGAATACAACTCGAAAGAAATAAAAATGGAAAGGAGAAAATAACCAGATGGGACCGAATGGTGGAGAAGCTGAAGAGACAATTTATTCCCATGGATTACGAGTTGGACCTGTTGAGGAGAATGTAGAGTCTGAGGCAAGCAGGCAAGTCTGTCCAAGAATACACAGAAGAATTCTACAAGATCTCCATCAGAACTGGCCATTCGGGGGCTAATAAGGAGAAGGTAGCTAGATACATCAACGGGTTGAGAATGAACATTCAGGAGGAGCTCAGCTTGATCAGAATAGCCACCATAGAAGATGCATACCAGTTGGCCTTGAAGGTAGAAGAGAAACTAAACAGAAGATTCGAAGGCAACCAGAGAGGAAGGGATCATGGTGGAAGAACCAGTGGAGGAAATTACCGAGACCAGAAGAAGACTGGGGAAACAAGCAAACCCCAGGAACAGAAAAAGGAGAATACCTACCGCCCGCGTGATCAGAACAATGACTACCAGAGAGGAAGAGGTAGACCTGGACGTGGGTATGGAAGAGGGGTATTCCATGGAACCTGTTTCCAGTGTGGAGAAGAAGGACACCGGTCATACGAATGTCCTCAACACCAAGAAAGGACGGACAGGAGACCTGAGGGTCATGCCAGAGCTACTGTGGCAGATGAAGGTGCAGAGTCAAAACACTCTGAAGAGGCGGAAGGAGGAGAAGTGTTGATGATGAAAAGAACACTGTTGAATGAGGAAAAAGAACCAGAACAGAGGAAGAGCCTGTTTCGCACAAGGTGCAAATGTGCAGGGAAGGTCTGCAATGTTATCATTGATAATGGTAGCACAGACAACTTAGTTTCAGAAGAGATGGTTACTAAGTTGAATTTGGAGAAGAGGAAGCACCCGCATCCATATCGGATTTCATGGTTGCAGAAAGACCACAGAGCACTTGTCAGTGAACAGTGCTTGGTCAAATTTCACATTGGGAATTATCAAGATGAGGTCCTATGTGATGTATTGCCAATGGATGCTTGCCATTTGTTGTTGGGAAGACCATGGCAATTTGACAGACGTGCAGTGCACGATGGGCATGCAAATACGTACTCTCTAACGAAGGATGGAGTACGTCACAAATTGAAGCCACTGAAGGAAGTGGATGAGAAAGTGTGTAGTAGTGCCAGAATCTGCCTGGTGGAAGGAAGACAGTTTTTGGAAGGTCTGAAGAGGGATTCAATGTGTTATGCATTAATCCCTACTGTTAAGAAAGAATAGTACACAGATGTTCCAGCAGAGGCCGAACACCTGTTAGAAGAATTTCCAGACATCATATCAGACAATGTGCCTGAGGGTTTACCACCGATGAGAAAGATCAGTCACCATATTGATTTGGTACCCGGATCTAGTTTACCCAACAAGGCAGCCCATAGAATGACTCCTGTGGAAAGTGAGGAGCTGAGCAGACAAGTCCATGAGTTGTTGAAAAAGGGACTGATTCGAGAAAGCTTGAGTCCATGTGCGGTACCTGCAGTACTAGCACCAAAGAAGGATGGGGAGTGGAGGATGTGCACAGACTCTCGAGCTATAAACAAGATCACCATCAAATACAGATTTCCATTACCAAGGATGGATGATATTATGGACTGTTTGAGTGGAGCCAAGTACTTCACCAAGATTGACCTGAAGAGTGGCTACCATCAGATTCGGATCAGAGAAGGGGATGAGTGGAAAACTGCTTTCAAAACCAGAGAAGGTTTATATGAGTGGTTGGTCATGCCATTTGGGCTAACCAATGCACCAAGCACTTTCATGCGGTTGATGAATGAAGTGCTGAAGGAGTTCTTGGGCAAGTTTGTTATTGTCTATTTGGATGACATTTTGATATTCAGCAGAACCCTGGAAGAGCACATGATGCACATCAGGAGGGTTTTTGAGAAGCTGAGGGAAGAACAGTTGTTAATCAACTTGAAGAAGTGCAATTTTGTGAAGAAGGAGTTGGTATACCTGGGATTTGTCATCTCAGTTGAAGGTCTGAAGATGGACCCAGAAAAGGTGAGGGCTATCATTGAATGGCCTACTCCAAGAAGCACTTTTGAAGTGAGATCATTTCATGGTTTAGCCAGTTTTTACAGGAAATTCATCAAAAATTTCAGCAGTATTTGTGCACCCCTTACAGAGACAATGAGAGGGGATAGAAAAGACTTTAAGTGGACCTTGGGAGCTGACAAAAGCTTTGATATGTTGAAGAAGAAGGTCACTGAGCAACCTGTTTTAGCACTTCCAGACTTTAACAAGGTATTTCAGGTAGACTGTGATGCCAGTGGTAGTGCCATTGGAGCTGTGTTGAGTCAAGAAGGTAAGCCTGTTGCTTACTTCAGTGAGAAACTCAATGATGCCAGGAAAAAGTATTCAGTGTATGATCAAGAATTCTATGCCATAGTTCAGTCCTTGAAGAAGTGGAGACATTATTTGTTGCCAAAAGAGTTTGTGTTATATACTGATCATCAGGCCTTACAGTATATAAACAGCCAGGGAAAACTGAACCAGAGGCACTTGAAGTGGGTTGAGTTTCTCCAAAGTTATACCTTTGTGTTAAAGCACAGAAGCGGAAAATCAAACAGAGTTGCAGATGCCTTAAGTAGAAGGCAGAATTTGCTGATTGAAATGACAGTGGAAGTGGTAGGATTCGAAGAACTGAAGGGCCTGTACCCGGAAGATCCTGATTTTGCAGAAGCCTGGAAGGCTTGCTCGGCACCTGTTACTGTGGACAGGACAAAATGGTTGGATTTTCTAATCCAAGATGGAATGTTGTTCAAAGGAAGTAGATTATGCATTCCAAGGAGTTCCATGCGGGAAAACTTAGTCAAAGAGAAACACAGCGGAGGACTGGCTGGACATTTTGGTCGGGATAAGACCATTGCCCTGGTAAGTGAGAACTATTATTGGCCACAACTGCAGCAGGATGTGAACAAGTTTGTGCAAAGTTGCAGAATATGCCAGATGGCAAAAGGAGTGAGGCAGAACACAGGATTATATCAGCCGTTACCTGTACCTGAGAGGCCATGGGAGGACATCAACATGGATTTCATTCTTGGGTTGCCGAGAACACAGAGGGGAAATGACTCTGTATTTGTGGTGGTTGACAGATTCTCCAAGATGGCACATTTTATTCCCTGCTAGAAAACAAGTGACGCGGTTCACATTGCAGGGTTATTCTTCAAGGAAGTGGTACGACTTCACGGTCTACCAAAAAGCATAGTTTCTGACAGAGATACAAAGTTTGTTGGATATTTTTGGAGAACATTGTGGAAGAAGTTGAAGACAGACCTGAAGTTCAGTTCTGCATACCACCCACAGACTGATGGATAGACAGAGGTGGTAAATAGAAGTCTGGGTAATTTATTAAGATGCTTGATAGCAGATAAACCCAAGGGATGGGATTTGGTTTTGTCGCAGGCAGAATTTGCATACAACAATTCTGTCAACAAGAGTACAAACAAATCTCCATTCCAAGTCATATATGGAAACAACCCAAGAAATGTTTCTGAGCTGAGGAAATTAGATAAAGGAGAAAAGTGCAGTGCCGAGGCTGAGGAATTTGCGAAACGGATGAAAAGCCTGCATGAAGAAGTAAAGGAACAAATTACAAAAATGAACACTCAGTACAAGACAAGAGCAGACCAAAAGAGGCGGTTCAAAGAGTTCGAAGTGGGAGATGAGGTCATGGTCCATCTTAGAAAAGAAAGGTTTCCAGCCAAAACTTATAACAAATTGAAGATGAAGAAATTTGGGCCATGCAGAATACTGGAAAAACGGGAGTCAGGTAATGCATATAAAGTGGAGTTGCCAAGTGGGCTTGACATTTCACCTATGTTTAACATATCAGATTTGGTGAAATACCATGAAGGGGATAGTAGTGAGGCACCATGTGCAGAGTTGTGGAGTATCCCAGCATCTACTCCAACCACAGATGAGATAGAGGAAATACTGGACATAAGAGAAGGCAGAAGTACCAGAAACAGACAGTATTTGGAATATTTGGTCAAGTGGAAGGATAGACCGGTAGAAGATGCAACTTGGTTGTCCAAAACGGAGGTTGACCGCCTGGGTCTCCCTCCAACAGTTTAGAAGTGAGGATCACTTCTCAATCTACCCCGGGTGTCTGATGCAGGAGCATCCGAGGGCAGCAGAGCAATCCTGCACCAACCAACAGGGAAAGAAGCCAAGGTAGAGGGAGGGTCATGAAATCATGTCACGATTTCGCGACATGTCACGAAATCGTGACCAAATCAGGAGAAAGAGGCGGACGAAGGGTCCGAAATCTGACATGTCACGTTGACATGTCACGAAATCGTGACCAAAACCAAAGGAGGCGAAGGCGGACGGAGGGTCGCGAAATCGTACTTCACAAATCTACCAAAAAGGAAGGCTAGGCGACGGAGGGTCACACGACGGGCTGAGGAGGGTCGAAATCTGACCCATAGGCTCGAAGTAGGAGGGTCCTGACATGTCGAAATCGCGACCGCAAGCTTAAGAACGAAGGCGCAGAAAAGTCGCGATATCGTGACATGTCGCGATATCGCGACCAAAGAAGAATAAAGGGGGAAGCAATGGAAATACGTCGCGATATCGTGACATGTCGCGATATCGCGACCAAAGCAGAGGAAAGGGGGACTCGATGGAAATACGTCGCGATATCGCGACATGTCGCGATATCGCGACCGGTAGCATTTTCACGACGAAAGAAGAGCCGAAGACCAAGAGGCGAAAAGTGACACGTGGCGAACACCTGGGCAACGAAGCGACACGGGGAGGCAAACGAAAGGTTCGGGAAGAGGAAACGAAGGGCCGCCAGCTGGAAACGGAGCGTCACCCAAGAACCTTTAAAAAGGGAAACAAAGGCATGCACAAGGGATGGAGGAAAAAGATTGCTAAAATCAAGAAGATAATCACGTGGCATGAAAAAGACGCCATTCTTTTGCAACTTATGGATAATCAGCCGTGACTGTTATTTTTGGCTGTGACTGTAATTTTGGGCTGCATGCGAATGGAAATAAAACTATATATTTTTTTTCTGTGAATACGGTGCTGGACTGTCATATTCGACGCATGCGAATAAATAAACTGTTCTTTTCTTCTCTGTGAATGTGGTGCCGTGACTGTAATGTTCGGCCGTATGTGAATAGTACAAAAAAATGTTTTCTTTTTCTCTGTGATTCTGGCTCTCGATCAATAATATAAATCAAACACACAACTTTTCACAAATCCTTATTACTCCATATTATCCTTTAAAAAAATCTTAGGCAAATAATGGATTAATTTAAAAAAATACCTTTACGTCTTAGTGGGTTTCAAACCCACAATCTCTACCTCCGTGAGCGCTCTAGCCATGAATTTGACCACTACGTGTGCTAGATGCATGGTTGAGAGTGTAAATTCTCTTTGTATTCTTTGTCCTTAGCTGGCGTGCAAAAATAAGGCTCATGCAAAAATAACTTCCCTTGGTGCTTAAGATATACACCACTCCATGTGAATTGATTTTGTGCTTCTCAACTTCCAAAGTCTTCACAAAATGTGCGCTGCCAATGGACCACCGTTTTCTTTACGTTTCAAAAAATCTGCTCTCTCCCTTATCTCTTTTACCTGGTGCTAAAGACAAGAAAAATTGTTGTCTTCTTCCTCAACGAATACCAAATGCAAGAAAACGTTCCACTATGTTGCATGAAATAACAACGTCGAGGGGTAAGTTTCGAATGCCTCTGGCATTAATTTATACACGAAAATCCCTTTGCTTCTTAGATGTCGACACTCCCACTTTTTATGACATCAGCGCTCCCACCTTTATAATTTATAAATTATTTAAATTCTAATGAATTTAAATTTTATAAATTATTTTTATAAACTTTAGCTTTAAAGAGATTAAAGTCTTCCTTGGGTTTAAACTTAAACCTTTATCTTGTAAATTATTCTACCATCGTGGGTCTTTAAAATATTAACTGCCATCTCAATGTGTGAGGAGACTTTTATATCATCATAATTATTTTAATAAAATTATTTAATCGTCCACCATGGGTTTACCATAAACCCTCATAAAATATTGTTTTTCCAACTTTCTCTTCAACTCTTCACATTTTTCCTGGTGCTATTGATGGTGTGCTCCATGGTATTAATGATGAATTTTCACCTTGACATCAATGACAACTAAATGAGCTCAAAATGTCCAATAATCTCCCCCTTCGACATTTATGGCAACCCAATTTCCTTTTATTGAAACCTGAACCTTTCCTTTGTTCTGCTCCCCTTGGGACACTGCTCCCCCTAGCTCAATGCTCTCTCAAATATCAAATATCTCCCCCTTAATAAAATATCTTCCCATTTGAAATCAATGGCAAAGGGTCACCTTTGGGACTCGGGGCTAAGAATGAGCCTCTTAGCTTAGCCCCTCACCCACCTTCTTTTGAGGTGGTTAATTCCGGTGTGGAAGTATTTCTACACCTAGAAAGCATTGTTCTTTAATTTTATCCTCTTTTCTTCTTATCTGAATTTTTTGATTCCTCTAACTATTTATATCCATGTCCATGTCTACAATATTATTCTTGTTCCTATTTTTGTTCACATCCATGTTCTTGTTCCTATTTCTGTTCCTATTCCTGTTCATATCCATGTTCATGTTCCTATTCCTGTTCATGTTCATGTTCATGTTCCTATTCCTGTTCATACCTATTTTTGGAATGTTTGCTCACACCATTTTGTTGTATGACCATCATTATTACACTTATAACACTTAATTTTATTATTCCTTGGAGGTGCAAATGTCTTAGTATTTCTCCTAGTGAAGCCATATCCTCTTCTATCGTGAATCCTGCAATTCATTTCCTTGTGACAAAACTGATTACATGAGTAACAATACCCATGGAAAAGCTATTTGTTTCCATATTCATGTCATTCTCATGTCCTGCACTATGAATCCATGTGCCCAAACCTGTGACATGAAAAACATCTTCCATTGAAATTTCCTTGTCTTGACCTCATTGGTCTCTTAGTCTCTCTTGACCTATTCCGATTGTTGTTCCATTTTATCTTCTCTATGCATTGTTCCTATTTTTGTTGAACTCTCTATTGTCCAACTCATCCTTGGATGTCTCACTTTATTTTACACTGTCTTCTTCTAAAGTATCTTCATATGAAGTTTATTTTCCTCCAAAACTTGAAGTTGACTCTCCTTCCCATTTCTTTTAAACCTATTCAAATCCAAGACCTGTTTTCCTTGATGTAATATTTTATGTCTTGATGAACTTATCCAAGTTCTTTGAGCTATTTTTAAACCCTTTCATATTGATATTAGAGTCCTCTAAATATTATTTTAGTAGTGCCACTTCTTGTGCTAACTTCTCACATTCCAAGATCTTTGCTTCTAACTTATCTTTGAACCTCTTTGCCTTAGCCTTTGATTTTTCTAAATCCTCTATGAGCAATCTTCTCTCTTCATCACATTCTTGAAATTAATTTTCAATTTTAGAGTGTTGCTTCCTTACCTTCTTTACCGTGTTAAGGGCATAAATAAGTTCTCCCTTGAGATCATAAACATTCTTTTTTGAATATTCATCTATTTGTTTACCTTTGTCCACATCTTTATTTTCTTTTGGCTTGTCTTATACATGATCACTTACTTCTTCTTCTAATGCCATTAGAAGATTTTCATTTGGTCTTTCAAGTGCATTCTCATATTCATCATCACTAAAACTATAACCATCCCTTGTACAATCATCTTCAATATGTCTAAAGTTACCATATAGGACTTGAGAATTACTGGAGTCCTTTTCTTAACTTGCTCTTTTTCTTCAATCATAAATAGGACTTCATATCTATCATTGTTTGAAAAACTAGCATCACTATCACTTGAGTACTTACTTGCCTTATCCGCATAGTAGCTCCTCTTTTGTCTTTGAAAGAACTTATTTCCTTGTCTGCTTTTTCCATACATTATTTTCTTTTGGTGCCTATATCTTTTTGATTCCCTATACCTGTGATCCTATTTTTCTTCACCATTGTTGTTCTTGGGTTCTTGAAAATCTGTTGCAAAATATCCATACTTTCCATAATTGAAACACTTAACAGATCTTAGATCTCTGGATATTATGGAATATTTATATTTTCTACCATAATTAGCCTCTTCATTATTGGATGACTCATTACTTGATTCTAACATTTTACCTTCTTGATTGCTTTGAAGGTTGCTTCCTTATGGGGAATAGGACCTGTTGTGGCTGCTCCACAACGTACCCCAAAATTGGGGACCCACCTTTTTTGCATGTGTTCCAAGAAGACCGAAGTGGCCCATAGGCTAAAGATCAAGGAAAAAAGCAAAACACCACAAGGAGAAAAAGTGTCGCGATATCGCGACATGTTGCACTATCGCGGCCAAAAGAGAAAAAGTGTCGCGATATCGCGACATGTTGCAGTTTCACGGCCAAAAGAGAAAAAGTGTCGCGATATCGCGACATGTTGCACTATCGCGGCCAAAAGAGAAAAAGTGTCGCGATATCGCGACATGTTGCATTTCGTGGCCAAAAGAGAAAAAGTGTCGCGATATCGCGACATGTTGCATTTTCATGGCCAAAAGAGAAAAAGTGTCGCGATATCGCGACATGTTGCATTCTGGCAAAAGAGAAAAAGTGTCACGATATCGCGACATGTTGCATTTCACGGCCAAAGAGAAAAAGTGTCGCGATATCGCGACATGTTGCTTTTACGGCCAAACAAGAAAAAGTGTCGCGATATCGCGACATGTTGCATTTTCACGGCCAAACAAGAAAAAGTGTCGCGATATCGCGACATGTTGCATTTTCACGGCCAAAAGAAAAGTGTCGCGATATCGCGACATGTTGCATTTTCACGGCCAAAAGAAAAAGTGTCACGATATCGCGACATGTTGCATTTTCACGGTCAAAAGAGAAAAAGTGTCGCGATATCGCGACATGTTGCATGTTCCAAAGAAAAAAGTGTCACGATATCGCGACATGTTGCATTGTCGCGTAAAAAGTGTCACGATATCGCGACATGTTGCATTTTCGTAAAAGAGAGAAAAAGTGTCACGATATCGCGACATGTTACATTTTCATGGTGAAGGGCCACAAAATGGAAACCAAAGCACATACGCATACAAGGGAAGGTGAAACGAACATCCATTGGAAAATGAAACGAACAGTCAGGGAAGGTGAAACGAACAGCCATCGAAAAATGAAATGAACCGTCATGGAAGGAGAAACAATTTTTTTAGAAGTTTAAATACGCCATTCAAAGAGGCCAGAAGGGGTGGAAACCGTTGCAAGCAGAGTTGCAAAGTTGAAGGCGAGAAGGCCATTCTGGACCTGTTTGAGTTGTTTTTCTTCCATAGACTGGTTTGGGAAAACCAGAAATTCTGCTATTGTAAAATGACATATTTTTAATGCAGAAGTTTTCAGAAATTTGCATCTTGTGGGCAAGAAAGAAGGAGATTTTCTTTGCATGCTATGGATTTAATGTTTATTCTTTCATTTTTTCAGATTTCGAATTTATAGATAATGTTAATGCCATTTTTTTTGGGTTACATTAGGTGAATATTTGAAATCTGAATTTTATTTAGTACCCTAGGAACCAACACTTAGTCTATGGGGATTGTGCTTGTTTTGCAAGTCCAATAGGTTAGGTTGCATGCATGGAGACCTCACATCTTTGGTTTTGTCGAAATAGGATAGCATCATACTGAATGCATTTTATTTTCAGTTTTTGCATTTCATTTTCATTTTTTGCATTTTATTTTTTCCAGAAATTTTAACTTATTTTAAATTTTCAGGCATTAAAATAAACATTTAAAAATTTTCAAAATCCAAAAAAACAATGAACAATCACTAAAGTTTCATGGTGAAATAAACCAACATTGCCCCTTGTTTACAGTTACTTGCAATCACTAAGGTGTTCCAAGCATTTAAATTGAATATCTTTATTTGAGATTACTAATACACATATGCAAATGCTAATACAACGGAGACCTTGGAGAAGTTGTTTGTTTAACTTCTTTGCAAGAGGGGATTTGGAACCCAAATCCTAAAGGAGAGTGTACTTTCACAACTGGGTGAAAATACCACTCAACAGATTGGCGCTAGAAGGAGGGCCCGAATTGTTTTATTTCAGAGTGATTTAAATGCTATAGGGATTTAAATTTTGAATATTTCATGCCCTATTGATTATTATCTTTAGCCCTCTTTTAATAATACAACCTTGTAGTGTTAAAAGGAGGACATGAATTGCTATGCATTGTTCTAACGCTTTTGATTGTTCATACAGGAATAATGTGTTTTGATTTGATTTAAAAAAAAAAAATTGGTCTTGACTAACGAGGTTGTCTCCATGCAATTACTTTCATTCGATTTTAATGGATACACCTCTTGGTTAATGCTTATTCATACTTACTTTATATTTTCTAGTCATTTCATGCTTATTTGTAAGGAATTATTTTGTCTAAAAATGTATTTGTTGTCGGTATTATGCTCTTCACCTCGCGTAATGCGATCTTGTGAATCAAAAAGCCTACAACACTAGGAGTATGCTCTTCACTTGCGCATATGCGATCTGGTGAATCAGAAACTTACATTTTTAGAATACTGCTTTGTCAAGGTTCCTTCTTTCATGACTAACAAATTGATTTTGAAGTTATTCTTTGAATTTCATTAATTGCAGGATTTTCTGTGTGTCACAGGTTTTCTTTGAGGTACTGAGAGTTTTGTCAGGTTCTTGTAGGGTTATCATCATCGATTTTGAATCAAATGGCCCAACCTCCACCACCTCCTTGGTACGGAGCCCATAACATTCCTTTGAATATTGCAGGGGATATTCACGAGATCCCTAAGAATATAGAGAGATTTTTGCCCAAATACAAATCGGATGGCCCAAGGACCGCAGAAGAACATATTCAGGCCTATAGGGATGTTTTGATAAGATTGCAAGTTCAACATGAAGATGTGGCTTGTAGACTCTTCCCCATGAGCCTAGACCAAGTGGCTTACGAATGGTATATTTGCTTACCTACTGGTTCCATTACGTCATGGATGCAAATGGAGGATGCTTTTGTCAACCAATTCAGGTCACCATTAGATCCCACAATCATCTATAATCAGTTCATTACATGCAAAAGAGGCCAGGGTGAGCCAATCCAAACTTTTAATCAGAGATTTCAGAAGTGCTATAATAGAGCAATTCGACATTTTGCCATTGATCCCATGAGTAGCTTTGCAAATATATTTTGGGGCATTGGATCCTATGACGACAATGTTTGCAAGGCGAAATCCTCAAGTTACCACGCTTGCTCTAGCCTACAATGAAGCTATGACCATTGAACAACAAATG
The DNA here is from genome assembly GCA_028583015.1 of Wollemia nobilis. Taxonomy (NCBI): domain Eukaryota; kingdom Viridiplantae; phylum Streptophyta; class Pinopsida; order Araucariales; family Araucariaceae; genus Wollemia; species Wollemia nobilis. The sequence continues at coordinate 2,917,246 of JAQPPZ010000367.1, forward strand.
ACACCACAGGGTTATGGGTTTTCCTAGATGCCTATGGTAGGACAATATGGTCCATATGGTCAAGCTCCTATGATGAATCAGATCATGGCACCACAAATATCAGGCATAAATGCTTTGCCTTATCAACAACCATATTCATCAACACCCGCTTACGCACCCACCCCCCCCCCCCTATCCCAATCCAATTTCGATTCAAAGTGTGAATCCCTACGCAAATCAAGTGGCTCAAAATCCAACTCAAATGTTAAGTCAAGATCTCACCAATTACGCAAATCCTATTGGAACTAGCAATAACATAGCTCAACCAAAAGAGATTTATTCAGAGGTTGAAGAACTCAAAAAGATAATTCACAAATTGAGTAATGATTTGGTTCAAAAATAGAAGTATGAATCCCATGCCCCTCACCCAAATCAAAACTTCAACAATAGAGGGAGACAGTGGAATACGAAGCCAAACAATGGGGGTGTGCCTTCCCCTATTGCTAATCAGATAGATACTTCTGTAGGACCAAGTCACTCTAGTTCCATTCTTAATATTTCTGATTTTGCATGGGAAAAGGGGTGTAGATTGCATAATACAAAGGAGCATAATGAAAGGAATTGTCCCGAAATTGCTAGGTATACCCATTGTCTCCAAGCTCAAGTGGATGATTTGGAACTTGTGCCAAATGAGGGTCCACCCCAACATCAACAAGGAGAGGACAACATTTTGGTGGTGGAAACTCTATATCGTCAAGAGAGTGAGAATGAGGAAGGTGAAGATGAATGGGATGAGAAACATGTTGATGAATCAGAAGATGAAGAAGAAGTACTTGAGCGTCACAACTTGAACTTGGAGGATGATTACTATGATTCATGGAAGAAATGGGAAGAATATTATCAATCTAAATCTTCTAATAAACTTGTTGTGTCAATTAATATGCAGGATAACTCAATTGCTTCCTCACATGAGGATACTATAAATCCTGTACAATTTGAGAAAGTTTTGGAAGAGGAATTCGAATCTCATCAAATTTTGGAACATGATAAGGATTCTACAACCATGAATCAAGAAAGAGAGTCATTTGCTTTAGATTCCTTTGAAGGAAAAGAAATTGAAAATCTTGATCCACTTACTTGTGCTACAATGATTATGCCATTTCAAAATGAGAAAATTACAAAACCTAAATCATTTGGGTTTGATATCATTGATGATCCAATTGAAAATCTCACGTTACCCAAAACAACCCAAGTGATTGATCACGGAAATGTGTTAGTTAACCCACCCCTAGATAGACAAGACTTATGGTTTGAAAGGGATGGACATATTTTCAATTGGGTACCTAAGTTTGGTGCCTTTGATAAACAAGTCATGGAGAAAGAACAAGTGCTACATGATGATGAATGTCATGAGAGAAAAGAGGAATTTTCAAATCCTCTTCAAGTAAGGTCAAATGAAAACATGCCAAAGGTAAAATCTCACCTTTTTGGTTTCACCATGCAAAATTCGAATGAAGGTTTGCCTAATGAATGGTTTGATTCAAATATTATTAATGTTATGGCTTTATTGAATGAAAATGAAAGCTTATTTCTACACCATGAATCAAAGTGCGGAATGGACATCTTAAAGAATAGACATAAAGGAATTGAATATCAATCATTGTCTAATCAATTTGAAAACTTGAAACTCCACCATAGGATTATTAATGAAACTAAATCAAATTGGTATGGTGAGAGGGGCAAGTGGAAGTTTGTTTCTTTGTTTGGTTTGATCTTGTTTTTGTTGGATTCCTACAAAACTTGGTATGCGTATCACGTCATACATCTTTTAAAGAATTCCAATCAGGTTTGGGATCCGGGAAAATGATAATCCAAACTTTTGCACCATCTTGCATTATATTGTACATTTGTATATACTTTTGGTTTTCGTGTTTTGGTTTTGGATTGGATCTCATTTTGGTTTTAAGTTTTGTGTGTTGGTCCTTTGGACACTTTTGGTTTGTCTTGAAAAAAAAAAAAAAAAAAAAAAATGTCAACTTAGGTCCTTATGAATGTTGACTAAGACTAGGAGAATATGAAACATCGGAATTGTATTGCAGAAAGCTCCACGAGTATCGCAAACACATTAAAGAATATCGTTTGGAACTTGTGATGCATGAAGTTGTCAGTTTTACACATTATGGTAAAGTAGGTGATATATACTCCATCCGCATTTCAAAAGGAGCAATGCATTCATATCTCATATTACATTCCACATTGCATATACATTTCATCTCAGTTGCATCTTCATTTCATGTACAATCATTGAAAAGGTGTCGAATCCTCTTAGGGTTATTACATAACATATATTAAAAGGATCCTAAGGTTGGGAACTGATGCCCGAACTATCTTGAACCAAGCACGTTCTACACATATTAAAGAGGATCTTGAGCAAAATGGTCAAAACCATACTTGGAAGAAAAGGTGAGGCGAAAGGAGTATTTCGTGTCTGTCCTATCATGCAACATAATCCTTAAAACAGTGGTTTTTACCACTCCCATAATGCTTAAAGCCTAAAATCGGAGTAGTAAGGATAGGGTCTAATTCTCATCTCGCTTAGGTTGAGAATCCGATTCCCCAAAGCTTCTATTTTATTCCAAAGCAAATATTTTTCATTTCTTTATTAATATTGGATTGGAAGGATCGTACTACATGTCCCTTGCAAGGATGGGTAGTCATCCCCAAGGTCCAAGAAATCAAAAGTAGAGCCAAATCCTGGATTATGGGGTTGATCTCCATCGGGGCTATAGACGCTGACTGGCAGTGGAGTATGCTCATGCGTGGCAACATGTCTTGTCTAAAAACAAGACCACTGACTGCTCAAACGGACAGGCTAGCTTGACAGTTTCATCCATAACAGGTTAAATCATTTTGTTCAAGATGAGGTAATGAACTCCAGATCAGAGTAGTAAGGATAGGGTTAAATTCCCATCTCGCTTAGGTTGGGAATCCTATTCCCCAAAGCTCCGATTTCACTTACACTTGCACATGGGTTCAAGATGGTAGTGACACATAACCAACTTTGGGATCTAGTAAATTAATTCAGTATACATATATTTGGTCCTAAGAGGGTTTGACAGTTTTAATATGTTTGTTCATGATACTAGAAAGTTTGAGCCTTTGCAAAGCAGGTTGTTATATCTCTAACATAGTTGTCATACATCAAATCCTGCACAAATCATTCATAGCCTTGCATACGAATCATAAGTGAAACTGACAATGGAAAGTTGAACGAGTTTCAAATGATAGGGAATGAAGCACATTGCACACACCGAGCTGATGCTTAATAATTCTAATGCTTCATGTATTTCTCGTCTAGTTTCATTCTTGGGATATTTTCTGACGCTTGTATTTGAGTCTGTGTTTTCAGGTTGAGTTCTCACCGAAATGCTCGGGAGCATTTCCCAACAGAGTCGCCATTTGTTGTGGCTGCTCCACAACGTACCCCAAAATTGGGGACCCACATTTTTTGCATGTGTTCCAAGAAGACCGAAGTGGCCCATAGGCTAAAGATCAAGGAAAAAAGCAAAATACCACAAGGAGAAAAAGTGTCGCGATATCGCGACATGTTGCACTATCGCGGCCAAAGAGAAAAAGTGTCGCGATATCGCGACATGTTGCAGTTTCACGACCAAAGGAGAAAAAGTGTCGCGATATCGCGACATGTTGCATTTTCACGGCCAAAAGAGAAAAAGTGTCACGATATCGCGACATGTTGCACTTTCACGGCCAAAAGAGAAAAAGTGTCGCGATATCGCGACATGTTGCATTTTCGCGACCAAAAGAGAAAAAGTGTCGCGATATCGCGACATGTTGCATTTTCGCAGCCAAACAAGAAAAAGTGTCGCGATATCGCGACATGTTGCATTCTGGCCAAAGAGAAAAGTGTCGCGATATCGCGACATGTTGCATTTTCGACCAAACAAGAAAAAGTGTCGCGATATCGCGACATGTTGCATTTTCGCAGCCAAAAAGAAAAAGTGTCACGATATCGCGACATGTTGCATTTTCACGGCCAAAAGAAAAAGTGTCGCGATATCGTGACATGTTGCATTTTCACGGCCAAAGGAGAAAAGTGTCACGATATCGCGACATGTTGCATTGTCACGATCAAAAGAGAAAAAGTGTCGCGATATCGCGACATGTTGCATGGTCAAAAGAGAAAAGTGTCGCGATATCGCGACATGTTGCAATGGTCGCAAAAAAGAAAAAGTGTCGCGATATCGCGACATGTTGCATTGAAAGAGAAAGAGAAAAGTGTCGCGATATCGTGACATGTTACATTTTCACGGTGAAGGGCCACAAAATGGAAACCAAAGCACATACGCATACAAGGGAAGGTGAAACGAATAGGGAAGGTGAAACGAACAACCATCGAAAAATGAAACGAACCGTCATGGAAGGAGAAACAATTTTTTTAGAAGTTTAAATACGCCATTCAAAGAGGCCAGAAGGGGGTGGAAACCGCTGCAAGCAGAGTTGCAGAGTTGAAGGCGAGAAGGCCATTCTGGACCTGTTTGAGTTGTTTTTCTTCCACAGACTGGTTTGGGAAAACCAAAAATTTTGCTATTGTAAAATGACATATTTTTAATGCAGAAGTTTTCAGAAATTTGCATCTTGTGGGCAAGAAAGAAGGAGATTTTCTTTGCATGCTATGGATTTAATGTTTATTCTTTCATTTTTTCAGATTTCGAATTTATAGATAATGTTAATGCCATTTTTTTGGGTTACATTAGGCGAATATTTGAAATCTGAATTTTATTTCGTACCCTAGGAACCAACACTTAGTCTATGGGGATTGTGCTTGTTTTGCAAGTCCAATAGGTTAGGTTGCATGCATGGAGACCTCACATCTTCGGTTTTGTCGAAATAGGATAGCATCATACTGAATGCATTTTATTTTCAGTTTTCTGCATTTCATTTTCATTTTCTGCATTTTATTTTTTTCCAAAAATTTTAACTTATTTTAAATTTTCAAGGCATTAAAATAAACATTTAAAAAATTTCAAAATCCAAAAAAAACAATGAACAATCACTAAAGTTTCATGGTGAAATAAACCAACATTGCCCCTTGTTTAAAGTTACTTGCAATCACTAAGGTGTTCCAAGCATTTAAATTGAATATCTTTATTTGAGATTACTAATACACATATGCAAATGCTAATACAATGGAGACCTTGGAGAAGTTGTTTGTTTAACTTCTTTGCAAGAGGGGATTTGGAACCCAAATCCTAAAGGAGAGTGTACTTTCACAACTGGGTGAAAATACCACTCAACAGGATATTTTGTTCTTATCTCAAAAGTTGTAAGCATACTAAGAAACTTATCTCTTGTCAAAGAATCACCATCCATTGACACTTATATAGTAGAAACATGTTCACTAAATATTTTTGGAAGAGTTCTTAAGACTTTATCACAAACATCTGATTCATCAATATTCATTCCAAGTCCTTGCATATCATTAACAACCTCATCAAATCAAATTATATAAGCACTAATATTTTCCTCATCGTTCATTATTAACACTTCAAATTGTCCTTTGATATTTTGTATCTTTGCTTTCTTGACACTTTTATCTTCTTCATATATACCTTGCAATTTATCCCACATTTCTTTTGCAGTTTTACAATGCATAACTTTCATAGACTCTATTCTACGTAAACCTCTCACAAGTTCATTCATTGATTTTGAATTATAGTGCTATAGAAGCTTACCTTCCTTATCTATAGGAGTATTGACTATGGGATCATATCCAAATTCCACTACTTCCCAAACTTCATTGCCAAGTGCCATTAAGTAGATCTTCATCATCATACTCCAATACATATAGTCACTTCCATAAAATACTGGTGCTAAATTATTTGAGGACACCTCCTTAGGATCCATTGTGTTCTTGTTAGCTTTTAATTCAAGCTATTAAACTCTTATGAAGGAACCTGCTATGATACCAATTGAAAAACACAAGCTTATACTGAGAGGTGGGGTGAACAATATAAGACCACTTTTTACTTTTCTTTCCAAATCAATATTATGCAATGTATAGATAACAATATCAATAGAAGTAATAAAATTAATACACAAATCACCATACACAATAGAGACACAAATTTTAACGTGGTTCACCTAACATGGGTTACATTCACAGAGAAAAATTTTCACTAAATTTTCTCAATCAATCTCTTGGGAATAATTTCCCTATTACAATGTTTATGGACCTCTGTCTAAAGGAGATGCTGATACCCTAAATAAGTCTCATGTATCTCTATCCATAGGAGAACTCCTTCTCCTTTGTTCTAACTGGTGATCCTCTAGAAGACTACTGCCTCCACTACACTAGCTTGTGGATCTCTCTCCACTGAAGACTCTTGTTCCCACTCAGAAGACATGTCCTCACTACCCTAGCTAATGGATCTATATCCACTGGAGACTATCGTCCTTTCTGCTCTGTCACCTCAAAATCTCTGTCTCAAATCTACACTAAACTTAGTCCTTCGATCTAGCATAAATCTGCTCAACAAGTCCACTCAAAACTTGCTCAAATCTACTCAACATGTCCAATCAGAACTTGCTCAAAGCTGCTCAACATGTCCACTCAGAACTTTCTCAAATCTTCTCAACAAGTCCACTTATAAATTGCTCAAATCTATTCAACTAGTCCACTTAGAACTTGCTCAAATTTTCTAAACAAGTCCACTTAGAACTTGCTCAAATATGCTCAATAAGATCACTCAGAACTTGTCCAAATATGCTCAATTAGTCCACACAGAACTTAACCAAATATGATCAACAAGCTCACTCAAAACTTGTCCAAATATGCTCAACAAGCTCACTTAGAACTTGTCCAAATATGCTCAATAAGTCCACACAAAACATAACCAAATCTACTCAAAAATATCACTCAGAACTTGTCTAAATCTGCTCAATAAGTCCATATAGAACTTAACCAAATATGCTCAACAAGCTCACTCAGAACTTGTCCAAATTTGTATTGTAAGCTTCCACAAAAATCTCACACAAAATTAGTCCACAAGTCTTCTCAAAGACTTGCCTCAAATATGCTTAACAATTCCACACAAAACTTGTCCAATATCATAGAAACATAAAGAGAATTTTTAGAGATTAAATATATTCTACACTCAATGCTCAATCATTTTATGAAATTAAAATATAATATAGAATAGTTTGTTTAAAGAACTTGAAAAATCACTTCACACAACCACTTGACTAGGTTCAATCAAATCTACTCAACCAATCACTTGGTGAAACACCCCTTTCTCATAAACCATATTCCAAGCATATATCAATGAACTCAAAATATTTCCAACAATGCTCAACAAAAAATCTCACATAACAATGATACTCATATTATTTTCAAACCCTAGTTCAAGTTCTTTGCATAACAACTCACTTCAACAACAATGCTTATAAATCAATATTCACATAATAATGATACTCATATTATTTTCAAAACCCTAACTCAAGTTCTTCACACAACCAATGGCTTCAAAAACAATGCTTATAAAACATCAACTCTTTATTCTAGAAAACCTTGAAGCATTAACTCAAACACTCTTGAAAAGGAAACCCTAATCAAGTCCTTTTCAATCCAAACTTATTTTCCAAAAAAATAAATCAACCAACTCAACTATGGAAGAATGTGCTCATATATTTTTATTGATGATGAAGGGATCTCATAAATATACCACAACCACAACAACTTCTATGCCAATCTCAAAGAGGTTAGAAGATAAATATTTCTCACAATATAATGTAAATACTCAATTACACCTTATCACTCCACCTTTCAAAAACAACCATCAACATACATAAAATATTTATCCAATAACACCTTATAAATTCTCAACTAAAATAAACTTATCATCCATAAAAAATTAACTCAAACCTCTTTAATTTAATTTAATGGCAAGAGAAACTTTGATAAAAAGAAAAAAAAAACTCTTTATAATTCCAATGATATAAATAACTCATCAATAAAACAACCTCTAATTAATCCTTATTACTCCACAATAATAAAAATAAATTATTAAATCAACAACCTTTCTCAAACCCTTATAACTCAAAAATAATATAAATCAAACACACAACTTTTCACAAACCCTTATTACTCCAAAATAATATAAATCAAACACACAACTTTTCACAAACCCTTATTACTCCACATTATCCTTTAGAAAAACCTTAGGAAAATAATGGATTAATTAACAAAAAATACCTTTGCCTCTTAGTGGGTTTCAAACCCACAATATCTACCTCCACAAGTGCTCTAGCCATGGCTTTGACCGCCGTGTGCTCTAGATGCATAATTAATATCTTAAAGGCTATTTGTCTTCTTTGTCCTTGGCTAGCACACAAAAACAAGGCTCGTGCAAAAAGAACTTCCCTTGGCACTCAAGACACACCAATCCACGCAAATCAATCGCATACTTCTCAACTCCCAACACCTTCACAAAACGTGTGTTGCCAATGGACCACCGTGTCCTTTACGTTTCAAAAAATTTGCTCTCTCCCTTATCTCTTTTACCTGGTGCTAAAGACAAGCAAAATTCTTGTCTTCTTCCTCAATGAATAACAAATGCACAAAAATGTTTCACTATGTCGCATGAAATAACAACATCGAGGGGTAAGTTTCGAATACCTCTTTGGCATTAATTTATACATGAAAACCCCTTTGCTTCTTAGACGTCGATGCTCCCAATTTTGATGACGTCAACGCACACCTTTATAATTTATAAATTATTTAAATTATAACAAATTTAAATTTTATAAATTATTTTTATAAACTTTAGCTTTAAAGAGATTAAAGCCTTCCTTCGGTTTAAACTTAAACCTTTACCTTGTGAATTATTCTGCCACCATGGGTATTTTAAAATATTAATTGCCATATCAATGTGTGAGGAGACTTTTATATCCTGATAATGATTTTAATAAAATCATTTAATCTTACACCATGGATTTACCATAAACCCTCATAAAATATTATTTTGCCAACTTTCTCTTCAACTCTTTGCATTGTTCCTGGTTCTATTGATGGTGTGCTCCATGGTATTAATGATGACTTTTCACCTTAACATCAATGAAAACTAAATGAGCTCAAAATGTCCAACACATAAAAATATAGCTAGTTTGAATGTCACCATCAAGGGATATGAATAAGAAATAAATATTCTTTAGAAAAAAATAAAAGGAATTAAAAAAGAGACCTAGAAAATTTCAAAATGATAGAAGGTAAAGAAGATGCCAATGTGCAAACAGAGGAAACAATACCTTTGGTAGTAGATAAGTTAAAAAGTGGAAAAAGGGATTTGTGTGAATCTATAAAGTCTATTTTGCAGGTTCATGCATGCATTCAAAAGGAATATGTTATTATTTCCATTAAACCTAGTAGTAGATATGTTTTTATTAATATTTCTTTTTCTAAGAGGTTGCAGGTTAAACCAACAAAAATTAAGGACATATAGTTGGAGGGTGAGAATGTTCAGATTTTTGAATATTTGAAGATCACCATGGATAAATATGTTTTACATTCAGATTTTTATGCTATTGAGATGGATGATGAGAATATTGTTCTTGGTTATACTTGGTTATATTCTTTAGTATAGTTAACATTAATGTGTAAAAGAATTTTATAAATTTATGGTACAAGAAAAATATGATAACATTGCAGGATATGTCTCAGCTTAAGGAGCAAGGATCCAAGGAAAAACAAGAATTGGTTGCAGAGAAACAAATTTAAGAAAAAATAGAAGAACTTGAAACAATATCCAAGAAGGTAGTAGCAGAAACATATTCTATGGAAGAAACAAAAACAATTGAGTCCAAGGAATTAATAATAGAAGAGTCTAAGGAAGCTTTGTTAGAAGAGCACAAGGACACACCAAACAAAGAGAACACGAAAGAATAATGTGTAGAAGAATTTAAAACAATGAAACCAAATGTTGAGGAGTTAAATAAGGTAGAACATCAAGTTAAGGTTGCAGCATATCACCATCCACACCACCATGAGAGGCAACAATTCTAGAGGTATAGCTTAAGGCAACAGTCTTATGGTTCTACATGGAATAAAAATGGCAACAACTATGGTAGTTTTTGGAAAAGAAATCATAGTTACTTTGGTTTTCAGAGTGGTGCAATAGCATCAAGGAAAAATAGACCCATCATTTGATTTACCATAATAGGGTAGCAAAATCATGGATCCAACAAAGAAATATTGAATACTCAAGTGGCAAATGCAAACAAGTATGGATGAAAAAGAGTGATATTTATTTCTAGCAGAAATATGCTTCCAACACAGGGAACCAAAGGATTACTTATACAAATTTAAATGGTAGAAGGGAATATCAACATCAATAAATGCCACCACCAATCAAAGTTTCACTCAGATGGATGGATGATCAATATTGGTACCAATTCACAGTAAAGCTCAAAATATCATATTTTTTAGTCTCTTCTTATGTTTTGAGGATGAAACATTTTGTAATGGGGATGGAATGTTAAGTACCCAATATAAGTATTTAATATTATAATATTGTAATTTTAGGTACCCAAGCTAAATTTTTAATATTTTAATATTTAATAAATATTATAATAATATATTAGATGTAATTATCCCATATGCATTGATAACTAGGAGTGGTGGGTAGTTAGGAATTATAAATAGAGGTAAATAATCATGGAGAGGATATGAAGAAAATTATATTGTAGAAGTCTTGGCTCATGGAGTTGAAGATCTTGTGGAGTGGTTTCCTTCCCAAAGGAGCATTGTATGGTGTTGCCCTACCTCAAGGGTTTGCTTATGTTTTGAATACATTGTAGTAATTTCCATATTTGTCTTGTTTTACATTATGTGGATTATTCAATTGTGGCTGTTATTCAATATTTTTGCAAATTGTCAATGATTTATGTGGTTGAGAAAAGGAGGTTCATAAAACACTACATAATTCCATCATTGTATGTGTTGTATGCCAATAGGATTTAACTATCCTTCTCATCTCTGCGATGAGATAGCCATCCCATCAATAGGTCTCTTTCCAAAAATTATTTTGTGGAAACAACATGTTAGTTCCCTTCTCACACTATTGGGATCCAACATGAATAAGGTTCTTCATACTCAAAGTTATCTAAGGATTCCGTAGCCAAAGTTAACTATTATAACAAGTAAGTTTTACTCTATCACAAGCTTACTTTTCCAAGGTAGCATAAATGAAGATACCATCTTCTCATTTGTTTGTGCCTTCATAATCCTTTAGGCATCTACTAGCTACATTCATCAAGATCCTTTATGATGTATTAGAGTAATACTCTAGCATCTACACCATTGAAATATTTCATATATTTATCACTAAAACCTATGAAATCTAATCAACTCATCATAAAATAAACCTTTCTTGTTTAAACAAATGAATACATCCACTCCTAAGTGTTAAATCCAATTATTATAATGTCACAAGGTACTCCTTGGAAGAATTTGTGCCTATTATAATAGATTATTTTATCCTCAACTACTATTGATGTAGTGGCTTACTTAAGAGTTATGTTTTTAAACCATAAGTGAATCCCCCAACACAAGTGCTCATTAATTTCTCACAAATAGATTTGCAAAATAATATTCTTCTATGATAATTTTTATGGAAGCAATACTCCAAAGTGCTTATCTAAACCATAGTTCGAATTATTCCATTTACAATATAAATCCTAAAAGAAAAGACCTTGAAGTATCCATAGAGTTAAAGTTGCACACTTAATTTCTTATCCATGAATATAGAAATCCATATGATTTGACTATCTACTTGGAAAACATAGAGATTTCCTTAACAATACAATCATAATGTACCATAAAAGAGAACATCCCACACATCTTCACAACATTTCATTTATCCTGGGAACCCTCATGGGGAATAAACCCAACTTTGAATCATTTCTTATCTTATTTCATAAAGAGTTAGTTCCTTACATTGAGTTTTGAGACACCCATAATGCCTTATCCCCAACAAAGGAATTCCAAAATTCCTTTTACTTTACATTATGAATGGTTCCTTTATTTCATAAGTATAAATTGGCCCATGCTTTGGTACAAAAGCAGCCCATGACATCTTTCCTATCCTCAAATGATCTCCATACTAACGAAATTACAATGAGAATGCTTCCTTCAATTAATAAAAGTAATTTGGTTCCACATATTGTCCAAGACATCACCTAATTACCTTTTCTACCTTAATAAGAATCCATGATTCTTATGGTATAACAATATGAACCTGCAATTCCATTCATAATAACAATTTGTTTTGAAACATAGAGTTCATATTCCATTAATCTTGACACGTCACAAATTTATTAGAGGAATCCATATAATCACTTTTATTGCAAACATATTTCTATTAAACAAACCCTTAACACTCTATATAATAATATGGTTTTAAAACAAGTTCATTTCCATTAAAAAGAAAATAATAGATTAAAGAGAAAACTATATATTTTCTTAGTAAGCAGAGACTTCATGCCTCCCAGCTATTTTTTTTTCAAACATCTCTAAAATTCAATAATACTTCTTCATATTGCGTATAAGTTGTATTTTCACCATTATATGGTCTAAATTTTATCTAACTACCAATCACACAATTGGAAATAGAACATACGCCAACCATTTTTCTCAAGAACATCCTTTTTGAGAAACAATAATAATCCTTAGCTATTATTAAAAGTTTCAAGGATGAAATAACCTTTCTTGTAGCTAAACATATATTTCATCTCACACAGAACCAAGGGATGACATATGGTATTTTAATCAATATTTTCTCTTATTATCTCAAAATAACTCTAATAACACATCTAGCATCTTTTAGAATTCTTCACCGCTAAGGTAGACATATCAATAGATATACTCTACCCAATTCCATTAGATGGTAAAGTTAAGGTATGGTTGTTGACTAAAAGCACAAGAAAAAGTCCAAAACTCCCTACGTGCCCCTTCATCCTCTATCACAAGTCCTATGAAACGTCTAAATACATCAACCATTAGTTAATGATAGGCCAAAGGAATTTATATTTAAACTTGAGACTAAATACAATGGCCTTCGATTATCCACTATCCAATGTTTCTTTAACACAGAATCCATCAATGCTCACTATTCTACTATTCAAACACAAGATATGCAAGTAAACTAGAATAAATAAGTTTACAATAGACCAATATCTTACACAACGATAAAATTCTCAAAATTATTAGGTTTAGCCACACTATCCAAGTTGCATAATTAAGGAATAGTCTTAAGTATGATAGGTAAACATTTAGAGTGCATCTCGCAAAATATTTTTAACAATTCTTAAATACTTGCACCAACAAAGCTAGCAACTTTGCTATTATCATTTTAACAAATATTTCTAGAAAGAACGAACATCCAAAAATGCAATGATATGCATTCTCCAAAATATAATTCTACTAGAATCAAATCCTCTATCCATTTTCATACCATGGCTATCAACAACCGAGAGGTGCAAGCACAATACATTACATTACTAAAGGAAGGTTTGAGTCAAACAAAACTTTACATTGAACAAAAAAACCCAAAATAAATTGTAACCTTTTTTTTTTAATAATCAAAGTGTTTTCCAGATCATAATAATAACTCTCTATTTGGTACTCACGTGATTATTTTTGGCAAAATTCTTTCAAACTGATGAAACTTGATTTACTAGTTTGTTGGTCTTTTTATTTTTTCCTTCAACATCTCCTATATCCTTTAATCGAAGTGTGTAACCAACCTCTCCCTCCATATATAGAGGAATAACTATTCCCCTCATCCAAAATTGCTAGCAATAATGAGGGTTTGTGGTATCTTCCTCCAGTACACATGTTTCTTTCTTCCTTCGAATGTCATGAAGATAAAACAAATAAAAGAACACCTTATGATTGCATTGACACATATATGATTATACATATATTCATAAGTCTTATCAAAGTTCTTAACCAAAATTTCTCAAAACATTCATTTTTGATTGTCGACCTAGCAAAAAATTCCATCATGAAGAAAGATAGTCTTTCAATCAACTAAACCAAGTCATTAAGTCCTTAATTACCTGATGAATTTTCTTAAACCACATATAAAAATATTTTATTTGGTCACTCAAAACAAACAATATTTCTTACTCAAGCAACATTTATGAAAATCTTATTCCTTAATAAATACAAGTAAAAATGATTATATTTTTTACATCAAAACAACAATTCCAATGATAAGATAAATTCCCTTATATCAAACTTCATCCAAAATAATATTTTTAAGCAGCAAACAAGTTTCAACTAAAATTAAAATATTTACCTCTTAGAGTATATGTCTCGTGTAGCTAATCATGAAATAGTCTATCATTCCAACAATAAAATAATCTAGAAAAACATGAGTCCATCCAATGAAAAGTCTACTAAGGAAGGGTCATGACATCCTACCCCTTTAGGCTTAACACAATCCTCTATGTTTCATCATAGTTCAAACATAAAACAATAATTACAAAACATTCTCAAATAGAAACAAAAAGTGTCTCTGCATATCTACCACTTTCTCCCAAGTAGCATTTCTCTCGGAGTAGCGGTCCCATTGGACCTTGCATTGCTCCAAGTTCCCTTTCCTCATCGATTTGGAATGGAACTCAAGGATATTTATTGGACGCACCTCTATACCCTTTGGTTTTGCCATCTACAATTTAGAAAATTCCATCACATGATTAGAATAACAATATATTTTCTAAGCAAGGATATATGAAAGGTGTCATGAATCTTCAAAAAATTGGGTGGTAGGGTGAGTCTATATGCCATAAGACTAATATTCTCTATAATTTTGAAGGGTCCAATAAAATGAGGATCTATTTTTGTGGACTTAATAGCACTCTTCCTTGGTCTCACCCTCAAAAACACTCTATCACCTATTGAAAACTCTCTTGGTGACCTCTTAAGATTGGCATAACATTTTTAGCATGATCCATAGCTTCCTTAAGCCTCTCTATGATCATCCTTAACTATTTCTCCATTTCCCTAACCATGTCTAGCCCAAGCACAACCCGATCCTCTAGATTATCCCATGAAAAATGTGTCCTACACCTTCTACCATACAAAGCTTCAAATGGAGCCATGCCTAAGGTCATGTGGTGATCATTGTTATAAGAAAATTCTACCATGTGCAAGAAAGTCTTCCTAGTGAGATCTTCTAATCCATATAATACATGCAAAGCATGTCCTCCAACACCTAGTTCACCCTTTCTATTTTCCCATTAATTTTTGGGTGATATGCAAAACTAATATTTAACCTGGTACCTATGGCATGGTGTAGAGCTTGCCAAAACTCATATGTAAATCTTGAGTCCCTATCTAAAATGATCACCTTCAAGAAACCATGAAGCCTAAATATCTCTTTGGAAAATCTATTAGCCACAACCACGACATCATACTTGGTATTCTTGGGTATAAAATGTGCAACCTTGGTCAATATATCAACCACAACAAAGATTGCATCATGTTAGAACCTAGTTTTTGGTAAACCTACAATGAAGTCCATTGAAATCACCTACCATTTTTACATAGGTATATCATGAGGATATAATAGTCCTACAAGGTGTCTATGTTCAACCTTAACCTTCTAGTATTCAAGGCACTAGGCAAAAAATTCAGTGATGTCCCTCTTCATTCCTAGCTAGTAGAAAGTTTTCTTCATATTTTCTCTCATCTTTGCTCCCCTTGGATGAGACGAAGTAAGGAGATCTATGTGTTTCATTCATGATCATTTTTCTTAGATCACCAACTCAAGAATTATTACCCTATCCTTGAAGCATAAGAAACCATCATTGAAGCCAAAATATTTGTTCTCCTCGAGTTTCCTTTCCATCTTTGCCCAAATTTGGTTGTAAAATGCATCCCGATGTTTCATTTTTCTGAATTGATCCATCAATTCTACATGGATGTGGGTTAAAGTAGCAATATATCTTATTCTAGTTAGAGCATCGACACCCTTGTTTTCTATTCCTTTTATGTATTCAATCCCAAAATCATATTCAGTAAGAAACTCCATCTATCTTCTTTCCTTGGCATTAAGAAAAGATTGAGTAAATATATATTTCAAACTTTGATGGTCGATCCTCAATTCAAAGGGTATTCCCACTAGGTAATATCACCAAATTTTGAGAGTGTACACCACTGCTACCAATTCTAAGTCATGAGTAGTGTAGTTGACCTCATGTTTCTTAAGATTCCTTGAGCCATAAGCTACAATTGCTCCATCTTGTGATAAAACTCCTCCCAAAACTTCTAATGATGCATTTATACAAACTAGAAAAACTACCTCGAGGGTCTGGAATATTTAGTATGGGAGCTATAGTGAGTTTTTATTTGAGCAGTTTAAAAGTTGCCTCACATTTTTCTATCCACTTGAACTCCTTTCCCTTCCTTTGAAGGTTAGTTATTGTAGCTACTATCTTGGAGTAATATTTCACATAGAATCTATAATATCCAATCAAACCCATGAAGCTCCACACTTCAGTCACATTTGTAGGTGCTAGACCAATTCAATATAGCCTCAATATTTTTGGGATCCACCACTATCCCTTCAGATGATATTATATGTCCTAAGTATTTTACTTCTAAAGCATAGAAGTCACACTTAGATAGATTTCCATATAGTTAATTCTTCCTTAGTAGCTCCAACATAATTCCAAGATGTCTATCGTGTTCCATCTTATTATGAGAATAAACTAAAATATCATCTAAAAAAATGAGGACAAATCGATCTAGATGCTTTCTAAAAACACTATTCATCAAGTTCATGAATGTTGTTGGAGCATTCATCAAGACAAAAGGAAAAATTGTAAACTCGTAGTATCCCATACCGAGTTTTAAATGCTATCTTATGGGTGTCCTCCTTGTGGATTCTCAATTGATGATATCTAGATTTTAGATCAATCTTTGAGAAAATGGTGGCATCCCTTAGCTAATAGAAAATATCTTCAATTCTAGGTAGAGGATACCTATTTTTAATGGTTGCCTTGTTGAGCATTCTATAATCTATGCACAATCTCAAGGAACCATCATTTTTCTTAACAAACAACATTGGTGCACCCCATGGTGACACACTCGATCTAATTAATCCCTTCTCTAGAAACCCTTGTAGCTGCACTTTTAGCTCTTGCATATTTATGAGATTCATTCTATAAAGAGCCCTATGAATAGGCTCAATCCCGGGTTTAAGCTCAATTATGAAATCAAACTCACATCTTGGTGGTAATCTAGGTAAATCCTCTAGAAATACATCCCTAAACTCCTGAAGTATTAGGTGTTTCTCAAACACATCTTCCTTCTTTTCCTTTTCAATTTTATTTATCTTAACTACATAAATTGTTCCTCCCCTTTTTATGGCCTTCTTAAGTTGCATTGCTAAGAGGATATAGGATTGAAAAACCCCTTGTAGGCTATACACCCTCTATATTTTCCTACCATCTTCAAAATACTCAATCTATCATGGAAATTGATCACAACCTTATGTGCTTGTAACCAATCCATTTCTAAGACAATATCAAAAGCATGTAGCAATGCTACATAAAGACATCCAATGGTCGTACCACTAGGTAAGGTTATTTCTGTCATAGGGTAACATTGATCTATAGAGTAGGTTTATCCTAAACCATACTCGACCTTCCACCCATGTGCCAAGATTCCTAGCCTTTCTGGTATATCCTTAATCAAATTAGTAGAAACAAAGCTATATGTAGCTCCACTATCTATCAAAATTTTAACATTTCTACCAAAAATATTACCCTTTATAAGCAAAGGAGTGGCTTGCCCTTCTAGATTTTGACTCCCTATCACTACATAAATATTGTGGGTAGGTTCCTTGTGTGCAAGTTCTTTGTAAGTGGGTTATTTTCCTTTCAAACTCGATCCTACTCTGAGTGGGTAATTGTTGGTGTAATGTGGACCTCCATAATCAAAGCATCCAATCCTTTAGGACTTGGATGTGTTTTCTACTTATGTTCCTCTACTTTCACTACTAATGGAGGGTTGGGCTATCCTTGCGATGGTGGCTTGTTATTATTGTTGTTTTGATTGTTAGAATTGTTGTTATTTCCCTAAAAATTCTTCCTAAATGTTTTTTGTTTCCTATCATTTCTTTTATCCTACCCTTGGGAGATTTTATTAGTCTATTCTCTCTCCCATTTCATGAAACATGCACTATTTCTTTTCTTGAGTGCCTAGTTGTCCTTCTTGAAAGCTCCTTCATAATCAAAATAGGGCTTAAGATAAGTCTCAACTTTCCTGGCCAAGTCATAGGCCTTCTGAAGAGTATTAGGCTCTTGCATGTTCACTTCATGCCCTATTCTAGGATCATCTCCTAATATGAATTTATGAATCTTCATATTCTCATTATACGCAGGCACATACTTCAACAACTTAACAAATTTTTGGTAATAAGCCTCCACTATATTATTTCCCTACCAAATATTGGTGAATTCTTCAAATTTATTGGTATAGAAATGCTTCATGAGGAACCTCTCTTTAAAGGTTACCACAAAGTCTTCCAATTTTAGATCAAATGTTGCCTTAATTCCTCTTTTTGTACTAAAAGTCTCCCACCAATCTAGTCCAACACCCTGTAAATGTAAGGTGGCATAGGACGTTCGGGTTCCAGTGGAGTAATTATTCATATTGTAAAAGGTTTCCAACTCCTTCAACCAAGCTTCGAATGCATCACCACCTTCCTCTCCATTAAACTTGGAGGATTTTACATGTTTCAAATCATTTACCCATTTATGCTTCTAACTATTTCCTTGCTTGTTGTGCCTCTATAAGAGGTTCATTAGCTTATCTATTCCTAGATCTCCCAACCTATGAATCTTGATTCACTATGGATTCCAACAATTGCTTTTGTGTTTCCATTTGTTCATGAAGTAAAGCAACTATTACAGTGAGATCTTCCCTCTCGTTATTAGGATTGTTTGAACCTACATCTAGAGTTCTGACCTCAAAATTAGTTCATTGTGTCTACCTTGTTTATGGGGTAGCACTCCCTCTCCTCCTCTTTGGTGGCATTATCCCTAGCCACATACATGAGAAATAGTAGGAATTAGGTCACAATTACATTCTTGAATTGCTCCTCCTACTAACTAAATACCTAGTTATCTTAACTAGACCTATGGGGTTAATTTTTAGAAGATACTCTATTCATGAAAAATATAGCCTTACATGGGTATGTATCCTAATACACACCACCATATAATATTATGCAAGGAAGCTTATATCCCTATGACCAAGTGCTATGATACCAAATGTCACATCCCAAAAATTCCATTCCAATAGTGAGCTTATTTTTTTCCTAACTTATTAAGGATTGATCTTCATATTTTATCAAGGAATGATCCTAATTTTTAACAAAAAAATCTTAGGTAATCCTAACTACAATATATGCTCACCCCAATTCAATTTTCCATGTAAAACCTTCTTCAAGGCACATCCATCCCTACATCTTACATATGTCTGTCTATGTAAGTGTACTAGGTGTAAATTATTTATTTAAAATCTATCTTTATCATTATTACCAATGAGATAGCTTACCCCCCCTTTCATCCTATCAAAAGGATCATGATAACCACCACAAACTACATAGGTCCATCAATGTATATGTTGTATGCGAATAGGATTTGACTATCCTTCTCATCTTTGCGATGAGCTAGCCATACCATCAATAGGTATTTTTCCAAAATTTATTTAATTTATTTCATGGAAACATGTTAGTTCCCTTCTCCAACTATTGATATCCAACATGGATAAGGTTCTTCATAATCAAAGTTATCTAAGGATTTTGTAGCAAAATTTAACTATTATAACAAGTAAGTTTTACTCTGTCACAAGCTAAATTTTCTAAGGTAGCATAAATGAAGCTACCATATTCTCATTTGTTTGAGCCTTCATAATCCTTTAGGCATTTACTAGCTACATTAATCAAGATCCTTTATGATGTGTTAGAGTAATACTCTAGCATCTACTCCATTGAAAGGTTTCATATATTTATCACTAAACCCTAGGAAATCTAATGAGATCATCCTAAAATAAACCTCTTTTTTTTTAAACAAAATAATACATCCACTCCTATGTGTTAAATCCAATTATCATAATGTCACAAGGTACTCCTTGGAAGAATTTGTGCCTATTATAATAGATTATATTATCCTGAAATACTATTAATGTAGTGGCTTACTTAAGAGTGATGTTTTTAAACCATATGTGAATACCCCAACACAAGTGCTCGTTAATTGCTCACAAATATATTTGCAAAATAATATTATTCTATTATAATTTTTATGAAAGCAATACTCCAAAGTGCTTATCTAAACCATAGTATGAATTATTCTATTTACAATATAAAGCCTAAAAGACCTTGAAGTATCCATAGAGCTAAAGTTGTGCATTTAATTTCTTATCCATGAATATAGAAATCCATAATGATTTAACTATATACATGGAAACATAGATATTTCCTTAACAATACAATCATAATGTACCATAAAAGAGAACATCCCAAGCATATTCACAACATTTCATTTATCCTAGGAACCCTCATGGGGAAAAACCCAACTTTGAATTATTTTTTATATTATTTCATAAATAGTTAGTTCCTTACATTGAGTTTTAAGACACCCATAATGCCTTATCCCCAACTAAGAAATTCCAAAATTTCTTTGACTTTACATTATGAATGGTTTCTTTATTTCATAAGTATGAATTGGCCCATGCTTTGGAACAAAATCAACCCATGGAACCTTTCCTATCCTCAAAGGAACTCCATACTACTTATGAAATTATAATGTAAATGCTTCCTTCAATTAGTAAAAGTTATTAGGTTCTGCATATTGTCCAAGGCATCACCTAAAAACATTTTATACCTTCATAAGAATCCATGTTTATTATGGTATAACAATATGAACCTGCAAATCCATTCATAATAGCAATATATTTCTAAACATAGAATTCATCTTCCATTAATCTTAACACATTGTAAATTTATTAGATAAATCCACATAATCACTTTTAATGCAAATATATTTCTATTAAACAAACACTCAACACTCTCTCTAATAAATTTGGATTTAAAACTAGTGTCTTTCTATAAAAAATCAAATAATAGCTTAAAGATAAAACTATTTATTTTCTTAATAAGAAGAGACATTCCATGCCACCCAACTAAGTTTTTTTTCAAACATATCTAAAACTCAACAATACTTCTTTGTATTGCATATAAGTTGTATTTCCACCATTATATGATCTAAATTTTAACTAAATACTAATCATGCAATTGGAAATAGAACATACATCAATTGTTTTTCTCAGGAGCATTATTTTTGAGAAATGATAAAAGTCCTTAGTTATTATTAAAAGTTTCATGGATGAAATAACCTTTCCTATGGCTAGACATATATTTCATATCATATAGACCAAATATCGACATATGGTAGTTTAATAAAGATTTTCTATTATTATATCAAAATAACACTAATAACACAACTAGCACCATTTAGATTTCTTCACCACTAAGGCGGGTATATCAATAGACATACTCTATCCATTTTCATTATATGGTAAAGTTAAGGTCTAGTTATTGACTTAAAGTTCAGGAAAATTCCAAAATTCCTACGTACCCCTTCGTCCTCTATCACAAGTTTGATGAAACGTCTAAATATGTCAACCATTAGTTAATACTAGACCAAAGAAATTTATAATTAAATCTGATACTAAACACAATGACCTTTGTTTATCCACTGTTCAAGGTTTCCTTAACATAGAATCCATCACTACTCACTATTATCCTATCCAAACACAAGCTATGCAAGTAAACTAGAAATCATCCTTTAAGTTTTATGGGCCTTAAAGTATATTCCCTATGTTATGGTCAAGTTATCCTATACCAATGAGGGTATAGGAAATGTGGGGAGACCAATAGTCATTTCTAAATAGTGATATTTAGAAAGGTGAATCCTAAAAATACAGGATGTTGTCCACTCCTATCCACTCTAGTGTCATCTACAATAATATTGAACTCAAAATGTGGTTATGACTTGTAAATGCTAAAAACTATTAGGATCCATTTTGTGAACCTTGCTTGTGAAAATAAAAGTCTCTCTTGGGTTGTTTTTTGTGAGTTGTTACATAACTCTAATGATATGTTAAAGTCATATGGCAAGTTGAGTTTCTTGAGGTAAGAAATTATGAAGTCTCTCTAGTAGTTGCATGTGCCCTGGTAGTAAAAATATTTTTGAATCTTTGGTTTGTAGGATTCCACATGGCAAGATCATTTTCTACCTTTAACGTCTTCCTAATATCATATTCATGGATATAGAATGACTCCTCACTCCACTATAGGGGTTTGAAGCTTCTTCCAAAGAGGTCACATATTTAACACATGTTTCTGCTAAATTTTGGTAGCTTCAAACCTAAGGTACCAAGTTCATAGCCATCCCCAATGTATAGACTTAACTGACCCTCCATGAGTTAGTTTTGGGGCCTACGTTGTATCTTCTCAATATTGTAGCATGAGTGGAGTATTCCCATTGAGGGGGTAGAATGAGAGATTTTGGAATGTTTTGAAAGGATTTTGACTCAATTTTGGATAATAATACAATTGCACTATTACAATTATACAACTCCTAAAATGTTCAATTACTAACTATATGGTTACAAAACATTCAATTGTATGGTTACAACCATACAATGATACTAATTGTATGATTTACCAAAACTTACAATAGGCCAAAACCATGCAATTGGTAATAAATTGGTTTTATCAATCAAACTTGCAATTCCCACTTGGTAATCATTGATCTCACTCTGGAAAGTTAAAAAATATTAAAATCCAATATAAATAATAATTTATGGCCAATTGTATGGTTAGGTAAATTAAATGTATGGTTTCAGTAATCCATCTCTATAGTTTATTATACAATTTCCAATCTTCATTGTAATGTCTCAAGATTGAACATAGTTTAGAATCATATTTTACCATAAAAATATTTACCAATTAAGCAATCCATTATGCACACATGCAAGTGTAGATCTAACTCCAAATCCAATAATCAATATTTACATTTACCTATAAATCATACAACATCACAAAAATATACCATGCACAATTTGTAATATGGAATTATAAATGATTCTCCATCAACATGTTTGCATATTCATTTTGTACACAAATACCAACTACCAAAAAATCATTACACATAAATGAACACAAAGTTTCCTTTATTTACATAGCACAAGTTCTCCATGGACAATGTCATAAATACAATACTGCATAGAAATGTATAGTTCATACACAACCTATAACATATATGAGTAATCCTGAATCATTACCCATGAACAATTACTAAAAAATAATACTCTCTATGGATAACCGGGAACAATCACTATCCACTATTACCAATTGTACTGCTCCAAATTTTTTGCACCCTTACCTTCAGGCTATAGGATCCATGCTTGGAAGGGGGATGTGAGAAGGATGGGACAATACCTCGGACTGAGAGGCCCTTTGGAGGTCGCCTCTCTCGGGGGAGGGGTATAAGGGTGAATTTTCGACGGATGGTAGGGTTCACCAAGAAACTTTGAGTGGCATTTTCTATGCCTAGGTTGATAATGGTTTTGATGTGTTCATTTTATACTCGATCATTCATAGTCCTAGGTTGGCCAAAATGAATCTAAGCTATTCTATATGAAAATACCGATTTATATGAATACAAAAAGCAGGAATGAATCCTAAATGTAAGGAATATGTTAAATGGAAAAGACTACACCTGATTTCGGATGTCTGATGAAGATTCTAAAGCTTTTAGGAGTCCAGATCATTTGCAATTGTATAGAATCATCCCAGATCACATGCGATCATATGAGATCAGACAAGATCATCGTCGATCTGATGAATTCATTAGCCGAATTCGTCAGAAACCTGCAATCACAGAAACAGACACCAAAACCCAAAAATGCTACTGCAAGAATAATACAAAATGATAGAAATGATAGTATAAATACCTAACTGATAAATCTGGATAGCAGATTAAAGGAAATGCATTTTTTTAATAACTTATTTTAACTTTATCATGCATTTATGTTAAAATGAGGTGAACTCCAGGATGTAGAATGAAAATAATCAAGCTAATGCATAATAAAATAAATAAGGAAGATGAGAAATGCAAACTCAGGGCTCTGATTGCCCCCAATACAAACTTTAGTCGAGATCACCTCCAATCATACGTGATATTCACCAATCTATGACAGGATCATTCAAAATCATTTGGAATTGCCTACTATGATCTGAGCTTCCTCCAGCTAAAGCACAGTGAAAATATGCAATGAAAACTTAAAACTACGAGTGCAAAGCTAAATGGTAGGGAAAATCAACCAGGGAAAGAGTTAGGAGGAGATCCAGGCAGGGGATCCAGGGAGTTAGGGGGATAAACTAAGAAAATCCTAGTTTATATAGGATTAGGGGGAGGTTAGGAGGTTGGGGATAATCCCAATCTGGGAGATCTCCAACGGAGGAATCTCCAACTGTGCAGACACGCTTCTACCCAAGTTGGAGAGGCTATTGAAACAAAAGCTAATTATGAAAATTTAGTTTTGGGATGAAATCTTCTAGACGTCGTGTTCTAGATGAATTCGTCTAATCTAGGGTGATTTCGTTTGATCGGCGATGATATCGTCCAACGGTTAAAACAACTCCTAAAAATGGTGCAAAAAATGGGGTGAGCAGTTAATGGGCGATTTCGAGGTTAAAATTTAAATTTTTATCTTTTTACTAAGGGTTTAACTGCACCAATTTTAGGGTGCTACATTTTTCCCCCTCTTTAGAAAATTTTCCAAAGAAAATGCGTTAAAGACGAGTTCTTCCTGCTTTACGAAAAAGCAAAAAATTATTTCATTTTTTAGACGATGATTCTATGTCGAATTGTACGACTGCTTACTATGGTGCCCCCTCCATGTTTTACCCAAATCGAACATTTGAGGTAAAACCGTGGAAAAGCAAAATTAAATTTAAAAAAAGGTGTTTTTAAATAAAATTTAAAAAAATAGGGTAAAACCCTAATTCATTGTTACTGTCCACTTTTGCTGCATCAGAGCTCTATAGGCAAAATGGTGGAAATGACACACAGATCGACAGAGGTCCAACGCGGGTTGCGGATAAGGATCTAAACCTGACATATTATGTTTTTAATTTGATTTGTGTGTTTTTTAATTGAAATTTTGATCTTTTTTGGGGCATTGTGGCCGTTTTTAGGCTGTCGATGATGTCAGGAAGAAATTGTCCCTAGATCGCCGATTTCTTCTAGGGGTGAAATCGACGAAATATGGGCGATCCCGTCCAACAAGGGGCGATCCCCAAGTTGAGAAATAGGAGGTGATTTCATCCTACCAAGGACGATTTGAATCAATTTAGGACGATATCATCCAATAATGGATGATATCATTTATTATAATATGAAATTGATTTAAGTTATTTTAATGATTATCTATTAATGATTTTTGTTGTTTTATTGTTTATTTTGCAGAGGGGATTACTAAAAAGTTGGGAGTGGAAATACGGGGGACTCAGAGATGATGTAGCCGCACTCGACCAGGAAGAGTGAGACTAAATAGCGGAGGTTGGGCTACAACATGTGGAGAGATGCCATAAATACCTACAAACATGGGGCTACTAACAACCCTAGCAGAGAGGTGGTATCCGAGGTCGTCCTGCTTTCGGCTATCGATAGGGGAGATGGCTCCCACTCTAGAGGATGTATGGAGGATCTTGAGGATCCCCATACAAGGGTAGTTGATGACTCCTACAACCAATCAGGGGCATGCCATGATGTTCCTGTGCGAAGACCCTAGCTTCGCCCTAGAGAAGGGCGGGGTGAACATCGAGACATTGAGGTAGATGCCTAGGGCATCTCGATTGACTCAAGTTTTGGAAGGGGTAGTGGGTGGCCTACTGCTATGCCACCAGTGTAGATGTAGATTAGCATGGTTGCTCTTAGATGTGGTGTGCAATATGAGATACCACAACTATAGGTTTCCTTGGGGCAGCTTTGTACTATGCCACTTGTATAGGATCCTGTACGGGGTCGTATACAAGGGAGGTTGATGTCTAGTACTGACATTGCTACTACAGGTTTGGTGTTGGGAGCACATTGCAATGCAAAGGCTGGTAGGGCTTCCACTGATAGGGGTTGACAAGGAGAGACCTCAGGTTTTCTATTGGTGGATCCAGAGAGGGTCACAACGACGAATAGATCTACCGATGTCTCGAAGGTTTGCTAGATGACCTCATTCTTGACTAGATCACCTGGAGGCCATGGAGAGAGTATCTAGGGTGGGGAGAGGATGGACAGGAGTTGGCTCGCATTAGGTGAGTCTTCTGGCTGAGGATGGAGTGGGGAGAGGTAGAGCTCCATCGCTATGATTGAGTTTTGAGGCAGTTCGGTCTACAGTAGGGGATCCCTTCTCTTAGAGACTACGAGTACTCCTGGACTATCTGGGATAATACTACACTGAGTGGGGCTCCAGATATGCAATTATTCTAGAGTCAGGACGTTGATGATGGCCCCATTTATTTGATGGATGGGGATGATGTTGGAGTTACAAATCGATATGATACCTAGTATGTAGGCATCCACCCTCATCAGATGACGAGGGCATAGGGTCTGATGCACATTGTGGTGCGATAGATGGGGAGGCAGTGCTAGGCTGCCATCAATGCAATGAGGGGTTATAGAGGGAGGAAGCAATGATGGTCTCCTCAGGAGAGATATCAGAGAGTGCCACGGGCTTCGAAGATATCGCAACATCCAGAGAGGAGGGAAGATGGACTCCCTTCTTAGTAGATGGATAGGCCACCATCACCTGATAAGGGCAAGGGTGTCGAGGTGGGGGAGAGCAGTGAGATGGTGGCTATCTGGGTTGAGAATGCCTACCTTCAGGCTCAGGTGCAGACACTAGAGGATGAGGCTACACAACTCAGGGCTCAGAGCAGAGGGGCAAGCACTCGAGATCTGGTGCAGTCTATTGCTCAAACCATGTTCTACCAAGGATTGTACTATCACATGGTTCCAAAGAACTAGAGGATATCACTGCCAACCCCCATTATGAAGCCAGTCACGATGGGGTCATCGAGGACATCCTCACAATCGACGGTGAGGACCCACAATACAACATAGACCTCTGTGGGACCACCTCCTCCATGCTAGGGCAGGAGAGGAGATGAGGCTGAGAGCTCGAGGGCTTTTTGAGACTAGCTGCTCTAGACTATAAACTATATATTTTTGAGAGGATTGAGTATGCCAGGGTATGGATTGTGGCATACCAATCCAGTTTTGATATGATGTACATATATTATATATATATATATATATATATATATGATCTTTTGTGATATGACTTGTCCATATGTTTTATGATGCTTTAAATTTTGAATTGTTGATTGATTATTCATGTAATTATGTCGTTGGAAATAGTATAATTTTATGTCATGCTATAAAATTTAAATGAAATAATCTGATGTAAACAAATTGGTTGTTTGTGGTATGATTTGATGAAAAATAAAGGGACTTCTAACAATAATTTCAAAGGACATTATCGATGTTATAGACAATTTCATGGAGTCACTGCTCGCTAGGTCGTCAAGCTAACCCTAGTATAGAAATATTGCTAAAAGTAAAAGAGTGCTTAAGAGACTGTCTTAAGAATTTGTGTTGTGATGATGAAAAATGATGATGGTGATGATTTGTTTTTAGATTTTCATGAAAATATTATGCATGAAATATTAAAAATATGATTTTTCTAGGCATAAAATTCCTAAGTGTGATAATATTTTAAACAATTCCCTAGGAATTATACCATCGTTGCAAAATTAAATGTTGACATAATGAAATAGAAAAAGTTGTTTGTTCTTTTTAAAGCACAATTGTGTAACATAATGATTTAAGCCATATGTTTTTATGAATTAAAATGAATGGAAAATAAAATTGTTAGTCTCACAATGACACTGAGAGGGGGGGGTGAATCAGTGTAGCTCTTAACTTAAATATTCAATTCTTAATGCCTAAACAAAAAAATCTTAAAACTCAATAAAGCAAATATACCAAAATAGCATCACACAACAAAAGATATACCGAGGTTCACCAGTTTTGGCTACTCCTCAAAATTAACTGTTTGGACTCCCATCCAAATCTAGCCTTTACAAAATACCAATTTTACAATCAATTTACCAACACCCACTGGAAGGAGCACCAACCCCTGATTTATTTGCAACAACAGAAAGGAGCACCAACCCCTGTTTTATCTGCACCAATAGAAAGGAGCACCAACCCCCCGATTTACCGAAGACAACCGGAAGGAGCACCAACCCCTGATTTACCAGCACCAACTGGAAGGAGCACCAACCCCTGATGCCAAGCACCAACTTGGACTTCTATTCTAAAACTAGAATATTGACATAAATATGCCTTCACTTTTACAAGACCCTGACTAGTCTATTGCTTTCTCAACATTGCCCACTCTTCATACAACACACATCCTGCTCGCTCTCCTCTTGCTCTCTTCGTAATATTAAATCCACCTCGCTTTAATCCCGAGTGCTTTCACACTTTTTTAGCAGCTCGTAATTCTCTGCGCAGACATCCTTTTATAACCATATTATCTCTTTGTAACTCCAGTTGTAACCCCTTTCATTTCTCATGCGCCACTTATCAGTTGTAACGCCTTCTAATTGTAACTCCTTTTGTATATATATAGGGTAGGCTTTTTGTCAAACACGTTACATGTTACAAATTGACACATATACCCCTACCATGACTATTTGTCTTCTTAGACATGACTGTTCATATTCTTTTCTGTGCATGCATGCATTTTCGATTCTATTTTTACGACTGTTCTATTTCTCCTTCGACTGTTCTTATATTAGTTGCATGATTTTATTTTGTAACGACCCCTGTAACTGCTGTATAACTTCAGTTAACGGTCACATATCTTATTTTTATTGGGTTCTCTTCTTAGCTCATGAAAATACATGTCATGATATTGCGAGACTTTCACCTCCTTACTTCTTTTGTTTGCTTGCACCTGTGAAAACACATGTCGTGATATCGCAACACTTTTGCCTCCTTGCTTCTTCTGTTTGCTTGTACTCGTGAAAACACATGTCATGATATCATGACACTTTCACATCCGTACTCTTACTTTTTACTTTTGTCATGATATCGTGACACTTTTTCCTTCTTACTTTCTCTCTCCTCCTAGAGTCGCGAAAATGCGACATGTTGCGATATCGTGACACTTTTTCTTCTCGGCCTTCCTGCTCTTTTTAGGTCGCAAAAATGCGATATGTTGCGATATCGTGACATTTTTTCCTCGCATTTTCTCTTCGCTTCGGAATGTGAAAATGCAACATGTCGCGATATCATGACACTTTTTCCTCCTTGCATTTTCTCTTCGCTTCGGACCGTGAAAATGCAACATGTCGCGATATCGCGACACTTTTTCCTCCTTGCATTTTCTCTTTGCTTCGGACCACGAAAATGCAACATGTTGCGATATCGTGACACTTTTTCTTTCGTACAATATCTTTTGTAATATTTCATGAAATCGTGACACTTTTTCTACTTGCATTTTTCTCTTCCAACATGTCATGAAATTGCGACACTTTTTCTTCCGTACTATCTCTCTTGCAATATGTCACGAAATTGTGACACTTTTTCTACTTGCATTTTTCTCTTCCAACATGTCGTGAAATCATGACACTTTTTATTTCATACTATCTCTCTTGCAATATGTCGCAAAATCATGACAGTTTTGCTTGCTTGCTTTCTCTCCGAACATGTCGTGAAATCGTGACAGTTTTGCTTGCTTGCGCTTTCTCTCCAAACATGTTACGAAATCACGATAGTTTTTCTTGCTTGCGCTTTCTCTCCGAACATGTTGCAAAATCGTGATAGTTTTGCTTTCTTCTCAACATGTCACGATATCACGACAGTTTTCTTCCTTGCTCAACATGTCGCGATATCGCGACAATTTTCTTCCTTGTGATTTTATTTTGATTTTTAGCATATGGGCCACTTTGATCTTTTGGATAATCACTGTACATACTCTGAAGATCCTCTTAACTCCTATCCACTACATCAACCGATCTGTTTTACTGTGTTGACAACAATGACAATACTATTGCTGCACCTTGCTCAACAAAAATTAGAACAATGGTTTGCGCTAGGCATAGAATATTAGGTATAAAATTATACCATCATCACGAAATCCAAAAATAATTTGCATAATTGATTTTTGATTTTGAGATAAACAGAAAATATATAAGATGAGGACTTGTGCTAGGCATAAAATCCCAGTTTAGGTTTTAGGAACTACACCATCGTTGCGGAAGTCGAAAATATATATAAACATGACTTTATTGCTAGATTTTTGAACATGTTTTGAAAGAAAATTTTGGATTTTGAAAAAAGGTATTTAATTATTTTTATACTAAACAAATGTCCTTAAATAATAATATGAAATTATTCCAAAATATTTGCATAAATATTTTAAATTATCTCAAAGAAAAAATATAGATTTATAAGGAACCCTCATGTGCATATGTGAGTTCATTGCCGATCTTGATTTATCATAATGATACAAAATCTCTCAAATACAAATGTGTGTGCAATTGTATTGTTCATTTACCAATTTTGAGAAAGATAATTTGATACAAGTAATTTGAATTAACCAAATAAGTGTTCGTTGACCATGATTTATATGCATGTAACCGTACCAGACTACTATGTAATTCGGGTCATCAAGAGCTAGCTGATCCATAAGCAGACATAGGTCTATACAAAATAAGGTTGCTAATGTGACAGACATATTGCCACGCTAGGAGTTACCCAAGGCCAAGTGGTTTGGGCACAAACCACCTATTATGGGGCTTACCTCATGGTTTTCGAATAATTGAGAATTCTAGGGATTCAAGCTCATTCACCCTTCTTTTCTTTTCAAGGGGTAGGGAAAGGTATTTTATTGCTTTTTGCTTTTTCTTTTCTCTTTATCTTCTTTTCTCTTTTTTTTTTGTATTTTTGCTTGGAATTGAGATAATGCTGAAATATTGCTACGATGGTACAAAATGATATTTTTCTTTTTCTCATTTTTTTTGACTTTTTTTTTTTTCTATACTAGGGATACTTGCTTGGATTGGCTGTAGAGCAAGGGATTTTTATTCTGGGCAGGGGTGAGCTTGTCATTTTGTCAATTCTCAAAGATTCTAGACCATGTGCATGATAGGATAGCAAGGGAAACTTTTCGCTCAAGAAACCACTTCTACTATGTAGCATCATATTGAATTTTCAATGAAATCATTTTAATGTGAAAAGATATACTTGGTTCAAGTAAATAACAAGATCAATTCTCTATGCTCAAAACTTTATTTAATTCAACTGTGGAATTTGATATAAGAGATATTAATAATCATACCAAATAAAATCAAGATATTTATTCATGTGAGTGTGAAAGTGTGGGATTCCAAATAAATGCTAATTTATCCAAAATAATTGAAAATATAAATGCAATACAGTAGAAAATGTTTTTTGAAGATTTTGATGATTTTGATGTTTGTTATATTTGTATATTTTGATTTTGATTTATGAATTGAGACGATACACCATATGATTGTTTTTGAAATTTTTATATGAATTTACTAAAATGAGGCAAGATGTACAATATATACAATGATGAAATTACCAAAATTATGCATAATAGCGCTTAAGATGCATAATGTTCATAGGTTCTTTAAGATCTTTACCATCTAAGGTAGCTAATCTATATGCTCCCAATCCAAATTTAGCAGTGATGATATATGGTCCAAGCCAGTTAGGTTCAAATTTACCTTTAAGGTCTTTAGTTGCATTAGTATTTTTTTTATTTTCTTTTAAGACAAGGTCACCGATCTCAAAGGATCGATGATGAAATTTCTTGAGGTATGCTCATTTAAGCTTGTTCTAGTAGGCTCGAATGTGTTCCAAAGCATTGATGTGCTTCTCATATAGGAGTTCCAGCTGACTAAATCTATCAGCATGATATTCATCTCCTACTTCAGAATCTTGAAGTAGTAAAGCTAAAGAAGGAACTTCTAATTCAAATGGAAAGACAACTTCAGTGCCATAAACCAAAACAAAAGGTGAAGTACCCATGGGAGTACGAACGCTGGTTCGATAAGCCCACAAAGTAGTATATAATTGAATGTGCCAATCTCGACTAGCTTTATTGACCAGTATTTTGAGGATTTTAATTAATATTTTATTAGATGCTTCTACTTGGCCATTACCCTGAGGATAATAGGAAGTAGACCAACGATGTTGAATTTTATATTTTGAAATAATTTCTTGACATCTTTATTTTTGAAACAAGTTCCATTATTCAAGATGAGGTTTGCAGGAATTCTGAACCTACAAATAATTTGATTAAAAATAAATTTGGAAACTTGGATTCTAGTGCAAGAAGCTAAGGGCATAGCTTCAACCCACTTCGTGAAATACTTGGTGGCGGTTATGATGAACTTGTGTCCATAAGATGACACGGGATTGATTTTTCCAATGATTTCTAAGCCCCATTTTGAAAAGGGTCAAGGAGATGAAATAGCTTGTAGTTCTTGTGCAGGCGCATGGACAAGGTCAGCATGTTTTTGGCACTTGTCGCAATGGCGCACGTAATCATGTGCATCATTCTCCATGGTAGGCCAAAAATATCCTATCCTAAGGAGCTTCTTAGCAATGGTGCTACCACTAAAGTGTCCCCCACAAGATCCATCGTGGGCTTCACTTAAAGCTGATCTAGATTCTTCTAGATTCAAACATCTCAGTAGGATACCTTCAAAAGATCTCCTATATAACGTATTGCCAATTATTACAAAGTGACTTGCTCATCTACATAATAATCGGTGCTGGTTTCTATTAAAACCTTCAGGGAAGGTCCCATTTTGAAGAAAATTTAATATATTAGTGTACCAAAGTTTAGGAGTAGTTTCGTTGATTAGAAACACATCCCACGGTTCTAAGAATGATTTATTTGAAGTGGGTTCCTGGAGTCGACGAATAATTATGGTAGCATATTCATCATCTAAATCCAAGGGTAAAAGAGATGCAGCTGCAGCCATAGCGTCAGCCGCACGATTATTAGTTCTAATAATAGCTTCCAAGGTAACTTGATCAAATAAAGATATTAATTGTAATACATATGCTTTATATGGATGCAATTTATCATCTTTGGTTTGATAAAAATCATTAATTTGATTTATAACAAGTTGAGAATCATCAAAAACTAATAGATTTTTAATTTATAGTGCCAATGCAGCTCGTAAGCCAAGGATTAGAGCTTCATATTCAGCAGTATTATTAGTACAAGCAAACATTAATTTAAAGGACAGAGGGATAATATGTTTCTATGGAGATATTAAAATAATACCTGCACCAGCCCCACTCATGCATCGGGCTCCATCAAAGTATAAGGACCATTTCTCTAGATGGTCTGCCTCTAGTTTAAGGCATTCATCAGGAAACTCAATGATGAGGGGATCAGTAGACTCTAAGGGTGCATAAGATAATTGATCTGCTATGATTTGACCCTTAACAGACTCATATCCTATAAACGTGAGTTCAAACTCGCTTAGAGCAAGAACCCACTTTGATGTGTGACCAAATAAATAAGGTCGACTCATGAGATACCGTAAAGGATCGGATTTAGCAATAACATACTTTTTTTGACTGAGCATATAGTGGCATAGTTTTTGTGTAGAAAATACGACTACTAGACATAAATTTTCTAATGCTGTGTAGCAGGTTTCATAACTAATTAATGTTTTTCTAATGTAATAATTGGCACGATATCTTTTCTCATCATCTACTTGAGCTAACATAGTTCTGTTGGTCCAAAATCTGCCACAGGAAAGGATTTTACAAATGCACCCTAGACCTGGCCAACATTGAAAGGCTGGAAGCAAGAAATGGCTTCCAGACCAATCTCCAGAGTGGGCTGGTTCCCTTCACTATTCTAGACTTGGTTTAAGATAAGGGTTGCAGGAAAGAGATTTAAAAACTGCAGAAAGAAATGGGAAATATGGCCACAAAGCCGAAGTTATAAGACCGGGAAAATAGCAGAGAGGAAACTTAAAAATGCAACAACAGCAAGTAATAAAAATTATTAACTTAAACCTTCGCACGATGTATGCAGGAAGACCCTCCAAAACTACATTCCATAAATCATACTCTCACGGCAGTACATAAATCCAACATGCAGAATTTTAATGCAACAGCCATGAAGAAATACAAAGCTATTAGAAATGCAATAGAACAGAAAGGAAATCACCCATACAACCGCTTGACAAATTAGAAGCCAACTCGCTTATTCCTGCAAATGCATCTCCAGTCTCTAGCAGAGAATTTTTCCCCAACCTTTTGAAATGAAGCTTACATTGGTTTTTATAGAGGTCCGTCCTCTCTACAACATTAAATGTTTGCCACCATCCTCCTCGTGATCTACAATTGTGCATTGGAAATTACATACACGACCCCTTGATTACAGCCTCGAAGAAACAAAAATTAAATGCAATGAAACGTTCGCGGTCCTTCATTAAATTTGATTCTTTGAACATGTGCATGAAACCGTTACGACAATCCACGAACAAGCAGCCTCGAATGCATTAAATCTTCAATCTCGGTGGCCTGGGCGCGTCTTTTACTTTGACTACCTTGGAAATCCACAAAACATTTAATTTCGGGTCAGCATTAAATCATCGAAAATCCAAAAAATCTCCTCGGGCGTTCATACTATGTTCTGGCGGGAAACTGTCGCAGGTCGCGAAAACGCGACGGGTCACGAAATCGCGACGTATTTTCATGCCGTACACTTTTGTCACTTACACCCGCGAAAATGCTCCCTGTCACGCTGTCGCTACATCTTCGGCTTTGTCTTCTCTATCGCTAGCTTGTTCCGTGAAAATGGCACATGTAGCGATATCGCTACGCATTGCGGCCTTTGGCTATTCCTTCCTTCCTGCCCCGTGAAAACGGAACATGCAGCGCATCGCTGCACGTTTCGGCACTTTGTACGGTCTCCTGGATGGGTCGCGAAAATGCGACGCCTTTTGCTTTTTGCATGATTCTCTTCGCACTCCGCCTTGTCACCTAGAACTTGCAGCGAATCGCTGCATTTTTTATACCGTTTGTGAAAACAATCGCCGCATCGCTGCACTGCACTCGCCTTGTCGCCCTAACTTGCAGCGAATCGCCGCATTTGTTATGCCTTTGCGAAAACAGTCAGCGCATCACTGCACTTTTGAACACTGAAACCTTTGAAGCCACACGCCACGAAAATGGAACATGTAGCGATATCGCTACATGTTTCAGGCACCTTGTACGGCCTTGAAGACGGTCCGCGAAAACATAACACCTTTTGCACTTGAATGTCTTCAATTCTTCCTTGTCTCCATTTCGCTACCAATTTGAGCACTTAACCATTTTCATGCTTTTTATCAATTTTCATCCCTTGCATGATTTCGCTGCATATTCATGTCAGTTGGCTTTCTTTGTTGATATTGCGGCGAATCGCTACAACTTTCTGCTCCTTTGCTTCTTGGACCAAAATGGCCGCGATTTTGAAGCATGTAGCGATATCGCTACGTTTTGCTCCTTCCGTACCAATTGCCATTTTGCCATCGCGAAAATGCTACAGGTAGCGCGTCGTTGCAACTTTTAACCTTGGGTCTTCTCTGCCAAACACCGCGTGAAAACGGAACATGTAGCGATATCGCTACATGTTTCGGGTACTTTGTCTTTCTGGTCAAAACCCGCGATTTCGCTACGGGTAGCGATATCGCTACGCATTTCTTTCTCCGTACCCTTTGCCATTTTCCGTCGCGACGCGCTGCATCTTTGCCTTGGACTCTTCTCCGCTCGAACATGCAGCGAATCGCTGCAAGTTTTGGCACTTGCCCCTTCGAAGCCGCCAGTGTCGCGATTCGCTGACATGTCAGCGACGCGCTGCAAGTTTTCAACTTTGTGTCTTTGAGGCCGACCAACCCGCGATTCTGGAACACGTCGCGATATCGCGACGGTTCCGCCCAACCTGGCCCCGCGTTGGATCGCGTTGGACCGCGATTTCGCGACATGTCAGCGAATCGCTGCAGCTTTTAGACTTAGTTATTTTTTGCTCATTTTTTCTTCTTTTTTCGCCAAAGCCGCATCAAAGCCGATATTAAAGGTCAGATTTTCAATAATACACTAATGCATTAATCAATGAGAATCAATGTGGCAAAAATGCCAACATTCTTGGCGGCTCACGGGGTATACAGCTTGTTGTATGCAAGAATCCAGGCCTTAGTCCATTGGGCACAGAGTCATATCAGAACAGTAAGGTTGGGCTGCTGCAAAACTTCTTCTGTTGCTGAAAACTAGAACCGGAAGAACCTGCATAGAAGCGGTTATAAACTGAAGAAATGGAATGTGATGGTGAAGTGAGCTCCTCGCGATTGTGCAGAGCGGTGATCCGCAATGGAGTGGTGTGAGTAATAAAATGATGGAGCAAAAGTGACGTAATAGACATAACAACAACATGTTGCTACACTACCAGCGGCAATAGATGGAATGAACGAATGGATGGAACATAAATGGAAGTTTTGAAGCGTGAAATGAAAATGAACTAAGCTGGAAAATAAATGCTTTTTAAAACAAAAACCAAACTGAGAAGAAAGGGATAAGAAGAAATGGGAAAAATAGAAAAGGGGAGAAGAAACAACAGTCGTGGCTTATTCTTTTTGTTTTTTTATATTGCAAGAAGAAAGAAACAAAAGAAGGAAGAGGAAGATGAAGAAAGGAAATAGAAAGCAGGGGAGGGAAAAGAAGAATTCTTTGGAAGCCACAAACTTTCGGGAAAGGAAGGACAAAAGGGAAACAAACACCTACAGCCCACAAGCAACAAGAGCCAAGGTGACAACAAAAGGCAAAACCTATATACATACTCTTTTCTTCTTCTTCACTTCCTTTTTTTTATATATATATATATTTATTTATTTTTATTTTTTTATATTATATACAAACTCAAATTGAACTTGCGAATTCATGAAAAGTAGGCTTTCAAATGAAAGCCATTAACTGAAATTGGAAGTGAGCTACCATCCATGTCTTCCAAATAGAAAGAATTAGCTGCACCTGTGCTGGAAATGCGAAAGGGACCCTCCCAAAATGCATCAAACTTCTTATGATTGCCAGGTTTAGCTTTATTCTCATTCCATTTCAGCACCAAATCTCTTGTCTTGAATGGACGGGCTGCGAGAATGCTTATAAAACCACTTCGAAATCCCTTGCATGTGCTTGTCAAATTCATTATACGCTTTGGAACGCTGCTCCTCTAATTCCAACAACTGTGCTATTCGCAGATCCAAGGAACTCAGGTCTGTCTCATCATCTTGAAAAGACTGCAATCGCTCGTAATACCGGCAACTCAAGATGAACCGGCAACCTTGCTTCTTTGCCATAGACTAGGGCATATGGGGAGGTTTTAATGGACTTCTTGACGGAAATCCTGTCCGCCCATAACGCCCGATTCAATAACAAGTGCCATGATCTTTTGTTCTCTCCCAATGACCTCTTCAAAATTCCGAGCAAATTTTTGTTCGTTGACTCCGCCAAGCCATTTCCCCGTGGATAGTAATTGGAAGATGTCTTAAGGAAAATGCCAAACTTGTTAGCAAACTCAGCTGCTTCAGCTCCAATGAATGGAGTTCCATTATCTCGTAATGATGGCGTCCGGAACACCAAAACGTGTAATCAAACTCTCAACAAAAGAAATCACTACGGATTGATTGGCCATCTTTGTAGGTATGGCTTCGCACCACCCGGTGAAATAATCATGTAGTCGTTAAGATGTATCTCGTGACCAGCCGAGGAATTAGAATTAATTATTCCAATAAAATCCAACCCCCATTGCTGAAAGGGTGCTTCAACCTCGAACCGGATGCAAAGGCAGAGCCGCATTCCTTACTCTTCTTGCATATCTTTGACACTTATCACAAAGCTTGTGCAATCTTGAAAGAATTCGAGAACAGGGGTCGACCGAGAGTAACCAAACTCGAATGATTTTCAAGGCCATCGGTCTTCCCGCAAAATGTCCTCCCGATAGACCGTAATGGAACTCTTCCAAGATCCTATCCTTGTCTCGCTTGTTTAACACACTTCAAAAGAACACCATCAATATTTTTAAAAAATAAACCATCTCGAAAACAAAACATACCGCAGAGCTTGCAACCGAAATCTCCTCCTCTCGAGAAGCAGTCAATTGTGATGGACATCTTCCAGCTTGTGAAGTAATCAATCGTGTCCTCTCGTCCAATCTTTTCCGGAATTAAGAAATTCATTAAATTGTCATTACCAAAGAAGAGCCTCTCCCCGATCTTCGCATACATCAAATGCCGCCATCTTTGCTAATCGCCGGCACAGAGCTTTACCACGCACTAATTTAGTTGGGTGAATTTCTACATCAAATTCCCGGATCTTGGTGACCCAGCCAAAGACGTTTATCACCCAACTCTCCTTGAAGAATGAAATTTCTCACATCCGGGTGAAGCACATAAACAAATGTCCCGCTCTGGGAAATAAAATGTTTGAATTTCTTCAGGGATTTCATCACAAAGATATACCTGTTTCTCAATAAAATTGTACTTTGCTTCGTGAGGTAAAATGACTTGGCTCGTAAAAGCAATGGGCCTTTCATTCCCATCATCTCCCTTTTGCGTCAAAACCGCAAAGCATAACCCGTCATCTTCTCCAACCGCATATAAGATGAAATCCTTGGAGTAGTCGGGATTAATCGAGACAGGGGCCCGCACTATTCTTTCCTTGATCTCCCGAAATGCTTCCTTTCTTTGAGTCGTCCATTGGAAAACCGCATCTTTCTTCAACAATTCGGTCATTGGTTTAACAACCCGAGCAAAATCAGCAATGAATTTTCTAATGAAATTTATCTCGTCCAAAGAAAGATTGAAGTTCCTTCTTGTTTGCAGGGAGTGACAATTTCTTCAAGGCTTCAACACGGGCCGGATCAATTGCTAATCCATCTTCAGAAATCACATGACCCAGAAGCTTACCTTCTTTTACAGCAAACACAGACTTCTTTGGATTAATGGAGATTCCGAATTCTCTGCATTTCTCAAAAATCAGCCTCAGGTGAGAACAATGGTCTTCCCTTCTATGTGAAAATACCGTCATGTCATCAAGGTATATTACAATGATCTTGTTCAACAAATCTTTGAAAGCAATGTCCATAGCTCTTTGGAAGGTAGCTCCAGCATTTGACAGCCCAAAGGGCATTCGCTGATATGCAAAAGTACCCCACTTCGTGGTGAATGCTGTCTTAAACCGATCTTCATCTTTTACCCAGCATCCGGTTATACCCGTAAAATCCATCCAGCAAAGAAAAACGCTGTGCACCAGCCACAACATGCAATATTTGATCTATTCTTGGCAAAGGATAATGATCCTTTAATGAAGCACGGTTCAAATTCTTGAAATCAACGCACAATCTAATATCTCCATTCTTCTTACGGACGGGGACCAGATTGGCGACCCATGTGGAGTGCTTGACCGGATAGATGATCTTAGCTTGCAACATTTTAACAAGCTCAGCCTTCATCAATGCCTCAATCTTTGGGTTTACAGGTCTCTGCTTTCGCCGAAAAGGCCTAACTCCTTCTTCCAGCCTCAATTGTATGTCAGTATAATCCGCTTGTTGTAACCTTTCAAGTCTTCATAGCTCCAAGCTATAATATCGGAAAACTCTTTACGTAGCCGCTCGATTTTCTGTAGTTCTTCTGGGGTTGAGTCAATGCCAACCTTAATCACTTTGTCAGGCTGAAGCTCTAACTCCATGAATTCCTTTCTATCAATCTCCATTCGAGGCTTTCTGGAATGATCATGTTGGTCAAACAAGCTCTCCGTAGTTATTAGACCCTTTGGAATATGGTTATTCCTTAATTGAATAAGACCTTCGGCTTCCTCATCTTCCAAAGTTCTACCTTCAACAGCCACAGCTTCATGTATCAAGAAATTAACAATCTGCTCATCGGTTTCAAAAACCTGCCAAAAATTTTCCTTATCTGGCACACTGGGTCTGTATACCATTCTCACTGTCTTGGGCTTGTTCACAACTTGATCAGCAGGAGAAAAGTTAGCTCCAAGAGATGCTAATAAGTCAACATGTTTATTCATCTCTCTGGAAACAGCTTGAATATTAAGCGCAGATGAAAAGTTCAAACAAATCCCAAACCCGATTACGATATGCTTTCGGATAATGCTACTTTGAGATGCATCTATTTGTGACCTGATTTACAATAAGCTCGGAATCACCAAAAATATTGAGCTGTTCTATTCCTAACTTCTTTGCTTTCTTCAGACCCAAGCACAATGCTTCATATTCAGCAAGCATTATTAGTACAACTCCATGTAAGCCGATATGAATAAGTTCTCTAGTACACCGTAAGGAGAAATTAACACAATACCTGCTTCGACACCATTCTTGCATCGAGCTCCATCGAAATACAATCGCCATAATCGATCTCAGTAACCTCGGTCCGATCAACCGGGTTAGACAATTCCTCGCTTTGTCTCAGCCTCAGGTTTTCGAATGGCATAGCAACCAATCTCTGTCTCCATCATGGCATTGAAGTTAAGCATTGAAAACTGGTCTTCCAACTGAAGATTGTTTAAAACTTCACTCATTAAAACAACATCTTCAGACTCTTCAGTGAGCATATGGACCGACTGCATGTCTTTTCCAACATCTTCCAACTTCTCAATGTGAAAAGGGGAAGGCTTTTCATTCTGTATTCTGAGACGTCTATTCTTAAAAGGAATTTCCAGATGGGAATAATCTAATGCCAGATAACCCCCTAATTTTGCGGTAAATTCCCTGGATAAACACATGCTAAAATAGGGCTCTAAATCTACTACAACAATTTCTTGAATAATGATGATTTGGGGCATTGTATGCAGGACAATGGGTACATCTTTAATGACACCTACTATTTTTACAAGCATACCATCCAATTGCAGAACTCCAGGACTACTCCGGTATACTCCATTCCCATAGCTTCACAGACTCCCTTGGGCATGACAGATGGTTGCAGCTCCGTAATCAATCATACAATTGTGTACAACCCAACCTTCTATTTGCAATGACAAGTAAAAAGGAGGAGGTATGTTCTTACCAGTAACGAGAGGTGGTTAAAGTTTGGGCATAGACGGTCTGGGTAGGCCCTTTTTCACTCTCCTTCACAGATTTCAATGACTCTTGTAATAAATCTACTTGACCAGGTAATTGCAAAGCGTCATAAAGGCTTACCTTAGCAGGGGTCTTTTTAAGATCATCAACAATGTTGTATGAAACTGCAGCAAAATTTTTCGTCTCAACAGGTTGCTCAAATCTGGTCCTGTACTGTTGTGTAGCTTCCACTCTTAACCTCTTGGTCAATGATGGATACTTCAATTTTTCACGTGCCTACTCCTCTCGCTTCGATCTTACCGGTGCAACCGCCGCCTTTTCTTGAACTCGTTAAAAGTTGGATCTTTGGGCAAAGACTTTGGAGCTAGCACAGGAGCTTTCACTGGCCTCTTCACTTCAGCCGGTACTCTTAACGGCTCTAAGTCAACAGGATCAACATTCATAGGCTTCTTTCCAGTCCTTGTTAGAACTGAAACTTGATCTTCCACCTGAAGCCATCAAATTATAACCAGCTTCTAAGATCATATTAACATGGTCACCTGAAGAGCTGGCCGCCAAGGTCTCGCACATAATTTAAGTGAACCATACATGTATCCTCTCCATGAGGGTCATTACAGGTCGAGCACCAATATACTCCATCTGCATGGGCTGCATCTTCATTTGCTAGAACAACTAAGCCCTTTTCAGGTGCTTTGCTTGTGGAGGCAACTTGATCTCTAGTAATTTGAGGAGGTTGAAATCTCCTTGGCCGGAAATCTCTCTCAGACTGCTTCCTCTCAATGAGTGTGATCTTATTTCCCATGGCTCTAATGGCAGAATTTGCAGACTTAACCTCTTGCAATAATGTTGTATATGGATCAGGGTTTGCAGGTGCAGGAGGTGCTGGTAAGGGCAAAGGAGCTGGTGGTGCTGGCAAAGCTGGAAATGCAGTGGAAACGGGAGATGGTTGAATGCTGGGTGCAGGGAGCGGTAAAGGAGTTAAAGCAGGCAATTGAGGAGCTGGAATAGTTGCAACCTGAGGTGCTTTAGAACTCCATGATGGTGTAGGATACATAGCTGGCATGGGGTGTGGTTGTGAACCATATAAATATTGAGGCAAATCCGGAATAA
This sequence comes from Wollemia nobilis, assembly GCA_028583015.1. NCBI lineage: Eukaryota > Viridiplantae > Streptophyta > Pinopsida > Araucariales > Araucariaceae > Wollemia > Wollemia nobilis. Next base: position 2,959,694 of record JAQPPZ010000367.1, read on the forward strand.
GAGGCATAGTTACCTTTGGAGGTAGTCTTCCTACAGCAACCAGATCAGCTTCTGCTTTAATTGCTTGTTCAAATATTTCTGGAAACGTTACAACATTAGACAGCCGAACCGCCCAGCCGATATCTGAGTGAAACGCTTTGAGGTAGTACATCGCAGCTAATTCATCGAAGAGGCCGAATACCATCAGAATCCTTTGCCAAGTTCTCGTAAACCGGACATTAAAATCGGGTATCTCTTCTTGTGGATGTCTCTGTATGACAGTAAACCGATTTAACAATGAGAAAGGGTCAGCCTGTTCATGAAAATGTTTCACCAGCAAATCACCAAACTGATCCCATGATGTTATGGTGTCGGGAGGCAGAGTTCTGTACCAAAACAACAGTTTACCTCTCAAAGAACACACTAACAATTTGATCATTACATCTTCATCGGTAATGTCATGGATAGCAGCCAGAGAAGCCACATCATTTATGTGCTCATAGGCTATTTTACCAAGTACCATCGTAAGTGGGCAAAGCCTTCAAGGCAGCTCGAGGTACTGGATTCCGAGCCTCGCAGATTCAAGGCTCCAGTCATTGCTCCATGCCAAGAATTTTCTGGGTGGAGGAAATTGTGCCATTGGTGGAACTTGTAGGGGTGCAACACTAGCAACAATACTGGGTATTTGTACAAGAGAAGATGGAAGGGATGAGGAAACTAATCTAGAATGCTCACCACTTCTTGAACTATCAAGCTCAAAAAATTGAACAAGATCGCCAAATTTCTTTGACTGTGATCTTGTGAACATGAAGTATTTCTCGGGTTCAGCAGGGTCACCAAAAACAACAGAGTCACCAAATGCTCTAATTTACAGTCCAAGGCGAACATTAAACCTTCGACCCTATGGGATCTTTTAGAGACAAATAAAATCGTCCCACCGGCGGAAAACTCCCACCGGGCGTGCCAAAAATCGTTGGTCCAAAATCGCCACAGAAAGGATTTTACAAATGCACCCTAGACCCAGCCAACATTGAAAGGCTGGAAGCAAGAAATGGCTTCCGCACCAATCTCCAGAGTGGGCTGGTTCCCTTCACTATTCTAGACTTGGTTTAAGATAAGGGTTGCAGGAAAGAGATTTAAAAACTGCAGAAAGAAATGGGAAATATGGCCACAGGCCGAAGTTATAAGACCGGGAAAATAGCAGCAGGAAACTTAAAAATGCAACAACAACAAGTAATAAAAATTATTAACTTAAACCTTCGCACGATGTATGCAGGAAGACCCTCCAAAACTACATTCCAGAAATCATACTCTCACGGCAGTACATAAATCCAACATGCAGAATTTTAATGCAACAGCCATGAAGAAATACAAAGCTATTAGAAATGCAATAGAACAGAAAGGAAATCACCCATACAACCGCTTGACAAATTAGAAGCCAACTCTGTTATTCCTGCAAATGCATCTCCAGTCTCTAGCAGAGAATTTTTCCCAACCTTTTGAAATGAGAATTACATTGGTTTTTATAGAGGTCCGTCCTCTCTACAGCATTAAATGTTTGCCACCATCCTCCTCGTGATCTACAATTGTGCATTGGAAATTACATACACGACCCCTTGATTACAACCTCGAAGAAACAAAAATTAAATGCAATGAAACGTTCGCGGTCCTTCATTAAATTTGATTCTTTGAACATGTGCATGAAACCGTTACGACAATCCACGAACAGCAGCCTCGAATGCATTAAATCTTCAATCTCGGTGGCCTGGGCGCGTCTTTTACTTTGACTACCTTGGAAATCCACAAAACATTTAATTTCGGGTCAGCATTAAATCATCGAAAATCCAAAAAATCTCCTCGGGCGTTCATACTATGTTCTGGCGGGAAACTGTCGCAGGTCGCGAAAACGCGACGGGTCACGAAATCGCGACGTATTTTCATGCCGTACACTTTTGTCACTTACACCCGCGAAAATGCTCCCTATCGCGCTGTCGCTACACCTTCGGCTTTGTCTTCTCTATCGCTAGCTTGTTCCGCAAAAAATGGCACATGTAGCGATATCGCTACGCATTGCGGCCTTTGGCTATTCCTTCCTTCCTGCCCCGTGAAAACGGAACATGCAGCGCATCGCTGCACGTTTCGGCACTTTGTACGGTCTCCTGGATGGGTCGCGAAAATGCGACGCCTTTTGCTTTTTGCATGATTCTCTTCGCACTCCGCCTTGTCACCTAGAACTTGCAGCGAATCGCTGCATTTTCTATACCGTTTGTGAAAACAATCAGCGCATCGTCGCACCGCACTCGCCTTGTCGCCTCGTAACTTGCAGCGAATCGCTGCATTTTTTATGCCTTTTGCAAAAATAGTCAGCGCATCGCTGCACTTTTGAACACTGAAACCTTTGAAGCCACACGCCACGAAAATGGAACATGTAGCGATATCGCTACATGTTTCAGGCACCTTGTACGGCCTTGAAGACGGTCCGCAAAAACATAACACCTTTTGCACTTGAATGTCTTCAATTCTTCCTTGTCTCCATTTCGCTACCAATTTGAGCACTTAACCATTTTCATGCTTTTTATCAATTTTCATCCCTTGCATGATTTCGCTGCATATTCATGTCAGTTGGCTTTCTTTGTTGATATTGCGGTAAATCGCTACAACTTTCTGCTCCTTTGCTTCTTGGACCAAAATGGCCGCGATTTTGAAGCATGTAGCGATATCGCTACGTTTTGCTCCTTCCGTACCAATTGCCATTTTGCCATCACAAAAATGCTACAGGTAGCGCGTCGTTGCAACTTTTAACCTTGGGTCTTCTCTGCCAAACACCGCATAAAAACGGAACATGTAGCGATATCGCTACATGTTTCGGGTACTTTGTCTTTCTGGTCAAAACCCGCGATTTCGCTACGGGTAGCGATATCGCTACGCATTTCTTTCTCCGTACCCTTTGCCATTTTCCGTCGCGACGCGCTGCATCTTTGCCTTGGACTCTTCTCCGCTCGAACATGCAGTGAATCGCTGCAAGTTTTGGCACTTGCCCCTTCGAAGCCGCCAGTGTCGCGATTCGCTGACATGTCAGCGACGCGCTGCAAGTTTTCAACTTTGTGTCTTTGAGGCCGACCAACCCGCGATTCTGGAACACGTCGCGATATCGCGACGGTTCCGCCCAACCTGGCCTGCGTTGACCGCGATTTCGCGACATGTCAGCGAATCGCTGCATTTTTTAGACTTAGTTATTTTTTGCTCATTTTTTCTTCTTTTTTCGCCAAAGTTGCATCAAAGCTGATATTAAAGGTCAGATTTTCAATAATACACTAATGCATTAATCAATGAGAATCAATGTGGCAAAAATGCCAACATAGCTCCTAAGGCAAAATATGAAGCAAAAATATACAAGATAAATGGGCGATTAGGTCTAGGCGGTGAAAGTATAGGTGGGTTAAGAAGATATTGTTTGAGGAGTTCAAATGATTCTTGACATTCGTTGTCCCAATGGAATGAGACATCCTTCTTAAGAAGCTTAAGAAAGGGTCCAATTTTATCCGCCAACTTATCGATGAAGCGATAGATAGCTTGAAGCTTACCTTGTAAACTTCGTAATTCAGATATATTTGTGGGTGTGGGCATATCAGTGATAGCCAAAATCTTGAGAGGGTCAATTTCGATGCCACGTAAAGAAACTATAACCCCCAATAATTTATCGAAATTAACTGCAAATATACATTTGGCTAGATTCAATCGGATAAGGTATTCCCTTAACCGATTAAATACTTTTCTCAAGTCATCTAAATGGTCATCTTCGTTAATAGAACGAGCTATAATGTCATCTACATAATCATGTAGTATATCATGCATCATATCATGAAATATATAAGTCATGGCTCATTGATAGGTTGCACCTGCATTATTTAAGCCGAATGGCATCACTTTCCAACAAAAGGTCCCCCAAGGGGTAATAAAGGCTATTTTAGCCTGATCTTCAGGAGCTATCCTGATCTGATTATAACTAGAAAATCCATCCATTAAGGATATCATTCCACTCCCAACAAGAAAATCAATGATCTGATCCATATTGGGAAGGGGAAAATCATATTTAGGGCATGCAACATTAATATCTCTAAAGTCTGTACAAACCCTAACCTTAGTAGCTTCTTTTTTTATTACTGGAACTACATTAGATATCCATTCAACATAATCAATGGCTTGTATAAAAATAACATTTAAGAGTTTTTCTAACTCCCCTTTGACCAGTAAGGCCACTTTAGGATGCATTTTTCTAAGTTTTTGTTTAACATGTTTAGCATCCGGATGGACTAATAGGTGATTCATAACTACAAAAGGGTATAAACCTGGCATATATTCATATGTCCAAGCAAAGACATCTTCATATTCTTTAAGAAATGCAATGTATTTATCCTATTTTTCTTGACTCAATTCTGATCCAATGTTAATTATGTGAGGATTATCCTCAGTTCCAATGTTAATTGTTATGACATTTTCTACTTCCATGTGTATATTTTTCTCAAAATTAGGTGGGGTGGGTGAGATGCCCAGTTCCTATAATTCGTCCAAGGTTAGCTTGGAAATTCATCTTGAGGATTCGTGGCCTCAATCTGGGCTATACTAGGTATAGAGCCATCAAAATAAAATTCATTATGTAATAATTCCTCAATGAAAACATCATGGAAGATATCTCCCTCCAACTCATTGTCGGATTTAGCGATCATCTCAGGGTAAGCTATAGATAGCATATTACATGTAAATGGCTTATTCATTAAATGCAAAGCATCACGCTTATCCAAATAATATTGGTAACACATGAGTTGGTCATCATCCTCAAATGGGAAGGGCTGACCCTTACTAGGAAATAGGCCCACACCACATCGGGAGGGCCACAATTCTATCTCAAAAGGTTCTTTCATACCATTTTGGAAAGGTCCTAAAAATTTCCCTTTATATCCCAATTTAAGCATTATATATTTGGCTTTAATATACTCATTAGTAAAATAACATCGAGCATATCCATCATAATGAGTCTTGATGTTTTTGGGTATTCTACCCCAGTCATATCCCTTATAAATAAAAGCATAGCTCCCGACTTGGTAAATACTTCCCATAGGCTATGGGAGGCCCAAGGTATGAGGAGATGGTGGTAAATTATTTAAAATAAGGGAATCTTGCATAGAAGCATTCATTTTCTCTGATATAATTTTTATATAAATCAGGTAAGAACTCGTCAGTAAGAACATAAGAGGTAGAAGGAACATTTCCTACATCTTCTGATGTGGAAACTATGCCTTTGGTGGATTTAGATGTTGTAGAGATGTTGATGGATGGGCATATTATAGGTATAGAAGTTATAAGAGTAGAACAAGAGACATTGGTTGTGGGATTAGGATATTTTTGAGGTCCTAATGTGTTTTGTTTAGAGGATGGTTGAGCTATATGTAGGGGTGGAACTGATGGAGAAGAAGTAGATGACGTTGTGGGTGTGTGCTTCACATGTTTAGACAAGTAATGAGAATTAGGATGTGTGGATGACAGAGCAGGGTAAAATTGAACTCCAACAAGTTCTGCCAAAGCACACATATCAAAGGGTCTAGGATCACCATGAATGGTAACCAACTGATTCTTAAATTCAAATTTAACACATTGATGTAAAGTTGAGGGAATGGCTCACATAGATCCAAGGGCGACCCAAGAGTATATTGTACGATGCAGGGCAATGTACAATAAATACAGTCATATCCAAGGTTCTTGGACCGACTTGCAATGGAATGGTAATAACTCCACATGTTTCTTGTGTTTTGTCATTGAAAGCTTTTATAATCATATCAGTTCTTTTCATTTCATCACTTCTAAACCCAAATATTTGGTAGAAGTCAAAAGTGCAGATGTTTAAAGATGAACCATTATCAATCAAGACTCGTTTAACTGCTACATCTCCAATTAAGGCAGTAATATATAAGGGGTTATCCTTATGTAAACTATGTTGAGGTATGTCCCTATCCTGGAAGTCAATACAATCAACTTCATGAGTTATTATAGTATTATCCATGGCTTCAGGTTGAATGTCTTGTGGTACCATCATCTAGCTTAATGTGAGCATTAATTCATCTCTATGTGTAGGAGAAGATCTTAAAAGGTCCAAAAGAGAAATTATAGCTATAATATTTGATAGTTTCTCATTAATATTATAAGGAGGTTTAGGTTGAACATTAGGTGCTTGATTCCATTTATAGGAACTTTCAAAACAAATGGAGATAATACATCATTCTGCATTTGATCTTGTTGAGATTTTTGAGCCCGTTGTCTAGTAACATCTCTGATGGTACCCACAATATTATTCTACGGATGATGAATAGGTCTTGGTCTAGCATTTATGGCTTGCTCATTAGAAATTAATTTGCGGGACGATGAGTGACTCTTCTTGGAAATGTTTCTTCTAGAACCATATGACTTGTGATAGGGTGAATAGTATCTAATTCATCTTCAAAATTATTCAATTGATTTGATGTGATTTCCATATCACTCTCAGTCTCGTATTCTGTATCACTAAGATCAGGTGTCCAAATATTATGTAGAGGCCTGGTAATAACCATAGATAAGGTTGTGTCAAATATTTACAAATCATGAATGGGTAAATGCCCACTAATAGTCCTTACATATCGAGTAGGAGGGGGAACATTATGATGTTCAATTTGATTAGCCACTTCCTTGCCATTTTTTGGTAAAGGATATTGAAATATGTCCAATGACTGATTAGCATTCTGATTCTGGTTTTGTGGGATGTTATTTTGAGCATTATTAGGAGGATTTTGCTTAGGTTGAAAGGCTTGCACCTCCATCTCATTGTTATCAATTAGGTCCTGTATTTTATGTTTTAATATTTTACAAGAGTTGGTAGTGTGTCCAGGTCCTCTATGGAAGTCACAGTGTAAATCAGCTCTGTATCCGGGTATAGTTGGATCACGTTCCTGGATATTTTGTAATTGAATCAAACCTCATTCTAATAATTGTGGGAGAATAGTTGATAAAGGTTGATTTAACCAAGTAAATTCTCGAGGAGGTTTATCAGGAGGTTTCAATATAAACTTCTTCATTGTCTTCACAAAATTAATAGTAGAAATATTTCTATTATCAGTGACTCCATCACCCACAACTTGTTTATTTTTATATTTATTTCTGGATGTTTTCTCATCGTCTTTCTTTTCAAGTTGTCCTCTCCTAATGAGAGCATATTCCACTCATCTGGATAAGTCTATAGCCTAATCGAAGGTGGTCAAGGTAGCAGTTGATAACTCGTAAGATAGTTGCTCTTGCAAATTATTAATAAAGATATCCAACATCTCCCTATAAGGAAACACAAAGTGCAATTTTCCTGTCAACTGTCTCCACCTAGCTAGGAAATCAGAAAAGCATTCATATTTGTCTTGTTTTAAGTTATACAAATATTTAAAGGTCACATGTATTTCGATATAGGCACTAAATTGATGAACAAAAGACTCAGTGGTTTCTTTGAAATTCCTCAAAGAATTAGTGGGTAATTGATAATACCACTCCAATGCCATTCCTCCCAAGCTCTTTGGGAACATTTTTAGTAATAACAAGTCATCATGTGATATATCATGACATGCTATCCTAAACATACGAATATGCTCTATGGGATCTTCCGTTCCTTTATATATGGGCAAGACAGGCATAGGAAAATGTTTAGGATATGGCTGTGCTACAACTATACGATCTAAAGGCTGACTACACATCTCTCGATAATTGTACGAGGGATTGTAGGGATCTATCTGGTCCATGCAGGAAACTAACTATTTCACCACGACTTCAAGATTGCTATTTTGTCCACCATATTTGTTTGGTGGGACATAGGCATGGGATTTATGAGTGTATGACGGTGTGACAAGGATTAGACGCTATATTGCTATTATGTAAAGTGTTTGTAGGAAGAGTATTATGAAGAGGATTTGTAATAGTATTATGTTGTATCCCAGATTGTTGGTAATTGGTGTTTGGTTTTGTTTTGGATTTTTGCTGATTTAAGGTATGTTGCTCAATAGCTTGGCAAAATAGAGCAGTAAATGATGGTTTCTTTTATGCGGGAATAGCCCTAGGCTTGCTAACAGGCACTTTAGATGGTTGGGTAACCTGTTGTTGTTGCATGTTCTATATTATAGCTACCATATCCAGATTGGATGATCCAGCTTGATCACTCTCTTGATCAATAAAGGACAAGGGATTCGTGCATGTGTAAAATACATCTTCTAGAGTTGCTTGAGTGTCACTAATTCGATCCTTGTCCATATGGACTGCTCTATTAAAAACACCAATATTAGTATTAATAAACTTCCATAATTGTTCCATGTTTTCAAAAGTGATAGATCCTCCCGGAGATATTTTAGGGGATGAGGATCCTTCCTCTCTAACATTTTCTTCTTGTTCATTTCTTATAGCAAGCTCCTCTTCTTGCTGGTCTAGGATTTCTTCTTCATGGACTTGGTCCTCAACAAGGACATTTTGGTCAATTAATGGTTTTCCTAACCAATATTCTTCTTCTTCAGTTTGTTTTCCATTCCTAAGTCTAGGCATTGTGCTAAACTTAGGTTTTAGCAAATATATATACTTATATATATGTGCGATAGGGTTGAGAGGTATATATTTTAACTATATACCTACTATAATACTTAAAAGGAAATGTTTTGTTTTATTTTTTGTTTTGTTTTTATTGTTTTTGTGTTTTATAATATTACTATAAAGATAACAAATAGCATTCTAGTTGCAAAAAAAAATAACAATAGTAAAAAGAATGACTTAGTTTTCTATAAATAGTTTATGGATATCATTAATAGGATCAAGTTCATCAGGAGTCATGAAATGCTCCTCTTCAATCAAGAATTTGACAAAGTGTGCTATAGTAATATGATCTGTTTCAGATTTTGACCTATAGAAATAAAGTTCATGGCAATACTCTCAATATAACACAACTCTAGGAACTCTATTCCATATCTTTCTATCTGTAAGAACGACTTATTGATCCTCTATACGAGATATAAATTTGTGTACTACAACTATGTTCTCGAGGTATTCCTCAAAGGTGTATAATTCAGAAGACACTAGTGCTCTTTTATTGGCTAACCACCTATGGCAAGCTCTCTGAAGTTCATGGTACAAAGTCACCTGATCAGGATCCAAGATTCTATCTAGGACAAACCTCTTAATTTGCCTAAGTTCTGTAGATATGGATTCAATGATACCCAATCTCCTATCAAGTTCATCCCACAAAGGTTGGACCCTATTTGTTTGAGGTACTCTGAGTACAGAAGTAATCTCTATGGCCATTAATTGATTTTCAACATTTATGATGACAGCTCATCTTCTATTATAATCTACCATATAAATATGATATGCAACTTTAATTGTTTGTCTAATGATTCTAGATGTTACTTAATAATAATTTTTTTTGTTTGTTTTTGGATTTTTTTCAAAAGGTTTTTAGTTTCACGTCGGGTTCACCAAAATGTACTGGCCCAAATTTTTTGTGCCCTTACCTTCAGGCTAAAGGATCCATGCCCGAAAGGGGGATGCGAGAAGGATGGGACAATACCTTGGACTGAGAGGCACTTTGAAGGTCACGCCTCTCGGGGGAGGGGTATAAGGGTGAATTTTTGATGGATGGTGGGGTTCACCAGGAAACTTGGAGTGGTAGTTTCCATGCCTAGGTTGAAAATGGTTTTGATTTGTTCATTTTATACTCAATAATTCATATCCCTAGGTTGGTAAAAATGAATTTAAGCTATTCTATATGAAAATTCTAATTTATATGAATACAAAAAGCATGAATGAATCCTAAATACCAGAAATACGTTAAATGAGAAAGAATACACCTGATTTCGGATGTCTAATGAAGATTCTGAAGCTTGTAGGAGTCCAGATCATCCTGAATATGACAGGATCATCTGCAATTGTACATAAATGTCCCAGATCATAGGTGATCATCTAAAATTAGACAAGATCATCATTGATCTGACGAATTCATCAGACGAATTCGTTAGAAACTTGTAATCATAGAAACAGACACCAAAAACCAAAAATGCAACTGCAAGAATAATGCAAAATGATAGAAATGATAGTATAAATGCTTAACTAATAAATCTAGATAGCATATTAAAGAAAATGCATTGTTATAATAGCTTATTTTAACTTTATCATGCATTTATGCTAAATGAGGTGAACTCCAGGATGCAAAATGAAAATAAATCAAGCTAATGCATAATAAAATAAGGAAGGAAGATGATAAATGCAAACTCAGGGTTCTGATTACCCCTAATATGAACTACAGTTGAGATCGCCTCCAATCGTACGAGATCATCATCGATCTGCGATAGGATCATCTAAAATCATGTGGAATCGCTTGCGATGATCCGATCTTCCTCCAGCTGAAGCACAGTGAAATATTGCAATGAAAACTTAAAACTACGAGTGCAAACAATGGTAGATAGGACGTCTTAATACAAAAAAGCTAAATGGCAGGGAAAATCAACCAGGGAGGGAGTCAAGAGGAGAGCCAAGGGGATAAACTAAGAAAATCCTAGTTTATATAGAATTAGGGGGAGGTTAGGATGTTGGGGATCATCCCAATATGGTAGATCTCCAACGGAGTAATATCCAACTGTGCAGACACGCTTCTTCCCAAGTTGGAGAGGCTGTTGAAATAAAATATAATTATGAAAATTTGGTTTTATGATGAAAATGTCTGGACATTCTGTTCTAGAAGAATTCATCCGATCTGGGATGATTTCGTCTGATCAATGATGATATCGTCCAACGATCAAAACAACTCCTAAAAATGGCACGAAAAATGGTGTGAGCAGTTAATGGGTGGTTTCGGGGTTAAAATTCAAATTTTTATATTTTTTCTAAGGGTTTAACTGCACCAATTTTAGGGTGCTACAGATGGGACGTGGTTATCCTAAAGGTAGAATATAGCCTAACTAATTAGAGTTGCACAAGTCATAAAAGATAAAACACAGTACAAAACTATATTTTTCAATTTAGTTAAACACACCACGATGAAAACCAAACGAAGGTTTAAGCCCTTATTCTAGCACAAATTTTATGTTGGTTTCACCTTCTTGCACACCCTTTCAAGAATAAACATGAAATTCAAGTAACATATGAATGGGAATAAATTCCCTCACTTTAGGATTTTGTTGGATATCCAAGGTGTTAGTTATAGTTTTGGGTTGAATGTTATCTATAGACACCAAATCATAGCCACTAAACCTCCATCCTAACCATCCCACCACCCACTTGTCTTCCATTCCAACTTCCCACCAATTATTTGGCCCAAATCCACTGTGATAGCCATTTATGGATACAAAGACATGACACTTGAAAATAAAATGGTAGAATCAAATAAAGCAATGAGACAAAATAGATTGCACAAAATAAATATGTATTCAATGGGGGGGCCAATATACTCCTTTGTTACAATCAATTTCCAATGCAGATATTTGATACAATAATTTATAGTGGAACTAGGGTTCTCAGAAACCCTAGTTAGATATAACAAAAGTATCTTCAGATCTGAGTGTGTCCTTGATCCCAACACCATGCATCCATCTCATATAGCTTAGGTTCATTACACATTTACTTGCATTAGGAACATACATTATTTAGCTTGCATTAATCATCCATAAGGTATTCTATAAAAACATTTTCATTAAACATGCATTGCATTCACACAAAAGCATAATACAAACATAAAATCCATGTATGTGTTGGCAATTTTGGGTTTGAGATCCTAGCTTCTTGTCTATGAGTTGTCATTGATGTCAAAAGGAAATGGCATTAATGTTAAGAGGATGTGTTGGCTTCAAAGGTGGAAGATTCCAAGAGAATCCGGAGAGATTCCATTGGCAAGGGTTTTTCATTAAAACCAAGTTAAATGGTTTTTATTAAAACCAATGGAGGTTCTCTTTATTATTTATTTAATTATTATTTAAAACCCTTCAAGGTTTTAATTAATTAATTATTTAATTAATTAAGGGAGAAATTATTTTTAATTTATTAAAAATACTTAAGGGTTTTTAAACCCTTTAGAAAGCAAATTTCGATTAAATTCGAAATTACTTTTCTTTGCAATGACGTGTTCTAAAGTCCACGTATGGACTATAAATATGAGAAGGTTCCTAAGGTTAAACCCACTTGGAAAATCGAAGGCAATTAATTGGTTTGGCTACGATCGAATGTTCTGTTTACGCTGCGAAAGAGGAGAGCTCGTGGTTTGAAAAGCTTTTGAAAAGCTTGACCGTTTATGTGGAAGGAAGTCCGTCTTGGACTTCGTAAGCCCCTTGTGGGCTAGTGGCAGCGAAGGCTGCATTTGGGCCTTGCGTAGGCGGAGGTCTACGTTTCGATCCCCATGGAGGGAGCTGTGCATGGATTAGTCACGTTTTTATTAAAACGTGTTTTGTGCCGTGAATTTTGGATTCTTCAAGGGCAGCCATTATAAGGTGTGATTATTTTCTTGATATGATTTTTGGCATTGTTTAGCATTGTTTAAAAGACATAGGAGAAATAAGGGGATATTTCTTTGGTTGTATTTTTGAGATTAGTCTTTTGCTATGCTAAATTTAAAAATGGAGATATAAGGTGTAAGTTTTGGTTGTTGTGTTTTTGGCTTCTTTGGTGGTTGTTTTTAAAGAAGAGGAGCTAAAAGGTGTATTAAGGAAAGTTTTTATATATGCTCATTTATCTTGGTTCTAACCCTAACTTGGTTGGAAGTTTGAGGGTTGTGTGTGGTGACAACTTTAAGGATCAATTTTCTTCTACTCCAATAAGGTATGGGCACATTTTTCTTATGAGTATGATTGGTGTATGTTTTTCTGAAATAAGGTTGGAGTGAAAAGGTTTTCTACTAGGTTTCCTTTGGTTGGGTGTAAATCCTATTTTCTGGTTTGTTGAAGACTACTTATGCATTGTTATCCTTAAGGAGAGTTTTTGGTGAATGCATAATTTTTGGTTTGAGATAGTGGAAGCTTTGTGCACTAGGGTTTATATTTGTGAGTCTAGCTACTTGCATTGAGTTGGTGGAACCCTTGGTTGGCTGTTTTGAGTTTGATGGTTGAGTTGCTTCCATAGAGGTTGTTTGATCAAGTTATTGCTTTACTTGATTCATGATATTGGGCTTACTCCATTGAGTTGATTTGAGCAAGTTATTCTTTGCATTTGGTGATATTGTGTTGGTGGCTGTTTTGTTCAAATATCTTTGGAGGGAAAAGGATTTCTACTTGTTTCCTTTTCTTGTGATGATTGGTTGAATGCTTCAAGGTTGATGTTGAGTTGAATGGTGTTGGTTGACTAAACCTTGTTTGATGAGCATTGTTGTTGAAACCCTAATTGATGGTGAAAAGAACATGAGTATCATTGTTATGTGATTCTTTGCATAGTTGGCAATTGTTGGGGTTTCATGTTCTTGAAAGAAAACATTCTATCCTATCCATTTCAGATATTGAGTTGAGTTTTCAGATTTGAGATTGAGATTGAGCTGAGTTGATTTGAGTTGAGTTTTGAGATTGGGATTTGAGTATAGAACATATTGAGTCTCTAACAATTCTCTTTATGCTTCTATGAGTTTGAAAAATCACATTGGGTCTCTAACAATTCACTTTGTGATTTCCTACTAAGAAAGTTTTTCTTGGTGAGCTTGCTGAGTTTTTGGACAGGTTCCAGTGGGGACTTGTGAGAGTTTTTGGACAGTTCGTGGGGACTTGTGAGCAGTTTTGGATAGGTTTCGGTGGGGACTTGTGAGCAGTTTTGGACAGGTTTCGGTGGGGACTTGTGAGCAGATTTGGACAGGTCCTAGCAGAGGACTTGTGAGCTGAGTTTGATAGTTCTATCAGAGAACTTGAGGATAGAGGTGCATTGGTTCTATGAGAAGAACCTGAGGATAGATTTGGCAAGTCTTTGAGAAGGCTTGTATGTAGAGGATTGATTTGTTCAAGAGTTGGACAGATCTGATAGACAGAGGAAGACTTGTACTAGACCGACTGACTATGTTTGGTATAGGTTGCTGAGCTACTGTGGACGTGATCATAGAAGGCAGAGGTCTCTTAGGCTAAGCATTGAGGATAGGAGGTCTTCGATGGAAAGGAGTTCCACGTGCTGGCAAGAGGTAGAGGCAATTGATCTTCTGAGGGATCATTTCCAGAGCATAGGGGAAGGTATCTCCTTTGAGCAGAGGCTCATAAATTTTGATTGGGGGAAGGTATCTCCTTTGAGTAGAGGCTCATAAATTTTGATTGGGGGAAGGTATCTCCTTTGGGCCGAGGCTCATAAACATTGTAATTGGGAAGGATTCCCAAAGAACTTTGAGATAACTTTTAGAGAAAAGTTTTGTGGACGTAGCCCAACCATTTTGGGTGAACCACGTTAAAATTGGTGTCACTTTGTGGATGATATTATGCATTGCTTTGATATTGCTTTGGGTATATTGCTTTACTATTTTGAAGTATAAAGGAAAAAGTAAAAGAGGTCTTATACTGTTCACCCCCCTCTCAAGATAAGCTTGTGTTCTTCAATTGGTATCAGAGCGGGTGCCTTCGAAAAGTTTAACAGATTGAAGGAAAAGCTAGTAAAGAACACAATGGATCATTCAAGTGGCAATGCAACACCTATTCTTGATGGGTCAGATTTTGGTCTTTGGAGTGCAAGGATGAAGGTTCATCTAATGGCACTTGGGAATGAGGTTTGGGAAGTGATTGAAGATGAGTACACTATTCCTGAACATGGTCCTAATACTAAAGAAGAAAGGCTCCTACATCACAGCAATTCAAAAGCAATGAATGCAATCCTGAAAGGCTTACGGAAAGCAGATCTCACCAAAGTGATTCACTGCAAGACAGCTAGTGAAATGTGGAAACAGCTTGAAGGTGGTTCATACAGGTGATACAAATGTCAGAAAGGCCAAGTTGAGACACTTCAAAGGTATGTTTGAACAACTCAAGATGAATGATGATGAAAATATTAGTGACTACATGCTTCGTATGGATGAGGTTGTTAACTCCATGAAAGACTTAGGTCTTGAGCTTGCTGAAAATGATGTTTGTGATAAGATTTTAAGATCTCTTCCTAATAGATTTAGTGAAAATATTTTTGCTATTGAGGAAGCTAAAGATTTGGATAAGTTGAAAAAGGATGAGCTCCATAGTATACTTGCAGCATTTGAGTTGAGAACTCAAGTGAAGGTTGATGTCAAGAAAGAGGCAAACTTTCAAGGCTACCAAGAATTCCAAGGGTAAATAGCTTCAAGATAGTGATGAGTCTTCTAGTGATGAAGAGGCATATTACAGCAAGAAAGGCAAGTTCTCTAGAAAGCACAAAAGTATGAAAAATATAAGATGTTTCAATTGTGGAAAGTTTGGTCATTATGCTACTGACTGTACTGTTCCCAAGAATGAAAGTGATGAAGATAAACAGGATTCTAAGAGCAAGGATTCTGAAAAGCACAAGCATCACAAGAAAAACAAAGATGAGCACAACAATCAAGGAAAGAGGTATTCTCACAAGCACAAGAAGAGTTTCTACCTAGACAAAGCAAGTAAGTGTTCTAGTAGTGATAGTGAAAGTTCTTCAAGTGATAATGAAAATGAGATGTTGTTCATATCAAAAAAAGAGGAAGAACCGAAACATAGATTCATTATCATGAAATGTCTTAGATGTGGAAATTTTGGTCACCTTGAGGATGATTGCACAAATAATGATTTGGTTTCTAGTATGTATGAGGATGCTTCAGAAAACTATAAGGAAGATGCATGTATGGTTTTTGAAAAGGGTAGCACCTCTAGTGATAAGAAATCTGAAAAAGGCTTTGATGATTCAAAAAGCAAACAAATAAAGGATCTTGAAAGTGAACTTATTAGTGCTCTTAGTGCTTTGAAAAAGGAAAGAAAGAAGAATGCTAGACTCAAGGATAAGTTAGATGAATGTTGTATGGAGAGAGATGATCTTATAGAAAGTCTTGACTTCTCTATAGCTAAGACACAAGAACTCAAGGATGAGTTAGAGTCTAAGGTTCTTGAGTATAGTGAGTTAGAACAGAAAATGGCTTCTTTGAAAGAGGAAACTAAAGAGTACAAGGATAAGCTTTACAGGTTTCAAGATAGCTCCAAAAAGGTTAAGTCACTCATCAAAGGTCAAAGAAAGACAACAGATAAAACAGGCCTTGGTTTTGTTAAGCCACACAAGGAACAAGTTGGAGAGTCTAGTAAGAGACTCCAAAAGGAAGAGAGTTCTGATGAGGAAAGTATTTCAGAAAAGGAGTCCTTGAATGATAGATGCACAAAAATAGAAAATAGAATTCAGAATGAGAAGAAGAAGTTTTTAGAACCTAAGAGGTCAATTAAAGGAAAGTTTCAAGGCAGATGTTTTGCTTGTCACAGGTTTGGTCACATGGCTTCACATTGCATGGCTCAAGTGAAGGAGGTAAATGACAGTTTCAGAAGTGCTAGTTACTTTCAAGGGTATTGCTACTCTTGTCAACAGTTTGGGCACAAGGCAGTTTATTGCAAGGCAAATAACAGAACAGGTTTGGTCGAATAGGTTTGGTCAAACAGTTTGGTCGAATGGTTTGGCTAGAATAGGTTTGGTCAAAACAAGTTTGGTCAGAACAGGTTTGGCCAAAATAGGTTTGGTTAGAATAGGTTTGGTCAGAACTGGTGGATTCAAAGATCAGGTTTACCTCAGAGAAACAACATCGTCAAGTGTTTCAAGTGCAACAATGAAGGTCACACAATCAGACAGTGTAGAGCTGAAATTCCAGAATACAGGAACAGGAACAGTGGCATGATCAGGTCCAAGGATCAAGGCATGGACAAGAACAGGGATGAGAACAAGAACAAGAACAGTGACGAGGAACAGGAATATGGACAAAGAGTTCAAGAGAAGGCCCGACAAGGAAGTTATAGACGCCGATGATGATCAATGCCTAATGGGAGTTTTACTCCCACCCAAGAATTAATCACCTCATCAGGAGGTGGGGGAGGGACTAAGCTAAGAGGCTCATTCTTAGTCCCGAGCCCCAAAGGTGACCCTTTGCCATTGATGACAAAGGGGGAGAGATTTGAGTAAGGGGGAGAGCCTCAAGACAGGGGGAGTTGTTTATGTTGAGTTTTTGTGTTGTTGAGAAGCATGGTTTGCCATCAATGACAAAGGGGGAGATTGTTGGCAATTTTGGGTTTGAGATCCTAGCTTCTTGTCTATGAGTTGTCATTGATGTCAAAAGGAAATGGCATTAATGTTAAGAGGATGTGTTGGCTTCAAAGGTGGAAGATTCCAAGAGAATCCGGAGAGATTCCATTGGCAAGGGTTTTTCATTAAAACCAAGTTAAATGGTTTTTATTAAAACCAATGGAGGTTCTCTTTATTATTTATTTAATTATTATTTAAAACCCTTCAAGGTTTTAATTAATTAATTATTTAATTAATTAAGGGAGAAATTATTTTTAATTTATTAAAAATACTTAAGGGTTTTTAAACCCTTTAGAAAGCAAATTTCGATTAAATTCGAAATTACTTTTCTTTGCAACCGACGTGTTCTAAAGTCCACGTATGGACTATAAATATGAGAAGGTTCCTAAGGTTAAACCCACTTGGAAAATCGAAGGCAATTAATTGGTTTGGCTGCGATCGAATGTTCTGTTTACGCTGCGAAAGAGGAGAGCTCGTGGTTTGAAAAGCTTTCGGAAAGCTTGACCGTTTATGTGGAAGGAAGTCCGTCTTGGACTTCGTAAGCCCCTTGTGGGCTAGTGGCAGCGAAGGCTGCATTTGGGCCTTGCGTAGGCGGAGGTCTACATTTCGATCCCCGCGGAGGGAGTCTGTGCATGGATTAGTCACATTTTTATTAAAACGTGTTTTGTGCCGCGAATTTCGGATTCTTCAAGGGCAGCCATTATAAGGTGTGATTATTTTCTTGATATGATTTTTGGCATTGTTTAGCATTGTTTAAAAGACATAGGAGAAATAAGGGGATATTTCTTTGGTTGTATTTTTGAGATTAGTCTTTTGCTATGCTAAATTTAAAAATGGAGATATAAGGTGTAAGTTTTGGTTGTTGTGTTTTTGGCTTCTTTGGTGGTTGTTTTTAAAGAAGAGGAGCTAAAAGGTGTATTAAGGAAAGTTTTTATATATGCTCATTTATCTTGGTTCTAACCCTAACTTGGTTGGAAGTTTGAGGGTTGTGTGTGGTGACAGCTTTAAGGATCAATTTTCTTCTACTCCAAAAAGGTATGGGCACATTTTTCTTATGAGTATGATTGGTGTATGTTTTTCTGAAATAAGGTTGGAGTGAAAAGGTATTCTACTAGGTATCCTTTGGCTAGGTGTAAATCCTATTTTCTGGTTTGTTGAAGACTACTTATGCATTGTTATCCTTAAGGAGAGTTTTTGGTGAATGCATAATTTCTGGTTTGAGATAGTGGAAGCTTTGTGCACTAGGGTTTATATTTGTGAGTCTAGCTACTTGCATTGAGTTGGTGGAACCCTTGGTTGGCTGTTTTGAGTTTGATGGTTGAGTTGCTTCCATAGAGGTTGTTTGATCAAGTTATTGCTTTACTTGATTCATGATATTGGGCTTACTCCATTGAGTTGATTTGAGCAAGTTATTCTTTGCATTTGGTGATATTGTGTTGGTGGCTGTTTTGTTCAAATATCTTTGGAGGGAAAAGGATTTCTACTTGTTTCCTTTTCTTGTGATGATTGGTTGAATGCTTCAAGGTTGATGTTGAGTTGAATGGTGTTGGTTGACTAAACCTTGTTTGATGAGCATTGTTGTTGAAACCCTAATTGATGGTGAAAAGAACATGAGTATCATTGTTATGTGATTCTTTGCATAGTTGGCAATTGTTGGGGTTTCATGTTCTTGAAAGAAAACATTCTATCCTATCCATTTCAGATATTGAGTTGAGTTTTCAGATTTGAGATTGAGATTGAGCTGAGTTGATTTGAGTTGAGTTTTGAGATTGGGATTTGAGTATAGAACATATTGAGTCTCTAACAATTCTCTTTATGCTTCTATGAGTTTGACAAATCACATTGGGTCTCTAACAATTCACTTTGTGATTTCCTACTAAGAAAGTTTTTCTTGGTGAGCTTGCTGAGTTTTTGGACAGGTTCTAGTGGGGACTTGTGAGCAGTTTTTGGACAGGTTCCAGTGGGGACTTGTGAGCAGTTTTGGACAGGTTTCGATGGGGACTTGTGAGCAGTTTTGGATAGGTTTCGATGGGGACTTGTGAGCAGATTTGGACAGGTCCTAGCAGAGGACTTGTGAGTTGAGTTTGATAGTTCTATCAGAGAACTTGAGGACAGAGGTGCATTGGTTCTATGAGAAGAACCCGAGGATAGATTTGGCAAGTCTTTGAGAAGGATTGTATGCGAGAGGATTGATTTGTTCAAGAGTTGGACAGATCCGATAGACAAGAGGAAGACTTGTACTAGACCGATTGACTGTGTTTGGTACAGGTTGCTGAGCTACTGTGGACGTGATCATAGAAGGCGAAGGTCTCTTAGGCTAAGCATTGAGGATAGGAGGTCTTCGATGGAAAGGAGTTCCACGTGCTGGCAAGAGGTAGAGGCAGTTGATCTTTTGAGGGATCATTTCCAGAGTAGAGGGGAAGGTATCTCCTTTGAGAAGAGGCTCATAAATTCTGATTGGGGGAAGGTATCTCCTTTGAGCAGAGGCTCATAAATTCTGATTGGGGGAAGGTATCTCCTTTGGGCCGAGGCTCATAAACATTGTAATTGGGAAGGATTCCCAAAGAACTTTGAGATAACTTTTAGAGAAAAGTTTTGTGGACGTAGCCCAACCATTCCGGGTGAACCACGTTAAAATTGGTGTCACTTTGTGGATGATATTGTGCATTGCTTTGATATTGCTTTGGGTATATTGCTTTACTATTTTGAAGTATAAAGGAAAAAGTAAAAAGAGGTCTTATACTGTTCACCCCCCCTCTCAGTATAAGCTTGTGTTCTTCACAATGTTGCATTGACGTCTAGTAGTGATAGGATGATGAAGGCTTATGAAGAGTCCATGATGGATTAGAATGGGTAATACGAATTTAAAATCCAACTTAATATGTCTGATTCATAAGAAAATAATTTTATACATGAATAGGATATCTTCCATATTGTAACTGAAGCGTGATTTGGAAGATATCAATTGCAACAAACATAGTTAACGTGCTAACTTAGGACTGTTGGGGAAATTTTTAGCATCCCTTAGTAGTTGCCATGCCACTAATTTTTTTTTTATCCAATCGATACTATAGACTCTAGATGATCCACCTCTTTTACTCTAAAAATAATTATCTCTAAGACTTTTGATAGACCAAGTAAGGTAAGGAAATCCAAACCTGAGCTTATATTATAATATTCATGCTCAAGCAGATATTTAAAGAAAATTTAATTAATTCAAAATTTGATCAAGATTCACAATATTCATGAACTTTGTTCTTATTAGTAGACTGGTGCCTTGTCCATTATCAATTTTAGCAAGGATTTAAATAATTAAATGAGATATAAATAAATATAAAGAAGAAACTACATTAATTATGTCCATTCAAATGATGTAACAAACATAATTAAAATTCACCAATGAAAGAATATACCATTCACACATTCAAATGATATAATATGGAAATGTGAAATGCTTACATAATTGAGATAGAAAATGTCCAAAGGAGGAATCATGATTTGTATTAATAAAAAACAATTACAAGGGGAATATAGCTCAAAATGGCTCAGATCTATCTTAATGACTATAATTAGAATTATTATTCAAATTATGTAACAAGATTCCTTTAACTCACCATTCTAATGTGGTAATAAAAATTCTCTTAGCTTTTGATCCAGCTGCTAGAAACGATCTTAGCAGACTAGATAACTTTTTAGAAAAACCTACAAAAATTAAGGGGAAGAATAAGAGATGGATATGAGAGACAAGACACAAAGAGAATACAAATGATAGGACAAGGGCACTCAAGGATACCATAGATGAAAATGGTGATGAAAAAATTGATCCCTTATTTGGTTGATGTAGCTCCTATTTATAGATTGAAGATAACCTATTCAATTGCAACTAATTTTATTTGGGTCCTCCATTTGACTGCATCTATACTATTTATTCGGTTATGTCCTACAACTAGATTATGGTTGTCTTGAGTTATCTTTACCTGTATTTGACACTTGGGTGCTTTCCAACATTTTGATATTCTTATAGGCTACAATTGTGTTGAATATGGGTTCAACACTTGGCTATTTCTAGACCCTTAGATTTTAATCCATGATTATTGCATCTCTTCATGACCCTTGTCCTTTTCTCCTTATATTTTTCTTTGTAGAAGGCTTCAATTCTTCTTTAGATATCTCTATGTTACTCTTCTCTATATAGTTTCCCTTGTTTTTTTTCTCCTATGCCTTTGTTATTAGTTTTCCAATGTTGACCCATGCATCATCACAAAAAGCCATAGTGAACCTTATTATGTTCAAGGCTTGTAAGGATTTATTCTTTTGAATTTTAGACAATGCTTTATTTTCTTGATGAAAACTGCATAAATGGTTTACCATTTGAGCTACTATAATAGTCTTTTTATCTATCTCAAATTCATTATCTTCATCATAATTAAATTGTTGGATTTTATTTAGAATAAAATTTTCAAAATATTCCACTTATCTACATTCTTCTAGTGACAACCCCATTTTGTCTAACATGTCATCTATTTTATCCTCCCAAGTTGCCATTTCTTTGATGTATTTATCCCACTCTAGTATATCTTTGGAACATTGAAACTTTCACAAATTCTTAAGAGCAATAAAAAAGTGTACCATCTTCTACTGTTATTTTCCTTTCACTTATTTCTTCATAATTTTATTCAACCTTTTGGAAGATATGAAGTATTGAATCTACTCTATTATATGTTTGCTCTAGGAGATTTTTCATGCTTTCAACTAAAATTTTGAGGGTATTGATATTCTTAAATATCCTAGCTAAAGCTCTCAATTCACTTTGTAGTTTGTTACACATTTATTTCTTAAGTTTTATGATAAAACCAAAGAAGTCAATACTTTGAATAACTTTAGGGTCAGGTTTCCAAATTATGACATGGGGATCTGATGTTTTCTCCTTGAGCCTTTTTATTTTGGCCAACAACTATTTATTTTTTTACCGTTAGAGCTTGATTACTCTTATATAAGTTTGTTTTTGTTTGTATTTGAAATTGGACATTCATGTTTATTATATCTAGGGGATATTCTTGAATTTGTACATGTGCATCTCCAATTTGTTGGTCCACTTGAACTTCTACTATCTTGTTGGTCGATATATTACATCTACTGTTACAGGAACCATTGTTGTAGCATGAGTATTTGGCTCTTTACTTGTATACTGAATATATCAAGGATATTTTCATTGATTGATTTATTTGAGTTACCTTTCATCGATGATACTGAAAGACATGAATTCATTTGTTCTCACTAGAGTAATACTCTTTAAGACCTCTAAGGAAGAAGATATTTTTAGTTTGGCCTTTTTATTCTCAAGAGATTTAGTTAGAGTTGGAAAATTTACTTGACAATACCTGAGTAGGTTAGATCCTCCAACATCTTGAATTTTTTTTTGTGTGAAGGGGATAGTTTGGTTTCTCTATTGTCAACTATCAAAGCCTTTTGTATGAACTTTGATGTATGCAAAGCTAAATGCAGCTAGCTATCACATGAAATTTGGAATGAGGTTGGGTCAACCTACTTGCCCTATGCAATTTGCGCTAGATTTATTTCTTTTCCTACACTTGAAGTAGTAGTGTCAATAATAGTAGTTTTTTTTTACTAAGAAACCTTATCCACTACCTCAACTAGATTAACATGTTCAACAATAATCTCTATCTAAGCAGGTTCTTGGTTAATAATCTCTAAGAAAACATCCTTGAGCTCTTCAGGAGGTATTTTTTGTATGATGGGGGCTACTACCTCTACTAAAGTTATCCTCAATATTATCAATTCATTTGGATAATTTCCAACATACTCTATTTGTGTATTTGCTCTTTCAATATTCGAGTATTTCTTCCACACAAGCTCAATATATGCACCACTCTTGATATATTTTTACAGTTCATCCTTAAAAGGGTCATCCCTATGATTTACCTAGGCATATTAAATTTATTGCACTAAGAGTCGATAAGTTCCTTGAGGATCATATGACCTTCAAGTAATTTTTGAAAATCCAAATTCATCTATTTTCCATATGGATATCAACATGATTTGATATCCTTTGTAAATGTAGTGGCCCATTCTAAAAGGAACCTCAAGCCAATATATTTTTGCCTATTTATTCCCAAGTCTGATTTTTTCTTCTTTAGCAACTTGTCTGGTATATCTAAAGTTGCTATTAACAAAGAAAATATTTTAGGAGAACCTTGGGAGGCATTTTTGCTCCATAAAGTCTTATATAAGAGAAATTTTCAATAAAGAAATAATTCCCTATTTGGATTTCATGCAAAAAATTGGCTATAATAGAGCCTATTTTGGTAGGATGATATCCACAAAAGTGCAAATGGATTGAAGGAATAATTTTTTCAAAGAACTAAGAATAACTAGACTTACCTTCATGAATCTAGGGTAGTATTTCTTGCATGTTGATAGTCGATACTCCTCCCTAGGCCTTGATTTATTGTCAACCAAAATATCCCACCAACATGTGAATAAAAATTGAGTAGTAGTAAAATAAACGCATTTGGTCTCATTCTTCTCTAATGGCTTGTTGTAGTGTTACAATCTCTCTATGCATTCTATTGTAGATATAATCTTCACATTTGTACATTGGGACTTGGCATATTTTGTTACATTAAACTATCAAATGTATGAGTTCTATACTGATCCATATCAAATATTGAAATCCTAGCATAATGTTAATCATATCTACATTGTCCATCATTGAATATTGTAGCATGTACTTACTCATTAGGAAGTCATAAGATACAAATTGGTCATGCTTGAAAATATTTACATAAGAGAATGTTTATACTATGTGTAACAACCCCAAAAATACCGACCTAAGGGAGTGGTTGAGGATTCTATAACTGCTATTGGAACTACTTCTATAAATAAACTTCAAATTGTCTTCAAGCTCTCTCATAAATTTTCTATAATCACTCTAGAATACTTCTACAAACTTTGCAAACTCTATCATAATATCTTTGTAAAATATTAGTGTACTTAGACCTACTTTATTTATAAATGCTTAGCGTAATTAATATGGAATACAATTAAAAATAGAACACTAAAAGGTTTGCACGAATGAAAATTGATTTGTAGTACCAGAAGACGCTTATAAACAAGCATTACAAAGCTTTCAATTGGAAAAGGCTATATTAAATTTTTATGGTTAAAACCTTTATCCATTACAAATAACAAAATAAATGGTCGTAAATATAATTTATCAGCTTATTACAAGTAATGGTAATACACTAATCCCTGCCATTCCTCCTGATGAGTGCTAAAACAACACATATTTTATGCAAGTTTAATTCATTTTCTATATGTAAATTCATGAAAACAGATGTAGTTTAATGATCATTAATTTGTTATTTATGTGAATAATGAGTGAATTTTATTCTTTATGATAAAAGTGATTTATGCATGTATTTTACGCAAAAGTGTGCAATTTATGTGTGTTTTAGTAGGAAAATGTATAGGAGATTTGCAGAGAAAGACGAGGTAGGACACAAAAAATATAATAGGCATGGACAGATTAGTAGTAAGGATGATGTGTTAAGAAGAATTGTGGATGAACTTATATAGAAAAAATGTGGATGGAGTATTGCTTCAATGTGTGTCAGAAGAACATAAGCATAAAATTTTAAAATAATTTCATGGAGGGCTATCAGGAGGACATTACTCCGGGAGGACCACCGCACTGAAAATCATCAGTACTGGGTGCTAATGGCCAATGATTTTTGCAGATGCTTTCAAAATCACAAGAAACTATGAAGAATGTCAGAGATATACGAGAAGGAACAAAAATGCACCATTACCTCTAAAAAAAAATTAGGTTGAAGAACCATTCCAGCAATGGGGGTTGGATTTCATAGGCATCATAGAGCCAAATTCATTGACGGGTCATAAATACACTCTCACAGTTACTGATTACTTCACAAAATTGTCTAATGCAATACCCACGAAAAGAAATGACCAAGAAGTGGTAATCAAAATTGTGGAAAGTTTGATTACAAGGTTTGGCATCCTAGATGCCCTAGTCACAAATAATGGCTCTCACTTTATACGAGCCAATATGGTGGACTTCACAAATAAATATGGGATATACCTGAAGACGTCGTCAAAATATTATCCTCAGGGTAACTGACTAGTTGAATCCACAAATAAGAATCTACTTAGGATTTTAAAAAGAACACTCAAAGATAATAAAAGGATTTGGCATACCTTGATAAATCAAGTGCTTTGGGCTTATAGGATCACAATAAAGAAATCTATCAACACATCCCATTATTCTCTAGTCTATGGAAAAGAGGTTGTACTCCCAATACACATAGAAATATTAGCCCTATAATTTTTAGATCTAACAGGTACAGAGGAAGCGAAACCAGTGGAAAATAGGCTTATCCAACTTCTATAATTGGAAAAAAAGAAAGAACAAGCCTATGATCATTATAAAAAATAGCAGTTGCAACAAAGGGATGGTTTGAAAAGAAAAAAAATCTAAGAAACTTCAAAGTAGGGTATCTGGTCCTGAAATGGAATGAAAAGAGGTCAAAACCAGGAAATCATGACAAGTTCGATACATTCTAGGATGGCCCTTTCAAAATTATTGAAGAAAAACAACACAATTCCTTCCAGCTCAAAGAAGAACAGGGTCAAATCTTACCCATTCCTATTAATGGCTTTCACCTAAAGCTATATTTCAAGTAACGAGCTCTTAGCTATCCTTGTATATATTTTGTTTTCTATGTATGTAAATGACCTTGTAAATATGTTACTTTTTGTAAGTTTCTCCATTTTTTTTGTCCTAATTGCATGACTTCTGGGCACAAGAGTGCCTCTCCAAAAAAAATTATCACTATGGGGTGACTTTTGGGCACAAGAGTACCTCTCCAAGGCAAATTGTCATGATGGCATGACTTTTGGGCACAAGAGTGCCTCTCCAAGGCAAATTGTCATGATGGCACAACTTTTGGGCACAAGAGTGCCTCTCCAAGGTGAATTGTTGTGATGGCATGACTTTTGGGCACAAGAATGCCTCCCCAAGGTAAATTTTTGAATTTTTGTGACTTTGGATATTAGAGTTGCATATGTTCTAAAAATTCATAATGCCAAATCAGACCTGACATCTTGGGCGGCAGATAACCATGTCAGGCCTAATATTTTGTAGAGTTATGTGCCACGTTGAAATTTTTAGAAGTTGATGATAAAAGTAGGTGTCTAGGGAATATAAAAAACACCACTCTTAAAATAAAATCATACTTGTAGATTGGATCCAAAGATGATGTCACCTCATTTGTATCCTTAAAATCTAGCACACTAAATGAAGCTCCCACCAATTTTTGAAATCCATATTGAGATGCGTACTACCAATAGCAATTACTCCACGTCACCTGGGAATTTTAATAGCGTATCTTTCATCATGAGCATACACAGTGTGTTATATTGAGCAACTTTTCACCTTCTCTCCTATTTTCATCTTCTATTTCCTACTACTTGTTTTCTGAAAACCTCCTAGAGAGTTCTACAATTTTCAGGAAGCATCCCTACAACAGTATCACAATGGCTACCCCTGTAGCTTCAGGATCTACATCTGCACCTTCTAATAAGAAGAGGATTTTGAGTGTCAAATTAAGCAACTTTGTAGATCCTGACAACCACATTACAAACACGAAGCTGACATGGAGGAGTCTAGACAAATTCACAAGGACATAATGACCAGACTAGCAGTAGATGCTTCTCCTTCAAAACCAAGTAACTTCTCATATTACTCTATGATCTACTGGTATGTATGCCCCCAGGTCCACCCCTTTCCAGAGTTAATTAGAGCAATGGAAAAGTTGAGTGATGCAAAAAGTAGGAGTGTAAGAAATTATGAAGGAAAAACATTGTTTAAAAAATGATCCCGATACAGTTAGAATGGTTTTTGTTAGCATATATGCCATTTTCATTACATTATTTGCAAAAGGGTAGCACTCTCTAGGTTGGTTTATTAACCACCAAGTTGGTTTGATAAACCAACTCATAACTACATTGTAACCTTTATAATGAATCAATCAGAATGAATGCAGTGCTTCGTCAAGTTCTTTATGGTATTAGAGCAAATTGTTTTTTTTTGGGCAAGGTGATTAAGGTTGTGGGTAAAGTGGTTTTAATCCACTCCATAATCTGGAAAGCCTGCAACAGGCTGGCAGCACTCCAAAGATCACAGCATACCTGCAGAAAACCCAGCAAGCAGAGTTATGATATGCAAAGCATGGCTTCATGTGGACCAAGGTATTTTTTTTGTGCTCAACAAGCGAACTGATAGGAAGATAACTGGATAGCGCACAAGCATGAATTCAATCACAGACCTCAATCTCCCTACATGTAGAACCCCCGTAGAAATGATATTGTCGTGCTTGTTGAAGGGCCCTGACAACCGACAGAAAGTGATTAGCAGTGGAATCATGGCAGTGATTAGAAGGTTTTAAACTCTAACATGGTAACGTGTAGCAAAACCCTAGCCGCAGTTCAATATTGCTGTTGACATTTAAAAGCATGTGCTGAACACTGAGACCGTAGTGGAGATCGTGCCAGAATGATGAACGTTTAAGGTTAATGCTTCGCATTCCTTTGATATTCTAAAGTTTTAAACAAAAATTTAATTAAAACTTTTGTGGGATGTCCAAAGGTTTTGGACTGCCGATGGCAGTACCAGACAAAGCAACTTTATTTTTTTTAAGTTGTTGTCGGCCCCGATATAAAAGGCACATTGTGCCATATAGTGTTCATCCACCGTGGTGGCACAGTTGGTCGGGTGGTATAAATTAAGACGTTGGCGAAGATGTCACGGGTTCAACTCTCAAGAAGTCCACTATTTTGCACAAGGAATAATTTAAACACAGGTATTTTTTGTTATACCTAAGGGTTATTTATTGCAAAATTAAATTTATTTTTGCAATTTCAACCTCTACAAGTTTTTTTTTGTTTTGTCTTGGAGGGATAAGGAAAAACAAAAGAAACACAAAGCAAGATATGCTCCACATTTGAAACCTAGTGCAATTTGAAAACTAGTGCATTTTTTTTCTTGGAGGGATAAGAAAATTGACAATTGAAAGGGTATTCCAAAATTTTTACCTTGTTCATTTTGCATCCAAAAAGGGGGGATAAAAGCATTATTTTTTCTTGCAAAATTATAAGACAAAGGGGGGGAAATTTGTGGAATTGAATATCTTTTTTTGCAAATCAAAACCTCACATATTTTGCAAAAATCATTGTAACAAAGATGCATTTTCGGTGGACACCGACATCTTAAACAAAAATTGGCATTGTACATAGGTGCATTTTCGGTGGAAACCGTCACCTATAGTTAAAATTTGTGGGCATTTGTGATTGTTTCTTTTGCATTTAAATATTTTTTTTTTTGCATTAACAATCATAAATTAAAAAATATATAAGACCCCAAATTTATACCCTATTTATGCAATTTATTGCACAACAGCGTTCGGTATTTGAGATACCTCTGATCCACACTTACAGGTAATGCTGTCATTCTTTGGACTACTGTATTCACCACCTAATATAGTTGCAACAACGATGTCTAAGATTGTTATCTATAAATCATCAGGGAGAAATAAGGCAAACCAGTTTTTTTTCCATTTCACACCCACATTGTGATTGTTGTTAGGCGTAAATCTTGATGAAAGTTTTTTTTTCTAAAGTGTTTGGGGGAAGTTACGCCCCATGCATGAGGAATAAAAATTTCTATGGTAGATGTCATTAACAACATGATGCCCTTTCAGTATCACCTCTGTTCAATATATTATGCTTCTCATATGTACTTATAGTCTCCTTCACGTAAGGGCAGGTACATATTGATTAGTATATTGTTCATATATAACTATAGTCTCCCTCATGTAAGGGTGGGTATATATTGAATAGTTACAATATAAAGATCTGGTAGGTATAAAGAAAGGGAGACCAACTGGTGATATAAGGAACCTTCATAATGGCCATAATTCATAAGTATCTCTTAGATTCACAATTGTTGAAAGGTCCTAACTTTGTTCCATGGAAAACAAAGATGAAAGCCATACTTTAGTTGGAAGATTTATGGGATGTAGTGACTGGCACTACAAAATGTCCTCAGGCAATAGGAACA
This sequence comes from Wollemia nobilis, assembly GCA_028583015.1. NCBI lineage: Eukaryota > Viridiplantae > Streptophyta > Pinopsida > Araucariales > Araucariaceae > Wollemia > Wollemia nobilis. The sequence continues at coordinate 2,989,086 of JAQPPZ010000367.1, forward strand.
GATCAAGATGCTTGGGATAAGAAAGACAAGAAGAGTCTCGTGTTTATCTTGCTTGCTACTACAGATGAGGTGCAGCCTCATATTTGTGATGCCAAAACTAGTAATATAGCTTGGGATGCCTTGATCATAGTATATGAAGGAAAGAATCAATCCACTATTCTACACCTTCAAACTCAACTACATAATCTCAGTATGAATTCTAGGGAAATAGTTGATATATTCCTTTGCAGAGTGGCTAAATTGAAATCCAAATTGAATGCCATGGGAAAACCAATGGATGATGATATTTTGAACTCTGTCATCTTGAGAGCATTGCCAAATTCCTACAAGATGTTGATCACTTCTCTCAATGTTTCTAGTAGACAAGTATCATTTGTGGAGTTGGTAAATTTGCTTCAGACTAAGGAGGCAACTTAGGTCCAGAAAGATGATATGCCAGATAATGCTCTTTCCACACAACAAAGTGGTAAAAAACAAGGTCAGTTTCAAAAAGGGGGTCCTTCTTCCAAAGGAAAAGGGAAGCAAAATCAATAGAAGGATACAAAATATGACAAGATTTGTGATATGAATAACCATGACACCAACAAGTGTTGGTTTAAAAACAAGCAAAAAATATTATCAAGATAAAAAAATAATTCTACTGATTAATCATACAATACAAGCTTTGATTCAACCTAGAATCTAGATAGAGAAATACAAGGTCTACAAGTCTATTAAAACTCTAAGGAATTTTAATTTAAAGTATAATTTAAATGAAGCATGGATGAAAAAGTGAGGAATGCATTCCATAATGAGGATCTATTTCATGAAGTGGGATTTTACTCTCAAAATTTAATAGATACTTTTGAAGGATACAACTATTTATCCATTACCAAAAAATAAATATTTTCATTGTTCCTAAATATTACACCTCTAATTAGTTATCTTCATGAAGTAATTTACACCTCTAATTAGTTATCTTCATGAAGTAATTCTTAGAGATTGGTAGAATACACAAAATATAGTTATATTGACATTGAAAGAATGCTTGATGATATATCTATTATTAATAGTTTTTGAACTCTTTCAAAATATGAAATGAAATAACAACCCTCATCAATAATATTGTGATGATATACTAAATCATCACACCCAAGTGTTGTAGGTGAGTTGGAGAGGAGAGGACAATCCTACGAGGGAGATCGCAGGTTCAAATCTCCACCCTACCAAAAAGCTGAATTGGGTATCCAAAACACAATTGGTAATGTTAGTGTGGGCAGGTCGGGTGCGACTCCCGAGTGACTTTGACGGTGTAGAACCTCCTGTTCATGGTCTCTCAGACCAAGGCGGCCCCATAAGGGTTTTTTTATTAAAAAAAAATATATATACTAAATCATCATGAAGAAGACATTTCTATAGTAAAAAGGTAAAAAAGAAGAAGAAGAAAAATGAGGAAGAAGAAGCATCACAAAAAGGAAAAAATGATAATGAAAGAAAATACTTTCAAGCTGAATACAAATCAAGATGAACTAAAGAAACATGATGAAGATAGTCATCCAAACTTATAAAAATAGGAAAATAAAGGAATTAGGAGATAATATCTTCAATTATAGAATCAGATCAAAGTAAACAAGAAGAACAAACCAAATAAAAGAGAAGGATTGATTCAAGTTGAAGGATATTTGAAATATGAAGCTCAAGCAAAATATCAAATCCAAATTCACTTGAAGAATAAAGAGAAAAATGAATATCCATATTTAATGCTAAAGTCTTCAATCCATAAATAATGTAATACATGGGGGGTTATTACAGTATTTGGTACATGCTAATGTAACACCTTGGGTACATAACAAGATTAGGAGTTTACTTTAGAGTAAATTTTGAGTTACTTCATGCAATGTAATAAATGTACAAGTGTGCAATGATGCAAATTTGCATGTAGTCCACATGTACATGAGTCATTGGATAAGGTAGATGAAGAGTCATGTGTAGAGTAAAATCCAAGGTACATATTTTCCTATATATAGGCCTTTAAGGTAGTGAGTGAGAAAGTGAGGACATATTAAGGAGATGATAGATTAATAAGAGAGGATAGATTAACAAGAGAGTGAGTAAGTACAATTTAGTTCTTAATTGAAAATTTTAGTGTTCAAGTCCTCCATTATATTGCATTGTACTATTTTTTGAGTGTTCATTAATGACATATTACTGAGTTATTGCAAAATATTATCTCATTATTTTCCTATATATTATAGTGTCATTATCATATAGTTATCATAGCTTACTTATTTCACATCTTGTGGTTGCATTTACTTTAATATACATCCTCAATGCTAACAATAATGTCCCCTACAACTCACACAAGGATGGAATTTCCAACACCTAGTTGCAATGTGTCCAAATCTTCCACACTAATTGCAACAATCATTCTCGAACCTTCATTCTCTACACTACACTCTCCACTCAAAAATTTAGACCCACTACATCCTATTGGACCTATATATGCAAGGCCTTTAGTCTTTGGAATTAATTATGGTATTATGGGTGTCTCCACAACTTACCCATATCTTACCAATCCCTTACCATTGTACTGCATTCTTCTCATAAACATGGAGTTAATGCCTCTTGTGTACCTCTTAAAGCATCCAAAATATCCATCACCACTCTAATATTTGTCATCTTCAAAATATCCTTCACCTAACTTTGAAGTATCATTGTCACTATTATCTTTAGAAATATAGTTGTTATCATGACCATAAATGGCCTAATGAAGTTAATCTTCCTCTACTATGTCTTTATCACTTCTTTTCTCTTTATCTATATCACAACAATAATTGTTGCATTGTTATCTTCATCATTACTACTAGTGGTGACTTGGGTTAACTACTTCTCCACTATGCTTATTATTATGCTTGAATCTAATATTTCTTATTAATTCTTCATTGGTATCAACTTATCAAGCTCAATCCAAGGCTAGAATCCATATGATGACCCATGGTTCTTATTGGTGGTAACCCATATTTTGAAATATTGTTCTCAAATTCTTCCAACATATCCTTCACCTCATGTGGAGTTTTATCCATATTGTTCATTGTCCCTTATTTTGTGGGTTTAGTGATGAAATAAAAATATGTTTCCTTCATATTATTTCCTCTCAAGGATTTTTTTCTATACATTGGCCCACTAGAGGGCTATTTTCCACTTATTTATCTTTGTCCTTCAATGGAATTAATGTGTACCTCTTACCATCTATCTCAATGGTGTAGGTATTCTCCCTACCCTCATGCATTACTTTTTATCAAACTACCATGGTATTCCTAACAAGACATGACACGGATCCATTAGCATGATGTCACATAGAATCAAAATTTTATAAGAGCCAATTTGGAGATCTACCACACATTGTTTGGTTACCAATATTTGATGTTCCATTTTCAACCAAGATACCTTGTCTATATTTACGTGTTCCATTCTATTCAAACCAAGTTATTTGTGTCACCACTATCCATAATCACCTTACAATATTTACTCCCTAATTTTCAAATTATATTGAATAGGTTCCTTCTTTCTTTAGGTTCATGCACCTCCTTTTTTGGTTTCAATAATATCCTATATATCATAAATAATTCTCCTTATTTTGGTTCTTCTACATGCTTTAAGGAAGTAACACTTTCTTATTCAAATTGCATAATATGGTTCCTAACCTCTTTTCCTTTATTGTTACTCTATTGCATGGTTAGACATTCAAATGCTGTTGGCAATTTTGGGTACATTGGGTACATTGCCTTTGCTCAAGTGTTGATGTTGTCATTGATGTCAAGAAGCGGAAGGGTTTTTGTGAAAACCAAGGCAGACAAAATAAAAGGTTTTATTTAAAACCATGGACAACAGATTTGAAATGGGTTTTTCTTAAAACCCAAGTTGGCTCTTCGTTTCGTTGAAAAAGGTGCCCCGATGATGAAGATATTTAATTTTAAATATTTAGTTTAAATTTTATTTTTAAAATTTAAATTAATATTTTAAAATTAAATTAATGTATTTTCCGCGTAAAGTGCCGACGTGTTTGGAAATAAAGTGCGAAATGAAAGTGCATATAAAATAAGGCAAGGGATAATAAAAAAATGAGACAATATATTTTTGCATCCACCCAAGCACGTGAATAAAAAGGAAGAAGAATTCGTGCGCATTCCAAGGGCAACGAAAGACAAAAGTTGAAGTGCGCCATTTTTGTCTTACATGGGTGCGGAGGACTCTAGTTCAATTTGCGTAAGAAGCACGCGCAAATTGTGGCTAAGGTGTGCTTTAAATTATTCTTAAATTTTATTCTATTTTGGATGTTTATGGAAGGATGGGAAGTAATACGCGTTGTTAGGTAAGCCTACGAGTTATAAGGGTTTTTGGCTGTAATATAAAGAAGGGAAGTTAGATATTGGAGGTATAAAAATAATATATATTTTGTTGTAATATTAAATTGTTTGGGATCTTTCTTTTTGAGTATTTAGAAAAAGAGTTAAGGTTTGGAGTAATAAGGGTGTAAGGTATTTGTTTTGTTATAGAAGTATGAAAAATTAATTTTGAGAAAAGGAAGAAAGAGTTATAAGGTTATGCAATGTTGTGATTTATTTTATTTTATGGTATAAGTGGTTTTGGGAGTTATAAGGTTATGCAATGTTATGATTTATTTTATTTTATGGTACAAGTGGTTTTAGGAGAGATAAAGGGAGTTGTGCAATTAAAGGCTTTGGTGATGATTATTGAAAGGTGGAATAATGTTGATTATTTTGTGATTTACTAACCCTTGTGAAGATTGGCAAAAGAAAGTTGTGATGGTGGCAGATTTCCAAAGGGGTTCCTTCACTTCAATAAGGTATGGGCACATTCTTCTTATGAGTATGATTGGTGTATGTTATTCCTGAAATAAGATTGGAGTGAAAAGGTTTTCAACAAGGTTTCCTTTGGTTGAGTGTAAGTCCTAGTTTTTGGTTTGTTGAAGACTACTTATGCATTGTTATCATTGATGAGAGTTTTGGTGAATGCATAATTCTGGTTTGAGGTAGTGGAAGCATTGTGCACTAGGGTTTATGATTGTGAGTCTTGCTACTTGCTTTGAGTTGGTGAAACCCTTAGTTGGCTATTTTGATATTGATGGATGAGTGCTTCCATAGTGGTTGTGTTGATCAAGTTAATGCTTTACTTGATACATGATATTGGGCTTACTCCATTGAGTTGATTTGAACAAGTTATTCTATGCATTTGGTGATATTGTGTTGGTGGTTGTTTTGTTCAAATATCTTTGGAGGGAAAAGGATTTCTACTTGTTTCCTTTTCTTGTGATGATTGGTTGAATGCTTCAAGGTTAATGTTGAGTTGAATGATGTTGGTTAAACCTTGTCTTTGAGCATTGTTGTTGAAGCCCTAATTGGTTGAGAAAAGATATTGGTTGTTGGAAAGAACATGAGTATCATTGTTATATGAGATATTGCATGGTTGGCAATTGTTGGGTTGTGTTTCATGTTCTTGAGAAAAGCATACTACATCTATCTTATTCTTTTGAGATTTGAGATTGAGTTGAGATTGAGATTGGGAGTTAAGTATAGAACATATTGAGTCTCTAACAATTCTCTTTATGCTTCTATGAGGTGGATGAATCACATTGGGTCTCTAACCATTCTCTTTGTGGGTTCATGCCAAGCAAGTGTTCTTGATAAACTTGTGAGCAGGTTTTGGACAGGTTCCTGTGGGGACTTGTGAGCAGATTTGGACAGGTCTTAGCAGAGGACTTGTGAAGCTGAGGTTGATAGTTCTATCAGAGAACTTGAGGACAGAGGTGCATTGGTTCTATGAGAAGAACCTGAGGACAGATTTGTGCCAGACCGAAGGACTGTGTTTGGTGCTGATCAAAGACAGAGGAAGAGGACATTTGTGCTAGACCGAAGGACTCGTGTTTAGTGCAAATTCGAGGACCAGCTTTGAGGTGATAGAGTTGAGGACAGAGGTCTCCAACCAGAGCAGGGAAGACAGGTGTCTTCTGTGGATAGAGTTCCATTTGCTAAGGGCAGCGGAGGCAGAGGTCTTCTAGAGGATCACCAACCAGAGCAGAGGTAGGGGAAGGTATCTCCTTTGAGCAGAGGCTCATAAATTCAGATTGGGGGAAGGTTTCTCCTTTGAGCCGAGGCTCATAAACATTGTAATTGGGAAGGTTTCCCAAAGAACTTTGAGATAACTTTTAGAGAAAAGTTTTGTGGATGAACCATGTAAATTGTTGTGTCACTTTGTGGATGGTTTTGTGCATTGCTTTGATATTGCTTTGGATATATTGCTTTACTATTTTGAAGTATAAAGGAAAAAGTAAAAAGAGGTCTTATACTGTTCACCCCCCCCTCTCAGTATAAGCTTGTGTTCTTCAATTGGTATCAGAGCAGGTTCCTTCGAAAAGTTTAATAGCTTGAAGGAAAAGCTAGTAAAGAACACAATGGATCATTCAAGTGGCAATGCAAGACCTATTCTTGATGGGTCAGATTTTGGTCTTTGGAGTGCAAGGATGAAGGTTCATCTAATGGCACTTGGGAATGAGGTTTGGGAAGTGATTGAAGATGAGTACACTATTCCTGAACATGGTCCTAATACTAAAGAAGAAAGGCTCCTACATCACAGCAATTCAAAAGCAATGAATGCAATCTTGAAAGGCTTACAGAAAGCAGATCTCACCAAAGTGATTCACTGCAAGACAGCTAGTGAAATGTGGAATCGATTGAAGGTGGTTCATACAGGTGATACAAATGTCAGAAAGGCCAAGTTGAGACACTTCAAAGGTATGTTTGAACAACTCAAAATGAATGATGATGAAAATATTAGTGACTACATGCTTCGTATGGATGAAGTTGTTAACTCCATGAAAGACTTAGGTCTTGAGCTTGCTGAAAATGATGTTTGTGATAAGATTTTAAGATCTCTTCCTAATAGATTTAGTGAAAATATTTCTGCTATTGAGGAAGCTAAAGATTTGGATAAGTTGAAAAAAGATGAGCTCCATAGTATACTTGCAGCATTTGAGTTGAGAACTCAAGTGAAGGTTGATGTCAAGAAGGAGGCAACTTTCAAGACTACCAAGAATTCCAAAGGTAAACAACTTCAAGAGAGTGATGAGTCTTCTGGTGATGAAGAGGCATATTACAGAAAGAAAGGCAAGTTCTTTAGAAAGCACAAAAATATGAAAAACGTGAGATGTTTCAATTGTGGAAAGTTTGGTCATTATGCTACTAACTGTACTGTTGCCAAGGATGAAAGTGATGAAGTTAAACAGGATTGTAAGAGCAAGGATTCTGAAAGGCATAGGCATCAAAGGAAGAACAAATATGAGCACAACAATAAAGGAAAGAGGTATTCTCACAAGCACAAGAAGAGCTTCTACCTAGACAAAGCAAGTAAGTGTTCTAGCAAGTGATAGTGAAAGTTCTTCAAGTGATAATGAAAATGAGATGTTGTTCATATCGAAAAAAGAGGAAGAACCGAAACATAGATTCATTATCATGAAATGTCTTAGATGTGGAAATTTTGGTCACCTTGAGGATGATTGCACAAATAATGAATTGGTTGTTAGTATGTATGAGGATGCTTCAGAAAATGATAAGGAAGATGCATGTATGGTTTTTGAAAAGGGTAGCACCTCTAGTGATAAGAAATCTGAAAAAGGCCTTGATAATTCAAAGTGCAATCAAATAGAGGATCTTGAATGTGAACTTACAAATGCTCTTAGTGTTTTGAAAAAGGAAAGAAAGAAGAATGCTAGACTCAAGGATAAGTTAGATGAATGTTGTATGGAGAGAGATGAACTTATAGAAAGTCTTGATGTCTCTATGGCTAATGCACAAGAACTCAAGAATGAGTTAGAATCTAAGGTGCTTGAGTATAGTGAATTAGAACAGAAAATGGCTTCGTTGAAAGAGGAAAATAAAGAGTACAAGGATAAGCTGTACAGGTTTCAAGAAAGCTCCAAAAAGGTTAAGTCTCTCATCCAAAGTCAAAGAAATCCAACAGATAAAACAGGTCTTGGTTTTGTTAAGCCTCACAAGAAACAAGTTGGAGAGTCTAGTAAGAGATTCCAAAAGGAAGAGAGTTCTAATGAGGAAAGTATTTCAGATCATGAGTCCTTGAATGATAGATGCATAGAAACAGAAAACAGATTTCGGAATGAGAAGAAGGAGAAGTTTTCAGGACCTAAGAAGTCAAATAAAGGAAAGTTTCAAGGCAGATGTTTTGCTTGTCACAGGTTTGGTCACATGGCTGTACATTGCATGGCTCAGGTGAAGAAGGTAAATAACAGTTTCAGAAGTGGTGATTTCTTTTATGGGTATTGCTACTCTTGCAATCAGTTTGGGCACAAGGCAGTTCATTGCAAGGCAAACAATAGGAACAGGTTTAGTCAGAACAAGTGGATTCAAAGAACAGGTATGCCTCAAAGAAATAACATTGTTACTTGTTACAAGTGCAACAATGAAGGTCACATAGCTAGACAAGTGTAGAGCTGAAATTCCAGAATACGAGAACAGGAACAGTGGCATGATCAGGTCCAAGGATCAGAGCAATGACAAGAACAGGAATATGGACAAAGAGTTCAAGAGAAGGCCCGGCAAGGAAGTTATAGACGCTGATGATGATCAGTGCCTAATGGGAGTTTTACTCCCACCCCAGAATTAATCACCTCAAGAGGAGGTGGGGGAGGGACTAAGCTAAGAGGCTCATTCTTAGTTCCGAGCCCCAAAGGTGGCCCTTTGCCATTGATGACAAAGGGGGAGAGATATGAGTAAGGGGGAGAGCTTCAAGTGAAGAGGAAAGCTTCAAGTCGGGGGAGCAAAACTTCAAAGGTAGATTCTCAGGTGTGGGTTTCAGTTTTGGCTCTTGAAGATGTGTTTTTAGTAAAGTTTTGCCATCAATGACAAAGGGGGAGATTGTTGGCAATTTTGGGTACATTGGGTACATTGCCTTTGCTCAAGTGTTGATGTTGTCATTGATGTCAAGAAGCGGGAAGGGTTTTTGTGAAAACCAAGGCAGACAAAATAAAAGGTTTTATTTAAAACCATGGACAACAGATTTGAAATGGGTTTTTCTTAAAACCCAAGTTGGCTCTTCGTTTCGTTGAAAAAGGTGCCCCGATGATGAAGATATTTAATTTTAAATATTTAGTTTAAATTTTATTTATTAAAATTTAAATTAATATTTTAAAATTAAATTAAAAGTGCCGACGTGTTTGGAAATCAATGCATCAAAGTGCATATAAAATGAGGCAATGGACTTTAATAAAAAAATGATGATCAATATTTTCGCATCCACCCAAGCACGTGAATAAAAAGGAAGAAGAATTTGTGCGCATTCCAAGGGCAACGAAAGACAAAAGTTGAAGTGCGCCATTTTTGTCTTACATGGGTGCGGAGGACTCTAGTTCAATTTGCATAAGAAGCACGCGCAAATTGTGGCTAAGGTGTGCTTTAAATTATTCTTAAATTTTATTCTATTTTGGATGATTATGGAAGGATGGGAAGTAATACATGTTGTTAGGTAAGCCTATGAGTTATAAGGGTTTTTGGCTGTAATATAAAGAAGGGAAGTTAGATATTGGAGGTATAAAAATAATATATATTTTGTTGTAATATTAAATTGTTTGGGATATTTCTTTGTGGTATTTAAAAAAGTTAAGGTTTGGAGTATAAGGGTGTAAGGTATTTGTTTTGTTATAAAGTATAAAAATTAATTTTTAGAAAAGGAAGAAGAGTTATAAGGTTATGCATTGTTGTGATTTATTTTATTTTATAGTATAAGTGGTTTTGGGAGTTATAAGGTTATGCAATGTTATGATTTATTTTATTTTATGGTACAAGTGGTTTTAGGAGAGATAAAGGGAGTTGTGCAATTAAAGGCTTTGGTGATGATTATTGAAAGGTGGAATAATGTTGATTATTTTGTGATTTACTAACCCTTGTGAAGATTGGCAAAAGAAAGTTGTGATGGTGGCAGATTTCCAAAGGGGTTCCTTCACTTCAATAAGGTATGGGCACATTCTTCTTATGAGTATGATTGGTGTATGTTATTCCTGAAATAAGATTGGAGTGAAAAGGTTTTCAACAAGGTTTCCTTTGGTTGAGTGTAAGTCCTAGTTTTTGGTTTGTTGAAGACTACTTATGCATTGTTATCATTGATGAGAGTTTTGGTGAATGCATAATTCTGGTTTGAGGTAGTGGAAGCATTGTGCACTAGGGTTTATGATTGTGAGTCTTGCTACTTGCTTTGAGTTGGTGAAACCCTTAGTTGGCTGTTTTGATATTGATGGATGAGTGCTTCCATAGTGGTTGTGTTGATCAAGTTAATGCTTTACTTGATACATGATATTGGGCTTACTCCATTGAGTTGATTTGAACAAGTTATTCTATGCATTTGGTGATATTGTGTTGGTGGCTGTTTTGTTCAAATATCTTTGGAGGGAAAAGGATTTCTACTTGTTTCCTTTTCTAGTGATGATTGGTTGAATGCTTCAAGGTTAATGTTGAGTTGAATGATGTTGGTTAAACCTTGTCTTTGAGCATTGTTGTTGAAGCCCTAATTGGTTGAGAAAAGATATTGGTTGTTGGAAAGAACATGAGTATCATTGTTATATGAGATATTGCATGGTTGGCAATTGTTGGGTTGTGTTTCATGTTCTTGAGAAAAGCATACTACATCTATCTTATTCTTTTGAGATTTGAGATTGAGTTGAGATTGAGATTGGGAGTTAAGTATAGAACATATTGAGTCTCTAACAATTCTCTTTATGCTTCTATGAGGTGGATGAATCACATTGGGTCTCTAACCATTCTCTTTGTGGGTTCATGCCAAGCAAGTGTTCTTGATAAACTTGTGAGCAGGTTTTGGACAGGTTCCATTGGGGACTTGTGAGCAGATTTGGACAGGTCTTAGCAGAGGACTTGTGAAGCTGAGGTTGATAGTTCTATCAGAGAACTTGAGGACAGAGGTGCATTGGTTCTATGAGAAGAACCTGAGGACAGATTTGTGCCAGACCGAAGGACTGTGTTTGGTGCTGATCAAAGACAGAGGACGAGGACATTTGTGCTAGACCGAAGGACTGTGTTTAGTGCAAATTCGAGGACCAGCTTTGAGGTGATAGAGTTGAGGACAGAGGTCTCCAACCAGAGCAGGGAAGACAGGTGTCTTCTGTGGATAGAGTTCCATTTGCTAAGGGCAGCGGAGGCAGAGGTCTTCTAGAGGATCACCAACCAGAGCAGAGGTAGGGGAAGGTATCTCCTTTGAGCAGAGGCTCATAAATTCAGATTGGGGGAAGGTTTCTCCTTTGAGCCGAGGCTCATAAACATTGTAATTGGGAAGGTTTCCCAAAGAACTTTGAGATAACTTTTAGAGAAAAGTTTTGTGGATGAACCATGTAAATTGTTGTGTCACTTTGTGGATGGTTTTGTGCATTGCTTTGATATTGCTTTGGATATATTGCTTTACTATTTTGAAGTATAAAGGAAAAAGTAAAAAGAGGTCTTATACTGTTCACCCCCCCCTCTCAGTATAAGCTTGTGTTCTTCATGATGACCATCTTCTCTACATATATAACATATTATAGATAATCCTCTACCCTTCTCAATTAAAACCATATCTCCCTCATGAGGAGTCTCTGAATCCTTTGTTATTATGAATGAAATCACCATGAGAGGTACTATATTCTCCTTATTGTAAATGTTGCTTGCTACCATTATTTGACTTTTCTCTTCCTTGAAAGGATCATCCTCTTTCTCTCACATTATTTTATTACTTTTGAAACAACTTCTCCTCTATATTTAAGGTATACTAGTAGTTTTACTCTACTATCATTATCCTTATTATAATGATTTCATCCTATATGGACATTTGAAGCCCATTAATATACTTTGACACCTTATTTTCATCATCTTCCACATGACCAGTTCAAATGGTCAACTTATAGAATTCTTTGTTGTAATCTTGGAGACTCATTTTATTTTGTCTTAGCTTCTACAACTTCTTGAGGAGACCTAATTGGTAGTATGATGGTAGGAATTTTCCCTTCAACTTGGTGACTATTTTCTCCCATGACTTGATCCTTTCCTTTCCTTTCATCTTTTAGTTTGTACATGGTCCCACCACAAGCATGCATGCTCTTTCAAATTTGTGGAGATAAATTTCACCATTTTAGGGCTCACATTAGCCAAGTTTCAAGGCATCTAAAAACACCATATCTATCATCGAATCCAGTGCCTACAATAGCACTAAACTATAGCATAAATACCTATGTATGGACACTATTATATATTGCATATCTACTTAAAATATTCCACAAAGGGTCTATAAATAAGGCTATCATCCATTGTATACCAGCAAAAAATCATAATCTCTAAGGACATCACATTGTAAGCATAAAGAAGCAAATTACAAGGTGAAAATGAAGGTGCATTACCCAAGATATAGCTTTGATGAACTTCCATCTAAGAAGAAGCATCTAAATCCACCATTGGAGCACCATATAGCCACCATTGCAACAACCTAGAACCACCATAGTTGGATCCAACCTCCTAGCATCACCATTCAATTGGGAAGAAAGTATTGAAGACAAGACACAAAGGGCATTCATTGATAAGAAGTATAAAATGAGTAAGAGACGTTGAAGGGAGTCTTACATGCATGAAATTATAGTGCCACTTGTAATTTGGAGCCAAGATATCTTTTGCCACTTGGCATATTCAAACAAAGTGCCCATATATTCCTTTAATGTATGCCTAGGAAAGAAGTGCTCAAAGAGAAAGTAATGCATATTGTTGAGCATTGAATAACATTATTTTGAGGTTATAAGGTATAATTATAATAGATCATAATTCAAGGAGATATGAGAATTGAAGTATATAAAACAACGCCCATCAAGAATGTAACTCCAATAGCAGCATGTGTCTAGATTTTCAAGGAAAATAACCTTATTAAAACTTGAAGGTGCATCATCATTTATCTTTAGCTTTCTATGTACTAATCAATAGGGAGACACAAGGAAAGAAAGTAAAGTTAAAAATTAGGGAGACAAAAGGGATTCAACTTAAACTAAGAAAGCTAAGAATAATTTCAAGACTCATAGTGCATTTAAACATTTGCTAGATAGAAGGTATTTTAAAAAAATTGTAAAATTGAAAATTTCATGCATTACTTTTTTTATCAAACTACCATGGTAATCCTACCAAGACATGACACAGATCCATTAGCATGATGTCACATAGAATCACAATTTTTTAGGAGCAAATCTGGAGATCTACCACACATTTTTTGGTTAGCAATATTTGATGTTCCTTTTTCAACCAATAAACTTTGTATAGATTTGGGTGTTTCATTCTCTTCAAATCAAGTTATTTGTGTCAACACTATCCATAATCACCTTACAATATTTACTCCCTAATTTGCAAATCATATTGAATAGATTCCTTCTTTTTTTAGGTTCATGCACCTCATTTTTTGGTTTCAATAATATCCTATCTATCATAAATAATTCTCCTTATTTTGGTTCTTCTACATGCTTAAAGGAAGTAACACTTTCTTATTCAACTTGCATAATATGGTTCCTAACCTCTTTTCCTTTATTGTTACTCTATTGCATGGTTGGACATTCAAATGCCCAATGACCATATTCTCTACATATATAACATATTCTAGATAATCCTCTACCCTTCTCAATTAAAACCATATCTCCATCATGAGGAGTATCTGAATCCTTTGTTATTATGAATGAAATCACCATGAGAGGTACTATATTCTCCTTATTGTAAATGTTGCTTGCTACCATTATTTGACTTTTCTCTTCCTTGAGAGGATCATCCTCTTTCTCTCACATTATTTTATTACTTTTGAAACAACTTCTCCTCTATATTTAAGGTATACTAGTAGTCTTACTCTACTATCATTATCCTTATTATACTGATTTCATCCTATATGGACATTTGAAGCCCATTAATATACTTTGAAACATTATTTTCATCATCTTCCACATGAAAAATTCCAATGGTCAACTTATATAATTATTTTGTTTAATATTTGAGACTCATTTCCTTCTGTTTTAGATTCTACAACTTCTTGAAGAGACCTAATTGGTAGCATAATGGTAGGAATTTTCCCTTCAACTTGGTGATTACTTTCTCCCATGACTTGATCCTTTCCTTTCCTTTCCTTCATATTTTAGTTTGTACATAGTCCCACCACAAGCATGCATGCTCTTTCAATTTTGTGGAGATAAATTTCACCATTTTAGGGTCTTCAATTGACTCAAAGTTAAAATACTTCTCCATTTCAACAATCCAGTCCATGAATTTTTTCTAGATTCAAGCTTCCATTGTATGAAAAATTTTCTATCTTTGGCTTCTAACCTAGATTAGAAATCATCTAAATCAATATTTCATTTGTTTCTCCCTATTGCTCTTCATATTGAGTTTCTATATGGCTAGCCTCGTATTCTTTGTCGATGCTAATCTCCTCTAGATGAATATTTCTTATTTGAGAGGTTTCAATTGCTTCAAGTTGGGCAGTAATTTCCCTCAACATTTTAACTATGTATACAATCTGGGGTCCTCATGATTATCCTCTTCTCCACTGCGCCATCATTTCTTTGGCATGTCCTCAGTGATTTTCTACTTTGATAGCAAAAATGATGCAATTATGAATAGGTGATGACAAACCTACAACATTAGTCTTATACAAAAAAAAAAAATTATCTACACTTATCTGCATTCCCTAGCTACGTTACCGACAAAATGCATTCACAACCTACAATATGAGTTCCTTAACACAAATAATAATTCTATATAACAATTTGAACACTAAAAAAATAGATATTTTTATTCATCATTGACACACATGGCTGCTTTGTTACAATAATATGTTTGTGAAATAAGAGAGCATTTACACAAACAAGTCTACCTTATCTATTGGGAATTTGTTTCTTCTCCTGAATTCCTCTAAGTTTTATTGAATTCAACTGAATTGCAATGGATGTCTTTCACCTAATAAGTAGACATCCTTCATTCTAGTAATAAACATACTTTTCTATATATAGCTCCTGTGATTTTTTTGATTATCTCTTTTTTTTTCTTCTTCTTTTAATTGTCTTTCTATCTATGAATAGTTTTTCTTTTTTAAGAAAAGTATTTCTATATATAAACAACATTTTTCCTTCTTTAATTTTTTTCTTATATATAAACAATATATTTTTTTAATAAATATAAATAGGAGGATAATTTTTGTATTTTTTTATTAAGATTTTTTTAACACTCCCCTTAGTGTTAAATATAGTAACTTTGAAGGCTTAAGGCTTATTCATCCTCCAAATAAAAATTATATCCTAGTTTTTAAGTGCTTGTTGTCAACTCGATGCTCCCAACATCTGAATAGCAATTATCATTATTTTATTTAGCTGATGACTAGATTCTCATCAATTATTTACTTATTTTTTCATTTATCTAAGCCAAATATCAAGTATGGAACCAATGTCTATATTTTGTACAACAGGACAATGCATGAATTATGATTTTTTTCCTGCTTTTCCAAATTGAACAATATATATTTGAATGGTAGGAATGTGGAATTTGAAACTGAGAAAAATATATAAATCTTACTTCTCACAAAAGAACATTGTTATAATATTATTTTAATTTTATATAATTAATTAAAAAAAATAATTGCACCTTATTATCAATTTTAAAAATGTATATCACACAATTTTATTAAAAAATGTTAGCTTATGTCTAAAGTAAGCAGGAAAAGAAAGGCCAATGAGTCTATGGCCAATGGAGGTCAATCTAGACTAGTTCTGAAAATTGGTGAAGGTGAAAAATGATTGAGCTTGGATGGTTTCTTGAGCTCGTCGGTAGGTGGTGGAGATAAAGTGAGTTCCCCCTTCCCATGAAAATATGCTCATGGAACATAAGAGGGCTTAATAGCTCCTCTAAGAAGTGCTTATTGGCATCCCTGAGAAGAGAATTGGCCCCTGATCTGTTATGCATTCAAGAATCAAAGCTTGAGGCCGAGTCATGGAGATCGATCCAAAGGGCAGTATGGAAGGACTCGGGTTTCATGGCCAGTGAAGCTATGGGAATAGTGGGTGGACTCCTTTTTTTTGGAATTCACATAAATTTGATGGGCATGTAATCTCTGCTTCACGTAGAGTGATAAATATTATTTTTTGGTGCAACGAAACCCAAAGGCGTTGGGTGGTCTCCAATATCTACGCTCCGAATACCACTTATGAAAGGAGATATTTCTGGCAGTTGTTGCTAGAAATGCGTCAAACCTTCATTCATGAACATTGGTTAGTGATTGGAGATTTTAACTCCCCTCTATATCCTTCGGAGAGAAGGGGTGGAAGTGGCCCTGAAGAGCGCAGTCTTGCTGACCTGGCGGATTTCATATCTTTCATAGAATTACGAGACGTGGATTTGAAAGGGGGCATTTTACATGGAGTAACAGGAGGTCGGGTAATGGTTTGATCCTGAGCCGGCTGGACAGAGCGCTAGTTTCGTCTGGAAGTCTCGATTTATTTGGGGATGCGGTGCTTTCCACCTTGCCCAGAGTGGGCTCGGATCATAATCCTCTCCTTTTGGAGACTGTTGAAAACTCTTCTTTTGTTTTGAGACCCTTCTACTTTGAAGCAATGTGGTGCAACTTCCCTAACTTTGAATATTGCATGAAAAAATGGTGGGATGAGGAAGCGCTGGGATCGGGCCTTTTTAAAGTTGCCTTCAAAATTTGAAGGCTTCATCATCAATTAAAATGGTGGAACAAGAACGTGTATGGTAATATCTTTAGGGAGCTGGAAGCTTTAAAAAAGAAGGTCACTGAAATAGAGAAAAATATTGAGTCACAGGGACTCGATGAGGTGTTATTAAGGGAGGAAAGGGAGTGCTTAGCCAATTATCATAACAAACAAGTGGATATCGAGTTGCACTGGAAGCAAAAATCGAGAGAATTATGGCTAAGAGAAGGTGACAAGAATACGTGGTTCTTTCATGCGTCCACCATGCGACGGAGGAGTAGGAATAGAATAGTGGAGATTATTAAGGAGGATGGCAGCTCTATCAGGAAGAGCGAGGAAATTCGATTGGAGGCTGTCAATTTCTTCAGTTCTCTTCTTGGTCCCCCCTGGATCGAGATTTGGTGGTGGAACGTGTTATGTTAGATGCCATTCCTACGTTGGTGATGGAGGAAATGAACGCGGGTTTGGAGGCCCCGCTCACAGATGATGAAATATTTAATGTTGTTAAGGAGTTGGGGCCTTTAAAGGCTCTGGGGCCTGATGGATTTCCTCCATTGTTCTTTCAAAAATATTGGAATATTTGTGGGTCTGAGGTGGCGGAGGCTCTGAGAGAAGCCCAAAGATCGGTGGAGATTCCTAAATCCCTGAATGCCACGTTGATTGCCTTAATTCTGAAAAAGGATTCTGCCTCATCATTTAAGGATTTTAGACCAATCAGTTTGTGCAATTCTTTATATAAATTCCTCTCTAAGGCTCTATCTAACAGACTCAAGGGGCTGCTTCCGAATCTCATTGATATGGCTCAGAGCGCCTTTGTGTTGGGTAGACAAATCTTAGATGGCGCTATTGTCATGCATGAGCTTCTTCATTCGGTCAAGTACAGTGGTAGAGAGGCTTTCCTTTTAAAGCTCGACATCAGTAAGGCTTATGACAAAGTGACGTGGCCATTCTTACAAGAGGTGATGAGGAAGTTTGGCTTCAGTGATCGGTGGGTCACCCTTATTTTGGCTTGCATTTCTTTAGTTTGGTGCTCCATTCTAGTGAACGGATCGGTGTCTAGATTTTTTAAGTCTCACCATGGTTTGAGGCAAGGCGATCCACTTTCCCCCTTCCTCTTCCTCTTTGTGGTGGAGGCTTTGGGGAGAGCGATTGGAAGGTTGAGTGGGGAGGTGGGTCTTCATCCAGCTCTCCCATGTCCACCTGTATCTCATCACCAATTTGTTGATGACACTCTGATTGCTAGTGGTGCATCGATATTTTTCACCTAGGATATTAAAAATATCTTATTGTGTTATGAGAGGGTTGTTGGTCAGGAGATCAACTTTACGAAGAGCTTTCTCTACTTTGTTAACACTCCGAAAGCTAGGCAATCAAATATTGTGAATATACTCAATTGTAGGATTGCCACATTGCCAGTGACCTATCTTGGACTACCTCTCTTCGTGGGGAGAATGAAAGACTCACTGTGGGACCCTTTGATTGAAATAATCCAATGTAAACTAGCCTCTTGGAAAGGGGTGTTGCTGAGCCAAGCAGGGAAGGTGGTACTTGTTCAAAGCATGCTCTAGAGCATACCCATTTATTTCATGTCCTTATTCATGCTCCCTGCTAAAGTAACGGATAAAATTGATCGTATTTGTAAAACGTTCCTTTGGGCTGGATCGGATTTAAAAGGCAAGTACCACTTGGTCGCTTGGGATCAGATTTGCAAGAGGAGAAAGGATGGGGGTCTTAATTTGAAAAGAGTAGCACTTATGAATAGAGCCCTGGTTGGTAAATCAGGGTGGTTGGTTGCTTCGAACGTCGAGAGACCTTGGTGTTCTATCCTTAAAGCGAAATACGGATTTAATTCTTTCTTGTCAGATGATCTCTCCTCGAGAGGCTCCATTTTTTGGAGAAGCTTAACGAAGATCAGGGACTTTGTGAAGGCTAAAAGTAGGTGGATCATTGGTGATGGGAGAAACATCAAGTTTTGGGAAGACCATTGGTTGAGGGAAGAGTCATTATTGGATGACCCAAATCTCAGGGCTCTTGCTTTGAAAGTGATGGAGGAAGGCAAAATTTGGGTTTCCCAATATATGCCTATTGTCAATGGTAGGCGTTCATGGAATTCTCATCCCTATTGGGTGTCCAACCAGAATGATTTGGTCAGTTGGCAGAGACTTTTAGTGGAACTTAACAGGTATGCGATCAGACAGGATGATTCCAGAGACCATTTGATTTGGAGCGGGGAAGCTGAAGGTGACTTTACTGTGAAATCAGCTTATTCCTTCCTTCTCCTAGAAGATGAGGCTCCTTTTCCAATGAATATTATTTGGATTAAAAGACTAATCCCAAAGATCAATATTTATTTCTGGTTGGTGGCTCAAAATAAAATACTTTCTTTGGAGAATATTTGAAAGAGGGGTCGCATTATGGTGAACAGATGCTATCTATGCAAATCGGACTAGGAATCCATGCAACATCTGCTCCTCAGCTGCCCATTCACATGGTAGGTATTTATGTTTATTTTTAATTGGTTTAACATTTATTGGGTGTTTCTAGGTACATTGATGGACAACATCCTTCAATGGTGTTCATCGTTCGTGTCCCAATGACTATCTTGGTTGTGGAAAATTATGCTTCCCCATGCATGGTGGGGGTGTGGAAAGAATGGAATGCCCATGCTTTTAATGACGTTGAGACCGATGCTGTCAGGGTGGGTACTAAGATCATTAACAGAGCATCGAAGAATGTCTTGGCTGCCTTTGTGGGTAAACGGCCCAAGGTGCCCTCCTCCTCCGACGAAGTTGATTTGGAATTTAAATTGGGTTGGAGCCCTCTTCCTCGCCCCCCCCGAACCTGATCCTAGAGCAGGAATTAAGTGGGCCCATCCGACTCCCAATTGGCTGAAACTCAACTTCGATGGGGCCTCAAAGGGTAACCCCGACAAGGCTGGAGCAGGTGGCATTGTGCAAAACGAGAATGGTGACATCCTCATGGCATTTTTTGAACCCCTTGATTCCCAATATTCACACTTCGTGGAGGCTCGCGCAACTTATATGGGGGTGAAATTGTTAGCGGATGCTGGCTGTCAGAATGTGGAAATCGAAGGTGACTCTTTGAACATAATCAAGATGCTCAAAGGGGAGTGTACACCTAGCTGGAACGTTCTCAATATTATTGCCGAAGCTAGGAGATTGTTGTACGCTTTTGAACAGGTGAACATTCGCCATGTGTTCCGTAAGGGGAATGCACTGGCCGATATGCTGGCCAACCGTGGTGTCCACTGTGCTGCTTTTTCGGTGTGGAAAAATGATGTCCCGAATGACGTAGTCTCCCTTGCTAGGAAAGAGGCTCATGATGCTTTGTTTTTGTAAGGAGGAGTCGGACATCCCTTTGGCTCTCGTTGGAAGGGGTGTTCGGTCTCGCTTTGCCCTTTGACCGAAGTTTGTTAGAGTTTGTTTTACCTTCAAAGCATTGTGCTTTTCTAAGTTCTCTCTGGAATCATTATGGTTATTAGGAATTAAACTCTCTCGGTTATTCCTAATAGGTATAATATTTTGGAGATTGTTATTATGGTTGAGAGTTTGGTTGTATGTATAAGGTTGTGGGGACCCTTTCAAAACCCTCTCTTTAAATTAATACCAAAAAAAATATGTTAGCTTATGTACATGATAGGCATTTGCTGACTTATGAATTTTATAAGGAATATACCTTGGTAAAGAACAAACAATCTTAACTATGAACATTCCCCTACTTTTCTCAGTAATTTCTCTTTAGGGCATTTGTTATTCTATTGCAATCTACATGGGCAACAAATAATATCATAAAAGTGATAAAAATCCAATCCTATCAATTGGTTCCTCTTAAGAGAAATGTGTTTGTTTAGCCTAGCTAGGAACACCTACATTGATGATGTTAAGAATGTAATACTTTAAAGGAGCTAACATCATGCTTGACATAGCTATCACATCCATTGAATAACCACCCATACCTTTGGTTATCATCGTGACTACCAACAAAAGTATTCTCTGGTTCATCAACCATGTGTGTATTTTTAATGGTGAAGCATACACAAGAAAAAGAATTTTGGGGTTGGATCTCCCCATAAGAGAAAAATGTACACTAAATTTGGTCTTGTACTTGATCTACCTAGTTGAAATAAAGATAATGGTGGGTGTGACAACCTAGTCTAATATATTAGATGTAACAACCTAGTCTAATTTATAGGTTAAACAAACACAAATAGTAGTTTGACAAGCATAAAAAATTTATTTTTTATTTTTTATTTTGCACTTATAAAAGTAAATAATACATAGCATCAAAAACTACTTTTGGGTTGTAATCGTTGTAGATGGTTCTTAAGTGGATGTTATTGGCCAAATTCTATAAGAGGTGTCTATGGATGTTCTATCCCTCACCCTCTATCCTGGTATGAGAATCTAGAACCTCAGCTTGGGGTTATCCTCCAAGACCCATAATACTTAGGGGGTGAACACATAATTTCCCTCCCTTAAATGTTTTATTTAAATAGGTATTCATGAGTTTGATTTTACTCATTTAATACCAAATAACATGTAAGGGTTTTTTTTATTGTAGATGCTATAGTGCTTAACTGCTAACCACCCATCAAAGACAATTAATGTTATGCCAATCACTTGGTACTGATCATGGTTATCCCTTGTCAATCATGAATATTGTTATGAGTTATCTCACACCAACCACTATGGATCCATATAGATTTTTTGCTTACTAGATTTCTCCTTATCCAAAAATTGCTCAAGGGACCATGGTCTAGATGGATATCCCATACCACCCATATTTACCTCTTGTCCTAACTTATTTTATTAGAAATGACCATTCACAAAACATTGTTGAAGCCCTCCTACATTCAACAAATTTAGATGTATTGTAATTTATTGGTTATTCATCCTCTCAATGAACTAACCATAATTGAACCTTAAAAGTTATTAAATAATTACTTTAATCCGAAATATTTTGTTTCTCCAACCAAGTTAAGAATTTTCAAAGGCCATTAGCTAACGCTACCATTAAGAATTTAAGAGTCTTTGATATTAAGATATAAATAGTGATAATTCTTTCATTTCATCCTATACTAAATATTTAATATAAATAATTGGCTTCCTCCAAATGTAGAAATACGAATAATAATTAAATTTACTCTATAGCATTGAAGCATCTACAAAAAGTCTAATATTCTTTTATCCAAAAATGGTAAAAAAAATTCCTTACTTAATCTTCAATAACTTTTAATGAAACCTTTCAAATAAATATATGCACTCATCTATATAAACATTTTATAAGTTCCTACTTAAAAATAATAAGTCAACAGGTGGAGAGGCCTTACGTTGCTTATGTTTTAATAGATAGCTATGAAACACGGTTTAATGACGAAATCCTCGAGATCTTCCAGGTCCCACGGTGGGAGGCGCTAAGTTGGTGGCATATTTTTCTGGTCCTACTAGTGCAAGTTCTAAGGTGGCTTCGGAGATTGACTTTGATTGTAGTGAAGACATTTACCTTCGTAACGGGTCCTCAGAAGGTGTTTAAAAATCGGTTGAGGAGGTCTATTTTTTGGAGGCCTCTAAGGAGATTAGACACTCGGTTTTTCATAATTTAAAGCTTAATCAAAGAAAATTGTGGATTTCATTGAGATCGGGCATTGAACCATTTCAGTTCTCTTTTTCTGTGTTTTTAGATCTTGGTTTTTGCAGTCTTTTTTTTATTTGTCTCATGTTGTTTGGTGAGATTTAATTCTTGTCTTTCTCACCTAAATAATGTTTTGATTATGGTAGTTGTGGAATCCTTTAAAACCCTTTCTTTTAATATTACTGAAAAAAATAATAATAATAAGTGAACGTAATATTACTCGTATTCTAAAGTCAATGATTCTCTACTAACATTACATCATGCACAAATGTTTTCCAATCAATGTAGTTAAAATAACATCTATATTCTAATGATTTCTTCTAAAATAATAAACATTCAAAGCTTCTTTCTTAAAGTATTACGTTTTTAAATTACAATAAAAAATAATATGTTATTTTTAAGCTCATCTCTAGTCATACTGTTTATTATCAAGAATGCATTTCAAGATACAATTGTCATTACAATAATACAAGGCACAATAAAGTATTAACCTGACCCTTAACACAAGATTTATGAATACATAGACAATTTTTAAAAATTAAGAACCGGGCTGAGTATGCATCATCTGAATTTCTATATATATATTTATATATATTTTGAATGCAATGAACCTATTTCAAACAGATGCATTAAAAAGTACATTATTTTTAATTTTGAGTAGGCATCCAAAAATGAGCATTGTGGACAACCAGCACATACCTTTCAATTTGAAAGGTTATTAATTCCTTAAATAATATACTAAGGAAAAGGATTTAGTTTCACTAACATAGTCCAAGCTATTTATAGGTGTTTAAAAGGAATGCGCCTTCTAAGTGATGTGGACAAAAACCTCGTGATGACCATAACTAACTTTTCTCTAGCCCCAGGGAAGCAATTAATATAAAAAATATAATGAAAACAAAACACACCTAGGGAAGACATATAATAGTTACGCCAGTAACTAAAAATAATTTTTGCCTTAATAACTAAAACAATATCCAGTAGACAATGGTTATATACACAGACATTCCATAAGTATTTGCATAGTTATATTCTCAGTTATTTCACAACAATTCATAGGTATTACACTAACAATTACATATTTTTCCAACAATACTTGACAACGACATACTTTGGGTATCCATGACAATCACATAACACTGTTAGAAGCATTTCCATAGGTATTTAAAATACAACAACGGTATTCCACAACAAATTATAAATATTACACCAGCAATCACGTAGTTTTCCAACAACACTTCTTACAAACATTTCTATAGGTGTTAACAATACTTGATAGTGATATACTTCGATTCATTTCACAACAAATCATAGATATTACAATGGCAATCACACAACACGGTTATAAGTATGGAAGCACTTTCCATACGTGTTTACAATACTCAATAGGCACAATCATTATTTTCCAGTCATTTTGCATTATTCTATTAGATCAAAAGAGCGTCTCTATTTAAATACATGCAAACTTATACAAGAGTATAAACCGGCAGTATGCTCAGTGAAGTAGAACTTTTAGATCAATCTACTTAACAACGTATTCACACTATCGACCACACGCAATCAATAACCAGGGAAGAGAAGAAAATACTTAAAACTTTCATAGAGATAATTTTTTTTTATTAAGTTCCTTAAATGCTCTTCTTTCACTGGTTGCTCTCTTTCTTCACACACCCCTTCCTCTCCATGATGATTAGGAATTTAAATTGGATATTAAAGAAAAATTGTCAGGCAAGTGTATTATCATGCAAGGGCCTCTCAGCACCCTATTCCTCATCCAAGTGAAGCTTGCAATAATATTTTAAATTTTTATACTTTATTCAATGAATTATCTTTGTACAAGTTTTTTTTTTTTAAATTCGTCGAATGTATAGCTATTGAATTTAATATTCATTTAATTTCTTTAAGTTTTTTTAGTTTAGATTGGAATCGATAGCGTTCAGTCTGAAGAGGCCTAAGATTTGAACCTTGGACCTTCGTCCCCCTTATGGAGTTTGGGGGAACCAATTGATATACACCTCGAAACTCTTTAATTCCTTTAATTAATTAATTAATTTAATTAATTAATTTATACAAAATTTCTATTAATAAACTTAGAATTAAAACAATAAATAATTTTAAAACATTCATGCACATATGCAATTATATACCTCCAACAATTTTTCTTATTCAGGCAACTTGATAATAACAAAATGTTATCTGCTTGACAAGAATATCTCTCATGCCTCGTGGCACTTTCCTTGCCATTGGAGAATTTTTAGGACAACACTTATTTATTTTAAAACATTCATGCACAATGTACCTATATGAATGCATATAAGTGGGCTTCAATGTACCTTGAGCCATTGGTGAATATTTCACTACCAGGGCTATTTTGCCCTTTTAGCTAATAGTGGATACGCTATTTTGCCCTTTTAGCTAATAGTGGATACTTCACTGCAGTGAGAATTTACATCACCATCATTTCCCATTTCATTCTTAGAGGACCTATGCCTACAAAGTAGATATCATTAGTAGTATCATATCCAAGAATGATAAAGCATAAAAATTTAGGACAAATGAACATTATATACAAATAATAACATTATGAAACATGTTTTTGGGGGTCATGATAGTGGTTCCTTTGGAATCATAATTGGAGTGTAGATAATAAAGAATGTAGGCCTCCATCCTTAGCTTAGTAGGGAACGATATTCTATAGAAGTGTTACCCATAGTTGGAGTTACTTTCGACCATCAACACTTGTTTTTCTAGTAGTAATTTAGTAGTAGGATGGTACATTATAGGGATATTTGTGGGAGCAAGAATGCAAAACTGGTTTCCCACAACTTTTCTAGGTCTATAAAGCGATGGCATTAGTGTTGTCTCCCTCACATCTTGGAAATTAATCCAGATTTTACCTCCTAAATTATATTTTATCCCCAGATATCATAATCCATCATAATACCTAGTAGAAATTGTATTTAATTATGGTAGTTGTACTTACTTCAATATTAGTTAGACACCTATCCATTAAATAATGTGTGTCAAAAAGTTATCTAAGTTTTTCCCTCCTCTTTCCCTATATATATGTTGGACATGATTTTATTTCTTATGGGAGTAGTGAACTACTAAAGAGAAGAGGAGGCAAACAATAGATTTATTGAAACAAAGAAGGAGAAAATAAGAGAAAACATGTACAAGATTTCTTAGGAAGTGCAAAAGAAGTCATTTCGTGTGAAGAAGAAAACCTTCGATCAAAGCTCTTGCATAGTGAGAAGAAATATTTTCGCTAATAGAAAAAGGTGTTAAGTGTTATAGGGTAAAAACATTTGATTATCAAAAATTCTATTTATCATAAGAGTTATTTCTGACAAAACCTTCAATCTGCTAAGGGAGGATGCCTTTGAGAAAAAGTCTTGATTGTTAAATTATTGCTTTATTGTGTATTAATATAATAGATATTATTTTATCTCATCATGTATTTTATTTTTGTGGTCCTTTATCTTTATCTAGAAGTCCCAATACTAATATTGCTCTGATAAAGTGAAATAAAAGGAATGATTAAGTCTTATGCATATTTTAAATTAGTATTAGAGCTAGAGCAATTAGTGGGAGTTTCAAATCAACAATGACATCCAATAAATCCCATGATTCAATGGAAAAATTTATTATTATTGGAGCATTCATATCAATATCTTGTTTGGATCACAAGATATTTGGGTGACTTCCTTACCTGATAATAAGTATCATCAATCAAATGAGGATAAATGGTGAAAATGTTAAAATCCAAAGAATCAAGGAGAATATACTAAGAATATTACTAGCAAGGTTTGACTTAGTGGTTATAGCTATAGAAGAATAAAATTATTTGTCAACTCTATCAGTAGATGAGTTGATGGGCTTTCTACAAACACATGAGCATAAGTTGAATCGAACAACACAACTCTCATGCATTCAAAAAACAAGTCTCATTTAGAGACCATAATAAAAAAGGAGAATCATAATATATAGCCTCATGTTCTCAAGAAGAAAGAAAATATTATTACAATAGCAAAAGTGATTGAGGTAATGAAAGAGAAGATAGACCAAACCACTACAATAAAGGAGAATGTAGACACAACTTCCATGAAGCGAGAGGAAGTTGTAGCAATAGAAATCAATATGGAAGTTTGAATCAAAGGTATGACAAATAAAAAATCCAATGCTATTATTGTAGGAAATTTAGGTGCTACTACTATGAGTGTAGAAATAAAATGGATAGATAAAATAAACATGAATCTAGATATACAAATATGAATGAGAATGAAGAAACAAAATATGCAAATATTTATTTTATAACTTACAATGATGATGAAGAGATACAAAAGAGTGTATGGTATTTAGAGAGTAGCTGGAGTAACCACATGACTAGGAATAGATAAATGTTATCCCAATTATATGAGATTATAAAGTATGAAGTAAATATGCGGAAAAATAGCAAGGCACCTATCATGGGAAAAGGGAATATTTAAATGCATACAAATTAAGTAGGTAGAGAGCAAATATCTAATGTCTATTATGTGCCAAGGTTGAAGTACAATCTATTAAGTGTTAGGCAGCTTATGCAAAAAGAGCACAAAGTCTATTTTGAAAATGGAGTTTGCATCATTAGAAATAGTGCAAATAGACTCATAGTAGAGGTGGCCATGAAAAAGAACAAAACATTTCCTCTAAAAACATAGAGTAAAATATTGCTTTCATTTAGTGCTATTGTAAAAAATGCTACATGGTTGTGGCATCTTAGATTTGATCACTTGAGTTTTAGTGGCCTAAACTTGTTGTACAAAAAGCAAATGGTAAGAGGATTACCACTAATAGAGCAACCTAATCAAGCATGTGAAGGTTGCATTGTAGGAAAGTAGTATAGAGATGCATTCCTTGTAGAATATTCATGGAGAGCTTCACATACTTTAGATCTAGTGCATTAAGATATTTGTGGGTCAATGTAAACCAATTCATTAGGAAATGCCAAATATGTTTTGACTTTCATAGATGATTTTAGCCAAAATATATGGATATTATTCGTTAAGCATACGTCAGAAGCATTTGGTAAATTTAAGGAGTTAAATACATTGATTGAGAAACAAAGTGGCTTTTATGTGAAGACTCTCAAAACATATAGAGAAGGTGAGTACATCTCAAATGAGCTCCATAACTTTTGTAAAGCACATGAAATTATAAGGCAGTTAATAGAAAGACACACACCACAACAAAATGGTGTAGCTAGGACAAATAACAAGACCATAATGGAAATGACAAGAAGCATGTTGAAAGTAAAAATATTGCCAAATGAATTTTTGGCAAAATTTGTAGCATGTGCAATTTATCTGCTCAATAGGTCTCCCACAAAGGTTGTGAATAATATGATCCCACAATGGAGATCTAAAATAGAATGGAGAACATGATCCATGATATAGAGTGAATATTTCAAATACTACATACTTTAGATACTTTTGCTCTACATTGTGACTTGTTTCACTCTACATTGTGTCTCGTGACACTCTACATTGTTATCTTAATCTCACTCATAGACACATATATAATAGAATGTGACTCTTCACATGGAGAACTCTTGGACTTCACTCTTATTTAGATTTTTCACTTTCCTAATCTATGGACTCATGTGCACGTGGATTATTATGCATATTTATATTATTGAATACTTTACACACTCTAATAATACTTGTGTATTTATTACATTGCATAAAATAAATACTCACACTCTAATCTAAGACACACTCTTAATATAAAGATGTACCCAAGGTTGTACATTAGCATGTACCAAATAATATAATATATTCTAAAATTTCATCCATTTGTTGTTTTTAATTGCTTCTTCAAAGGAAATATGATCACTTTTAGAAAAGAATACAAAATCATCATGCTCTTCAAATTCAATTTTATTTCTTGTTACCTCATATATTTATTGTAATATCCTTGTGTTTTATGACGTTCTCATGATGAAATGAACCTTATTATTGTACTTGATGGTGAGATAGATAATGAAGAATTGATTTCAATGGTACTATTTCTTAAAATTGAGGGTTGATTTATGCTTTATCCATTCAATTTTTTTGACTTAATGCTTGTTGTCTCAAGTTGACCTACATTGGAATTCTAGTTCTAAGATTCATTTTAAATACATTTTACATATCAACTTATGATTACTTTCTTTTTAACATGAATATACAATTTATAACCCTTTGATTGTTCACTATACCCAATGAAGATACATTGTTCTCCCTTGTCATCTAATTTTATTCTCTTATTTTATGGAATGTGTGCATAGGCTATTTATCCAAAGACTCTTAAGTGAGAAACACTTGGTTTTTTGTTGATCCATTCTTTTTGGGGAATAACAACTTTGACACTTTTTGTGGGACACCTATTTATCAAGTAAACTACACATGCTACAACTTCTTCCCAAAATGCATTGAACAATGCTTTTACCTTCAACATAATCATTGCTATCTCCATTATGGTCCTAATATTTCTTTCTACAACACCATTTTATTGTGGTGTATATATAGCTATGAATTATATTTTAATCCCATTCCAAAACTTATTAAATTCATTTGATATGTACTCACCTCCTTCATTTGTTCTTAATTTTTTTACATAGTATCCATTTTGCTTTTAAACTCATGCCTTGAACAGTTGAAATATACCAAATGCTTCTGATTTTGTTCTGAGAAAGAATGCCCATGTCCTTTGACTAAAAAATATTATGGAAGTGAAAAAATATTTGGTGTTCCCTAATAAGGTAGTTTGCATAGGCCCACAAATATCTAAATGCACTAGCTTTGAAGGTTGTGAAGTTCTCCATGATTTTCCCTATAGGTAATGCATCTTTATGTTTCTTACCTACAATACAACCTTAATATGCTTGATTAGGTTGTTATATTGGTGATAATATTTTTACCATTTTTATTTTGTGCAACAAATTTAGGCCACTAAGACACAAATGACCAAATTTGAGATGCCATAAGTGTGTAGCATTTTTTACAACAACAATGAATGAAAGCAATATTTCACTCAAAAATTCTAGATGAAACATTCTATTATTTTTTATGGTCACATTTTCTATGAGTCTATTTGCACTATCTCTAATTATGCAAACTCCATTTTCAAAATACACTTTGTTACCCTTTTGCAAAAGTTGCCCAATGCCTCATAATTATTTTTCAACCTAGACACATAATAAACATTAGAGATGTGTTTTATTTCTCCTTGTTTTATGCAAATTAGAATGTTTCATTTTCCAATAATAGGTACTTTACTATTATTTCTCATATTTACCTTAGTTTTGATGGTTTTATCTAGTTTTGATAATATTTATCTATTTCCAGACATGTGGTTATTGCAGCCACTATCTAGATACCATATATTCTTTTGAATCTCTTCATCAACATTGTAGATTATTAAAAAATGACTACATGCATCTTTGGTTTTATCATTCTCTTTTGTATAGTTTACTTCTTACTTGTTTTCATTAATCATTTTCTTTCTACATTCATAATTGTAATGACCAATTTTATTGTAATAATAACATGGGATTTTGTATTCACCATACGTTTGATATGAGATTCCATGTTGATTTCTATTGTTTTATTTACCTCTCGCTTCATGGAAATTGTATTTGGTTTCTCCTTTGTTTGATTAGTTTAATATTCCTTCTCTTTCAGAGACTCTACCACCTATACCTCTATTGGCATGTCGTGTTTCTCTTTGAGAACATGAGGTTGCCTATTGGTATTCTCCTTTTTTATTTTTTCATTGAAAGAAACTTATGTTTTGAATGCATGCTTCAAAAAGGATTGAGATATCTAGTTTAGTCATTTTTCATGTGTTTATAGAGAGCCCATTAACTCATCCATTGATAGAATTCTTTGATTCTTTAATAGCAATGAGAACTAAGGTAAACCTTGTTAGTAGGCTTCTTAGTACCTTTTTCCACAATTCTTTGGTTTCCAATATTTTCTCCATTCATTCCCATCTGATTCATAATACCCATAATGCAAATAAATATGTCTCTCATGGACTGAGATTCATTCATCTACATGTTTTCAAATTCTTTTCTCAACATCTACAATCTCACCATTTTTACTTTATTGGTGCCTTGAAAGGAGTTTACTAAAATTTTGCATGCTTACTTTGAGTTTGCAGTTGTTGCAATTCCTGGAAAGTTAGACCCATCAATTGCCTACATAATTAAGAACCGAACCTTCTGGTCCCCTTCTAATTTTCCTTCAATAAATCCTTCTCAGCCTGACAAAGAGCATTATACTTTGTTGCATTTGCAGGTTTTGCATACCTATTTTCCACTAAGTCCCAAAGCTACTATAACCCAAATAAAAAATTATTTAAATACTCGAATAATGATAATTTTTACTAAGATTTATAGTTATAGTAAACTGTTTCTAGAAGGCATTGTTGTTCAACTAGACTACCGTAAATATGATTCTCCTACCAAATTGAAAAATATAAAAAAGGAACATCCCAAGATTTATAGTTGTAGTAAATTGTTCCTAGAACCCATTGTTGTTGAACTAGACTGCAGACTCTCATACCAAATTGAAAAGGATAAAAATGGAACAGCTCTATTATCGAAAATTGACTCACAACAAGCCAACAAGATAGATAGATAGAAAAGTCTAAATTATCAACACATGGAAAAGACTTACAAAAGTAGACTCACAACAAGGCAACAAGATAGATAGATAAAAAGGTCTAAATTTTCAACACTTGGAAAAGACTTACAACAATAAATTCAACACAAAAGGCACGTTAAATAAGTGTGGTTTCTGCAACAGCTTTACAAGAGGGACAACCGGATCCATTGGATCTTTTCATTGCGTCTTCTAACAGAAATAAGTCAATCCTAGAGACAATTTATTTTTTTCTTAAAGAGACCGGGTCTGTCTTAGCACTAATTGGATACGTCTTCTTCTTCTATTCCAATAGCAACCAGAAGCTTTCTTTACTTAGCCCTAAGCAACTGCAGCACTAACTGGAACCTTTTCTTACTAACCAAAAGCTTCTCTTTTGCACTATCCTAATTCATATGTTATTGACCGAAAATATTTCTTCAAATTATCGAAAATGTCTCTTCACCTTTGCAAAAGCTGTGTCGATGCTTGTGTGCTCGTTTATTTCTTCTTTGTTCTCTTACACAAACAGGGTCATCTCCAACACTTATATACAAAACAAGGAAACAAATTAGAGTACATCTAACTTCCTGACATGCTTTTAATTAAATACGGTGCTTATCTAATCTCTGAGTAATTACAACTATACAATGTAAATACAAGTACTGGGAGTATGGCAAAGGATTTCAACAAATACGTTGAAGAAGATATGTCAATAAGAATGAAATCTCGACTAATAACCAACATCTATACGAAAAACTCAAGGCTCTAAATTTTTTTGTTTTTTCTTTAATATTGAACTACACTCTTCTACTTTGCTTGTGCAACTACTACTACATCTCATAGACAGACCAAGGAAATTGGTTTCTCCTTTTGTTACAATCTTTAGAGCAGAGAAAGAATATTAGCAGCCACGAAGTATATATATACATATATTATTTAATATCATTATTTTCCCGTTAATTGACGAAACGAATCCATTCGGCCTTGCTAGGTATACCCCCATTGACGACGGTAAGCATGTAATATCCGGAAGGAGCCGCCACCGCGCTAGGTGGAGCCGTCAACCCCACCAAATACCCACCACTTCCCTTGACCACCGCCGTGGCCGCCAACGACAACATTCTCTGGTTCATCGACCACGTATGCGTCGTGAACGGAGGGGCATAGACATGAAACCGAATGTTGGCGCTCGGGCGCCTCGGAAGAGAGAAACGCACAATGAATTTCGACCCGTATTTGATCTCCATCGTCGAAACGGAAGTGATGGTTGGCCTTTGAGGATCGTAGTTCGAATGTAGATAGTAAGGAATGTAGGCCTCCACCCTCAACTCGGTGGGGAACGGCACGCCAGTGAAACGGTATCCATAGTTGGAGTTGCTCCCGCCGACGAGCACTCGCCCGTCGGGCAGAACATTCGCAGTGGAATGGTACATTCGAGGTATGTCCGTGGGAGCGAGAAACCTAAACCGGTTCCCTAAGGCTTCCGCGGGCCTGTAGAGGAACGGACTCAGCGCGGGCTCCCTCGCAGTCTGCCAGCCTGCGGTCCCATTTTTGGCACCGTTGATTATCAGAATTTCACCCGTGGGAAGGATAAGCATGTCGCCCATTACTCTCGGCCCGGGCATGTCCTCCATCGCCCATTGCGGGTTTTGGGACGTGATTTCAATTCTTCCGCAGCTCCTCAACGCCTCGACAAACATCCCGTTATTTGCGTTTATGAAGGACCCTTCGGACGCTCCTCCGCAGATAAGAACCTCCACCCGCTGGAAGCTGTTAGTGGAGTCGAGCGGAAGCATGATCGATGACCCGGACGACGGGTAGTTCCGGGCGCCGCCACCGGGCATGGTGGGAAAAGTCCGGACAATCTGGTTTTTCTTGTAGTCCAGAAGAATGGAATCCCTGTTGGCGAAGATGAAGAGATTCCCGTCGGCCGACAGATGCGTAAACGGGTACAGATTGTTTTCCTCGTTGGGTGTGTTAGTCTTCACGAGGAACGGGAGCTGAAAGGCCCCCTCGCCGGGCGCCTTGGGGACGAACTCGTAGTTGAACGATCTGCGGCCTCCAACCACGATGATCCGATCGTCGGGCAAGATCTGGTTGGAGGCGTACCACCTTCCGGAAGAGAGAAGTGCCTGGGATTCCACCCAGTCGCAGGCCCTGTCCAAGCATGGCGTGAAGTAGCGGGTGACCCTGTCGCCATTGCTCCACCCGCCTGTCTGAACGAGCGTGCCGTTGGCGGAGAACGAACCGGAAGAGCAGAACGTGTCCGTGGTAACGTGCAGGGGCCTGACCGTGTTGGTGGCGATGTCGTATTCGATGGAGTGCGCCCAGCAGTCTTCGGATGCGGGCGGCGTGTTGCTACTACAAGGGGGGTCGGTTCTCATGATCTGCGACGGACCCGCCTCCGTCTGGTCGAAAATGAGTACTTTGTTGGTGTGTAAGAGCGTCATATGCATTGCAGAGACCCCCGCGTTTTGCACCAGAAGCTCCCATCGCCCTTCGAGCAGTTGTTGTCCTTTAGCTTGTAAAAAAAATACGACAAAACAGAGCAACACTACCTCTACAAATAGCTGCCTCGAGGCAACTGATCTTCCCATTCTTGAAATTCGACTGTTGATGTGATTCCAGATCCAATGCCAGCAACAATTTCTGAATCTTCAAGTAGTGTAGAAAAACTTGGCTTGTGAAAACTTACAAAGCGAAGGGAATATATATACTAGTTGTCTGATGTTCTCCAACGACGAATTCTAGTTGCACACGGTTCTGCCACCCTTGCTGGATAAGCGAGCATGTGAAATGAAATGTGAGAAATCCAGCTTCAGAAGTCTGCCCACAGAAAGGTCGTTTCTTTTATTCGACTAACTAAAGAGACGTAGAAGCCGCGTGCCACAAAGAGACGACATGGTGTTTTTGAATAGGCTGAATTCCTCGGTCTCATGACGACTTGGAAAATAAAACGGCGAAAAGGAGCTCAATCTGTCTTACGTTAATAAAGGATATATATATATATATATATATATATTTTTTGCGATTTTTCAAAAAACATAAACCTCTTTAATAAAGGCTGGTTTTGTATTGCTTGTGGCATTGGGAAAGGATAAAGCCGCCAAGGACGAAGGAATTTAAAACGTGAAAAAAATGATGTAATACTTTGGCTATCTTCATAACAATTTAATAAGGGCTGCTGCACCTGTCCTTACGCCGTACAAATATTAAAACTATCGTCAACGCAAACGGAGATTGAGCTGGTAGAGTTACGGTTCTCTCTTGTATTATGCATATTTTCATAATTATTTAATTAAACTAGAGAAGTCAAATTCAATGACATTGGCAGGTGTAGAACTTTGTGGAGCAGTTCAGCTACCGTCATTGAAAATATATTATATTTTTACAAGGATGTAAGCCAAGAATTGAATGAAGAAAACATTTTTTTTGGTTTGGTTTTTATAGATTGTTATTTTGTTCAAAACTAATTTTTTTTTTTTATTTTATGTGTTTTTTTTTTTAGTAAATTTCATGGATTACAACGACGAGTATAATGGGTTTGCAAATTGTAAGTCCAAATAATTTAGTATTTGAATTGGTAATTAGTTGTCTCCAAGGAAGGAAATTGGACACTTTCATAGCAGCTGCAAGTTATGTTGAATGAATCGAGACGTTTTTCACAGGATTGTCCAAATTGTCGAACTCGTTTTGGCCATATCTCACTCATCAGGACTTGGATTGAGCTGATATTTTGAGGGTAGATACCTGAAAAACCCTAGAACGTCTCCACCAATTTTTATATCATTTGGAGCAACACAGATCCTAGCGCATCCCTATGTCTGAACAAGATATTTGGCAAGCGGCTATGCGAGGGTTTCATCTGGGTTGAGTGCAAGCAGCTCCAGAGGTTGGTTTTTAGGGCCTTCGAGTCCTAGATACCAATATTTTTGTGGTTTATGCTCAATATTTTAGCAGGAAATGTTGCAAGGTATCCAAGATGGGTTAGAAATTTGTCTTTCAATAGATCATACTGTGAACTTGAGTGACAACGACTTCCAATTTGCTACACAAAATAAAAGTGAAAACCATACCTTTCCACGACGTCTAGGGAAAGGATTAAAGAGATCACGAAACAAGTTTCAAGCACTTGATCAAAAAATGGCTCATATCTCAAGTGAATCTGGTGCTAAGGTGCACCCACAAAATAATTCTACTGTGAAAACCCCTGTCAAGGGTAAGAATTTTGAAGACTCTGTCCCGAAAATGAATTTAGGGATGCCCTTCATGGTGGACAGCCTCAGACCAATGCTAATATCAATTTTAGGGCTTCCCATAAACCTCTAAGAATGCCTAAGATTGATCCCAGGAAAACAGAGTCAAGATGTCTTAAAGCAACTGATGGAACTCCAATTGTTAAGCTTGATATGGGTAACATTCAGTCTAGCATTGAAGATTTGGAAAAAAAAGGAATAATTTTTCGGTTCATGGGTTTTCGTTCGAGTCTATCTGCTTTCAAAGCCTGGGCTGCAAAATGCTGGAAAGCTAAAGGTGAGTTACAAATCTCTATTTATCCAAATGGTTATTTTCTTGTTTTATTTATTAATAATGAATATAGAGAGAAAACGTTTCAAGGGGGTCCTTGGTTTTTTGGAATGACAGGGCTTTTCATGAAGCCCTGGCATACTAAATTTAAAGCCGAAGAAGAGATGTCTTCTATAGCTTCCTTTCAGGTTAGACTCTTTGGCCTCCCTATTGAATTTTGGAATCCTACTATTTTTTCTTCAATTGGAAACTCTTTAGGAACTTTTATGATGACTGCTGATTGTATTCAAAATTTTGAACATATTATTTATGCTCGAATTTGTGTTTTAATGGATTTTGACAAACCCTACCTAAAAATATCACATTACAATTTGGGGAAGACACTTGGGAGCAAGTAGTGGACTATGAGAACATTCCTTTTCATTGTAGAATTTTCCATGAATATGGTCATTTGGCCAGTGCTTGCCCAAATAAAATTCTTGATCAAAAGAAAGAAGATATAAACTCAATAGGTTTCCAAATACCTAAGAAGAAGAACACTCAGAAAAAACCAATTAAGAAGGATCAATCAAAATCATCTGCTAATATGTTTGAAATCCTTTCCACAAATGATGTCCCAAGTGAGGAAGAGGAAATAATAGAAACTGAAATCTTAGAAACACAATTTAAATATGAAGGGAAGAACTCAGAGACAAACCAACAAATCAAAGGTTTTCAACAAAAAAAAAAGGGAGAAAATTTACACAAGAAAAACAATCTTTCAAATGTCAACACATCAAATAATGTAGGTCCCAATATAAACTCCGTTGAACCATCTAGTAAAATTTTGGCTGTGTATGAGCATTCTTCAAAGTTAGAAGCCATCTTAGATTCAATTGGAATAATTCAAGAAATGGGGAAGAAAAAATTGAAAATGGATTCTAATAAAAGAGCAGGTCGCAAGACCAATCAATATCATATGGTAAAATAAGGTGAAAATCTTGTAGAGGAAGGTAAGATTAATGCCCTTCCCAACTTTTTTAGCCCTGGTATTAATGAAGATCATCACTTGGAATATTAGAGGGCTCAAATGGAGTCTTT
This sequence comes from Wollemia nobilis, assembly GCA_028583015.1. NCBI lineage: Eukaryota > Viridiplantae > Streptophyta > Pinopsida > Araucariales > Araucariaceae > Wollemia > Wollemia nobilis. Next base: position 3,025,782 of record JAQPPZ010000367.1, read on the forward strand.
CAAAACAAAATGAAATTATAAGAATGATTCAGATAAATCATTTGCATCTTTTTTTTTTCAAGAAACAAAGATGTCAATGGAGGATATGGACTTAATTGCCAGTAAAATTTGGCCAGCTAGAAAAGTGGTTTCCCTCAGTTCCCAAGGGACTTCAAGGGGCATTGCTTGTCTTTGGGACCAAAAGAGGTAGTTATTCACCATATGGTTGGTAGTTGGGGTTTTTTTGGCTATAGTTATTCAAAGTATACATTCCAACCAGATTATACTCTGCATTACTGTTTATTCTTCGACTTCTTTGGAGAAAAAAAGAAGACAATGGAAGGATATTACTCATATTATCTCTCATTTTCCTAAAGCTTGTGTAGACACCAAAACAACACCAATCCAATTATGTGACAACAAGCGCTGATCGCATTGACACACACAGCCCCTAGGGCAGCCCCCAGAGGTTAAACAATGGTCCTAACCACTTCCAAAAGCAGTTTTAGAGGTCATAGGTCAATTTGGCACCTTTTTGGCACCTTGCTCTCTGCTCGTCCCACCCAGGGATGAATACAAACTGGCATTCATCCCACACAGGGAGGAATAGCAGCATTCACCCCAGGGTGAGGCGAATAGAAAGTTTGACTGGCAAAAAGTCAAACCTCGGTAACTCTGCCAGTTAACTAAGGCTTCAAGTCATGCAATTGCGAGGAATAGCTTTTATTCAAGAAGAGAGACTTCAGTCATGCATGTATTTATTTTAGAGACCTCATGCAAGGAGATTCTAAATTAGGAACTTAACTTTTCTCTGAAAATAGGACAGTTAACTCAAGTGGCGCCCTCGCATGCGCAATTCAAACAAGGAGACCCTAAGGTCTATAAATTGGTGAGTTTTCTCACCCAAAAGAGATACAAAGAAGAAGCATTTGAGCAACGAAGTGCTGCCAACTTAAATACCTACTTGCGATTTGTGCTTTTACATCCTTAATCTCTCATTCGAAAGGGAGGTTATTGGGTGACTATTGGAAGCGCGAATCCGAACCCAAAACCTGATTTTTGACCACAAATATCAACAAAATTTATCAACAACACCCCATAATCAGTTTTGGACCCATCCCAAGTGGATTGGTGCTGAAACAGTGTCCCAAACGGTGGGCGTCCTGCCCCCGGGTGCTCCCCAAACTGTCACAGTCCTATTTTTCCCCACCCCAGGACGATTAGAAATCTATGATATATTTCTCTGGTTTTTCTTTTGCATTTTATTCTAGATATGTTAAAGAGGTTACAGTTTAAATTTCATTCCATTCTGATCAATTTTGTTCAGGTTTTTGTTATTTCCCGCCTTCACTAACTTGTAGATGGCACCAGAAAAATCTAGATCCTAGAGGCAAAATTGGAGAAATATGTCCATCTGGGTCTTCCCAAAACACCCCCAATTAGCTAACCTCAACTTTTCAGGTCATTTGGAGCTTCCTAAGTAGGACATTGAATAGGGTGCTTTCTGACAAATTGTTGCAGGCCTATTCGTCCCACCCTGGAGCGAATACAAATCTGTGAGGAATTTCCAAACTATTATTTTTGCAGTGGTCTTCTGATAATATATTTATGCTTTTGTCAAAATTTCAGGTCAATCCGAGGTCATTTGATATTCGTTTTAATATTTTCATGCATACACTGACAGTAGGCCTTGGGAAATACATGCTTTATTTTATCTGCAGGTGCTACTAATATTTTCTATTTCTTTGAATGCAGGTTTCCAACAATAGAGGAGTAGGAAAGAGAAAATAATCACATACACAAGTGGTGGTGACATTTTGGTCCACCCATCTTACATGTGGGCACGCGGAAGAAGGATTGTTGTCCATGGATGTTGTGACAAGAAACACATTTGACACTCCTATCCCCTAAAAAGGAAGGAGACGTATTGTAACAAAATTTATAAAGTGTATCAATAAAGAGATTACCATATTTCGTATTGCTTTTATCTTGTGTCAATTTGTATATGTTCTTTCTTGTTCTCTCTTGTGGCATATTCCTTTATGTTTTCGTATCCTCGTGCTTTCAGTGGCGATCACGGTGGGACCTCTGTACCTTGATTTTTAAGATTAAATTTTTGATTAAATTTGCTTGTTATTTTTATTACAGGTGCAAATTTTTCCAACACCGGACTATTTCAGAGCAAAAATTTAGAGACATCCGACTTGGGCAGAGAAGAGATAGAGGTTTTAAACACCTTTCGTCAATTCTTTGCTTTATGTTCTCTGGTTATTTGCTTACATAGGAGAGTTTGAATGCTTGCATGCTTCATTTATGCAACTTAAAAGGAACCCCACACACCACGTGGTAATTGAAACAATAAGGAGTTGGTCATAAAACCCCAACCCTTGAGCAAGACCAAAGGTGGATTCCATCATCACTTTGGCTTGAGATATTGCATACATTACCCCAATCATGATTGTTGCTAGACATAAATCTTGAAGAAAGCTGACCAAGTGTAGCGGGTGTGATTCCCAGCGCATGAGGATAAGTCTTCTATGGTAGGTGTCATAAACAGAGTGATCCCACTTCAGTACCACCTATGTTCCACGCACCATCTGCTCTCACGTATCAATAGTTTCCCTCACATAAGGGCGGGTATATAGAGAGGTTGGTATATCGATCTGGCAATGGTATATCGAAGGGGCGACCATTTTTTGGAAGTCATAAGAGCCCTCATTTTTGCATTTAAACGTTCTTTCAAAAAGATTTCAAAACAACATCACAACACACTAAAACCAGATTTTAGGGCACACTTTTAAAATATTTAAACAAGATAACCACTGCATTGATTGTGTGTTTCCTTTCTGTTTAAGTGTAGCATAAAAAATCCTAAAAGAGATAAAAATCTACTCATTTTTAGGAGCACATCACCATGGTGTTCACTCGTAGCCGAGCCCAATCATGGGCAAGCACTGCAGAAAGTGCACCAAGGGGGAAAAGTCGCCTCCGATATAGTCTTGAGGACCTGGTCATCCCACCTTGGCGACCTGACACACAAGAGAGTCCACATCATGCCATAATAGAACAAGACTATAGAGGCACCTCTTGGAGAGGTACCCCCACTCAGCAGAGGCCCTTTCAAGAGGATAACCTACACGTAGCACTTAACATAGACAAGAGACCTCCCTTAGAATCCTGTTATGGGTGGCCTAGTGATGAAGTGCTAGAGCAACAGAGGGTCCAGACGGAGGGGCCACAGGATTTTGTCATCCCTCCTCTACCCCGCATTATTGTTAGAAACACTAGACAGTATCCAGAGTATCAAGCTTTCCAGACAGGGCAAGACAATTCTTCCCGCACCTTTTATCCATATGAAAGAGAGGACGAGGAAGATTACCATGTTCCTCAAGAGCAGTACATAGCATGGGAGCGATGTACCTCCGTGCCTGCCATGTATCAAGATCACCCATTGAGGCTACAGCCTTAGGTTAATGCAGCTAACCTCGACAGAGGAAAGCAGCCCATAGAGGTCTCGGATCACCACGACCGAGGTAGACATATAGGAGAGGCATCTAGGCTTCCTAAACAAGAGACGGCGGAACAAAGTGACTTGGTCGGCTTAACAAAGAGCGCATTCAGCGTCAGACAGCAGAATTGCTACATAACAATGTGCCTGCGAAGGTTCCAAACCCTCGCGTGCACAAAGTAGAAGTGTATGAGAGGCATAACCCTTTGGTACGAGAGAGGTCCACGCGACCTTATCAAGTATTGCCTTCGAGACCTCCTAGACCTGAGCGGGAGGCCACTCCCCGAAACAATGATGGGCACCCTCCGTGGGCACCTACCCATGTGCATAGGTCTCGACCAGCCACTCCTCAGGAAGCTTATGAGGAATATGAACAAGAAGAAGAGAGGGCTGAAATGCTCTATCAAGGCAGAGGGGGTGCTATCCAACTACCTCTCAATAGGCCTCAAGCTCCCCACAACCCACAATGGGAGCAAACTAAGGAGGAAGAAATTAAATCCTCTAATGCATATAAAGCGTTGCTAGAGCGCTTAGAGTCTATGGAGATCAAGACTTCTGGGCCCCAAAAGCCCACTTTACGCCAACTTCGTAGTCATCCTGTGCATCCGTCAGTGTCGGCACCTCCATACCCGGAACACTTTAAGTTGCCCCAGTTGGCACTCTTTAGAGGGGAGGAGGACGCCCAAGAGCATGTGACTAGATTCCTGAGCCAGTGCTTTGGTATTCAGGACAACGATGCTTTGTTGTTGAGAACATTTATAACCACATTCGTAGGCCCTACCTCGGATTGGTTCACCCAATTACCAAAACATAGCATCAGTAACTTGGATCAGCTAGTGGACGCGTTCCTCGAATGCTTCACCTTCAACACTAAGAAAAAGGTGTCATTGAGTGACCTAGCTAGCCTCAAGCAAGTATGAGGAAGAGACCATGGTGGCATACGGGAACCGGTGGAGGACGTTGCTTTCGAAGCTGCCTTACCTCCCTCCCATGTCAGATCTGACCCAAATGTTCTCAAAAAGTTGTTTGAGATCAATCTCCGTGCTATTGCAGCTACAGCAATATGCCAGTTTAGAGGAAGCTCTGGCGCAAGCCAGAGTCATTGAGGAGATTAAGATACAGGATGGCGAGATTGCCAAACCTAAGAAGAAAGAATGGACAAAGAACACTAAACCAGGGACCACGCAACCAAAACCTGCTACGGTTAATAAAGTTGCCATCAATGTCCCTAAGCCTGCACAAGCAACATAGCCTCAAAAGGCTAACTATCAAGCGGTGCCTCCTAACAACTATGAGAGAGAAAACCAAAGGCAGGAGCAAAATCAGCAGCGTCGCCCTAGGCGACAATTTACTCCTTACACAGAGTCCAGGGACTCTTTGTTTGACCGCTTGTCAGTGACGAATTTGATCAACCTTCCAGAGATTCAAACTATAGATCCCAATGCACCGAAGCCTAAGGGGTATAGAGAGGACTTGTACTGTAGGTTCCATAGGCGTAAAGGACATGATCTTAACGCATGTTGGAAGTTCAAAGGTTTGGTACAAGACCTCATTGACAACAAGACATTGGCGGTGGACAACCCCGTAGCACCAAACAACCAACATATGGGAGTATTCAGAGACCCCTTGCCTTCCCATGAGGCATCGACAAAACCCCTTCAAGTCAATGAGGTGCAATAGAATTGCCCTATGCAGGGATATGTGGGGATGATAAGCATAGTGACTAGGAACAAGAAGTACCCAGGAGCTGCTCCCACGATAGCCACAAGAGAGGTTCCATCAATGTCACAAGCTCAACAACACCCTACGCAACTTCCCCCGCCTAGACCAGTGGCCACGATTTGAACTAGACTTACCCAAAGTCTAAGGACCACATCGGCTAGGCTCTCCATATACGAGCTAATTCAACAATCAACGCCCCATCGGGAGGCTCTAATGGAGATTTTAAAAGCAATCGAGCTGCAGCCCCATGAAGCGAACTCTTTCAACAATTTTGTGGGGCATGTAAAACAATGTATAGAACCAGTCATCACCTTTAGAGAAGATGAATTGAAAATAGTGACTGGTGATGTGGCGGATCCACCCCTGCACGTTATCGCATGGGTCAACGGGATTCCGTATAAGAGAGTGTTGGTGGACACTGGCTCGTCCAATAATATCATCACTACAACAGCTATGAAGCATTTGAAGTTGCCAACATCTCATATCGTGGCTTCCACTTACACACTGTGAGCATTCAACGATGCAATCTGCTCGACAGTTGGCACAATTGTCCTACCTATCCAAGTGGGACAAAAGACTATTCATACATTGTGCCACATCTTGGAAGGCGAGATGGCTTATAATATCCTGCTGGGCCGGCCTTGGATTCGGGACATGAAGTGTGTCCCTTCAATAGCTCATCAGTGCCTAAAGTATACATTTGAAGGATAGGTGCATGTAGTCCCGATGGACTTGGAGCCTTTCAAATACTGCAATACAGTGCAATTCATGCCGCAATCGACCCTTCCATCAACACATTTGGATTTTTAGTTGAATCCATCTCAATAGGGTCCGATTTCGTAGGCATCTCCAATGATTAATCCATCGAGTCCTCAGTCGGGTCCATCTTCTTCCGCCAGTCCTTCCACAACGATGCCACCTACGGTGGCCACATCCAAGGACAAGGGAAAGAAACCCTTAGAAGAAGAACCACCTCTAGTCTCAACCATCTCGACAGAAGAGATGCCTAGCAGAATGGAAGTCGAGACGCCTAGTTCACCCCACATGGAGTGGACTCAGGAAGGACTCCCATTCGCTTCCCCTCAACCACCAACGGTCACCATTGAAATGGCCAGCACGGGCCTGGGGGAGTATCTAGTGAGGAACATTATAGCAACGCCCACACTTGAGTCCATGCAAGACATGGGGAGGCCTCGACTCCCCATCGGCTTAGTGGTTCCTTTAGGCTACCCACCCAATCAGACAAACTTTGTTTATGGGGGCCTGGATAATGGCATTGAGATTTGTATGCAAGAAGATGAAGACGAAGAGCCCTTTGTTGAGGATGTCAACTATCTATCCAACCCTGATTTTGCTTTAAGATATCTAGGCCAATGCAATTGGCATGGATATGGGTTGGGTAGGTATGAGCAAGGAGTGCGTGTTCTTTGCCAACCGAGATATCAAATGTCGTATGACAAGTCGGGAGTAGGGTTCAACCACCCCTTGCCCCTAGACATCTTGGTGGAAAACATGCAAGGCCTAGGGATAGGCAACAAGGATGGGTTGGCATCGGATCCATATGCCAATCCTAACACAAACTATACATTGGGAGATTATCTCCCATTGCTAACAACCAACCTTGTTGACCATAACAACCCTTTCCCTTCGGTCGAACAAGGAGAAAATTCAAGGACTCACCCACAAGAGGGATATGGACAAGACCAAGAAGGGTCTTCAGAGGATGAGTCGGAGTACGAGGTAGCCCCTTGGGATCCTTTCGAGTCTGATAGCAATCATTCGCAAGTATATCCCATGAATGATGATCAGGAAAGCTTCCTGACAATGTTCCCATTGGATGCTCCATTTGAGCACATGCCACTTCAAGAGAATCAGGTCCCCCCATAGAGAGCGAAACAACCTCGATGGGACCACATCAATTTGCTCGAACAAGATGAGCCTCATATGTCGCAAGCAGCTATTGGAGCTAACGAAGGCTTTTGGATCTCCGATAGTGATTCAAAAGATGAAACTGAGATGGCCTATCTCAACCACATGCGACAGATGCAACAACGATACCCTTTGGACATAGATGACATGTTTGAACACTTACACATAGGTCCAAGACATAGGTGGCACCTCAACCCGACGTAGTTATAGCAATTACTGCACCCGCCACTCTAGGTACACAGAGAGCATCTTCCGCCTGGAGACCCTATCAAACCATCAGTGCCTAGGGTGGACCCTATCTTCGTCTCCATGCATAGGGCTGATCCATTTGTGCCAGTGCCCACAGAGCCAGATCCGGAGCACATAGATTGTCTAGGATGTTCGAGTTATAACACCCACGGTAATGGAGACCACAATCATTTCATCAACATGATCTCCATTGACCTAACCGCCCCCATCCATGATCCAACTGACCCGACACGGTCATTGTATCTAGATCTAGATGCTATCGACTGGGATCGTGCTGACACACCACCATCCCCATCAGAGTACTGGCCTTGCGGAGGAATGTTCCATTTCACCCCAGGACAGACTCAGGATGTCTTCCATGCTGAAGAGGAACCTGATGTTCCGAACGATGATCTAAATTCAGCAAACGATATCCATTTGATCCCAACTCCACACCAGTTGGAGGACGGGTCCCACATGTCGGTCGAGGAGACGACTGACGTAGACATCGGCTCAGATCCAGTGAATTTGCAAATCATCAAGCTGGGGGTAAGTTTATCCCCCGAAGAGCAAGCCGACTACATTGCCCTTCTCAAAGAGAAGAAGGAGGTTTTTGCATGGTCATACAAAGACATGCCGGGACTAGACCCGTAGCTAGTCACGCATAATCTAACGCTTGATCCGAAAATCAAGCTAGTAAAGCAAAAACTACGTAAGATGCACCCAACAGTGGCCTTAATGGTCAAAGACGAGTTACAAAAGTTGTTGGATGCACAGTTTGTCATCTGCATGGATTATCCGCCATGGTTGTCTAACATGGTTCCCATCAAGAAGCCCGATGGGAGGATTCGCATATGCATCGATTTTTGAGATCTAAACAAAGCGAGTCCTAAGGATGATTTTCCCTTGCCGAGCATCGACGCATTGGTAGACGCTACAGCGGGCCATGAAATGCTTTCCCTCATGGATGGTTTCTCAGGATACAATCAAATTCGTATCAATCCTGAGGACCAACTAAAAATGGCATTCACAATGCCTTGGGGGACATTTTGTTATAAGGTCATGCCTTTTGGCCTTAAAAATGTTGGCGCCACCTACCAACGTGCCATGACGTACATCTTCCATGATTACATGCACAAAAATTTGGAGGATTACATGGATGATTTGTTGGCCAAATCTCTTTTGCGCCCAGATCATCTCGATGATTTAAGCAAGATCCTCGATCGCCTCATGGAGCATAAGGTCAGACTAAACCCCAAGAAGTGTGTCTTTGGCGTCACATCTGGAAAGCTCTTGGGTTACATAGTCTCTAAATGAGGAATCGAGGTAGACCCACACAAAGTCAAGGCAATCCTTGAAATGCTTCCCCCAACTACCATCAAGCAGCTCAAGAGTCTGTAGGGAAAGGTCGCATCGATCAAGCGCTTCATAGCACAGTTATCTGACAAGTGCCGACCCATGAATAAATTATTGCATAAGGGGGTCACATTTCATTGGGATGACGAGTGCCAGTCAGCCTTTGATGACATTAAACAATACTTGGCTTCACCGCTAGTATTGGCACCACCTAGACCAGGAGTGTCATTCTATTTATACATCTCAGCTACTGAGGTGGCACTGGGCGCCATGCTGTCCCAGAAAAATGAACTACACAAAGAACAGGCTACATACTATCTTAGCCGCACCCTGGTCAGTTATGAACTTAACTATGCATACGTTGAGAAGCTCTGCTTGGCAGTGGTGTTTGCTACCAAAAAGCTACGCCACTACATGCTCAACAATACGACGTATGTTGTGTCTAAGGAGAATCCATTGCGATACATGATGAGTCATACTTATCATAGTAGCCGCACGATGAAATGGATCATGTTGTTGACGGAGTTTGACATAGAATTCATTGGACAAAAATCCATAAAAGGTCAAGTCATCGCCGATCAACTGGCAGAGGCTCCTCTTGAAGACGATCAGCCTCTGACCATAGAATTACCGGACGATGGGGTTTTTCATGTTTTAGAATCGCCAGATTCTGATGAGCCTGAGTCACAGGCTGACATGACCCTATTCTTTGATGGTTCTAAATGTGAGCAAGGAGGTGGCATGAAAATTGTATTCTTCACTCCACAAGGGGCTCCAATGCCTCTGTCATTTAAATTAGACTTCCCGTGCACCAACAACAATGTAGAATACGAAGCCTTGCTCATAGGTCTTCAGACAACAATCACCATGAACATTAAACATTTAAACATCTTTGGTGATTCATTGTTGATTGTCAATCAAGTCAAGGGGATATTCCAATGTAGATGTCCAGTTCTGCAGGCCTACAAAGCCCTTGTGGACAAATTCCTGGCACAACTTGAATGGTATGACATCGAGGCACTCCCTCGATCATCGAATCATTTTGCGGATACTATGGCCTCCTTGGGGTCATTAATCCCGCAAGACCCTTCTGGTGAAATGACAACCATTCAGGTTAAAACATTATCGCAATCCATGATGGAGCGTGCAAGCTCTGACCTAACGCCAGGAATCCACCTGATCCAGATTGAACCATCTCCGGATAAGTTCTTTCAAATCCATGATTGTCTGACTCGAGCCAACTGGGGGTCTTTGTTCTCCCCGAACCCTCTTAATAGCAACACAACGCTATTTTTACAAGTTCTTTCCCGCTCAGCTTTTGCTAGGGATGGACTTCAAGAGGGATTGGTCGTTCATACTATCGAGGTTTCTGATCAACAGGATTGGTACACACCCATTAGGGATTACCTCAAGCTAGGTAACCTCCCACTTGGATTGACACAAGCCACGAAAAGATCATTCAAACAGAAAGCGGCAAAGCATGTCTTGTTAGGAGACATTTTGTATCGTCGGAGCTATGAAGGAATCCTCCTCCATTGCTTGGACCAACAAGAGTCCGCTTGGGCGATCACCCAAGCACACGATGGTACATGTGGTGGCCACTTCAGCGGTATGGCCATCGCAAAGCGCATTCTTCGCATGGGCTATTATTGGCCATATTTAGAGCGAGATTGTTGCGCATATGTGAAGAAGTGCGTGAAGTGTCAACACCATGCTAATTTGACACACGTACCTTCTCAGGCCTTGCAGCCGATCCAATCGGCTTGGCATTTTTCGTAGTGGGGCTTTGATCTAATCGGAAAGATCTCCCCTGCATCGTCTGGTCATCACACATTCATCATAACGGCCACAGAGTACTTCACCAAGTGGGTGGAAGCAATTCCGCTAACCTCTATGACTGGATCCCGCATTGCGGAGTTTATTTTGCATAACATCATATGTCATTTTGGTATTCCATCCAAGATCCTGTCGGATAATGGGACGTCATTCAAGAACAAAGATGTGCGTGCTTTGACCACAAAGTACAAAATTCAGCATAGTTTTTCAACACCCTATTATCCGCAGGCAAATGGGCAAGCAGAGGCGTCAAACAAAATGCTAGTCGCCATCCTCAAAAAGACAGTCACAGACAATCATAAGGATTGGCACATTCAGATCCCGCTTGCCCTATGGGCTTATCGCACTAGCATCCGGACGCCCACTGGGGCAACTCCATTTTCGTTGGTGTATGGCTCCGAGGCAGTCATGCCTCTTGAGTTGGAAATCCCTTCCCTGCGCATTTCAATGCAAGAGTTCATCGATGATGACACTGCACGGCAGGCCCGGTTAGACCAACTGACGTTGCTCGATGAACGACGCGTTAATGCTCTCGAGCATTTGCGTATCTATCAAGAGCGACTTAAGAAAGCATACAACATGAAGGTCCACCTAAGGGAATTTTAGGTTGGTGACTTGGTCTTAAAAGAGAACCAACAGAATTCTAATTTGCCATCCCATCTAAGGGACAAGTTCATGGCAAACTGGTTAGGTCCTTATGTCATTGACAGTAGAATAGGACCTGGAACATACCGGCTTGCCTCTCTTGAAGGAATCAAGGAAACAGAACCCTTGAACATCAGTCATTTGAGGCCATTCCACATCTAGAGAGCCATAGTCCAACCAAATGCTCCAAGGATTCCCACAATCACTTGGTCATCCCAAAAATGCCCCAAAGGTATCTATAAACCCTTTGGTCAACCCAAAAGCTCCAAGGATTCTCACAATCGCTTGGTCATCCCAAAATGCCCCAAAGGTATCTATAAACCCTTTGGTCAACCCAAAAGCTCCAAGGATTCTCATAATCGCTTGGTCAACCCAAAATGCCCCAAAGGTATCTATAAACCCTTTGGTCAACCCAAAATCTCCAAGGATTCCCATAATCGCTTGGTCAACCCAAAATGCCCCAAAGGTATCTATAAACCCTTTGGTCAACCCAAAAGCTCCAAGGATTTCCATAATCTCTTGGTCAAACCAAAAGCTCCAAGCATTACAATAACTGCTTGGTCAACATAAATATTCAAAAAAAAAAAAAAAATCATCAAAAATAACAAAAAAATTGCATTTCAATTCCATGCATACTCATAAAAATCAAAAATAACAAAAAATTGCATTTCAATTCCATGCATACTCATAAAAATCAAAATACAAAAATATAGGTTGCATTAGGCATCGCATCCATACATTGCATATTTGCTAGGTCATACAAGTCAAAAGCACCATAGACTGTCATTACTTGGCAATTCCATCATTTTCCACATCAAATCCATTTTCATAAACGCATACATCCAGAATAACACCATCACCATTTTTAGCATAGTCAGTTGTCTCCTAATGTATATAGGGTTTTCGTCATTCAGCTGTCTTTAAATTTCTAGCCAAAAACTGTACACAGTTAAACAGATTTTACACGGGAAAGTTTTACTTGGATCACGCCTTGTTACGTAGCATCCCAACACAAATTAAAACACATAAAATAATTCCTAAGTTGTGTGAACGCAAGAGAAACCTACAAAGCAGTCTAGGGTACCATAGGTGAAAGATTAGCCTGTTCATCCCCCTGTGCGAATGGTTCCAGAATGCTGAGAATTGACAAAAGGATGAGCTCTTCCCTATCCATTCCCCATAATAAATAGTGGTTTTCACCACTCCCACAAATCCCAATCATAGTTGGTCCCCAAAGTTGTAAGGATTCGTACTACACGTCCCTGCCAAGGATGGGTAGTCATCCCCAAGACCTAAAAGGATCAACGCCATTCAAAAACAAAATTCCAACAAACCATCATCACAACCATCTCCACTCACCTTTGGTCTCAAAGTTGTAAGGATTCATACTACACGTCCCTAACCAGGATGGGTAGTCATCCCCAAGGCCTAAAAGATCAATGCCCTTACTTCATAATCTCCATCATCCCCTTGGTTCCCAAAGTCGTAAGGATTCATACTACACGTCCATGAACAGGATGGGTAGTCATCCCCAAGGCCAACAGGATCAAGGCCATTCACAAGCTCAACCTTACAAAGCTCAAAATACAAAATCAAATAACAATGGTTATCACCACTATTCAAAATCCTTGCTCAAAAAGAAAAACAAAGAGAAAAATAAACAGTGATTTTCATCACTATAAAGACGAGCAAGTATCCCAAACCATTGAGCAAACACATAACCTGAACTTGAATCTCTGGAATTCTCAGCATTTGAAAAACCATCTAGGTGATCCTCATTACGGGTTTGGTGGACAGCCTACCTGGCAATGGTGGTATCCTAACCGCATGACGATATGTCTGTCACATTAGCTTTGCGTGTGCGTAGACCAATGTTTGCATGTGGATGAGCTAGCTTATGGTACCTTAGATTGTCCCATGGATTAATCTTGCTAAATACAACAACGGAGTTAGTGGAGCTAATTAGGTGATCCTCAATACAGGTTTGGTTGATAGCCTATCCGCACTTGGCGGTATCCTGACAAATACCACATAAACGAACTCAATTGCACACACAGGGATGTGAAATAACTTGGTTAAATTCAAGTCGGATTTATACCTTGTTCAAAAGTCTTGCGAGATAAATGTACAGTCTTGGCTAGTTAGTTAAAATATCTGAATCTCAGAAAAGCTTAACTACATTTTAAAACAACTGGTACATTTCATTCCGTACATCACCATCAAAAAATATGCAAAATACAAAAACAAAGTTTTCACATGCAAAGTCATTCCACAAAGTCATCCCATTAGTACAACAAGTCAGTCAAATCTTGCATAGTCTATGGTGCATCGACAAGTTATCAACAACTCATTTCATTCATTCCATATGCATACATCATACAAATTAGAAACATCGCATTCATAATCGCATTTGCATACATCAATGTAAATACATGTACATAAAAACAAACCATGAAAAGTGCATAAACACCAAAAAAGAGTCATCTGTATATATATCATAACAAAAATGCCCGCAAGCTACAATGAACCGGTCCTCTGACCCCGCAACAAAAATCCAAAAACTCAAAAACCCCCAAGCCTAGGGCGTCGACCACCATGATCACGTAGGATCGGTGCGACGGGAACTACCCCCATGGTGTGGGTCCTATGGGACCTCTCAGGGTGACTGCTGCTCACCCCTGCATCACGCCCACTAGCGCCTCCCTCATCTAGCCACCTGCGATGGGACGATGCTGACTGCTCAATATCGTTGTCTCTCATCCGACGCGAAGAGCCACCTCCAAGGGGCTCAGGTATCCACCCACCAAGGCGGATAATCTCTCCCTCCATATCCAATCGATGCCAACCCCACTCTGCCTCTCGTCGAACCCACTCTACCTCCCATCGATGGTAGTAAGCTACTACATCATCACATTGTGCTAGCTGCACCCGTAGGAGATCCCTCTCCCGAGCAGCATCGGTATCCCCCTCCTACCGATGGGATGCAGCCCATGCATTCTCCCACTCTACCAGCTGAGTCCATAGGAGATCTCTCTCCTGCAAAGCCTCTCCTAGCTCCCCATCTCATCTCCATAGCAGGTCCTCCAATCATGCTATCTCAATGCCATGTCTTGCCTCCACATCCTCCGAACTTGCCTGAGGCATAGGCAAATCTGGGACAGCAGCCTGCTCTAGCTCCCACTGCTCCGGGACGTCCTGCATCTCTGGCTGATCCGATACCCCAAACTCCCCTCCAACATCCTCAACCTCCACCAAGTCTGCATCATCCAGTGGAACTCCCCAACCCTCTCCCGGTGCCTCTGCACCCTCATCCCCTGTTGCACCCCCTAGAGGCCCCTCGCCTCGCCATCACCGTAGAGTCCACCACTGCTCATACTCAGCAGTAACCCCGACGTCATCCACATCTAGGACGTCAATAATCGTATCTGAATCCTCGCCAAGTGGTGCAACGACTGGCCGGTCCAGAGTCCTCTCATCCCCTCGACGTCGATAGACCACGGGCTCACCAGGCATCCCCTGGTGCACCCCAAACTATCGGGTCACCCGACCATATGGGAAGAACTCCTGCTCAGTCCCATGCCACCCAATCAGCCATCGCCCCCTCCGTACCCACCGGAGCCACTCTCCAACCTCAGGCTAGGCTGGACAGTCCCGGTAGGGGTGCCAGAACACCTCCCCAGGAGTAAGCCGAGCAAAGGCATCGACATAGTGCCCTACGACACCTGCCCATCATCGACTCTATCCCTGCTCCTTCGACCTCCACCATAGTACCCCATATCCAATCTCCCGGTCTACCATCTCCACCTGCATCATCCAGGGCAGCCCCGTCGACCTCTCCACTACTATGTGCTGCCAAGCCCAACACTGCAACAAGTAGCTGCAACTGATCCCCTTTCACTTTCGATAGTGGACCTCATACAACTCATCATAGAGCTATGCCAGTAGAGTCTATCCCCATATCATAATCATCGGAGCATCTGTCGGACACTCCACCAACCTGAACACCACCTCTAGCAAGTTCCACGGGAACCTCATGCCCGAAGAGTCAGGGAGCAGCATGTTGGAAATGAGGCCCATGAGTAATGCGTGCCTCATTCCCAACACACCCCTCTCTAGCCACCATCGCACCAGTATGCCACCAATATGGCAATCGCTCTCCGCCCTCTCCACTGGGCTCTCCACACCCAACTCCTCTCCATGCCCAAAATAACGTATCAGTACTACTGTCCTCCGATCCCACGGCGTCATCCGGATCGGTAGTCCGTCTATTGGAATCCGAAGAATCCGATAGACATCCTCCAAGGTCACCGTTATCTCCCCTATTGGGAGATGGAAGGTATTGGTCCGGGGATCCCACAGATTGATCAGGGCCATCAGATAGGCCCGATCCCCGACCACCGGCTCCAGTCGAGTCACCTGCTTGAGCCCAAGGGTGTCAAGCCAGTCCCAGTCAGCCAAGGTCAGCGTCGCACGTGCTTCAGTAAACATAGTAGGCACCCGGTACCGGCTCTTCACAACCTGCAAAAGAAAACAACACAAAAACATTAAAAACAATGAAAAATTGTACAACACTAACATGAATATACAACAATGCATCAAAACTGTACAACCAAAACCATAACAAAAATTCAAAAAAATTAATTTTTCAGACCTAGGGTTTTTAAACTCTAACTAATTAATTAACAACAAAAAAAATTACAAAACAAAAATAATTTGTCGACCTAGGGTTTTTAAACTCTAACTGATTAATTAACAACAAAAACAATTACAAAACAACAAAAAGAAAAGATCAATTGTCAGTCCTAGGGTTTCTAATTCTAACTGATAAATTCAAAAACAAAACAAAAAAAAAAAATTAATTTGTCAGACCTAGGGTTTTTAAACTCTAACTGATTAATTAAACAACAAAAACAATTACAAAACACAAAAAAATAATTTTTCAGACCTAGGGTTTTTAACTTTAACTGATTAATTAAACAAAAAAACAACAATCAACTAGGGTTCACGCTACGCTTTTCGCTTAGTTTTACCCTACATTTTTTAACCTACAGTTTAGATTTTGGTTTCATTCAGGTTCAACGCAGTTTTTAAGTTATGTTCTAAACTAAGTTTCTAAGTTCAGTTTTCAACTAAAATTTTGATCTGTGTTTAACTAGGGTTAAATTAAGTTTTTAGTTAAGTGTTCATAGACTAGGGTTTTCATTTTTAACCATAAACAACAACAAAAACAAAAAAAACAAAAAAACATAAGAAATAAGCAAAATGCGATTTTCCAATTGCAACACAAAGTAATAAAGAGGAAGGGCACTCACGGGTATCGCTTCGGCTCCGCCGCTCGATCCGGTGTGTGCACTCATGGTCACAAGAAAAATTCGGCAGTGCTTCGCTTCGTAGAATTGACCTCCTCCTCCTCAGAGCTCCAAATCGCCAAGAAAAACAAATGCAAATGAGCCCAAAACTCAGTTTTGGCCTTTAAATAGGCTTTTTGAGCCTGTACTCGTTCCCCCCTGGGATGAGCACTCTGGTTAGTGCTCGTACCACCCTGGGATGAATACTAAATAGGAATTCGTCCCACCCAGGGATGAATACAGAGCAAAAATTTCAAAAATAGCAAAAAATGCACAAAAATGCACCAAAACAAGCCCTAAAAGTGTCCGATAAGAGTGCTTTTGCACTTGACATTCCGGGCATGCAAAATAGATGTCGGGGTCACAAATCCTCACTATCCTACTCCCTAAGAAGGCTACCATAGCCGGACCGCTCCACGGGAAGACGAATTTTTGAGAATTTCATCCCCAAACGGCATCACCAAAACGGGTCAAAACCCATCCAAAAATAGCAATAACATTGCCGAACGAAGGCGCTTTTGTGCCTGACATTCTTGGCATCCAAAATAGACGTTGGGGTTACAAATTGTCACTATCCTACTCCCTAAGAAGGCTACCATAGCCGGACCGCTCCACGGGAGGACGGATTTTTGTCAATTTCAGCTCCAAAATGCGTCACAAAAAGGGTTAAAACCCACCAAAAATAGGTCAGAATGTTCGAAAACTGCTTTCGCATTCAATGGTAAACAACTGAAGGCACCCTTACCTAAGTCATCTTGGGTCAAGCGACTCGTCGCTTTTCTCATGTCGGTCATTCCCTCATCGATTCGTCGCTTGAGGGGGTAGTCACACTTAGTCGCCAATCAACAACAATATACCCAATCATGGAAATGACACGCATTCAAAGGATCATTGACAAAGACAATCATGCCCTTGCTTGGGGCAGCAAACAAGCAATTATCACAAGCTGATCAAACACTTGGCATTCATGAATCATGAACTCAAGGTTCCCACAGACAAAAGGTTGCGCCCTTTGCCTATTCATGACTGATCAATGTCCAAGCTCAAGTAACACCTCACCGAACAAGGTTAACACTTGGATTAAGTTCCTTAGCTCGTCAGAAGCAAGGATTCAAGAATGCATGCCCTTTCCATACTTGGGGCATCAAGAGTTGGTTAGGTTACTGAGAAACCCTAATCATTAGTGCTTTGGTTATCTATTTTTGCTCGACGTTGCGCCTTGCACAATGCTTCCCAAAAAGGGGCATCTGTAGACACCAAAATAGCACCAATCCGATTATGTGACAACAAGCGCTGATCGCATTGACACACACAGCCCCTAGGGCAGCCCCTAGAGGTTAAACAGTGGTCCTAACCACTTCCAAAAGTAGTTTTAGAGGTCAGAGGTCAATTTGGCACCTTTTTGGCACCTTGCTCTCTGCTCATCCCACCCAGGGACGAATACAAACTTCGTCCCACCCAGGGATGAATACAAACTGGCATTCATCCCACCCAGGGACGAATAGCAGCATTCGCCCCAGGGTGAGGCGAATAGAAAGTTTGACTAGAAAAAAGTCAAACCTCGGTAACTTCGCTAGTTAACTGAGGCTTCAGGCCATGCAATTGCGAGGAATAGCTTTTATTCAAGAAGAGAGACTTCAGTGATGAATGTCTTTATTTTAGAAACCTCATGCAAGGAGATTCTAAATCAGGGAGTTAGCTTTTCTCTGAAAATAGGACAATTAACTCAAGTGGCGCCCTCGCATGCGCAATTCAAACAAGGAGACCCTAAGGTCTATAAATTGGTGAGTTTTCTCACCCAAAAGATATACAGAGAAGGAGCATTTGAGCAACGAAGTGCTGCCAATTTACATACCTACTTGCGATTTGTGCCTTTACATCCTTAATCTCTCATTCGAAAGGGAGGTTATTGGGTGACTATTGGAAGCGCGAATCCGGACCCAAAACCCAATTTTTGGCCACAACTATCCACAAAATTTGTTGACAACACCCCATAATCAGTTTTGGACCCATCCCAAGTGGATTGGTGCCGAAACAGTGTCCCAAACGGTGGGCGTCCTGCCTCGAGTGCTCCCCAAACTATCACAGTCCTATTCGCCCCACCCCGGGATGATTAGAAATCTATGATAGATTTCTCTAGTTTTTCTTTTGCATTTGATTCTAGATATGTTAAATAGGTTACAGTTCAAATTTCATTTCATTCTGAGCAATTTTGACCAGGTTTTTGTCATTTCTCGCCTTCACTAACTTGCAGATGGCACCAGCAAAATCTGGATCCTAGAGGAAAAATTGGAGAAATCTGACCATCTGGGTCTTCCCAAAACACCCCCAATTAGCTAACCCCAACTTTGCAGGTCATTTGGAGCTTCCTAAGCAGGACATTGAAGAGGGTGCTTTCTGACAAATTGTTACAAGCCTATTCGTCCCACCCCGGAGCGAATACAAATCTGTGAGGAATTTCTAGACTATTCTTTTTGCAGTGGTCTTATGATAATATATTTATGCTTCTATCAAAATTTTAGGTCAATCCGAGGTCATTTGATAGTCATTTTAATATTTTCATGCATACACTGACAGTAGGCCTTGGGAAATACATGCTTTATTTTATCTGCAGGTGCTACTAATATTTTCTGTTTCTTTGAATGCAGGTTTCCGACAGTAGAGGAGCAGGAAAGAGCAAAGAATCACATACACAAGTGGCGGTGACATTTTGGTCCGCCCATCTTACATGTGGGCACGCGGAAGAAGGATTGTTATCCATGGATGTTGTGACGAGAAACATATTTGACGCTCCTATCCCCTAAAAAGGAAGGAGACGTATTGTAACACAATTTAAAAAGTGTATCAATAAAGAGATTACCATATTTCATATTGCTTTTATCTTGTGTCAATTCGTATATGTTCTTTCTTGTTCTCTCTTGTGGCATATTCCTTTTTGTTTCCGTATCCTCGTGCTTTCAGCTTGGATCTTGATCGAAGGAGATTTCAATACCATCCTCTCTCTGGATGAGAAAAGGGGGGGAAATAGAAATTTAGATAAAAGTACTAACCTCATGAGAAAATATATTGCAAACCTCCATCTTGTGGATATCCAACCAGATAATGGCCTTATGACTTGGTCTAACAGAAGGCAAGGCTTAGCTTGTATAATGGAGAGATTGGATAGGTTTTTGCTCTCTAAAAATTTCTTAATCCATGGTCACATTCCTAAAGTGAAGACTCTTAATAATGCTGGTTTGGATCATTGGCCAGTAATGGTGGAAATAGTGAAAACCAATGTGAGTTTCTCTCCTTTTTGTTTTTAATTAATGTGGCTTAGAGACATTTCCTTCATACCTCGTGTGCAACAATGGTGGAAGGAAGGTAAACCTAGGCATGGGACTCAGATGTTTTGTTTTGCCAAAAGAATGCAATACGTTAAATCCAAAATCAAGACTTGGAACTGGAAATATTTTGGGGATGTTCATAAAAAAACATGAAGTTATTGCTTATATTGAAAATTTGAATAAGAAAATCCATTTAGATGGCCTCACAGAGAAGATAAGTGCAGATGAAATTAAACTCACAACTCAGTTAGAAAAACGGGAAAAAAGAGAAGAAATCTTATGGAAGCAAAAATATAGAATTCAATGGCTCAAAGAAGGAGATCGAAACACAAATTTCTTCCACAAATCTCTTCTAGCTTGAAGATCTCACAACTTTATTTCTTCCTTAAAATTATATTCTGGAGATGTTGTTTATACTTGGGATGACATGAACTCTATTGTTGTTGATTACTTTTCCAATCTTTTTGATGCTACTCCTCTTGAATCAGCTTCACAACAAAATGTTCTTCAAGTAATCCCATCTCTTATCACTTCTAAGGATAACTCTATTTTTACTGCTCCTGTTACTATCAATGACCTTCAACAAGTAGTTTTTAAAATGCAAAAAGGGAAAACCCTAGGTCCTGATGGTTTTCCCATTGAGTTCTACCAAGAGTTTTGGGATATCCTTCATGTTGATTTATTATAGGTGGTGGAAGAAGCCAGGAAAGCCTAAGAAATTTTTAAGGTTATCAATAAAAATTATATTACTCTTGTTCCAAAAGATCAATATGTTGATCATATCTCAGCTTTTAGACCTATTGCTTTATGTAATGTTCTTCTCAAAATCATTACTAAAATCATGGTAGAAAGGTTGAAGCCTCTTTTGCATAAGATTATTTCCCCAGAGCAAGGGGGTTATGTGGAAGGACGTCAAATAGTAGATGAGATAGTTCTTACTCAGGAAGCCATCCATTCCATGGATATACAAAATTCTCCTTCCATGTTCATTCGATTAGACTTATCCAAAGCTTATGACAAAGTGGATTGGCACTTCCTTATCAAAGTTTTGAGGTAAGGATTGGATGGATTGGATTTTGGGATGTATCTCTTCAGTTTCCTACTTAGTTCTTATCAATGGCAGTCCTTCTCAGTTATTCCCAGCTTCCAAAGGTATTAGGCAAGGTGACCCGCTATCCCCTTATTTATTCATCATTCTTGTTGAATGCTTGGGTAGGACTATAACCAAAAAGAGGGAAAACAAAACCCTTGAGGGAGTTACCATTGCTCATGGAGCTAGACCTATCTCTCATCTTCAATTTGTGGATGACTCTACTCTTTTAGGTAAAGCTACAGTTAAGGAAACTTCTAATATTAAGCAAATCATTAGCTATTTTTCTAAGGCTACTGGGCAGTTGATCAATGAAGATAAATCTAAATTTATTTTATTTCACTGCTCTGGTAGAGGAATCCATGGTCTTGGATAAATTAAGATATAAGAGGACCTCTCTTTCAATCACTTATTTAGGTATTCTGATAAATATTTAAAGGCAGAAAAATAAATATTGGAATTGGTTGTTGGACAAAGTCAAGAAGAAAATTGGAAAGTGGACCAAAAAGTGGCTTTCTTCTAGGGGTAGAATCACCTTGGTAAAATCAGTCCTTCAAGCTATTCCTATTTATGTTTATTATGTTTTGAATATCCCAAAGGCTGTTCTTCAAGAATTGGATCAAATCAGTCATCATTTCCTTTGGAGTGGTACTAAGGAGAAAAGAAAATGGGCCTTGGTGAAATGGGATACTTTATGTCTTCCTAAGAGTGAAGGGGGGTTAGGATTATGGTCTTCTATTAATAACAACAAATCTTTAGCTGCTAAATTATATTGGAGGATGTTGCATAACCCCAATGCTCTTTGGGCCAATAATATTCGTGCTAAATATACTGAGAACAAAAGTCCTGAAGACCTTGTTTGCTATCAACTTCCTAAAAAAGGTTCTCTCATTTAGAAGTTCTTAAGACTGGTGAGGATTTGATAAAGAAAAAATTATTTTGGATCATTCATAATGGTCAACAGGCAATTTTTGGACAGATTCTTGGGATGGTCACAAGCCTTTGATAACTTAGTTTCTCATTTGGAGGCCTTGGATGGAGGAGCTTCACCGAGCTAATTGGATAAAGGTGGCTAATTACTGTCGATACCATACTGGTAATTCAAAGGTTGGTAGATATTGGATCCCTATTGAGGACTGGCCTATTCAAATACCACAAAGGCAAAGACAAGATATCCAAGTCATCCTTCATATGAGATCCCTCTCTTGGTCCCATGAAAAATATTGTTTTGGATGGAACAACACTACTAAGGGTGAGTATTCAGTTGCTCAAGGTTATTTGACCTTATGCCATAATAATCCCAACCATTCTTCTAACATCTTTTCTCGATTGTGGGCTTAAAATCTCTGGCCTAAGGTGAGGTTCTTTAATTGTCTTTTATTGCATCGTAGGGTGCTTACTAGTGAGCAACTTATGAAGCGTAGTTTTCATGGCCCTTTTAGATGTAAAATGTGAGAAGAGAATGTAGAAAATCTCAACCATATTTTTATTGAGTGTACTTTAGCCTCTAAGCTATGGAGGAGAATGGCCACTTTACTTGGCTTACAGTGGTCCAATTTTTTTACTTTTGAACAGATTTGGAGGGATTGGCCTAATCAAGAGGGTGTTGATAATTTTATTAGGCAATTAGTTTGGATGGGTTCTACCATTCTTCTTTGGAATATTTGGAATGAAAGGAACAACCGAATTTTTAATCAAGATAGGAAGGATATTCACAATATTTGGAAAAATACCATAACCAACTTAGTTGAAATAGTCCATCAACTCCTTAATCACCCCCAAAAATCCCACCAAATATGGAATCAAGTGATGCAAATATTGAAGATTAAATATTCTAAGGGAAACCATCTTAAAGGGAATGTGAGTATTAGTAAGATGGATAGGACTAGAAATTGGCAACCTCCTCCCAAGGATTTTGGAAAATTCAATATTGATGGATCCTCTAGAGGGAACCCTAGGAAAGCCAGTGTGGGAGGAATTGGTAGACTTTCATATGGCTCCCTGGTTTTTACTTTTGTTAAGAATTTGGGTATTCTTTCCAATAACCTTGTTGAGGGGTATGGTATTCTCAGAGGCCTTCAGGAGGCTAAGGTTGGATGGGAAAATGTGTTAGTTGAGTCTAAATCTCAACTTATGATTAATCTCTTGAAGACTCATTCTAAGAATCATAAGGTGGATTGGAGAATAAAAAGAATTATTGAGAAGATTCAATTAATCCAGATGGGATTTTTGAAAGTTGATTACAATCATGTGGTCAGAGATCAAAATAAGAGTGTTGATACTTTAGCTAATTGGGCTTTGGAAAAAGGTAATCTTACTTGTTATGGCCATCCTCCTATATGGTGGGCTTCTCAAATTAGGGAAGCTCTTCTTTCTATCATTTCTTTGGATGGCTCCAGTTTTGAAGGTACCTAGTTTCTTCTTGATTTTTTATTTGTTTATTTATTTTTGCTTCTCTTTGGTTCATTTAGTTTTTTTTTTAGTTTCCTAGCTCATTCTATTCTTTATTTTGTCTCCTCTATTGATTCTTGCGTTAATAGTCTTTTGGTCTAGATAGGTCATTGTTATGTTCAATTTTTTTTTTTGTTTTTGTTTTAATTAGTTTTTTAAGGTGGGTCGGTTCTTTTGTTTTGTTTTTTTTTCGTGTTCTTTGTGCTGTTTTTTGTTGTTCATGTGTTTTTTTTTTTAATGTTTTTTGTTTTTGTTCTTGTGTTTTTTTCGTTCTTCTTCTTGGGTTTCTCTTTGTTTGTGTTATTTCGTGTTTTCATGTGTGAGTGTTTTCTATGTTTTTTGTTTTTGTTTATTGTCTGTTTTTAGTTGTTTTTATTTTTATTTTTATTTTTTAATTTTTTAGGTTTTGGTTGTGTTTGTTTTTCATGTTTTTTGGGGTTATGTCTTTGTAGTGTTCTGTTGTTTTTGTCTTGTTTGTGTTTTGTTATGTGGTTCTTTTGTTTTCTATGTGGTTTGTGTTGTGGTTTATTTTATATTATTGTGCATGTTTGGTTGTGCTTTTGTTCTTGACACACTCAAGGAGCATGTTTTTTATTTTACTTTATTATTTTTGTTGTTATTTACTTATTTTTAAATTGGTTTTGTGTGTTTGTTTGCTCCTTGAGTATGTCAAATGTGGTAGGCCAGGTCCGAGTCCTGGACGTTTTTGGTGGAATGGATACCCCTGCCTCCTTGGGTCTTATCCGAAAGTGGCATCCCTTTTGGGATGTTTTCCACAAAATAAAAAAAAAGTTATGTTCAATGAATCAAGATTTTAATTTAAAGTCCAGATAAGTTACGTTAGTATTTGAATTGATAAATGGTTCTCTCCAAAAATGAAATTGGACACTTTCAAAGCAACTCCAAGTTATCTCTGAGTTATTATGTTCAATGAATCAATCATATAATATAGAAATATAAATTTGGGTTAGGTATATTATTATAAGTATTTGTTTTTGAAATTTTAGTAAAATATAGAAGAATAATTAAAATGATATTTTGTTAATAAATTATAAATAAATTAAAAAAAATTATGTTTGATGATAGTTTTTATTAAAAAAGATTGAATTTGTTTCTAAAAATATTTATTCAATTAATCAACAAGCATTTTAAATATTTTATGAATCTTTATAATTTAATGTGTTTTTGATGTCAAAACATACACCTAGTATATTAAATAACATGGATATAACATATAAAGCACATATACAAATAAATTTATAAAAATTTCATGGAAGTGATCTATTTGTTCATCCTCAAGCATAATCAACATAATTAACAGTTTTTGATTGTATATATGCATCACATCATAACATCATACCATGCCAAGATTTCAAAGTAGAATTTGGAGTGATTTGTTTTACATTGTATATATGCATCGCATCATAACATCATACCATGCCAAGATTTGATATTAGAATTTGGAGCGATTTGTTTTACATGCATTTAAATCAAAACTAAATGAGGAAGATATTATGGTTTCAAGTCATTTTTGGATATTATCATACAAGGTCTTTACTTCAGGAATAGATTGAGAACTAAAGTTTTAATAGTGATGCACCCCCAAGGAACAATTATGTATATGTCACACACTAAAATTGAATGTCAAAGTGCAAGAGTAGATGACAAAGATTCATCCTAACTATAATTATAGATGCAATATAATTCTAGACATTAACTCTAAAACTAATGACAAAGATTGATCCTAACTATAATTATAGATGCAATCTAATTTTGGATATTAACTCTAAAACTGATTGATCATTCAAATATAATTTCAATATTTGAATTTATTAGTTTTTAGTTTTAGATATTGGGAAACACTATGCATAAGTGCTTTGACATATTGCAAAAGATCCAATTCTAGAATCTTGAAAATTTGGAAGCAATAATGCTTTATAGCTTCTACATTCTCTATAAATAATATTTTAATTTGATTAAGTTGATACCTATGCTAGGGTATTTTGTTAATTTAGTTGTGGACTTGTCACTTTATCAATAAATACAGTAATTCAACAAAAAATAAATACATTAAATATAATATTGTCGTTACTACTACTTAATCATTCTTTAATGTTAGTTTTTTTTTTGTATGTTTAAAGTGCTCATATAATAGTTTATAAAAATATTCAATTCAAGATAATTATAATTATTAGATACAATTTTCTTGTGTTCATTTGATCAATGTATAAAAATTTACAACTACTATATTTATTAGTTAAGTTCCCCTTCCAATTTTATTTTAAAGTGCTTAGGGATTAACCCCTATCTAAAGGTTGGTTATATGAAAACTTGGTCATTCCACTATATCGTTAGTCTAACATATATATTGCTACCTAAAACAATTAAAAATATATGTTTACATTATACTTGGTGTAGCATAGATCCAATAATTTGTGTCTAGATATTTAATATTTGAAATAAATTTTATCCATTTCCTAGGTTTATTAGATCCTAAGCATGATACATAGGAACCTAGTAATTTTTGAATAATTGATGGGTCTTACTAGAAGGAGATCTATTTTATGAGGATTTATTTCACCAATACAAAGTTTTGTTATAGTCAAAAGACTAATAATATCCAATTTCTACATTATAACTTACAATAAATTAATCAATGCTGCTTATATCAATAAGTTATCCAACATGGAACAATATAATCTTGTTTACTATCAAAATTATTTAGTTTCCTTTAAATACTTTCCTATATTTAACAATGTCAAAGAAAAATAATAATAAATACCTCTAATATTTGATTACATTGAATTCAATTCACAACATCTAGCATGATGACAACATGATCCGTATTTTAGTTCTAAAGGGGAAACTTGGGATGTGTTTAAAGGTTTACGTCATTATGATATTAGCAACTAGGATACCTTGATAATAACTTTGCTATGATATTTGAGAAGACAACATCCCCATATAATTTATTATTATAGTTCAATATATAGTTGAATATTCTAGTAGGAATTAGGCCATCAAATCCAAAAAATTATGTGAATGACATAAATCATTATTGAACTGGTACTAGATTTTAGTACTAGATTTATTTTATGATATTGAATACTTTTGAATAAGAAAATATCTTGTCTTCTTGAGTGAAATTTTGGTATTCTTGAGTAAATTGTTACCTTCACTCATCGTTGAAGCTTAAGAATTTTTTTATTGTACTTTCCATAAAACTTAGTTCTTACTCCATCACAGGTTATTCAACACTTTATTTATTTATCAATATCTATTGCACTTTAGGAAGCAATTAAATTTTAGAAATCAAAATTCATGAGGATTCGCCTTATTGATTTTGTTTTTTATTAGGAATAGTATATTTTCTTGTATGTTATTGGCTACCGCTCTTGCAATTCATTGAAATATTATCTAAGGCCTTAGGTTTACAATTATCTTCTAAATATTTATTCTTTGACTTAGTGAAGTATTCACTTTGTTCAAAGAATTTATATCATCAATTAAAAAATAATCTTTGATGTACTAATTCAAAATAAATTAAAAAACATCTTAGATTAGAGATAAAGAGTTTTTACACATTTATGATTCACTTGAATTATTATGTGATTTTGATTCTAATTTCTTTGTCTATCCAAATACATAGATGAGGAGGATTTATATTTTATAGGTCTAGCATCAAAATTCCTTATAATTCATATTATTCTTTCCTAGTAGCTTAGGATCATTATTTTGATCTGTTGTGAGAAAAATAATTTAGAGTTACAAAAACTTATCATATTTTTAGTGATAACATTGCTCTCAATTATAATTATTATATTATGTATATTTCTAATAACAAAGCTAAAAGTTATGTATTGCCTTTACATAGGATCTTGATGTAGGAGCATCTAGTGGTGTAAGGGAAATCTTGCATCACCAATAATTAGTATTTTTTTGGTTGTAGGTTTCTTTAATTATTTTAGAGTCCATGATGACACTTGATATGTGTAAGTCAATCAAAATTCCAAAAAAGGTGAAAATTGATCACCTGCAATTTTTAGTAAGTTAGCCTAAATGGGTATGTATGGACTTGAAAATTTACCCCAAGGAGAAGAATTGAAAAATGTATCCGATGGTGAAATAATCACCCCAATATCCTAAACGGTTTGAGAGATATTAAAGTTTTCATCTTGAGATTTATCGCCAATAAAGTTTAAAAGTAAAATTGGAAGACCTTAGAGGCTCAAAAAAGGATGAAAATTTGACAAAATGATCTACTGTTATAGATCTCCTCACAATATTTCCAACGATATACGACAACCGAGTCAAAATTTATGACATCGGGAATTTGTGCCACCAAAATCCAAATTTTAAATGAATATCTTCCTAGACGAAAAATGAAAATCCAAGTTTCAATTGAATATCTTCTTGGGCACGAAAAATGAAAATTCAAATTTCAAATGAATATCTTCCTGGGTAGGAAAAATAATAGTAGAAAAAAGAGAGTTACGTTTTATAGAATATTCCATGGAAGTTATTAAATGGGATATAGATATTTACCAGAGGTAGTCCATTATTACAAATCATGGCTCCAACTTGCAGATTTTCAGTAGATTTTATTTGTAATAAAATTTACCTTGTGGTCGAATCATTATAATTTTTTATTATGTAATTCCATTTCATTGAAGTAAATTTAGATGTTGGGTTTCTTTTAGAAATTTTTTGTGATATTGGGTATTGTGTGAGTTTTCTGTGGAGTGGCTCTTTACCAAGTCATAAAGATTTGTAGTCCGTGAGTGTGTAAAAAAATCACTGAATGTGAGGCAGTTTGCACCAGGACTTATGGTTATGGGTTGTGAGAAAAGTGATCAGAATACCTCCATGAAGAAACTGTGGTGGTGGGATAAATATTGTGGTACCAGAAGAGGATTTTAGAGCCCTACAGAGACAAGTTCAAGCACTACAAGAGGAGCTGTGTAGAGCGTTTGAGCCAAGAAGAGAAGATGAAAGTGAAGACAAAGCTGAAGAAAAAGCCTATTTTAAAGAATAACAGGATGTAGTAGATCCTGAGCAAGTTATATTATTTAAGGCCATCTCCAAGATTAGAAAAATGTTGAAAATTAAAGTTTCTATATATTTTGTGAATCTTAACCTAGAAGAGTTTATTGATTGTATCAATGATATGAAAGAGTACTTTGAGTATGACGACATGGAAGATCTTGAGAGGGTTAAATTTGTAAAGAACAAGCTGAAGGGTCATGCTAATATCTAGTGGAATGAAGAAGAGGAAAAGAAAGAATAACAAGATGGGATCGGATGGTGGAAAAGTTAAAGATATAGTTCATTCCAGTTGATTACGAGTTATATTTATTGAAGAAAATGCAAGGTTTGAGATAAGCAAGTAAGTCTATCAAAGAGTATACAAAATATTTCTACAAGGTCATGATCAGAACAAACCATTCTGAGGTCAACAAGGAGAAGGATTCATGTTATATAAATGTATTTAATCCAAGCATTCAATAGAAGCTAAGTTTGGTCAGAATGGCTACCATAAAATATGCTTATCAATATGCCCTGAAGGTAGAAGAGAATTTGGATAAAATATTTGAAAGCAAGCAGAGAGAAAGAGATTATGGTGGAAGGACTAGTGGAATACCATATGGAGGATGAAATGAAGACCAAAATAAGAATGGAGAAGTTAGAAGAAGTCAAAACCAGAAAGAAGAAGTCAAAACCAGAAAGGGAATAAACAAAGTATGGTCCTAATGGAGAAATTGACAAACACAAAGCTCACCTAGTAGCCAAAGGTTTCTCTAAAATTGAAGGAATTGATTATGCTGAAACCTTTTCTCCAGTTGCTAAAATGGATTCTGTAATATTGGTTCTTGCTCTGGCTCCTTCCCAAAAGTGGCATGTCTTTCAAATGGATGTAAAAAGTGCTTTCTTACATGGGGATTTAAAGGAAGAGATATACATGGAAGAACCTACTAGTTTCAATCAAGACTCTCTAAACAAGTCTCTCTATGGCCTCAAACAAGCTCCTAGAGTTTGGTATGAAAATATGGACTCCTTCTTTCCAAAGGTTTTTCTCATTGTGAGTATGATAACACAGTCTACATTTGGAGAGATGAAGGAAAAATCACCATTCTTTTTTATATGTTGATGATATTCTAATCACGAATAGTACCTTCAATCACATTCAGACTATAAAAGACTCCCTCTATGAAAAATTTGATATGGCTGATCTAGGTTTAGCTCATTACTTCCTTGGGATCCAAATAAATCAAAAAAATGCAGGTATTTTATTGTGTAAAAAAAATACACTCTATATCTTCTTCAGAGGTTTAAAATATCAGATTGCAAACCTTCTCCTACACCTTATCAATATGGCATAAATCTAAGTACTTCCTGCTCATCCCCTCTATGTGATGCAACTCTATACCGTTAGCTTGTAGGGAGTCTATTATACCTTACTCATACTCCTCCAGATATATTATATATTGTTGGACTCATATCTAGATTCTCCCATCAACCTCACTTTAGTCATTGGAAAGCAGCAAAAATAATCCTCTGCTACTTGCAAGGAACTAAATTTGGGCTCTTATATAAGGGAAAATCCATGTATATCATTGGCTACATAGATTCATATTGGGCAGGTTTAGTAGAAGATAGATGTTTAAATTTTGGCTATGTATTTTGTCTTGGTTCTTCATCAATAGCCTGGTTATGCAAAAAACAACAAGTAGTAGCCTTATCATATATAGAGACAGAATACAGGGCAACAATTTTAGCAAGTCAGGAAGCTCTTTGGCTTCGTCAAATTCTAAGGGAATTTGGTTTGTCCCATGATAAACCTATAACTCTTTGGTGTGACAATCAAAGCATAATTCACATGGCACAAAATCCAGTTGAGTTTCAGCGCACCAAGAACATTGAGATACATATGCACTTCATTCGACAACACATTCAAAATGGGGATATATACTTGGACTATATTCCAATTGAGGAGAAAATTGTAGACATCTTCACCAAGTCATTTCCTTCTTCGTGTTACATAAAATTTTGAGAGAAAATTGGAGTAATACAATTGCATTGACACAGATATCCTCCACCTCTCCTTTTACTATTGTATTATTTGGAGGATGGTTTTTTCCCTTGTGGTTTTTTCATCATCTCTCCAAAAATATATATTGTTCATGAGTACCTAATCAGGCCAAGTTGCTGGGACTCATTAATTTTTTTGTGTTGAGAGGACAATCTTCACCATCCGAAGACATACCTCTATCTTGGATATTTTTCTTGTAACAGATGGTTTTTATCTAAGGGGTTTTTTCACCATCTATATATTGTAAATGAGTACCTCATCAGGCCATGTTGTCGGGACTCATCCTTTTATTATGTATTAAGAGGATAATATTCACCATATGAAGACAAACCTCTTCCTTATTTATTTTTTATTGATGGATTTTCCCATTGATTTTTTACCATCTCTTCAGAAAAGAAATCATTGTACATGAGTACCTCATCAAGCCTTGTTGTCGGGACTCATTTGTACAAACCGCCCCTAGTAGCACTTAAGGGGGGATGCTAGACTAAGTGAATATTCTCTTAAGTTCTACTAGGATAGACACAGTTGAGTTTCCACTCCTTTATGTGTTAGGTGAATTCTCAGTGGTGTCTTCATCAGACTTGATGAGTTGTAATCCAATGACTCTCAATGATCAACTTTGCTATTTATACAAAGTTGATCCCTAGAATAAATCAATCAGTTCTATTTTTTTCTTCAAATCTTGTAATGCTTTGTAGTTCTACTCTTGGTAATTCTAACAGCATATGTGCTATGCATTGATTACTAGAGTTAATGAAGAAAAATATGAAGATATACCACTAGAAGTCTCAGATCTACTAGTATGATTCTAATATATTATATTAGATAATGTACCCAAAGGTCTTAAAATGGACACATAGAAAGTGAGGGCTATCATTGAATGGCCTACACCAAGGATTATTTCAAAGAGTTATATTTTTTTGTTGAAGCATGAGAGTTGAGGTCAAACAAAGTTACAAATGCCTTAAGTAGAAGGTAAAATTTATTTATAGAGATGACGGTAGGGGTTGTTGGGTTTGATGAACTCAAGATTCTATAACTGAAGATACAAATGTTGCAAAATATTGGAGATATTTCTTGGAAACTATTACTTTGGATAAAACAAAATGGTTGGATTTCTTAATACAAGATGAAATGTTGCTTAGAGAAAACCAGTTGTGCATTCCAAGGAGTTCTATTAGAGAGAACTTGGTCAAGGAGAAGCATAGTGGAGGGTTTTTTGGATACTTTGGTATATATAAGACCATTACCATTGTTGGTGAGAACTATTATTGGCCATAGTTACAACAATATGTGAAAAAGTTTGTATAAATTTGTAGAGTATGCCACATGACCAAAGGTGTAAGATAAAACACTGGGCTATATCAGCCATTACCTATACCAGAGAAACCATGGGAATATATTAGCATGGATTTTGTTCTTGGCTCACCAAGGACACAAAAGGGATATGACTCAAGATTTGTGGTGCTTGACGCATTTTCTAAGATGGCATATTTTATTCCCTGTAAAAAAACTAATGATGTACATCTGTTTTTCAAATATGTGGTACGACTACATGGCCTACCAAAGAGTATAGTTTTAGATAGAGATACCAAATTTGTTGTTTATTTTTGGAGGACCGTATGGAAGAAGCTAAAGACAAATTTAAAGTTCAGTTTTGTACACCATTTGCATACTTATGGATAAACAAATGTGGTGAATAGGATTTTGGGAAACTTGTTTAGATGCTTATTAGGAGATAATACTAAGGGATGGAATTTAATTTTACCATATGCAGAATTTTCTTACAACAATTTTGTCAATAGGAGTACTTGTAAATCCTCATTCTAGATTTTATATGGGAGCAGCCCAAGTAATGCTTTTGAGTTAAGGAAGATGGACAATGGATAAATTAATAGTGTCGATGTTGAGGACTTTGTAGAGCACCTGAAGAACTTGCAGGAAGAGGTAAGGAAGCAAATTAATAAGATGAATACTCAGTACATGGTAAAGGTAAACTAAAAGTGAAGGTTTAAGGAATTTTAGGTTGGAGATGAAGTTATGGTTCTCCTGAGAAAAGAAATATTTCCTGTTAGAACATATAACAAGTTGAAAATGAATAAGTTTAGACCATGAAAGATCATAAAGAAACATGATTCAGGAAATGCATATGAGGTGGAATTACCAAGAAAAATTAACATATCACTTGTGTTCAACATTTTTGACTTGATAGTGTATCATGAAGGAGACAACGAGGATGGACCAATAAGAGAACGGTGGAATATTCCAACATCTACTCTAGAGAAATAAGAGATAGAAGAAATCTTGGATAGTCTTATGGGCAGAAGTACAAGAAATAGGTAGTATGAAGAATATTTGGTTAAGTGGAAAGGAAGGCCTATTGAAGGTTCATCATGGTTTTCTAAGGTAGAGGTTGACCATCTTGGTTTTCCTCCAACACTAGAGAAGTGAAAGTCACTTCTCAATTTACCTTGGGTCTCAGATGTAGGAGCATCCAGTGGTGTAAGGGTAATATTGCATCACCAAAAAAATTACATTTTCTCTTTTAGTTGTAGGTTTCTTTAGTTTTTTTGGAGTCCATGATGACACTTGAGAGGTGTAAGTTAGTTAGAAGTCCAAAAAAAGGTAAAAGTGGTCACCTACTATTTTTAGTAAGTCATCCCAAACAGGTACGTATAGACTTAAAATTTTACCCCAAGGAGCGAAATTGAAAAATGTATCTGGTGCTGAAAGAATCACCCCAATATCCTGAATGGTTTGAGAGATGTTAAAGTTTTCATCCTGAGAAATCTTGCCAGTAAAGTTTAAAAGTAAAATTTGAAGACCATAGAGACCCCGAAAAAGCATGAAAATTTTATGAAATAATATTTGGATCATTTTTCTATTGTATATCTCCTCGCAAGTTTTCTAACGATGTATTATAATAACCAATCAGAAAACCAAGTCAAAAGTTATGACCCCGGGAAGTTGTGAGACCAAAATTCAAATTTCAAATGAATATCTTCCTAAGCGGGAAAAAGAATGGTGGAAAAGGGGAGTTACATTTTCTAGAATATCCCATGGAAGATATAAATGGAGAATAGATATTTACCAGAGGCAGTCCAGTATTATAGATCATGGCTCTAACTTGCAAATTTCCAATAGATTTTCTTTGTAATAAAATTGGCCTTGTGGTCGTAATATTGTAATTTCTGATTTTGTATTTCTATTTCATTGAATTAATATCAGATTTTGGTTTTATTTTGGAATTTTTCTATGATATTGGGTATTGTGTGAGTTTTGGGTGGAATGGCCCACTAGATCTACTGATTCATTTTTTTAAGGGTAGGCAAAGCCAATAGTTTTATTGAAACTAATGTCTATGAAGGAATATTCCTAGGATAAGTTGGGTTATTTGGAATTGTTGATAACTAAGGGATAAAAACTAGTTCTTATGTGAGAGCAATTGTAAGATCATAATGGATTTTAGTAGTAACATAAAAGTACTTGGAGGTATCTTTATTATTTACATTGACATATTTATTCTTGCTAAACATGTATACAAGTAATATAATTGGATTATTGGGTTATATCACAATTATTGCAAAGATCTAGCTATAATGATTTATGTCATTCACATAATATTTTGAATTTTATGGCTTAATTCCCACTAGAATATTCAACCATACATTGAACTATAATAATAAATTATATGGGTATGTTGTCTTCTCAAATATCATAGTAAAGGTATTATCTATTAATAGCTCATGCTCATTAGATTTAATCAAAAAAATTACAAGGTTTAAGTAGTTTGGTAACATATGGTTAGCGAGAATTAAGTAGGAGGAAGCAAAATTTAATTAAACAACCTAAACTAAATATCCTGCCACCCAATATTGTCATCCGCTGTGTCGACCACTGAGATGACTAGGATGTCGTCCAAGGGGGTAAAATGGGTAAGGTAAAAACTAAAGTTGACCACCTTTTTACCATTTTTACCATTTAACTTCCAAAATTCTCCCCCTTAAATTTGAGAGGACTGACTATATAGTCTCTCAACTTTATATATTGAGATTTAGCCATGCCTTTGATGAAGATATCTGCAATGTTGTCCAAAGTGTTGTAATATTTAAGCTCAACTATCTACTACTCCACCATGTCTCGAATGAAGTGATACTTCATATCAAAATGCTTTTATCTGCTATGGTGGATTGGATTGTATTCCAGTTGAATGGAACTTATGTTATCACAATACAGTCAAGTTGGACCACTTTGACTTTCTCCAATATCTTCAAGGACTTTTCTCAACCATAGGGCTTGAGTACTAGCATGTGTGATAGCTATATACTCAACCTCAATAGATGACAATGCTACAACAATTTGCTTCTTGGAACTCCATGTAATTAGTCCTGACCCTAGACTAAAATAGTTCCATGATGTAGATTTTCTATCATCTATATTGTTACCCCAATCACCATCACTGAAGCCAAATAATTTCATAGAATTACATTTGTGGTAGTGGATTCCAAAATCCAATGTACCTTTTACATATCTTAAGATTCTTTTAGTTGCTTGTAGATGTAGCTTAGATGGACTTGCCATAAACCTTGAAACTAGATAAACAACATATTGAATATTAGGCCTTGTGTTGGTGAGAAACATCAGACTCCCAACCATGCTCCTGTAAGTGGTCATGTCAACCTTTGGTGCTCCGTCATCCTTTCTCAATTAGATTCCATGTCTAGTTGGAGTTGCAACTGATTTGCACTGCTCCATGGCAAATTTCTTGATCATGTCTCGAGAATACTTGTGTTGACATATGAATATCCCATTATTTGATTGATGCACTTTCATTCCTAGGAAGTATCACATCAAAAAGAGATATTTCATCTCAAACTACTTCATCATGGAGTTTTTGAATTCCATATTCATTTTAGTGTTACTACCCATAAATATTAGATCATCCACATACAAAAAAACTATGAGAATGTCTACACCATGCTTTAGGTAGTAAAAATTTGGTTCACTTTTGCTTCTAGTGAATCCATACTCATTGAAATAGTCATCAATGCATGAGTACCAAGCTCTTGGTGCTTTCTTGAGGCCATACAGTGTTTTTTTTAATTTATAAACAAGGTTATCCTTTCTTTGTTCTGGAAAGCCTTGAGGTTGTTGTAATCACAATGAAACTGAGAGGGGGGGGTGAATCAGTGTGTTCTTTAAAATTTCTAAAACATATGATTTTAAAACCAGCAGCAGTTTAAAGCAGATAAAAGAGATACTAAACGCATCAAGAAAACATCACAGATAACACAACATTTTAACGAAGTTCCCAATTTTGGCTAAATCAGTCAGGGTTGATCTTGGATTAGTACACAATGGCTAAGAATAATGAAAAACTGTCAAGGAAACTTAAGGATGCAAATGACATTATAGCCAGTCTAAAAACACAGATAGAAGAATACAAGAAAATGTCTGAAGATCTTGAAATACAGGCAACCATGAAGATAGATTACTACTGCAAATTGGAAGAAGAAAATGTTAGTCTCCGAATACAGATACAAGAGCTGGATCAAAAAATCAACTGTCATTTAAAACGTGAAGAAAACGCATCAAGAAAGCATCACAGATAACACAACATTTTAACGAGGTTCACCAATGTGGCTACTCCTCAAAAATACTGCTTGGACTACCATCCAAATCCAGTCAATGCAAAGCTACAACTTTACATAATCCTTTACCAGCACCAATTGGAAGGAGCACCAACCCATTAAATTTATCTGCTACAACAGAATGGAGCACCAACTCCTATTTTACCAGCACCTACTGTAAAGAGGCACCAACCCCTTATGCCAAGCTACAACTTGGAAGACAATAATAAAAATTGCAAAAAAAACTTTCACCTTAATTTTCACGATCTGTCATTTTTCTGTTTTTTGCTGTATGTCTGCATTCTGCTGCTTCTACGCAAAATGATTCGCACTATCTGATAGCTTCTCTATATTTCTTTGCACTCTCTGCCATATTCAGTTTATCGATTACTTCTGTAAACTGCGCACTGTCACTTCGGACTTAGAACACGACTTCTGCATATCGCGCTCTTATCATCCATGCACTCATGATCTGCAGATGCAAATTACGACTCTGCACTTTCCTCAACCAAACTTGATGCAATCACCCTTCTCGCACTTACACATTATCTCATTGCTATATTCTCTATACTGCCATTCCAAAGAACTAACACTTTTCTCACTCTCTGGATCAAAACGACTTGCTCTCGGCTTCACGCGAACTTGTTTCACACCTTTCACATCTATTACCTCATCTTAACCTCGCAACAGACCCCATTTTTATAGAAGAGAGTACCATATCAAACATCTTCGGTTGTAAATCAAAGAATATCGGCTGTAAAACCCTAGAAATTGTCAGCTGTAAAACCCTAAAATCCGTCGGCCCTGATTCAACTTTGTCGACCTCAACCGCTACTGCCACCTCTGTCACCTTTCTATAATTGTTGTCGTGAAATAATGACATGTCACGATATCCTCTTATTTCTTCCTGAAAACTTGTTGTACATGATCTGACTAACTTTTGAACTTCTATCCTTTGCATCTGAATGACTTATGAACTGCCTGTCCATTGCATCATTAGATCTAACTGACTGTATTGACAACAATGAAAATACTCCTACAACACCTTGCTCAACACTGAACTCCTATCCATTATACTTTGGCTGCACCTTGCTTGTTCAATAAACTCTTGTCCATTGCATCAATAAATCTGTCTGACTGTGTTGACAACAATGACAATACTATTTGCTGCACTTTGCTCAACAGAGGTTGTTGAACATAAACCTCCTCTATAAAGTATCCATTCAGAAAAGCACTTTTCACATCCATGTGTTGATTTTTCCATCCTTTATAGGAAGCTAAGGAAAGAACTGATCTAATTGTCTCTTGTTGTGCAACAGGAGCAAAGAATTCTTCATAGTCAATGCCAAAATTTTGAGTAAAGCCTTTTGCTACTAATATCGCCTTGTGCTTCTCAATGCTTCCATCAACATTGTATTTGGTCTTGTAGACCCATTTATATCCAACACATTTTTTTCCTTTGGGTAGCTTTACTAGCTCCCATGTATCATTGTTTTTTATAGAGGTTATTTCCTCTTTTATGGCTTTTTTCCATACATTTTGAGTACAAGTATTCTCATAGCTAGCTATTTCTAGCTGTGCACTAGCCAATAAAGTATAATTGACTACATATCCCTTAGGATCTTGGGAGTTATCATCCCCATACAATTGCAAATTTTCAAGTTGTTGCAAAATTGTATTCATTTCACTAGCTTGGCTTCTAGTGAATCTCCTTTGGAAATTTCGATCCAACATTTGAAAGGATGGATGATGTAAAGTTACTTTACCTCTTGATGGAGATTCACTATCAATGTCCATCGGTGAAGAACTTATTGATCTCTGTGGAGAAGGACTTGGAGTGGCGTTAGATGTACTCGAAGTACTCCTGCTTGGGCTTGGAAGGGGTGGTGTGCCTTTGCTTTTCTTGGGAGACACATGTTGTACCTGCTATACCTGTTAAGAATTTACATCTTGGGATCCATCATCAACAAAAATTCTTTGATGACCCCATTCTCCCCTTCATCAAAAATTACATCCCTTGAAAGAATAATATTATGAGACTTGGGATTGTAGAGTCTATAGGATTTCGTAGACTCACAATACCCTACAAATATACAATCTTGAATTTTGGGATCAAGCTTATTCATTTTCTCATTAGGAATGTGTGCATATGCTAAATAGCCAAAAACTTTGAAATGCTTTACATTGGGTTTCTTTCCATACCACCCCTCATAAGGAGTGATTCCATATAAACTAGAAGTTGGACTTCTATTTAGAATATATACATTGGTTCTTACAACATCGGCCCAGTACATATTAGTTAGATGCTTAGTCTGAAGCATCATTCTCACCATCTCAACTATGGTGCGGTTCTTTCTCTCTACCACACAATTATGTTGTGGGGTATAGGCAATAGTGAATTTCCTTTTGATCCCACTTGCTTTACAATATTTCAAGAATTATTTTGAGGAGTACTCACCTCGTCGATCTATTCTAAGACATTTTAAAAAATACTCACTTTGTTTCTCTACAATGTTCTGAAATCTATGAAGCAATAAAAATTTTCATATTTATGTTTTAGGAAATAAATCCAGCACATTCTAGAGAAATCATCTATGAAAGTGAGAAAATATGAATTATTTTCGATACTCTTTGTCTGCATTGGACCACAGATGTTCCAATGCACTAAATAAAGTGGATAGATGGCTCTCCACACTTGTAATTTTGGAAACTTAGACCTTGAGTGCTTTCCCAAAGCACATCCTTCATAGATCTCCTTTTGTTCATTGATTTTGGGAAGTCCTATCACCATAACTTGAGAAGTTACAAATTTCAAGCTAGCAAATTTAAGGTGACCATATCGCAAGTGCAAAAGCACAATTGGATTTGCTATAGCTACATTTATAAGTTGATCCCCCCTGGCTCACAAAATTTTAGAGGGAATAACTAATTCTTGGTCATTGGGACTTGTGTGATGACACAATTACAATTGTTTTTATCAAGAATGATACATTTTCCTTCATCAAAAACAAGCGTATAATTTTTCTCCATCATTTGCCCAACGCTTAGCATATTATGTTGGATCTTTGGAGTGTAGATGTCATTCACTTTCTTTAGTCCTTCTTTAGTTGGAACCTCCATGGCTCCAATGCCTTCGAATTTCAAAGCTTTATAATACCATAATTTGATTTGGGATTTGTAAGTGGAATCTAGAGTAGGAAATAGATTTTATTTACCACTCATACGGTTTGAGCAACCAATATCTAGAATCCATGTGTCATTTAGATTCTATTCTGATTTTCCATATGATAGAAAAATATTAGAGGTATCATCTTCTTCTCCATAATTTCCATATTGACTGCTGCTGCCTTGAGAAGATTTTGACCAGTAGTCACGAGCAAAGTGACCTGGCTTGCCACAGTTAAAACAAGTGTAGAACATGAACTTATACTAAGAGGGGGGGGTGAATAGTATAAGATAAAACCATTTAATAATTTTAATTTCAGATAGCAGTGGCATCAACATAACATTAAATAAGACAAAAAGCATCACACATAAAAGACCCATTTTAACATGGTTCACCCAAAGTGGGCTACTCCACGGATAAAAATTTTCCTCTAAAAGTTATATCAAAACCTCTAGGAATCCTTCCCGATTACAATGTTTATGAGCCTCAGCTCAAAGGAGACACCTTCCCCTAAATATGCTTTGCTAGTGATCCTCTAGAAGACCTCTATCTCTTTTGCCCTTAGCAAGTGGAACTCTTTCCACGGAAGACACCTGTCTTCTCTGTTCTGGCTGGAGATCTCTGTCCTCAACTCTGTCATAGCAAGCTGGTCCTCTTTTCTGCACCAAAACACAGTCCTTTGGTCTGGCACAATTCTGTCCTCTTCCTATGTCTTTGATCTGCACTTGGTAGGAAAACAACTTTTCACTGTTTGCACAACTACAACAGCACAGTCTCTTTAAATTACAGCCGCACTATCTTCTCAACTTTTGTGCAAATGCAATAGTGCAATCTTCGTAAAAATTTTAGTAGCTCTATCACCATTCGTCCTTCACAACTGTTCACAATTACAACAACATCTACTTCGTGCCCACAACATCACAGTATTTGACACTTAGAAAATTCAAGGAAATGCACTCAAATGCTGCAGTCGAACTTCGATCTCTGCTTTTTGATACTCGAACCTCACTTTGTCGAACTCACTCTGCGAACGCCACACTTCGAATGCGCACTCCATAGATACACCAAAATTG
This sequence comes from Wollemia nobilis, assembly GCA_028583015.1. NCBI lineage: Eukaryota > Viridiplantae > Streptophyta > Pinopsida > Araucariales > Araucariaceae > Wollemia > Wollemia nobilis. The sequence continues at coordinate 3,066,162 of JAQPPZ010000367.1, forward strand.
CTCAAACAGTCCTCCTTTAAATACTCACAATCTCAAGATGAAATCTTGTTCTTTAGTCGGTTGTTCAACCTTCTAACACGTCGACTGTAAAACCTTATACTTCGTCGACCAAGGTTAACTTCGTCGGCTTCAACCGCCTCTGCTGTTCTGTAGCTTTTCTCGTGCGACACTCAAACATGTCGCGATATCGCTATGCCTTTGTCTGTCATACACCTTCTTTGGTTTGTTGTCGCGAAATCGTGACACTAGCTGACGTCATCATGAATCTTGTCACGAAATCATGATGCTCTAGACTTCAATGCCTTCTTCTTCGCTACTGTCATGAAATCGTGACACCTTTGCCTCTTGCTGACGTCATCATGATTCTTGTCGCGAAATCATGACGCTCTGGACTACAAAGCCTTCTTCTCTGCTACTATCATGAAATCGTGACACCTTTGCCTCTTACTGACGTCATCATGATTCTTGTCGTGAAATCGTGACGCTCTGGACTGCAAAGCCTTCTTCTCCGCTACTGTCATGAAATCGTGACATCTTTGCCTTTAGCTGACGTCATCAGCAACTCTATCGCGAAATCGTGACACCTCTTGCTCCTTCATCCTTTTCTTGGTTTGCACTAGCAAAAATGAAACATGTCACAAAATCGTGACGCTTTCGCTGCCTTAAGCTCTTTCTTGTCAACTGTTCGCGAAACTGGAACATGTCATGAAATCGTGACGCTTTTGCCAATTGCAAGCTGCCAACTCAACCTGTCATGAAATCATGACACTTTCTACATCCGTACAACTTCTTTGAAACTTGTCACGAAATCGCGACACTTCCTGCAACTCAACACTGCCAACTCAACTTGTCGTGAAATCGTGACACTTTCTGCATCCGTACAACTTCTTCAAAACTTGTCATGAAATCATGACACTTTTTTCCACTTTGCCTCTGCCTTCCTGCATGTCACGAAATCGTGATAGTTTTGGCCAAACTTTCTCTCCTCAAACATGTCACGAAATCGTGACAGTTTTACTCGTTCTGCCTCTGCCTTCCTACATGTCGCAAAATCGCGACAATTTTGGCCAAACTTTCTCTCTCCTCAAACATGTCACGAAATCGTGACAGTTTTGGCCAACCTTTCTCTCTCCTCAAACATGTCATGAAATCACGACAGTTTTGGCCAACCTTTCTCTCTCCTCAAACATGTCGTGAAATCATGACAGTTTTTCCAGCAGCTCGCAAACTTTTTCTAACTTATCTTTTTCTGGATTTTTGGCAACTGGGCTACTCTGATTTTCTTGGAGACTTACTGACCAGCTGAAACCTTCATCAAAACACATCCTTAGACATAAAAACAAATTGCTCCAAGAACTCCTTGACATCAAAAAACAACATCTACCAATAGCTCCTTGACATCAATGACAACAACTAAACTTAGGCAAAGGCAATGTACTCAAGGTACCCAAAATTGCCAACAATCTCCCCCTTTGTCATTGATGGCAACCCTTAACTAAAACACATCTTTCAAGAGCCAAAACTGAAATCAAACTCTTCAAGTGTTGCTCCCCCTGACTTGAAGCTTTCCTCTTCTCTTGAAAAATCTCCCCCTTACTTAAATCTCTCCCCCTTTGTCATCAATGGCAAAGGGTCACCTTTGGGGCTTGGGACTAAGAATGAGCCTCTTAGCTTAGTCCCTCCCCCACCTCCTGATGAGGTGATTAATCTCGAGGTGAGAGTACAACTCCCAATTTCTCCCTTAGATACTCAAACGTATCTTTTGGAAGGGGTTTGGTGAAGATATCTGCAATTTGCTCTTTAGTGGGTACATATTCTAGCTTGACCTACTTCTCTTGCACTTTTTCCCTTAGAAAATGATATTTGATAGAAATGTGCTTCGTCCTTGAATGCATTACCGGATTTTTAGAAATACTTATGGCACTTGAATTATCACAAAGAATAGGGATAGGTTGTTCATGCTTGATTTTGAAATCCTCCAAGGTTGTTTTCATCCATAAAACCTGAGTGCACCCAGCCACTGCTACTATGTATTCAACTTTTGTTGTAGATAAGGAAACTGAAGGTTGTTTCTTACTTAGCCAAGAAACCAGACTCTTTCCCAGAAAGAATGCTCCACCACTAGTGCTCTTTCTATCATCAATACTACCTTCCCAATCTGCATCTATATAGGCTGTGAGGGTGAAATCATTGCCTTTGGGATACCAAAGCCCAAAATATACAGTGCCCTTCAAATATCTGAATATCCGCTTGACTGCCATAACATGAGATTCTTTTGGAGCTGCCTGAAATCTTGCTACTAATCCAATGGCCTGCATGATATCCGGTCTGGTAGCTGTACTATATAGTAGACTGCCAATCATAGACCTGTACAATTTTTGATCTGCTGTTGGAGAATCATCATCCTTACTTAGATTGCACCCTGTAATCATTGGAGTACATACAAGTTTGTTGTCCATCATCCCAAATTTTTTTAACATCTCTTTGATATACTTTTCTTGAGAGAGAAATATACCATTTTTTGATTGCGCAATCTGCAGTCCTAAAAAGAATGACAACTCTCCAATCATAGACATCTCGAATTCCTTTTGCATGGTGTTAGCAAAAACTTTGCACATCCGAGTATTATTTCCCCCGAAAATAATATCATCGACATAAACAACTACGATAATCATATCATCACCTTCATTCTTAATGTACAAGTTGCAATCTGCCATGCCTTTCCTGAACCCTTGTTCATAAAGATACCCATCAAGTCTTGAGTACCAAGCCTTGGGTGCTTGCTTTAACCCGTATAGTGCCTTTTTTAGTTTACACACATAGTCTGGATGTTTTGAAAGAGACAAACCTTCTGGCTGTTCTATATAGACTTCTTCATCCAACACTCCATTTAGAAAAGCAGACTTTACATCCATTTGAAACACTTTGAAAGATTTGAAACTAGACAGGGCCAAAAACATTCTGATCGCTTCAAGACGAGCAACAAGCGCAAACGTCTCTTCGAAATCAACACCTTCGACTTGAGCATACCCTTTACAGACTAACCTGGCTTTGTTCCTGACAATATTTCCATCCTCATTAAGTTTATTTTTGAAGACCCATTTTGTGCCAATGACATTCTTATTCTTAGGTCTTGGAACCAAGTCCCAGGTTTCACTTTTCTCTATCTGATTTAGCTCTTCATCCATTGCTTGTACCCAAAAATCATCTCGTACATGCTTCACTAAATTTTTTTGGCTCAATTTGAGATAACAATGAAACATTTGCAGATTCATGTGAAGAAATGACTCTTCTTCTTGTTTGCTTGCTATTTGGATCACCAATGATCAAGTCTTTGGGATGATGTTTCTGAACATACCTTGAAGGAGTTTTGGGAAGCAGCTGTTGTCTTTCCTCTTCTTCATCTGACACTTCTCCGAATTCTTCTTGATAGATTCCATCACTGAGTTCCTTGACTGGTTCTCTTATTCCTGTCTTTTCATCTACTGTCACATTTATGCTTTCTACAACTGTATGAGTTCTTTTGTTGAAGCATCTGTAGGCCTTACTTTTGCTGGAATATCCAAGAAAAATTCCCTCATCACATCTAGGATCAAACTTACCCGGATTTTGATCTTCCCTTCTGATGAAGCACTTACTCCCGAACACTTTGAAGTGTTTAACTATAGCTGGTCTTCCTTTCCACAGCTCATAGGGAGTTTTATGATGATTGACTTTGAGTTGAGCCCTGGTAATGATGTGGACTGCTGTATTTATTGCTTCTCTCCAAAAACCATCTGAAAGTTTTGACTCATCTAACATTGCTCTAGCCATATTTTCAACAGTTCTATTTTTTCTTTCAACTACTCCATTTTGTTGAGGAGTTCTTGCTGTTGAATATTCTCTTTTGATTCCATGTTGTTCATAGTATTCCACAAATTCATTTGAAGTGAACTCTCCTCCTCTATCTGATCTTAAGCATTTGATTCTCTTGTCAGTCTCATTTTCAATCATTTCTTTAAAAAATTTAAAATTTTCAAAAGCTTCAGATTTTTCTTTGAGAAAAGTAACCCAAGTCATTCTCGAGTAATCATCTATAAACAACATGAAATAGCTATCTCCCTGAATGCTCTGAGTTCTGGTAGGACCACACAAATCAGTATGAATAAGATCCAAAGGTTTGGACGAGGTATACCCTTTTGATTTGAAACTGGTTCTGGTCTGTTTACCATGTTGACAAGGACCTCAAATGATGTTTTGGGGCCTTTTTATTTTGGGCAAGTCTCTAACTGCTTCCTTGTTACTAATACTGACCAGATTATCAAAACTCAAATGTCCCAATCTTTTATGCCACAACCAACTCTCATCTTCTTGAGTTAGAAGGCATTTTTCTCTTTTAATCTCACTCAGCATGTAAAGATTGTTTGGAGTCCTTGTAGCTCTAGCAATAAGTTTTCCATTTAATTCTTTACTTATCTCACATCTATCAGAAAAGAAAGATACTATGTGCCCTTGATCACAAAGTTGACTCACACTAAGAAGATTATGTCTTAGCCCTTCTACATAAAGCACGTTTTCTATTTTGGATTTCCCATCCAAACTAAGAGTTCCTTTACCACAGATCTTTGCGGACTCATTATCTCCAAAACTGACTGTTCCTCTGTTTGCTTCTTTTAAAGACATAAATTTTTCTTTTTCACCAGTCATATGTTTTGAACAGCCACTATCAAGATACCATTTTTCTACTTTGTCTTGAGCATGAAAAGCAGTTTGAACTATCATTGACTTAGATTTTATCTCATTCCTCCCTTTTGAGACTTCAAAATTAAATTTATCCAAGCTGCACATCCTTGCTATATGCCCAAAATTCTTGCACTTGTAACACATGATATTTTTATTCATAAGAGGTGCAAAAGAGTTAACATTTTCATTACTATGACTCTTCAAAGATTTATTGCAATGCATAGCTATGTGACCAAATTTTTTACAAGAAAAACAATATCCATGGAAGGTATTATGTAACCTGTTTTGATGCCTTGGAAGTTTGTTCTTCTTGCGATCAACTGGAATCCATTGCTCTTCAGAGTGAAGATTGTTCTTGCTTGAAGACCCTGTTTCATACATGGTGATGCCATCCTTCTTTTCACACGAAAAATTATGTCTGAGAGTTGACTATTCTAACTTCACTCTAAGAGACATAATCTCTCCTTCTAGTTTCTCACAATCAGCTACCTTTCCTTTTAGAACCTCTGTTAGAACTTGTTCAATCTTCTTCCCTTCCTCAGCTAGAATTTTGAAATCTATAATATGTTGAGCCAATTCTGATCTTGCTATCTCTTTTTCCTGACAATGCTGCTTAAGAAAAGAATTCTCTTCCCTGAGTTTCTCAAGCTTTCTCAAGGCCAAGAAGAATTCATTCTTGAGATCGAATTCAACCTTTTCTGAATTTATATGTTCCTCTGTTAGATCCTTCTCCAAGTTGTTAGGCTTTTTTTGGAGAGACCTGCTCTGATACCAATTGTAGAACATGAACTTATACTGAGAGGGGGGGTGAACAGTATAAGATAAAACCATTTAATAATTTTAATTTTAGATAGCAGTGGCATCAACATAACATTAAATAAGACAAAAAGCATCACACATAAAAGACCCATTTTAACGTGGTTCACCCAAAGTGGGCTACTCCACGGATAAAAATTTTCCTCTAAAAGTTATATCAAAACCTTTGGGAATCCTTCCCGATTACAATGTTTATGAGCCTCAGCTCAAAGGAGACACCTTCCCCTAAATCTGCTTTGCTAGTGATCCTCTAGAAGACCTCTATCTCTTTTGCCCTTAGCAAGTGGAACTCTTTCCACGGAAGACACCTGTCTTCTCTGCTCTGGCTGGAGATCTCTGTCCTCAACTCTATCACAACAAGCTGGTCCTCTTTTCTGCACCAAAACACAGTCCTTCGGTCTGGCACAATTCTGTCCTCTTCCTCTGTCTTTGATCTGCACTTGGTAGGAAAACAACTTTTCATTGTCTGCACAACTACAACAGCACAGTCTCTTTAAATTACAACCGCACTATCTTCTCAACTTTTGCGCAAACGCAATAGTGCAATCTTCGCAAAAATTTTAGCAGCTCTATCATCGTTCGTCCTTCATAACTGTTTGCAATTATAGCAGCATCTACTTCGCGCCCACAGCATCACAGTATTTGACACTTAGAAGATTCAAGGAAATGCACTCAAATGCTGTAGTCGAACTTTGATCTCTGCTTTTTGATACTCGAACCTCACTTTGTCAAACTCACTCTGTGAACGCCACACTTCGAATGTGCACTCCATTGATACACCAAAATTGCTCAAACAGTCCTCCTTTAAATACTCACAATCTCAAGATGAAATCTTGTTCTTTAGTCGGTTGTTCAACCTTCTAACACGTCGGTTGTAAAACCTTATACTTCGTCGGCCAAGGTTAACTTCGTCGGCTTCAACCGCCTCTGCTGTTCTGTAGCTTTTCTCGCGTGACACTCAAACATGTCACGATATCGCTACGCCTTTGTCTGTCGTACACCTTCTTTGGTTTGTTGTCATGAAATCGTGACACTACAGCTTTTGTTGATGTCATCATGAATCTTGTCATGAAATCGCGACGCTCTAGACTTCAATGCCTTCTTCTCTACTACTGTCATGAAATCGGGACACCTTTGCCTCTTGTTGACATCATCATGATTCTTGTCATGAAATCACGACGCTCTGGACTGCAAAGCCTTCTTCTCCGCTACTGTCATGAAATCATGACACCTTTGCCTCTTGTTGATGTCATCATGATTCTTGTCACGAAATCGTGATGCTTTGGACTTCAAAGCCTTCTTCTCTGCTACTGTCGTGAAATCGCGACATCTTTGCCTTTAGCTGACGTCATCAGCAACTCTGTCATGAAATCGTGACACCTCTTGCTCCTTCATCCTTTTCTTGGTTTGCACTAGCAAAAATGAAACATGTCACAAAATCATGACGCTTTCGCTGCCTTAAGCTCTTTCTTGTCAATTGTTCACGAAACTGGAACATGTCACGAAATCGTGACGCTTTTGCCAACCGCAAGCTGCCAACTCAACCTGTCGTGAAATCATGACACTTTTGCATCCGTACAACTTCTTCGAAACTTGTCACGAAATCGTGACACTTCCTGCAACTCAACACTGCCAACTCAACTTATCGCGAAATCGTGACACTTTCTGCATCCGTACAAATTCTTCGAAACTTGTCATGAAATCGTGACACTTTTGTCCACTTTGCCTCTGCCTTCTTGCATGTCGTGAAATCATGACAGTTTTGGCCAAACTTTCTCTCTCCTCAAACATGTCATGAAATCATGACAGTTTTGCCCGTTCTGCCTCTGCCTTCCTGCATGTCACGAAATCATGACAGTTTTGGCCAAACTTTCTCTCTCCTCAAACATGTCACGAAATCACGACAGTTTTGGCCAACCTTTCTCTCTCCTCAAACATGTCACGAAATCACGACAGTTTTGGCCAACCTTTCTCTCTCCTCAAACATGTCGTGAAATCGCGACACGTTTTTCAACGAACTTGTAAACATTTTCTAACTTATCTTTTTCTGAATTTTTGGCAATTGGGCTACTCTGATTTTCTTGGAGACTTACTGACCAGCTGAAACCTTCATCAAAACACATCCTTAGACATAAAAAAAAATTGCTCCAAGAACTCCTTGACATCAAAAAACAACATCTACCAATAGCTCCTTGACATCAATGACAACAACTAAACTTAGGCAAAGGCAATGTACTCAAGGTACCCAAAATTGCCAACAACAAGTTGTTTTGGACTTGTCACTTCGTCATCCTTGATTTCCACTTCGTCCTTGATTTCCTCCTTAATTTTGGTTTCCACCTTTTTTTTTATTGCCTCTTTTGTTAGAGTTGCCTCCTTTATTCTGATTGCCTCCTATGTAGTTCCCTCTGCCTCTATGTCTTCACTGGCCTCTGCCTTGACCTCTTCCACATCCTCTTCCAGCATTTTTATTTGATGTGAAGGCTTTATCATCGCCTTTATAGCTGGTTGAAGGATATTCCTGTAATCTCTCTTCATGAGACATTAATGATCTGATTAATGCATCAAATGTTAAAGTGGAAAGATCTTTTGACTCTTCTATGATTATGGCTATGTGATTCCATATTTGAAGAAGTGTTCATAAAACTTTCTTTATAATTGTTTTAGGCTTAATTTATTCACCAAGAGTAACCATTTTATCAACTACTACCTTGACTCTAACAGAGTAGTCACAAAATTTTTTGTCTTCTTTCATTTTGAGATTTTCAAAATCTCGTTTCAGTGTTTGAAGCCTCATTTGATTCACTTGATCACTTCCTTGGAATCCATATTTCAAAGTTTTCCACGCATCTTGTGCATTTATACAAGCGGCTATTCTAGGGAATGTACATTTCTCTAATGCTTCTTGGATATGATAAAGAGCAAAAGAGTTGTTTTTTTGTGCTTATTTCTTTGTTTTCTTATCTAGGACACTCAATGTAGCCCAATCTATGGGTTCTATGAAATCATTTTCTATTATATCCCACAAACCTTTTCCTACGAGCAAGATCTTGATTTTTATAGACCAATACTCATAGGCATACCCATTGAACTCTAGAATTGGTAGATTGTTATGTGAGGCCATAGTTACTAAAATACTCTTTTTATTTCTCGGTTACAATAAAGCACTCTGCTTTTTCAAAGAAGGAAGAAAGAATAAGAAAGAAGAGATTACAACTTTAAGTCAAATTTGACTTGATTCACTCTTTCACTGATTGCTTGTTCCTCTTGTTGTGGCGCTGCTATTTCTTGATTCATGAAATTTTTTGCTACTTTTTCTTCATCATCACTGATCAATATTATCTTTGGTGATTCTGGTTCTAGAATTTCCACTGAATTACTGTAATGAGTATATTCTAATTCTTGTGGTGCAAATTCTATGGATTCGGATTGCTCAAATTGACTCCCAAATGAGTTATCTTCAGAGTCTTCCTCATACCCTGACTTTGGATGCCTCTGGTGTGCAATTACTGCGTTCTTAAATTTATTAAACATAGTATGTAGCACATAAGCTCTCACTTTTTCATCAAAAATTTTGACGTTTTCTCTCACAAAAAGTGCACATAGGGCATGATAACAACCACTTGGTCTTATCATCAATGCCTCTTTACAAATTTTAGTTTGATCCTTTGTCTCTCTTATAAGAAAAAATACTAAGCCTCTTAGGCTTGTTACACAAAATTTCCAGTTTGTATAGCCTCCTAGACTATCACAATATTCTTTTACACTACAATTTTGATTCCTTGAATCAGGTGTAAAGCTCCTTCTTTTACAATAAATTACCTCTTAGGCAATGTTCTTAAAAAAAAAATTATATAATTTTCTTTCAATAATAATTTTAAAAAGTACTATAATAATATGATATTTAATAAAAAAATATATTGGCCTTTTTTTTTCAAATATTGGCTACAAGTCAAGATTTGGATTTCAACTATCTTGCTTCTATTTTAAGCATACCCATCGTATTTTTTTTTTTAAACTTCAAATGAAATATCCCACATGCATTATGCATGGAGATATTTGGGGTTTAAAAGAGGAAGTGCATGGATGAATGTTCCATTACCTTTGGGCAATCGAAAATTACCCCTTTTACCCCTTACCTCCTACGAATCTCCTCTCGCCAAGTGTCACTTGCGAAGCTCCTCTTGCCACATCACCTACAAATCTCCTCTCACCAAGTGTCCGCCTGTCAGTCACCTACCATGTTAGCCTATCAGTCACCTGCCACTTCAGCCTGTCAATATAGTCTATCCTTGGGCTTCGAGCCTATGGGCCTCCACTGCATATCACGTGTCCTTCACTGGTTTGTGCCTTGAACTACATGCTCCCTATGGGCCTTCTATTGACCTCACCTCGATTTGTGCTCTATGGATCCTCTCGATCTCCTCGAGAATCATGCCTCACCTGTGAGATCACTCCTATAGGCCTCCTTGACCTTCTCAAGATCCGTGCCTCACATATTGGTCTCCTCGGGCTCTGCACCTCGCCTCTCTTACCTCAGCTCTGATACCAGATGTGAATAGCTCATACTCATTAGATTTAATCAAAAAAAATACAAGGTTTAAATAGTCTTCTAACATATGGTTAGCGAGAATTAAGTAGGAGGTAGCAAAATTTAATTAAATAACCTAAACTAAATATCCTGCCACCCAATCATACCGTCCACTGTGTCGACCACTTAGTTGACTAGGATGTCGTCCAAGGAGGTAAAATGGGTAAGGTCAAAACTAAATTTGACCACCTTTTTACCATTTTTACCATTTAACTTCCAACATTATCAAGGGTATCCTAGTTGCTAATATCATAATAATGTCAACCTTTATACACAGGCCAAGTTTCTCCTTTAGCACTAAAATATGGACCATGTTGTCAACATGCTAGATGTTGTAAATTGACTTCAATGTATTCAAATATTAGAAGTATTTTTTATTATTTTGCTTTGAAATTGTTAAATATAGGAAAGTATTTAAAGGAAGCTAAAGGAATTTGATAGTAAACAAGATTATATTGTTCTAAGTTGGATAACTTGTTGATATAAGTAGCATTAGTTAAGTTATTGTAGGCTATAATGTAGAAATTGAAGAGAGGGATATTATTAGTCTTTTGACTATAAAAAGACTTTGTATTGGTGAAATAAATCTTCATCAAATAGATATCCTTCTAGTAGGACCCATCAGTTATTCAAAAATTACTAGGTTCCTATGTATCATGTTTAGGGTCTAATAAACCTAAGAAATGGAAAAAAATCATTTCAAATATTAAATATCTAGACACAATTTATTGGATCTATGTTACACCAAGCATACTATAAACCTATCATTTTAATTTTTTTAGGTAGCAATATATGTGTTAGACTAATAACATAGTGGAATGACCAAGTTTTCACCTAACCAACCTTTAGAGAGAGGTGACTCCCTAATAATTTTAGAATAAAAGTGGAAGGGGAACTTAACTAATAAATATAGTAGTTATAAATTTTAATACATTGATCAAATGAACACAAGAAAATTGGATCTAATAACTATACGTATATTTTTTTTTTGAAAAAAATGAAAAACTTGTATTAATACAAAGAACAGTTACAAATGGGAGTAAACACATCCCAACCAAGAGCAGAGAACAAGACAACAAGCGCAGAGCAAAAAAGTCAACACTTTCCACCACAGAGCACAGAAGTCAACAGGGCACGAAAACGCGATATGTCGCGAAATCGTGACAATCAACCCCGTCTCGACCGTGTCAGAGCCACCAATCGCGAAAACGAGACATGTCACGAAATCGCGACATGTCACGAAATCGCAACATGTCACGATATCATGACATGTTGTGATATCGTGACAGCCAGAGCCCTCGGCACCCGATCGCCAAAAAAGTCATGAAATCGCGACGACAGCTCCCTTTGGCACCCCATCACCAAAGGTGTCACGAAATCGCGACGAGAATTCCAAATGGCTCCAGATCTCCAAAAAGGTTGCGAAATCGCGACGAGATTTCTCCTAAGCGCCCATCCTGCAAAAGTGTCGCGATATCGTGACGAGTTTTCCACTCGGCGCCCAGTCCGCAAAAGTGTCGCGATATCACGACGATTTTTCCCCAAGACTCCTATGTGCCAAAAGTGTCACGAAATCGCGACGAGTTTTCCTTTCGACACCCAACCACCAAAAGTGTCGCGATATCATGACTAGTTTTCCACTTTGCACCCAATCGTCAAAAGAGTCGCGATATCGCGACGAGTTTTCCTCATGATGCCAGTTCGCCAAAAGTGTCACGAAATCACGACGAGTTTTCCTTTCAGCTCCCAATCCTCAAAACTGTCGCGATATCGCGACAAGTTTTCCACATTGCACCCAGTCTTCAAAAGTGTCGCGATATCGCGACAAGTTTTCCAGATGGCGCCAGTTCGCCAAAACTGTCGTGATATCGTGACGATTTTTCCTTGCGGCTTCCGAACAGCAGAAATGTCACGAAATCGTGACGGATTTTGCACTTTGCTCCAATTCACAAAAATTGTCGCGATATCGCGACGGTTATCCTCCTTGTCGACCCTGCGCCAAAAACGTCGCGAAATCGCTGCAGCTTCCAGTCGAAGGTCGCGATGGCGCGACAGGTCACAAAATCATGATAGCTTCCCACTGAAGGCCTCGGCAGCAAAACAGGTCACGAAATCGCGACGCATCTCACCATGGGCCGCAACCACGCGACATGTCGTGAAATCGTGACATGTCGCGATTTCACGATAGGTTCCCTCCGAAGGCCGCGATGGCGCAACCTGTCACGAAATCGTGACAGCTTCCCACTGGAGGCCGTGACAGGTCGCGATATCGCCACAAAAACCTCCCTTAGCAAAAACTTTGCTCATTATCGCAATAACTATACGTATATTGAATTGAATATTTTTATAAAATATTATATGAGCACTTTAAACATACAAAAAAAGAAAAAAAAAAAACAACTAACAATAAATAATGATTAAGTAGTAGTAACCATAGTGTTATATTTATTGTATTTATTGATAAAATGACAAAGAAACAAATAAATTGACAAAATCTCCTAGCATAGGTATCAAATTAATCAAATAAAAATATTATTTATAGAGAATATAGAAGCTATAAAGCATTATTACTTCCAAATTTTGAATATTTTGGAATTGGATCTTTTACAATATGTTAAAGCACTTATGCATAATGTTTCTGAAGATCTAAAACTAAAAACTCCTAAGTTCAAAAATTAAAATCATATTTGAATGATCAATCAATTTTATAGTTAATGTCCAGAATCATATTGCATCTAATTATAATTAGGATCAATCTTTATCATCTACTCTTGCACTTTGACCTTCAATTTTAGTGTGTGACATATACATAATTGTTCCTTGGGGATACATCACTATTCAAACTTTAGTTCTCAATATATTCTTGAAGTAAAGACCTTGTATGATAATCACCAAAAATGACTTGAAACCATAATATATTTTTCATTTAGTTTTGATTTGAATGCATGTAGAAAAAACACTCCAAATTCTACTTCCAAACCTTGGTATGGTATGATGTGATGCATATATACAATCAACAACTGTTAATTATGTTGTATATGCTTGAGGATGAGAAAATAGATCACTTGCATGAAATTTTTATAAATTTATTTGTAAATGTGCTTTATATGTTATCTCCATGTTATTTAATATAATAGGTGTATGTTATCATCAAAAACACATTAAATTATAAAGATTCATAAAATATTTGAAATGCTTGTTGATTATATTTTTAAGAAACAAATTCAATCCTTTTAATAAAAAACTATCATCCAAACATAATTTTTTAAAAATCTATTTATAATTTATTAACATAATTTAATTTTAATTATTCCTTTATATTTTACTAAAATTTCAAAAAAAAACAAATACTTATAATAATATACCTAACACAATGTATCCTTCTATATTAAATGCTTGATTCATTGAACATAACTCGGAGATAACTTGGAGTTGCTTTGAAAGTGTCCAATTTCCTTTTTGGACAGAACTATTTAACAATTCTAATACTAACTTATTTGGACTTTAAATTAAATGGTTGATTCTTTGAACATAACTTGCAGCTGTTTTGAAATTCTCCAATTTCCTTCCTTGGAGAGAACTATTTACCAATTCAAATACTAACTTATTTGGACTTACAATGTGCAAACCCGTTATACTCGTCGTCGTCGTCATCCATGAAATTTACATAAAAATACATAAATGTTTTTTAGGTTTGAAGAAAAGAACAGACTCTAAAACCAAACCAAAAAAAATGATGCTTTCCTTACATCCTTGTAAAAATATAATATATTTTCAATGACGGTAGCTGAACTGCTCCAGAAAGTTCTACACCTGCCAATGTCATTGAATTTGACTTCTCTAGTTTAATTAAATAATTATGAAAATATGCAGAATACAAGAGAGAACCGTAACTATACCAGCTCAACCTCCGTTTGCGTTGACGAAAGTTTTAATATTTGTACGGCATAAGGACAGGTGCAGCAGCCCTTATTAAATTGTTATGAAGATAGCCAAAGTATTACATCATTTTTTTTCACGTTTTAAATTCCTTCGTCCTCGGCTGCTTTATCCTTTCCCAATGCCACAAGCAATACAAAACCAGCCTTTATTAAAGAGGTTTATGTTTTTTGAAAAATCGCAAAATATATATATATATCCTTTATTAACGTAAGACAGATTGAGCTCCTTTTCGCCGTTTTATTTTCCAAGACGTCATGAGACCGAGGAATTCAGCCTACTTAAAAACACCATGTCGTCTCTTTGTGGCACGCGGCTTCCACGTCTCTTTAGTTTGTAGAATAAAAGAAACGACCTTTCTGTGGGCAGACTTCTGAAGCTGTATTTCTCACATTTCATTTCACATGCTCGCTTATCCAGCAAGGGTGGTAGAACCGTGTGCAACTAGAATTCGTCGTTGGAGAACATCAGACAACTAGTATATATATTCCCTTCGCTTTGTAAGTTTTCACAAGCCAAGTTTTTCTACACTACTTGAAGATTCATAAATTGTTGCATGCATTGGATCTGGAATCACATCAACAGTCGAGTTTCAAGAATGGGAAGATCAGTTGCCTTGAGGCAGCTATTTGTAGAGGTAGTGTTGCTCTGTTTTGTCGTATTTTGTTTACAAGCTAAAGGACAACAACTAGTCGAAGGGCGATGGGAGCTTCTGGTGCAAAACGCGGGGGTCTCTGCAATGCATATGACGCTCTTACATACCAACAAAGTACTCATTTTCGACCAGACGGAGGCAGGTCCGTCGCAGATCATGAGAACCGACCCGCCTTGTAGTAGCAACACGCCGCCCGCATCCGAAGACTGCTGGGCGCACTCCATCGAATACGACATCGCCACCAACACGGTCAGGCCCCTGCACGTTACCACGGACACGTTCTGCTCTTCCGGTTCGTTCTCCGCCAACGGCACGCTCGTTCAGACAGGCGGGTGGAGCAATGGCGACAGGGTCACCCGCTACTTCACGCCATGCTTGGACAGGGCCTGCGACTGGGTGGAATCCCAGGCACTTCTCTCTTCCGGAAGGTGGTACGCCTCCAACCAGATCTTGCCCGACGATCGGATCATCGTGGTTGGAGGCCGCAGATCGTTCAACTACGAGTTCGTCCCCAAGGCGCCCGGCGAGGGGGCCTTTCAGCTCCCCTTCCTCGTGAAGACTAACACACCCAACGAGGAAAACAATCTGTACCCGTTTACGCATCTGTCGGCCGACGGGAATCTCTTCATCTTCGCCAACAGGGATTCCATTCTTCTGGACTACAAGAAAAACCAGATTGTCCGGACTTTTCCCACCATGCCCGGTGGCGGCGCCCGGAACTACCCGTCGTCCGGGTCATCGATCATGCTTCCGCTCGACTCCACTAACAGCTTCCAGCGGGTGGAGGTTCTTATCTGCGGAGGAGCGCCCGAAGGGTCCTTCATAAACGCAAATAACGGGATGTTTGTCGAGGCGTTGAGGAGCTGCGGAAGAATTTAAATCACTTCCCAAACCCCGCAATGGGCGATGGAAGACATGCCGGGGCCGAGAGTAATGGGCGACATGCTTATCCTTCCCACGGGTGAAATTCTGATAATCAACGGTGCCAAAAATGGGACCGCAGGCTGGCAGACTGCGAGGGAGCCCGCGCTGAGTCCGTTCCTCTACAGGCCCGCGGAAGCCTTAGGGAACCGGTTTAGGTTTCTAGCTCCCACGGAGATACCTCGAATGTACCATTCCACTGCGAATGTTCTGCCCGACGGGCGAGTGCTCGTCGGCGGGAGCAACTCCAACTATGGATACCGTTTCATTGGCGTGCCGTTCCCCACCGAGTTGAGGATGGAGGCCTACATTCCTTACTATCTACATTCGAACTACGATCCTAAAAGGCCAACCATCACTTCCGTTTCGACGATGGAGATCAAATACGGGTCGAAATTCATTGTGCGTTTCTCTCTTCCGAGGCGCCCGAGCGCCAACATTCGGTTTCATGTCTATGCCCCTCCGTTCACGACGCATACGTGGTCGATGAACCAGAGAATGTTGTCGTTGGCGGCCACGGCGGTGGTCAACGGAAGTGGTGGGTATTTGGTGGGGGTGACGGCTCCACCTAGCGCGGTGGCGGCTCCTTCCGGATATTACATGCTTACCGTCGTCAATGGGGGTGTACCTAGCAAGGCCGAATGGATTCGTTTCGTCAATTAACGGGAAAGTAATGACATTAAAAATTATATATATATATATTTCGTGGCTGCTAATATTCTTTCTCTGCTCTAAAGATTGTAACAAAAGGAGAATCCAATTTCCTTGGTCTGTCTATGAGATGTAGTAGTAGTCGCACAAGCAAAGTAGAAGAGTGCTCGTCATTGGATTTGTTTATTCATTACCGAGATACAATTGGTGTTAAAATAAAAATAAATTCATAAGAGAGTGGCTGTCTGTCTTCAGTCATGTGCATGCTATTTTGTAATAGAGTGTAGCTCAATATTAAAAAAAAAACAAAAAAATTTAGAGCCTTGAGTTTTTCTTATAACTGTTGGTTATTAGTCGAGATTTCATTCTTATTGACATATCTTCTTCAACGTATTTCTTGAAATCCAGCGCAATTGGTCAGAGATTAAATAAGCACCGTATTTAATTAAAAGCATGTCAGGAAGTTAGCTTTATTCTCCTTTGTTTTCTTGTTTTGTTGTTGGAGATGACCCTGTTTGTGTAAGAGAACAGAGAAGAAATAAACGAGCACACAAGCATCGACACAGCTTTTGCAAAGGTGAAGAGACATTTTCGATAATTTGAAGAAATATTTTCGGTCAATAACATATGCATTAGGATAGTGCAAAAGAGAAGCTTTTGGTTAGTAAGAAAAGGCTCCAGTTAGTGCTGCAGTTGCTTAGGGATAAGTAAAGAAAGCTTCTGGTTGCTATTGGAATAGAAGAAGAAGACGTATCCAATTAGTGCTAAGACAGATCCGGTCGCTTTAAGAAAAAAAGAAATTGTCTCTAGGATTGACCTGTTTCTGTTAGAAGACGCAATGAAAAGGATCCAATGGATCGGGTTGTCTCTCTTGCAAAGCTGTTGCAGAAACCACACTTATTTAACGTGCCTTTTGTGTTGAATTTATTGTTTTAAGTCTTTTCCATGTGTTGATAATTTAAACATTTCTATCTATCTTGTTGCCTTGTTGTGAGTCTACTTTTGTAAGTCTTTTCCATGTGTTGATAATTTCGAATTTTCTACCTATCTATCTTGTTGCCTTGTTGAGAGTCTACTTTTGATGATAGAGTGGTTCCTTTTTTATCTTTTTCATTCTAGTTCAACAACAATGGCTTTTAGAAACAGTTTACCACAACTATAAATCTCTTTTTTATCTTTTTCAATTTGGTATGAGAGTTATATTTACTGCATTCTAGTTCAACAGCAATGGCTTCTAGCAACAATTTACTACAACTATGCATTCTAGTTCAACAGCAATGGCTTCTAGCAACAATTTACTACAACTATAAATATTGGTAAAAATTATGATTACTAAAGTATTCAAATAAAAATTTTATTTGGATTATAGTAGTTTTGGGACTTAGTGGAAAATGGGTACACAAAACAAAAAAATACAATAATATATAATGCTCTTTGTCAAGCTGAGAAGGATTTATTAAAGGAAAATTAGGAGGACCAGAAGGTCTGGTTCTTAATTATGTAGGCAATTGATGGGTCTATTTTTCTAGGAATTGCAACAACAACCAATTCAAAGTAGGCATGCAAAATTTTAGTAAACTCCTTTCAAGGCACAATAAAGTAAAAATGGTGAGATTGTAGATGTTGAGAAAATAATTTGAAAACATGTAGATCAATGAATATGAGTCCATGAGAGACATATTTATTTGCATTATGGGTATTATAAATAAGATGGGAATGAATCAAGAAAATATTGGAAACCAAAGAATTGTGAAAAAAGGTGTTAAGAAGCCTACTAACAAGGTTTGACTTGGTTGTCATTGCTATTAAAGAATCAAAGGATTCTATCAATGGATGAGTTAATGCGCTCTCTATAAACACATGAAAAATGACTGAACTAGATATCTCAATCCTTTTTGTAGCATACACTCAAAACATAAGTTTATTTCAATAAAAATAAAATAAAAAGGATAATACCAATAGGCAACCTCATGTTCTCAAAGAGGAACAGGACATGACAATAGAGGTAGAGGTGGTAGAGTCTCTAAAAGAGAAGGAAGAATAAACAAATAAAACAAAGGAGAAACCAACTACAATTTCCATGAAGCAAGAGGTAAAGGAAACAATAAAAATCAACATGGAGGCTCATATAAAAGGTATGATGAATAAAAAATCCAATGTTATTATTACAAGAAATCAGGTCATTGCAGTTATGAATGTAGAAAGGAAATGATTAATGAAAACAAGCAAGAAATAAACTATACAAATGATAATGATGAAACCAAATATGAATGTAGTCATTTGTTAATAACCTACAATGTTGATGAAGAGAGTCAAAATAATAAATGGTATCTAGATAGTGGTTGCAATAACCACATGTCTCGAAATAGATAAATATTATCAAAACTAGATAAAACCATCAAAACTAAGGTAAATATGGGAGATAATAGTAAAGTACCTATTATTGGAAAATGAAACATTCTAATTTGTATAAAACAAGGAAAAATAAAACACATCTCTAATTTTTATTATGTGCCTGGGTTGAAAAATAATTTATGAGACATTGGGCAAATTGTGCAAAAGGGGCACAAAGTGTACTTTGAAATGGAGCTTGCATCATTAGAGATAGTGCAAATAGACTCATAGAAAATGTGACCATCACAAAGAATAAAATGTTCCATATAATTTTTTTTAGTGAAACATTGCTTTCATTCATTGTTGTTGTAAAAAATGCTACACACTTATGGCATCTCATATTTGGTCATTTTTGTCTTAGTGGGCTAAATTTGTTGCGCAGAATAAAAATGGTAAAAGAATTACCACTAATATAGAAACCTAATCAAGCATGTGAAGGTTATACTATAGGTAAGCAACATAAAGATGCACTCCATATAGGAAAATCATGGAGAGCTTCACAACCTTCAAAGCTAGTGCATTTAAATATTTGTGGGCCTATGCAAACTACCTCATTAGGGAACACCAAATATTTTTTCACTTTTATAAATTGTTTTAGTCAAATAACATGGGCATTATTTCTAAAAAAATATCAGAAGCATTTGGTATATTTCAACTTTTCAAGGCATGAGTTGAGAAGCAAGATTGATACTATGTAAAAATATTAATAACAAATGAAGGAGGTTAGTACATCTCAAATGAATTTCATAAGTTTTTGAATGATATTAAAATATAATTCATATATAGATATACACCACAAAAAAATGGTGTTGTAGAAAGGAATAATATGACCATAATGGAGATAGCAACGATTATGTTGAAGGTAAAAATATTATCCAATGTATTTTGGGAAGAAGTTGTAGCATGTATAGTTTACTTGATAAATAGGTATCCCACAAAGAGTGTCAAAGATGTTATTCCCAAGAAGTATGGATCAACAAAAAACCAAGCATTTCTCATTTAAGACTCTTTGGATGCATAGCCTATGCACACATTCCATAAGAGAAGAAAATAAAATTAGATGACAAGGGAGAACAATGCATATTCATTGGGTATAGTGAACAATGAAAGGCTTATAAATTGTATGTTCATGTTAAAAATAAAGTAATCGTAAGTTGAGATGTAAAATTAATTTAAAATGAAGCTTGGAACTATAATTCCAATGTAGTTCAACAAGAGACAACAAGTATTAAGTAAAAAAAAAATGAATGGAGAAAGTATAAATCAGCCCTCAATTTTAAGAAATAGTACCATTGCAAGCAATTCTTCATCATCTAGCTCACCATCAAGTACAAGAATGAGGTCTATTTTATCATGAGAACACCTTCAAACACAAGGAGATTATAATAAATATATATGTAACAAGAAATGAAATTGAATATGAAGAGCATGATGATTTTGCTTTCTTTTCTAAATGTGATCATATTTCCTTTGTAGAAGTAATTAAAAACAACAAATGGGTGAAATGTTAGATTATATTATATTATTTGGTACATGCTAATAGGTTAGAATAAGTAATTATTCTCTTAAGTTCTACTAGGATAGACATACTTGAGTTTCCACTCCTCCATGAGTCAGATGAACTCTCAGTATAGTCTAGATTAGATTTGATGAGTTGTTGTAATCCAACGACTCTCAATGATCAACTTTTCTATTTATACAAAGTTGATCCATGGAATAAATAAATCATTCTATTGAGATTCTCTACAGTCTTGTGATGTATTGTAGAACTATTTCTTTCTTTTAATGCAATATTGTTTTCTAACATGGTACCAGAGCTAGGATAGTTCTTTGCAAGCATTTGAGTTTTCGAAGCTCTCCTTTTTTTTTAGGGCCTAGTTCATTTGTTTTTGGATATTATTTTTGTGACTTTGATCATATTGCTTGGAAGCTTTGAAAAAATCCATTTTATCAATTAATATTTTTTCAACAAATATTTTATTTTGTTTTTTTTGAAAAAATTGAAAAAACTTGTATTAAAACAAAGATCAGTTACAATTGGGAGTAGACACATCCCAGTCGAAAACACAGAAAGCACATGATTACAAGGCGCGAAAACGTGACACTTTTCACCTCAGACCGCAAAAAGTCAACATGCCGCGAAATCGCGACATGTCGCGAAATCGTGACATGTCGCGATATCGCAACAACAATCCATCCTTGGCCGCGCCAGAGCAACAAGTCGCGAAATCGTGACATGTCACGAAATTGCGACAACTAACCATCCTTGGCCGCGATGGAGCAACAAGCCGCGAAATCGCGACATGTCACGAAATCGTGACATGTCGCGATATCGCTACAACAATCCATCCTTGGCCGCGCTAGAGCAAAATGTCGCAAACACGAAATCGTGACATGTCGCGAAATCGCGACAACTAACCATCCTTGGCCGCGACGGAGCAACATGTCACGAAATCGCGACATGTCGCGATATCGCGACAACAAACCTTCCTTGGGCGCGACGGAGCAACATGTCACGAAATCGTGACATGTCGCGATATCGCGACAACAATCTTCCCTTGGCCGCGACGGAGCAACATGTCGCGAAATCGTGACAACTTTCCTCCCTTGGCCGCGACGGCGCAACATGTCGCGATATCGCGACAACTTTCCACCAGGGGCCGCGATGGCGCAACAAGTCGCGATATCGTGACAACTTTCCACCAGGGGTCGCGACGGCGCAACATGTCGCGAAATCGTGACAACTTTCCTCTAGGGGCCGCGACGGCGCAACATGTCGCGATATCGCGACAACTTTCCAACGGCGGCCGCGATGGCGCAACATGTCGCGATATCGCGACAACTTTCCTCCAATGACCGCGACGACGCAACATGTCGCGATATCGCGACAACTTTCCTCCAGCGGCCGCGACGGCGCAACATGTCGCGATATCGTGACAGCTTTCCTCCAGCGCCCGCGACCTCGCAGCATGTCGCGATATCGCGATAGCTTTCCTCCAGCGGCCGCGACGGCACAACATGTCGCGATATCGCGACAGCTTTCCTCCAGCGCCCGCGACGTCCCAACATGTCGCGATATCGCGACAAAAATAGGTCGCGATATCGCGACAAAAACCACCCTTAGCTTTTTCATTGATCATTGGTTCAAGGATCTTTCAAGACCCTGCCTAATCACCTCATCCTCAATAGGCATGTCACTATGCAGCTGCACCCCTACCTCTTTCTCAGCACCCATCTTAGCCAGGAAATCTGCCGCTTTGTTTAAATTTCTACTCACATAAACTGGAATCACATCATCTAATTCCCTCCATAATTCCTTGATTTGAGAGACCAGAATCCTCAACCTCCATGCTTTCAAAGCAAAGTTCCTCATGCAGTCAAGAGCTCCAACCAGTATTTGAGAGTCAGATTCAAGAATTATCCTCCTGTGGCCCTGATTAACTGCCCAAATAGAAGCAGATTTGATAGCAATGGCTTCAGCTTCATTGTTTGTGGCTCTTCCCAAGCCTTGCAGTTCCCAATAGAGCACGGATCCCTCATGATTCCGGCAGACCACACCAATTCCGGCACTGCCCGGATTGCCCTTTGCAGCTCCATCAGTATTGATTTTAATCCAACCTTCAGGGGGAGGTTTCCAACTAGCTCTGACCTGTCCCTCTTGCTTTTCAACTCCCTCTTCCATTGGCCCCGGACCAACCTGAGTTTCCTCATTAGCGTGGACGGCAACTGTTTCTGTGACTTTGCTCCAGATGACCTGCCAAACTCCATCAAGCATGGAAAACGTTTCTCAAAAAATTCTAGCATTTCTCTCCAACCACACTTGCCACCAAATGAAGTTTAAGCCAAGCTCCCAACCAATTCGAAGAGCTTTAGATTTAAATCTACCCCTCTTCCATCTTTCCAAAATATTAATCCGATTCAAATCACCATTAATCTGGATTTTATAGTGAGAGAACCAACGCTTCCAAATCTGACGCGTGAAAGGGCATTCAAACATCAGGTGATCAGTTGTTTCCTCGTTCTTATGGCATAAAACACATTGAGATGGACCGATGATTCCTCTACACCTGAGATTGTCGAAAGTGAGAATTCCATTGTGCATAAACTGCCAGGCAAAAAAGTTCACTTTCGGCCAGCCCTTGGAGTGCCAAATATTTCTCCAATCCTCAACCGGATAAGCAAGGGGGGGAGGCTCAGGGAGGATCTTATCATATCCATATTTTACTGTATATACGCCAAGGCTCCCATAGCCCCAAGCTAATTCATCCTCCTCGTCTCTCCCTGTGAGAAACCTTTCTGTCAAGATTTTGGTCAAGATGGGTGCCAACTCCGGAGGGATTGAAATTGGCCACTCCTCCAACCTCTTAAACTTCTTAAACTTATACCCCCCCAGCTGAGTAGTATTGAAATAACTTTCAATTTGGACCCAACCCTTGGTTTCTATGGCAGATTTTATTGGGAGTAACTCGGGGAATTCAACCATGATGGGTGGAAACTGATCCCATGAATCTGTCCAGAAACGGGCCTTCTCCCCTCTCCCCACTTTCCAAAATAGCTGGTCTTTAATAACCTGAGATCCTAGCTTGAGAGCCTGCCACACTAAGGATCCAGAACCATCCAAAGGGAAACGGCCCACCTCATTGGGGTTGACATGACCCAAGTATTTACTAGTGAGGATTCTACTGAATAAGGAAGTTGGTTGGGAAATCCACCTCCAGTACAACTTTCCAGCCAAAGCTTTATTATTTAACCTGGATCCTCTCAGTCCCAGCCCACCTTTTACCTTGGGCTGGGTAACTTTATCCCAGCCCACTAAGGCCCACTTTCTCTCTCCCTTTGCTCCTTCCCACAAAAACTTTCTAGCCATCCTGTCCAACTCTTTCCAGATTGTAAGCGGGGCAGCCAAGATAGAGAATTTGTAGATAGGCATGGCTTGAATGACTGACTGTAAGAAAGTTACTCTGCCACCATAGCTTAACCACTTGTGAGACCAGTGATTAATTCTGTCCTTGATACACTCAAGCAAATTCCTCCATGTGTCTAATTTTAGCTTCTTAAAGTGCAAGGGGATCCCCAAGTAAACCACAGGGAGAGAAGTCCTAGTGAATCCCAGGATTTCTAAAATTCTGTTATGAAGCCTTTGCTCCAGATTAAAAAAGACCACTTTGGATTTCTTGTCATTAATGACCTGTTGAGTAGCCCTGAGATAGACATTAAGAGTATCCCTAATCGATCTTGCTTCCCTGAAGCTGGCCACTCCCATCAAACCAGTGTCATCCACAAACTACAGATGCGATAAAACTTCGTCCCCCACCCTAACACCCAATAATCTGCCTTGCTGTCTTCTCCTCAAGAAAAGTCTGCCAAGACCTTCAACCATAATGAGAAATAGATAAGGAGAACAAGGATCCCCCTAGCGAAGACCCCGAGAGGCTCCAAAAGGTTGCGAAGGAAGGCCCTTGATTAGAACAGAGTAAGTCGGGGAAGAGACACAGCTCATGACCCACTCTATCCAGTCCTGAGAGAAACCAAAGGCAGCCATCATTTTGGCCAGGAAACTCCATTCAACCCTGTCATAAGCCTTAGACATGTCCAGTTTTATGAACATCCCTTTATTCCCAGAAGTGTGCATTGAATGTATTGCTTCCTGGGCCAGAACCACCCCATCCAGAATCTGTCGACCCTCAACAAAACCCCCTTGCTCAGAGGAGATAATGCTGTGAAGAAGGGGTTTTAGTCGCTCAGCCATTACCTTTGTGATTATTTTATACAGCACATTACATAAGGCAATAGGCCTATAATCTGAAATATGAACCCCCTCCTCCCCTTTTGGAATTAAGGTAATGAAAGTGTGGTTTATAGCTTTAAGCATTCTCTTATTTTCTCTGGATTCTTCAACAACAGCTCTAACATCTTCCTCTAAGTAATCCCAGAAGGCCTGAAAAAACTCAATGGGGAAACCGTCTGGACCTGGAGTTTTACCAGTACTCATTCCAAAGACCACAGCTGTCAGTTCATCTCTATCAATGGGTTTGAGGAGGGCCTGATTTTCATCCTCAGAAATGATAGCAGGAATGACAGAAATAACTTCATTTTGGGCCTCAACATCTTGAACCACACTTTCCTTAAAAAGCTTTGAGAAATAGTCCATAGCATGGGAATGTATAGCTGGAAGAGTATCAAAGGAATGACCGTTCTCATCTTGAAGGGCCTCCATCTTATTCATCTGTCTTCGAGCACAAGCAGTCCGATGAAAGAATTTTGTATTTCGGTCCCCTTCCAATAACCAGGTGGTTCTTGCTCTCTGCCGCCAATAGGTCTCCTCCTGGTTGTCAATGTCCTCCATCGCTGTACGCAAGGCATCATCCTCAGCTTTGAGCTGGTCTGTAATTACTCCTTCTCTGAACTATTTTTGGACCT
This sequence comes from Wollemia nobilis, assembly GCA_028583015.1. NCBI lineage: Eukaryota > Viridiplantae > Streptophyta > Pinopsida > Araucariales > Araucariaceae > Wollemia > Wollemia nobilis. The sequence goes on from JAQPPZ010000367.1 coordinate 3,091,271, forward strand.
CATCCCATCGGGCCACCAACGGAGCTCTTTGGGCCTGGAAGTCAGATTTATTAGAACGCCTCCAATATTTCAACTGAGTTTTGACATATTGAAGTTGTTTGTGGATTCTGAACATTGCTCTCCCATAAGCTGGGCGGCCTTCTTCCCACCACTGTGGGATTTTCTCCCGAAGTTCTTCTTTCTGAAGCCAAAAATTCTCAAATCTGAAAGGTTTGTGATGGTGTCCCCTCCTAGTCCCACCTTCCAACAGAATAGGACAGTGATCAGAAACAGGGCCTGCTAAAATCTAAAAATTGATATTCCATTTTACAAACGTCTCCTCTGAAAGCAAAAAGCGGTCTAGCTTCACCTTCCTACTATGTGGCTCCCGCATTTTATTAGTCCAAGTGAAGTTATTGCCAGGACATTTGATGTCCACTAGGTGCAAAGCCTGGACTTGAGCAATCATGAAACGGTCCCCTGGATCCAAAAGAGGTGTTCCCCCTTCCTGGTCTCTAGAAGATAATTTAGCGTTAAAGTCCCCCGCTATAATCCAGTCTAGATCTTCCCTGGATGCTCGCATATCATGCACAACCTTCCACTGCCGCCTCTGACCCTCTAGGTTTTGAGATCCATAAAAGTTAGTGATTAGAACGACTTTCGTCGAGACATTATTCCTAAAAAGAGAAGTGAGAACACCCCTCCAGGCAAGGTGATCTATTGCAGACCATTCCGAGAGAGTTCCACAGAGTAACAATCCCCCTTGAGGCACCTTGGGCAGCCACATCCATGTGACCAGCACCCCTCCAAATTCTGTTGACTGTTTTAGACATAAGATCCAAAGACATCTTAGTCTCTTGTAAAAGCAAAAAATCAGTATTGCTATTCTCTAATAGCCTTTGAACAGCAGATTGATGGGTTCTATTGTTTAAACCCCTCACATTCCAAGATTGTATAATCATGGGTTACCATGGGAGCAATAAGATTCAATTGTCCTCATCGATCCTCCCATGATCAATTTGTCTCCTTGGGCTGCTAGCAGCTCCTTATTGGATCTTCTACCTGCTCCCTGAGAATTGCTATTTTTTGGTCTTTTTTCTACCTGGGTTATCCCCAAAGATGGCCTTTCCCTGTTCTTCTCTGCTATCCCCATGTGAACATCCTGAGATACTGTCTGCTCCTGGTTATGGACTACTAAGGCACCAGAACACACTGGCTGTGATACCTCACAGAGATCAACTACCTGCTGTATGACGGGAGAAGATGAGAGGGGGAGTTGCCCAGGAATATTAGAAGTTTCCTTGAAACCCTCCAAGCCCTCCATAGAGTGATCCTCTTCATCAACCAATGACTTAAAAATCTCATACCTATTGGCAGGCCTGAGATGAGATTGCTCCTTTCCCTCCTTTTTCTTTGTCCGTCTTTTTCTTCTGGGCTGTTCAAAACCCTCTCTCTGAGCTTCCTGGCCCTGACCGGTGCTATTAGGATCTTTATTAGGAGCAGCCTTATCCTCTTTAGGCAGGTTTGGCATTCCTGAAGGGGCCTCCATTTTGGCATTCATATTAATAGGACAGAAACGGGCTAGATGTCCATGCTTGTGGCAAACCCTACATCTGAAGGGTAGGGCCTCATAGTCCAACTGTTGAATCTAGGTGAGACCTGCTAGTTCAATATCCAACTCAGCCGACAAAGGCTGGCTGAGATCCATCTCCACACATATTCGAGCGTACACCGCCATGCTCCCTTCAATAGTGTCTCTGGCAACACCCAGATGTCTACCAATCGAGTTGCCAATCATTGCCAATACCTGCTCACCCCAGAATTCCATTGGAAGGGCATATAATCGAATCCATACTGGTACAGCAGTAGGTTCAACACGAGGATCGAAACCCACCCTCCATGGTTGAACAAATAGCCCTGTCGGGCCATGGTTTTTCTTCTTCGACTCGAAAGCCTTATTTCTATCGGCCAGAGCCGAGAAGCTGACAATAAAATAACCATTACTAATAAACCACAATGAGTACTCACCGTGGGGCTCCCAGTTTTGACGGATCCAAGAATGCAGAAAGTTCAGGGAAGGGCGAATACCCATGAACTTGCAGATTAAATCATGGTTAGCTCTGTAGAGGACTGATTCTTCAACCATGCTGGGCTCAATGACGATTTTTGGCCTGGATTCGGCCTGCGGCAAACAACCATTCACCCGATGTGCTGACGACCTATTCCCAGCAGTCGTGAAGAGCTTTTTATATGCCATATTTTGGGCTTCGACGGTCTTCGGAGAAGAATCTTCTTTAAACAGATCAGCGTAAGAGCTGGTGCTTCCTGGGAAAGGAGCCGGAGAAGTCCCCATTGGACCCTCCTGGGGCACCGATCTGACCTTCAGATCCACCGTACCCCAAAGGCACTTCAGCAAATCAGCAGAAGCCAGAGATTTTTCGAGGATGCAGAAACCCTAGTTTAGAGGAAAAAATCGTCGTCTAATCGTTTATTAGTAAATGTTATTTGATATATTATAAGCCTCAAATATTTTATTTTGTTGAAAAATAATTATTTAGCAATTTTTTTTCAACTTGTATGATCTCGAAGCAAGAGGGAAAGTTTTTGTAAAGCTCATCTAATCTTGATATTAATGATATCTTCTATAAGCATGCTACCAAATATCACTAGACATATATGCAAAACAAATGTTTTATGCATTCACGCTCCTTAAGGTGTCAATAATTTATATTTTTTCCTCATTACTTCCATCAAGTTGTTATTCGTCATTTTTTTTAAAGATGAATATAGAGCACAATCATTTTTTTGTTATAGAGTTTTGCAGTCCTTTTTTCGTAGTCCATATTCATGCTCTTTCCTCTCATATTTGCTTCCACGATTATTGATATGCATTGGATCTCCTATATGCTTTGAGTAACGTCCGATCTTTCTCTCTCGACAGTGCTCCTAATATTCTCAATGATAGTTAACTTCTTCTGCTAGGCAACATGTCGTATTTGATGTTGTACCTCAGAAACGAATGTTGGGATCATCTTTCCTTAGCTTGGCATCTATTCTTCTTGTCTAGATAGTGCTCCTGACGATCGTTTGGCTCCTCCTTAATGCTTGGTGATGTGTCATGTCTAAAAGTTGTGCCTCGCCCTCTCTCAGTGCTCCTCTCTTCTATTTTAGCTCGGTGCCCAACTACGTGTTCTTTGGATAACACATATAGAGATAAATGACCTCATTGGTATCAATTTCATCAACACCAATAGAGGAACTCCACACTAAAATCATTTTGGCATCCTCTTCTCTCCTACCGATGAAGTCTTATTTATCTCCTTCATCTTGCCTTCGAAACGTACCTGCTCTGATTCTTCAAATCGAAGCCATTCTGATCTAAGGTATAATTATATTTTTTTTCTAAAGTCTTTGTTTTTTAGAGAATCAAAATCTTGCACCCTTCATCTGGTGATATCTTATAACATTTCTAGATCAATCACAGTCGTTGATCTTCAAAAATATATTATTTTTTCAGGTATCACCTTGTCTTCATTGTGTCATAAGGAGACATGCTTGGCTTGTTTAACATTTCTATTTGTAGGGAGCCATCAAAGGGACATTTCAGATATCCTTGAAATATATTTTATGTTGTAGTTGTGTAGATTTTTGTATTTATTTTTTTGGCTTTATAACTATTGTCTGTGCAGGGAACGTTTCGTTTGGCAGAGAAGAGATACATCAGGTAGCACCTATTTGCCTTCTTTGCTTCAACAACAAATTTTTAGAATGGTTTGTTTTGTGTAATCTTATCTTTTACAAAGACCTTCCATTTTGTTTTGCAGAGAAAAGAACCAATCAAGGGTGAATTCATTTGGTTTCATGGTACAACTTTGATATTTCCCTTTGAAAGGAGGATCACATATCTCATTCGTTGGATAAGAGGCGTTAAATAAATGGGGAGCACTCAGGGAGTTATTTTTTTTTTGTTCAAAGAGAACAAGGAAAAAGCGCTCACCGTGCTATAATGAGATCCATCTATTATATCTCTTCAAAAAGTTGTAACCTTTAATATTCTCCTAAAATCTTGCATTTCACTTTAAATATTCTGACTCTTTTTCACTTTTTATGCCTTTTTTCAAAGGTTATCTTCAAAAAAGTGAAGGAGTCCATTGTAACCAAAGTAAATACAAAGGGTTTTTTTGGGGGGGGGGTTAATGGTGCTCATTATTGCACCTAGGGCTTTTTTTTTTTCTTGAGGGGGGGTTTACTTGTGTCAATATTCATTATCTTCTCAAGTAGCCTTCTATTTTTTAAAGTGGCAACTTATTCTTTTACCACTTATTGCTTGTTGTTCATTCTACTTCTTTCAACTTATTCTAATTTTTAAATATTTTCTAACAAAGTTTCTCTAGCTAAAAGCAAGCACACAAATCATTTTAAAATATAATTAAATATTGATATTTATATTTTGCCTATGTTCCAAGTACCATTATCCTCATAAAAACTTATAGTTTCCCTCATGTAAGGGCAGGTTCTTATTGAGATATTTGGTGTAACGGCCTGGAAAATTATTACTTCTAATCTAAAGCCTATGTTCCATGTATTAGACTTCTCATTGACTTATGGTTTCCCTCACGTAAGGGTAGGTTATTAAGAAATACAATAAATCAATCTGGCTAATTATCCTTACATCAAAAGCCTATGTTCCAAGTATCAATTCTACTCATTACTTATAGTTTCCCTCATGTAAGGGTGGGTAATTGAGAAGAATAGGTATAAAGGCCTGGCCAATATTTCTTTCTTTATAATCCTAATTCATTATATCAAATATCCTCATTTACTTATAGTTTCCCTCACGTTAGGGCACGTAATTTGAGGAGATTGGTATTATTATCAGGATTTTGTTTCCTTCTTTAAAGCTCCTTGTGTTCTCTTAAATTAAAAAAACTTGAAGTTAAAGGGGAGAATTATTGGTTCACTTCAATTTTCTTTGGAATGATAAGTACAATTGATCCACTCACCCCTCATAACTATCACACATGGAAACCTAAAATATTAAATCTCATTTCTCAAAAAGGGCTCACACACTTGCTAGAAGAGAGGTAATCGTAATTTGAAAAGGCATATGAAATATTTTTTCATAAAGGAAATATGTATGAAACAATGGGTATTATAAGCACTAATGTAAATGAAAGCTTATGGCTTCACATTTCTAAATGTAAATCCCCATTTTAATTTTGGGAAAATCTAAATAACTTATTTGGTAAAGTGGATAAAATAAGGTCAATGCATCTAAAGGTAGAATTGACAACATTATCTCCTGAAGACTTCATCAATATTGTTGAATTTATCACCAAATTTAAAGAAGTCTTCACTTAACTAAAAGGTAGTGGCAAGGATAAAATAGGAGAATAATGCATCTATCTTATACTTTCTAAGTTAAATGGAGTGTTTCAATTTTTTTTCTACCACCTTTTTGTCTACAAACGATGCTCTTGGTGCAAGTTTTAAAATGCCCTCCTTAGAGGAGTTTTGTGATAGGCTAACTAGATAAGAAACAAAACTTGATAAGTATGAGACATATTTCTCAAAAGCCTTAGTAGCATCCACCTCTACTAAAAAAATTCAAGAAGAAAGAAAGGAGTCCCATAACTTGTACTCACTGCAAAAAGAATGGTCATTTTGTGAATAAATGTTGGAAAAGACTACAACAACTAGATGCAAAAATAAAGGATCAAAAGAGAGACACTAATAATAAAATAGGAAAATCCTTAAATGTTTAAGGTAAGGCTATAAACCATTCATCAAAATACTGGGTTCTAGATTCAGGAGCAACTCATCACATGACCTCCTCAAATGAGTCATTCACTTCAATCTCTTCAAGTTCAACATGTAGCATAAAAGTTGGTGACTCATACTTTATCCCAGTCAAAGTAAACGGTGACATATCCATTGATGGTGGTTATATCAATAATGTTCCCTATTTCCCAAACATAGCAACAAATCTCATCTTCGTCTATCAGATTTATACTTCTGGAAAGGACAAAATAGTTCTCTTCTCCCAATAGGAGTTGAGATAAGAGACTTTCAAGACCCTCACTCTCTCATAGCAAAAGGAGATATTGATTAAAATACTTACCTATTTCACTTCAAAGAATTCAAAAATTTAGAAGGGGCCTCCTGTTTTGTTGCTCATGGAGATTTTGAAAGTAAAATTTGCCATGGTAGGTTTAGACATCTCAGTTATAACTACCTAAAGGAATTGAACACCCATGAAATGGTAACAGGATTATCACAAATCTCTTCTATTGATGGAGTATGTCCTGGTTGTGCTCTTGGAAAGCAACATCAAGATCCTTTCCACCCAAGTAGTTATCTAAAGGCCTTATCCCCTCTAGAGTTAATCCATAGTGACTTGATGGTCTTACCAGAACCTTCTTTCAAAGGAGCAAAATATGATTTAACCTTAGTTGAGTCAAGAGGAATAGCAGCAAAAATATTGGAAAAGTAATCAACACCAATAGATTTCATGCCATCCCAAGTATAAACAACATCTCGAGAATCTAATTTTAAGGAAGAAATAAATTTGTGAGATCTTCAAGATAGAAGAGATTTTTGGAAGAAATTTGTGTTTTGATCTCCTTCTTTGAGCCATTGAATTCTAGTTTTTTGCTTCCATAAGATTTCTTCTCTTTTTTCCCATTTTTCTAACTAAGTTGTGAGTTTAATTTCATCTGTACTTCTCTTCGCTGTGAGGCCATCTAAATGAATTTTATTATTCAAATTTTCAATATGAGTAATAACTTCATGTTTTTTTATGAACATCCCCAAACTCTTTCTACTTCCAAGTCTTGATTTTGGATTTAATGTATTGCAGTATTTTGGCAAAATGGAACATCTTAGTCCCATGCCTAGGTTTACCTTCATTCCACCATTGTTGCACACGAGGTATGAAGGAAATGTCTCTAACCCACATTAATTGAAAACGAAAAAGAGAGAAACTCACATTGGTTTTCCACATTTCCACCATGACTGGCCAATGATCCGAACTAGCATTATTAAGAGTCTTCACTTTAGGAATGTGACCATGGATTAAGAAATTTTTAGAGAGAAAAAACCTATCCAATCTCTCCATTATACAAGCTAAGCCTTACCTTCTGTTAGACCAAGTCATAAGGCCATTATCTGGTTGGATATCCACAAGATGGAGTTTTGCAATATATTTGCTCATGAGGTCAGTGCTTTTGTCCAAATTTCTATTTCCCCCCTTTTCTCATCGAGAGAGAGTATGGTATTGAAATCTCCTCCAATCAAGATCCAAGATTTAGGAAAATGAGAGATAATATGAGTAATATCCTTCCACTGTCTTCTTTTTTCCTCCAAAGAAGTCGAAGCATAAACAGTAATGCAAAGCATAATCTGGTTGGAATGTCTACTTTGAATAGCTATAGCCAATAGATCCCAACTACCAACCATATGGTGAATAACTACCTATTTTGGGTCTCAAATACAAGCACTGACCCCCGAAGTCCCTTGGGAACTGAGGGAAACCACTTTTCTAGCTGGCCAAATTTTACTGGCAATTGAGTCTATATCCTCCATTGACATCTTTTTTTCTTGAAGGAAAACAAGATGTAGATGATTTATTTGAATCATTCTTCTAATTTCATTTTGTTTTGAAAGACTCCCTTTGAGTCCTCTAATATTCCAAGTGATGATCTTCATTAATACCAGGGCTAAAAAAGTTGGGAAGGGCATTAATCTTACCTTCCTCTACAAGCTTTTCACCTTCTTTTACCATATGATATTGATTGGTCTTGCGACTTGCTTTTTATTAGAATCCGTCTTCAATTTTTTCTTCCCTATTTCTTGACTTATTCCAATTGAATCTAAGATGGCTTCTAACCTTGAAGAATGCTCGTACACAACCTGACTTTACTAGATGGTTCAACGGAGTCTATATTGGGACCTACATTATTTGATGTGTTGACATTTGAAAGATTGTTTTTCTTATGTAAATTCTCTTTTTTTTTTTTTCTGTTGAAAACCTTTGATTTGTTGGTTTGTCTCCAAGTTCTTCCCTTCATATTTAAATTGTGTTTCTAAGATTTCAGTTTCCATTATTTTTTCTTCCTCACTTGGGACATCATTTGTGGAAAGGATTTCAAACATATTAGTAGATGATTTTGATTGATCCTTCATAACTGGTTTTTTCTGAATGTTCTTCTTCTTAGGTATTTGGAAACCTACTGAGTTTATATCTTCTTTCTTTTGATCAAGAATTTTATTTTGGCAAGCACTAGCCAAATGACCATATTCATGACAAATTCTACAACAAAAAGGAATGTTCTCATAGTCCACTACTTGATCCCAAGTGTCTTCCCCAAATTGTAATGTGGTCTTTTTAGGTAGGTGTTTGTCAAAATCCATTAAAACACAAATCCGAGCATAAATAATATGTTCAAAATTTTGAGTACAATCGACAGTCATCATAAAAGTTCCTAAAGAGTTTCCAATTGAAGAAAAAATAGTAGGATTCCAAAATTCAATAGGGAGGCCAAAGAGTCTAACCCACAAGGGAGCTATAGAAGGCATCTCTTCTTCAGCTTTAAATTTAATATGCCAAGGCTTCATGAAAAGCCTTGTCCTTCTAAAAAACCAAGGACCCCCTTGAAACGTTTTCTCTCTATATTCATTATTAGCAAATAAAACAAGAAAATAACAATTTGGATAAATAGAGATTTGTAACTCACCTTTAGCTTTCTAGATTTTTGCAGCCTAGGCTTTGAAAGCAGATAGACTCGGACGAAAACCCATGAACCAACAAATTAGTCCTCTTTTTTCCAAATCTTCAATGCCAGTCTGAATGTTACCCATATCAAGATTAACAATAGGAGTTCCATCAACTGCTTTAAGACATCTTGACTCTATTTTCTTGGGATCAATCTTAGGCATTCTTAGAGGTTTATGGGAAGCCCTAAGATTGATATTAGCATTGGTCTGAGGTTGTCCACCATGAAGGGCATCCCTAAATTTATTTTCGGGATAGAGTCTTTGAAATTCTTACCCTTGACAAGGGTTTTCACAGTAGAATTATTTTGTGGGTGCACCTTAGCACCAGATTCATTGAGATATGAGACATTTTTTGATCAACTTCTTGAAACTTGTTTCATGATCTCTTTAATCCTTGCCCTAGACGTCGTGGAAATGTATGGTTTTCACTTTCTTTTGTGCAGCAAATTGGAAGTCGTTGTCACTCAAGTTCACAGTATGATCTATTGAAAGACAAATTTCTAACCCATCTTGGATCCCCTAGAACATTTTTTGCTAAAATATTGAGCATAAACAACAAAAATATTGGTCGCTAGGGCCCAAAGGCCCTAAAAACCAACCTCTGGAGCTGCTTGCACTCAACCCAGATGAAACCCTCGCATAGTCGCTTGCCAAATATCTCGTTCACACATAGGGATGCGTTAGGATTTGTGTTGCTCCAAATGATATGAAAATTTGTGGAGACGTTCTAGGATTTTTAAGGCATCTACCCTCACAATTTCAGCTCAATCCAAGTCCAGATGAGTGAGATATATCCGAAACAAGTTTGACAGTTTGGATAGTCTTGCAAAAAACGTCTCGATTCATTGAACATAACTTGCAGCTACTATGAAAGTGTCCAATTTCCTTCCTTGGAGACAACTAATTACCAATTCAAATACTAAATTATTTGGACTTACAATTTGCAAACCCATTATACTCGTCATTATACTCGTCGTTGTAATACTAAATTTTAGTAAACTCCTTTCAAGGCACCAATAAAGTAAAAATGGTGAGATTGTAGATGTTGAGAAAAGAATTTGAAAACATGTAGATGCATGAATCTGAGTCCATGAGAGACATATTTATTTGCGTTATGGGTATTATCAATCAGACGGGAATGAATGAAAAAAATATCGGAAACCAAAGAATTATGAAAAAGGTACTAAGAAGCCTACTAACAAGGTTTGAATCGGTTGTCATTGCTATTACATAATCAAAGGATTCTATCAATGGATGAGTTAATGGGATTTATATAAACACATGAAAAATAACTGAACTGGATATCTCAATCCTTTTTAAAGCATGCATTCAAAACATAAGTTTCTTTCAATAAAAAAAAATAAAAAGGATAATACCAATAGGTAACCTCATGTTCTCAAAGAGGAACATGACATGACAATAGAGGTAGAGGTGGTAAAGTCTCTGAAAGAGAAGGAAGAATAAACTAATCAAACAAAGGAGAAACCAAATACAATTTCCATGAAGCAAAAGGTAAATGAAACAATAGAAATCAACATGGAGGCTCATATAAAAGGTATGATGAATAAAAAATCCAATGTTATTATTACAAGAAATCAGGTCATTGCAGTTATGAATGTAGAAATGAAATGATTAATGAAAACAAGCAAGAAATAAAATATACAAATGATAATGATGAAACCAAATATGAATGTAGTCATTTGTTACTAACCTACAATGTTGATGAAGAGATTCAAAATAATAAATGGTATCTAGATAGTGGTTGCAATAACCACATGTCTTGAAATAGATAAATATTATCAAAACTAGATAAAACCATCAAAACTAAGGCAAATATGGGAAATAATAGTAAAGTACCTATTATTAGAAATAGAACATTCTAATTTGTATAAAAAAAGGGAAAATAAAACACATCTCTAATTTTTATTATGTGCCTGAGTTGAAAAATAATTTATGAGGCATTGGGTAAATTGTGCAAAAGGGGCACAAAGTGTATTTTGAAATGGAGCTTGCATCATTAGAGATAGTGCAAATAGACTTATAGAAAATGTGACCATCACAAAGAATAAAATGTTCCATATAAAGTTTTTGAGCGAAACATTGCTTTCATTCATTGTTGTTGTAAAAAATGCTACACACTTATGGCATCTCATATTTGGTCATTTGTGTCTTAGTGGGCTAAATTTGTTGCGCAAAATAAAAATGGTAAAAGGATTACCACTAATATAGAAACCTAATCAAGCATGTGAAGGTTGTACTATAGGTAAGCAACATAAAGATGCATTCCATATAGGAAAATCATGGAGAGCTTCACAACATTCAAAGCTAGTACATTTAGATATTTGTGGGCCTATGCAAACTACCTCATTAGGGAACACCAAATATTTTTTCACTTTTATAAATTGTTTTAGTCAAATAACATGGGCATTCTTTCAAAAAAAAACAAAAAAGAAGAATTTGGTATATTTCAACCATTCAAGGCATGAGTTGAGAAGCAAAATGGATACTATGTAAAAATATTAAGAACAAATGAAGGAGGTTAGTACCTCTCAAATGAATTTCATAAGTTTTTGAATGATATTAAAATATAATTCATATATAGATATACACCACAAAAAAATGGTGTTGTAGAAAGGAATAATATGACCATAATGGAGATAGTAACGATTATGTTGAAGATAAAAATATTATCCAATGTATTTTGGGAAGAAGTAGCATGTATAGTTTACTTGATAAATAGGTATCCCACAAAGAGTGTCAAAATTTTTATTCCCAAGAAGTATGGATCAACAAAAAAACCAAGTGTTTCTCAATCATCAATGATCAACTTTGCTATTTATACAAAGTTGATCCATGGAATAAATCAATCAGTCTATTGAGCTTCTCTACAGTCTTGTGATGTATTGTAGAACTATTTCTTTCTTTTAATAGAATATTGTTTTCTAACATGGTACCAGAGCTAGGATAGTTCTTTGCAAGCATTCAAGTTTTCGAAGCTCTCCTTTTTTTTAGGATCTGGTTCATTTGTTTTTGGATATTCTTTTTGTGACTTTGCTCATCTTGCTTGGAAGCTTTGAAAAAGTCCATTTTATCCATTAACATTTTTTCAACAAACATTTTATTTTGTTGAAAAATAATTATTTAGCAATTTTTTTTTCAACTTGTATGATCTCGAAGCAAGAGGGAAATTTTTTGTAAAGCTCATCTAATATTGAGCTTAAGGATATCTTCTATAAGCGTGCTGCCAAATATCACTTGGCATATATGCAAAACAAATTTTTGAAGCATTCACGCTCCTTAAGGTGTCAATAATTTATATTTTTTCCTCATTGCTTCCATCAAGTTGTTATTCATCATTTTTTTAAAGACGAATATAGAGCGCAACCATTTTGCTATTATAGGGCTTCGTAGTCCTTTTTTCATAGTCCATATTTGTGCTCTCACCTCTCATATTTGCTCGCATGATTATTGATATGCGTTGGAGCTCCTCTATGCTTTGAGTGACGTCCGATCTTCCTCTCTCGACAACGCTCCTGACGTTCTCAATGATAGTTAACTCCTTCTGCTAGGTGACGTGTCATATTTGATGTTGTGCCTCGGAAACGAACGTTGGGATCCTCTTTCCTTAGCTTGGCATCCGTTCTTCCTATCTAGATAGCGCTCCTGACGACCGTTGGGCTCCTCCTTAATGCTTGGTGATGTGTCATCTTTAAAAGTTGTGCCTCACCCTCTCTCAGTGCTCCTCTCTTCTATTTTAGCTCGGTGCCCAACTACGTGTTCTTTGGAGAACGCATCTAGAGAGCGCTGACCTCATTGGCATCAATTTCATCAATACCAATAGAAGAACTCTACACTAAAATCATTTTGGCATCCTCCTCTCTCCTATCGGTGAAGTCTTATTTATCTCCTTCGTCCTGCCTTTGAAACGCACCTGCTCTGCTTCCTCAAATCGAAGCCATTCTGATCTGAGGTATAATTATATATTTTTTCTAAAGTCTTTGTTTTGTAGAGAATCAAAAGCTCGCGCCCTTCATCTGGTGATATCTTATAACATTTCCAGATCAATCGTAGTCATTGGTCTTCAAAAATATATTGTTTTTTAGGTATCACCTTGTCTTCATTGCATCAGAAGGAGACACGTTTGGCTTGTTTAACATTTCTATTTGTAGGGAGCCAATGAAGGGACCTTTCAGAAGTCCTTGAAATCTATTTCGTGGTGCAGCTCTATAGATTTTTGCATTTCATTTTTTGGCTTGATAACTATTGTCTGTGTAGGGAACGTTTCATTTGGTAGAGAAGAGATACATCAGGCAACACCCATTTGCCTTCTTTGCTTCAACAACAATTTTTTTAGAATGGTTTGTTTTGTGTAATATTGTCTTTTGTAGAGACCATCCATTTCATTTGGCAGAGAGAAGAACCAATCAAGGGTGACTTCATTTGGTTTTGTGGTACAACTCCGATCTTGCCCTTTGAAAGGATGATCCCATCTCTCGTTCATTGGATAAGAGGTGCTAAATAAATGGGGAGCACTCAGGGAGTTAAATTATTTTTGGTTGTTCAAAGAGAACAAGGAAAAAGTGCTCACCATGCTATAGTGAGAGCCATATTATTATATCTCTTCAAAAAGTTGTAACCTTTAATATTCTCCTAAAATCTTGTATTTCACTTTAAATATTCTGACTCTTTTTTCACTTTTTTATGCCTTTTTTCAAAGGCTATCTTCAAAAAAAGTGAAGGAGTCCATTGTAACCAAAGTAAATACAAAGGTTTTTTTTGGAGGGGGGTTAATGGTGCTCATTCTTGCACCTAGGGCTCTGTTGTTTTCTTGAGGGGGGGTTTACTTGTGTCAATCTTCATTATCTTCTCAAGTAGCCTTCTATTTTTTAAAGTGGCAACTTATTCTTTTGCCACTTCTTGCTTGTTGTTCATTCTACTTCTTTCAGCTTATTCTACTTTTTAAATATTTGCTAACGAAGTTTCTCTAACTAAAAGCAAGCACACAAATATTTTTAAAATCTAATTAAATATTGATCTTTATATTTTTCCTATGTTCCAAGTACCATTATCCTCATAAAAACTTATAGTTTCCCTCACGTAAGGGTGGGTTTTTATTGAGCTATTTGGTATAACGACCTGGAAAATTATTCCTTTTAATCTAAAGCCTATGTTCCACGTATTGGACTTCTCATTGACTTATAGTTTCCCTCACGTAAGGGTGGGTTATTGAGAAATACAATAAATCAATCTAGTTGATTATCCTTAAATCAAAAGCCTATGTTCCAAGTATCAATTCTACTCATTACTTATAGTTTCCCTCACGTAAGGGCGGGTAATTGAGAAGAATAAGTATAAAGGCCTGGCCAATATTTCTTGCTTTATAAGCCTAATTCATTATATCAAATCTCCTCATTTACTTATAGTTTCCCTCATGTTAGGGTGGGTAATTTGAGGAGATTGGTATTACTATCAGGATTTTGTTTCCTTCTTTAAAGCTCCTTGTATTCTCTTAAAATAAAAAAAACTTGAAGTTAAAGGGGGAATTATTGGTTCACTTCAATTTTCTTTGGAAAAATGAATACAATTGATCCACTCACCCCTCATAACTATCATACATGGAAACCTAAAATATTAAATCTCATTTCTCAAAAAGGGCTCACTCACTTGCTAGAAGAGAAGCAACCTGAATTTGAAAAAGAATATGAAATATTTGTTCATAAAGGGAAGATGTATGAAACAATGGGTATTATAAGCACTAATGTAAATGAAAGCTTATGGTTTCACATTACAAATTGTAAAACTCCATATGAAAGTTGGGAAAAACTAAAGAACTTGTTTGGTAAAGTAGATCAAATAAGGTCAATGCAGCTAGAGGTAGAATTAACAACATTATCTCCTGAAGACTTCAACAATATTGTTGACTTTCTCACCAAATTTAAAGAAGTCCTCACTCAATACAAAGGTAGTGGGAAGAATAAAATAGAAGAAGAATGCATATATCTAATTCTTTCTAAATTAAATGGTGTATTTCAAATTTTTTCAACCACCTTTCTATCTACAAAAGATGCTCTTGGTGCAAGTTTTAAAATGCCCTCCTTAGAGGAATTTTGTGATAGGCTAACTAGAGAAGAAACAAAACTTGCAAAGTATGAGATCTCTTCCTCTTCCTCAAAATCCTTAGTAGCATCCACCTCTACTAAAGAAAAATTCAAAAAGAAATAAAGGAGTCCCATAACTTGTACTCACTACAAAAAGAATGGTCATTCTATGAACAAATGTTGGAAAAGACTTCAACAACTAGAGGCAGAAATGAAGGATCAAAAGGTAGACACTAATAAGCAAATAGGAAAAGCCTTAAATTTTCAAGGCAAGACTATAAAAACTTCATCAAAATATTGGGTTCTAGATTCAGGAGCAACTCATCACATGACTTCCTCAGATGAGTCATTCACTTCAATCTCCTCAAGTTCAACATGTAGCATAGAAGTTGGTGACTCATCCTTTATCCCAATCAAAGGAAAAGGTGACATATCCATTGATGGTGGTTATATCAATAATGTTCTCTATGTCCCAAACATTGCAACAAATATCCTCTCTGTCTATCAGATTTGTACTTCTGGAAAGGGCAAAATAATTCTCTTCTCCCCAACAGGAGTTGAGATAAGAGACTTTCAAGACCCTCACTCTCTCATAGAAAAAGGAGATATTGATCACAATACTCACCTATTTCACTTCAAAGGATTCAAAAATTTAGAAGGGGCCTCCTATTTTGTTGCTCATGGAGATTTTGAAAGCAAAATTTGGCATGAAAGGTTTGGACATCTCAGTTATAACTACCTAAAGGAATTGAACACCCATGAAATGGTAACAGGATTACCACAAATCTCTTCTATTGATGGAGTATGTCCTGGTTGTGCTCTTGGAAAGCAACATCAAGATCCTTTCCACCCAAGTAGTTCTCTAAAGGCCTCATCCCCTCTAGAGTTAATCCATAGTGACTTGATGGTCTTCCCAGAACCTTCTTTCAAAGGAGAAAAATATGCTTTAACCTTCATTGATGATTTTTCCAGAAGAACTTGGGTCTACTTCCTAAAATACAAAAGTGATGTTCTATCCCACTTCAAAATCTTCAAAGCCTTAGTTGAAAATTAGGCCTCTTGCAAAATCAAGCAAATTCGTACAGATAATGGGGGGAATACTTCAGTAATGAGTTCTCCAATTTTCTATCAAGTCATGGCATAATTCATCAACATTCTATCTCCCATAATCCATAGCAAAATGGTATTGCAGAGAGGAAAAACTGAACTTTAAAGGAAATGGCAAACTGTATGCTCCACTCAAGAGATCTTCCAAAAGTATTTTGGGCAGAAGCAATTAACTGTGCCAACTATATTCAAAACCGCACACCTCATAAAGCTCTTGGCCATTTGACTCCCGAGGAAGCATGGACTGGCTCAAAACCTGATGTCTCTTTCTTCAAGATTTTTGGGTGTACTACTTGGGCGCATATCCCAAAGAAGAAAAGGAAGGCTCTAGATAAGAAAAGCAAAAAGCTCATCTTTGTTGGTTATTGTGAGGAAATGAAAGCATACAGGCTCCTTGATCCCACAACTCATGAGGTATTTTTTCATAGGAATGTCCAATTTGATGAAACATTCCCTCATAAATATCCTCAACCATCCTCTTCCACCATTGATTCTCTTGAGCCTTCTCCAATGTTAGAGCCTCAATATAATGAAGAACCAACTTTAGAGATTAATTTAGAGATTAATGATCAAGATGAGGAACCTATAACTCCAACTCAAAGTCCTGCCACTCCTACTACTCCTTCCACTATGCCAAAATGGGCCCGCACCATTGTTAAAGAAGCTACTCCATACATCCAAAATCTTCCATCATCCAGATTAGGCAACTCCGTAGGCTCTGGTCTTGTCTGTCAATCCATTTCCATAGATCCTCAATCCTTCAAAGAAGCAACTGGTATTAAAGAATGGGATGATGCCATGGAGAATGAATTCTCTTCCTTAATAAAAAACAAAACTTGGGATTTAGTTCCCCTACCTAAAGGAAGGAAATTAGTTCACTGTAAATGGATTTACAGAATGAAATATGGACCTAATGGAGAAATTGACAAACACAAAGCTCACCTGGTAGCCAAAGGTTTCTCTCAAATTGAAGGGATTGATTATTCTGAAACTTTTGCACCAGTTGCCAAAATGGATTCTGTTAGACTGGTTCTTGCTCTAGCTGCTTCCCAAAAGTGGCATGTCTTTCAAATGGATGTAAAAAGTGCTTTCTTACATGGGGACTTAAAGGAAGAGATATTCATGGAACAACCTGCTGGTTTCACTCAAGACTCCTCCCTTGTTTGTAGGCTAAGGAAGTCTCTCTATGGCCTCAAACAAGCTCCTAGAGCTTGGTATGAAAAAATGGACTCCTTCCTTCTTTCCTCAGGTTTTTCTCATTGTGAGTCTGATGCCACAGTCTACATTTGGAGAGATGAAGAAAAAATCACCATACTTGTTCTCTATGTTGATGATCTACTACTCACTGGTAGTGACATCACTCACATTCAGACTATCAAGGACTCCCTTTCTAAAAATTTTGAAATGGTTGATCTGGGTTTAGCTCATTACTTCCTTGGGATTCAAATAAATCAAACAGATGCAGGAATTTCATTGTGTCAACAAAAATACACTCTAGACCTTCTTCAAAGGTTTAAGATGATAGATTGCAAACCTTCTCCTACACCTTTTTAGTCTGGAGTCACTCTAAGTACTTCCTGCACATCCCCTCTATGTGATGCAACTCTATACCATCAGCTTGTAGGGAGTCTGTTATACCTTACTCATACTCACCCAGATATCTCATATGTTGTTGGCTTGATATCCAGATTCTCACATCAACCTCATTTCAGTCATTGGCAAGCAACAAAAAGAATCCTCCACTACTTGCAAGGAACTCCTCACTTTGGGCTCTTATATGAGGGAAAATCCATGGATATCATTGGTTACATGGATTCTGATTGGGCAGGTTTAGTAGAAGATAGATGTTCAACTTTTGGCTATGTCTTTTGTCTTGGTTCTTCACCAATTGCTTGGTTATGCAAAAAACAACAAGCAATGGCCTTATCATCTACAGAGGCAGAATACAGGGCAGCAATTTTGGCAAGTCAGGAAGCTCTTTGGCTTCATCAGATACTAAGAGAATTTGGTTTTTCCCATGACAAACCTATTACTCTTTGGTGTGACAATTAGAGCACAATTCATATTGCATGCAATCCAGTTGAGCATCAGCGCACCAAGCACATTGAGATTCACATGCACTTCATTCGATAGCATATTCAGAGAGGGGAAATATACTTGGACTATATTCCCACTAAAAATCAAATTGCAGACATCTTCACCAAGTCATTTCCTTCTCCGCATTACATTCAGTTGCGAGAGAAACTTGGGGTAAAGCAGTTGCATTAAAACAATAGAGGTCTTTCACCTCTCCTTTCTTCTTATTGTTGTATTCTTTGGAGGATGGTTTTTTCCCATGTGGTTTTTTTATCATCTCTCCTAAAGTATAAATTGTACATGAGTACCTCATCAGGCCAAGTTGTCGGGACTCATTATTTTTTCATGAGGACAATCTTCGCCATCCGAAGACATGCCTCTATCTTTATTTTTCTGATAGATGGTTTTTCCCAAGAGGTTTTTTCACCATCTATATATTGTAAATGAGTACCTCATCAGGCCCTGTTGCCGGGACTCATCCTTTTTTTTGTCAATGAGGACAATCTTCGCAAACCGAAGACATGCCTCTTCTTTTTTCCTTTTTTGATAGATGGTTTTTTCCCATGTGGTTTTTACCATCTCATCAAATAAGATCATTGTACATGAGTACCTCATCAGGCCCTATTTTTAGGACTCATTTGTATCATACACCCCTAGTATCACTTAAGGGGGGTGTTAGAATAAGTAATTATTCTCTTAAGTTCTACTAGGATAGACATACTTGAGTTTCCACTCCTCCATGAGTCAGGTGAACTCTCAGTATAGTCTAGATCATATTTGATGAGTTGTTGTAATCCAACGACTCTCAATGATCAACTTTGCTATTTATACAAAGTTGATCCATGGAATAAATCAATCAGTTCTATTGAGCTTCTCTACAAGTCTTGTGATGTATTGCAGAACTATTTCTTTCTTTTAATAGAATATTGTTTTCTAACATAATGTACCATCTTGGGTACATCTTTAGATTAAGAGTGTGTCTTATATTAGAGTATGAGTATTTATTTTATGAAATATAATGAATACACAAGTATTATTAGAGTGCGTAAAGTATTCAATAATGTAAATATGCATAATAGTCCACATGCACATGAGTCTATAGAATAGGAAAGTGAAGAGTCCCATGAAGAGTGAAGTCCAAGAGTTCTCCATATGAAGAGTTACATTCTATTATACATATGTGTCTATGAGTGAGAGTAAGACAACAATGTAAAGTGACACAAGTCACAATGTAGATTAAAAGTGTATGAAGTATGTAGTATTTGAGATCTCCATTCTATATCAAATACTATTTTTGTAAGATTTTGTTAATGGAAGTTTTATGAGTAGTTTCTGAAGTTATTCATGAGTTTTACATGTTTATAATATTACCCTTATTTCATATTTGATATAGCACTCTTGTTTTAGATCTTGTATTTATTTTTCATTAAGTATTTAGCATCAAAAGCTAAAATTATATCCATGGATGAATAAATCAAAGCCATAGAGAAAAATTAGACATGGGAGCTAGTGGATCTTCTAGTAGGAAAGAAACACATAGGAGTGAAATGGGTACATAAAACAAATTTTACGCCAAGTGTGATGTTAAAAGACATAAATCAAGACCAACTTCAAAATGGTATTCATAAAAATCAAGAATTGATTATCATGAAGTCTATGCACATGTAGCAAAGCTTGGCACAATTAAAATGATTCTAGCATTGGAACCTAAAAAAGAATGAAAAGTATACAAATGGATGTCAAGTATACCTTTCTAAATGAGGTGTTGAAATAAGAGGTCTACATAGAGTAGCCACTAGGCTATGAGTCAAAATAATAAGGGAAGGTGTAAAAATTGATAATAGCCTTCGATAGTGTTGAGTGATAATTTTATCCAATAATAAAACCAACATCACAGTCAGGGTATTGTTAGAAAATCCTCTCTTGCAAAGAAATTCAGAATTTATCCAATGTTCTGATACGCCTAATGTGTGCTTGAATGTTTGTGAAAATATGTAAAATATGTTGAAATACCTTAGAGGTGCAAGTACTGTTAACAAGGATCCTGTGGTTTGGTATTACTTTGATTTTATATGCTCTTTATTGTTCATGAAATTTGAAAGAAAAGAAAATATAATGTTATTGGTCCTCTATGACCATCTTGGAATGGTGATTTAATTCATTTTATCTCAAAGTGTTTTAAGTAGATTTTATCTTCTTTTGTTAAGCAGGTTTTTAACAAATTTTATCTTCCTTTGTTAAGTTTTGCTTTGAGCATAAAATAAAATACTAAAATCTAACTTTGAAATGTGAATCTAGAATGGTGATTTAATTCATTTTATCTTGCTTTGTGAATGGATTTTATCTTGCTTTGTTAACAAATTTTTATCTTCCTTTTGTTAATATTTGTTTCAGCATGAAATAAAATGACTAAATATAATTTTTGAAATGTTAGTCCTATAATGGTGGTTTAATTCATTTTATCTTTCTTTGTGAAACATATTTTATCTTGCTTTGTGAAACATATTTTATCTTTCTTTGTTAACAAATTTTTATCTTGATTTGCTAAATAAATTTTAAAATTATAAAACCTATGGAGTGCAAGAATTTTTTTTGGAACATTAAGAAATGTCTTAATTTAATGTGTCCAAATAATTTAACAAGTTAGCCTTAATAAGAAAAATTATTTGGATGCTCTAATTACTTCAAAACCCCCATTATTGATTTTGTGCAAAATGATATAACCTTTTAGGGATTTGAGTGCTTGATGGAACTTAAATAAAATAAAATGAAAAATAAATAAAGACAAAATCTAGGGTTAGAGAAAAAAAATGAAAATAATTTGAAATAATATGAAACAAAGTGCAAAAAAGTGATCAAAGAGAGCTACTATAAATTAATTTCTCCTATTTTGTAGAAATGGAAGATTATGAATATTAAAACAAAACCAGGTTAAACGTTCATACACACAATCTAAATATGGTTAAGTGCAAGATTCTAAGGAATAAAGGCATGCATTAAAAACATTAAATGATGCTACCATATCCATGTATAAAACATCATAAAATGAACTCAATACATGTATGAGAAAGATGTGCAATTAAAATTGTATTCAAAACCTTCTTTGGCTGCATACAAGGTGGAAAAATTAGTGTTTGCAACAACTAGAAGACCTTCAATCCTCTCCAGGCTCCCCTGTTCCAAAAAATTCCAACCCTTGTTCATAAATTTCCATGAGTTTTTAAAATTTTTTGAAGGACTCTTAATTTACTTTTCCCTCTTCGTTTCATTTCCAAGCGCCTTCTTTTTGTCTTCCTTTTCCTTCCTTTGAATTTATAACAACATTTTCCAATGATTTGTTTATAACGCTCACACTTTCATTTCATTATTTTTTCTTCACCTTAGCTTGTTATAGCCTTCGATATAATGACAAAATTTATCAATTTGTAAATGTTGGTCTCATTTCATTTGGTAACATTGCACTTATTTATCTTTCTAGATAGGATATGGTATAGTGCCAATTGGCACATTGATTTTGGTCATAATTTACATGAGAACTTCTATGAAGGTGGAAATTTATCCCATGTACCATTATGGCTTTTTGCATGCCCGAGGATAAATATTTTAACTGATGAAATCCAACCTAGGTAGTTGAAAACATCGAAAGATATCTACATCAACTTTTAAGCTTGTTGTGATGGCCTCTAGAACTGCCATGGAGAGAATGAAGTATAGTTTCCCTATTTATCATTCCTCATTAGCATAGAACACACTGACACGATGTCTGATGTGTAAGGTACTTGCATGGTACATGAAGTGTTGTGGGTTCCCCAACATGAGCTCCACCTACTATGAAAATAATGTTCTGTCACCATAATTATTGTTCGGACGTCGATCCAGTCCATGGCTTCTTATCAAACAAAAATATTATTTTCCTTGAAAACATAGTGTGATGTGAGTAATCAATGGATTGAAAATTATGCGCTGTGTAACTATCATTTATATTTATATTCATTTTAAAAAATACTTGGGTTAAAGCCAATGAATCTGTAGTAGGAAATCTTACACATTTTATGTAGCCACAAATCTTGTGTGTGTGTGTATCTAACAACCCTTATCCCATAATGTCATGGTGGTAATGATGATAACATTCGAGATAATGAACCTAATTTCCATCATTTTTTACACTCTTGTTGCAATTTCATAAGCATCATTTCTCTAGCACCTAGTTTTGGGGAGAAGGATTAAAAAAATCACTACCATAGTAAGAGATACCAAGTAGCACCCCTATCTTTCAACCTGTTATCTTGTGTAGTTTTTGAATGATGTGAAAATGGGGTTGTCTGTCATTTGAAAAACCTCATTTTTCCAGTGCCACGAATCGAAAGCAAGAGCCACATAAAAGTTGTTCTCATCCAAATGCATAGTGTCCAAAAAAATATTGACAAACCATATTTTATCTCTATCTAGACTTATTAGCTTATTCCATTTATTATAGAGAACAACTCCGTAATGAAGTCCATATTAGGTCAGGGTCAGGTCCCATATACATCCACCTTGTAGGTCTCTCCCACATTGTCCATATCATTCATATGGGGTCCAACTTTCCAAGTGTGGTCGTCCCTGTACTTGTTTGTTTTTGCATTTTTTGGTCCACATCCTCATGTCTCATGTGTCTAGATAATATCATCCCCATGTTCTAGATTAACATCATCAATGCAGGCCCATCCGTGTTGAACATCCACATTCACATCAACATCGATGTCATCCCATTATGGATAACCTACCATAAAAGGAAAACAAAACCATATGAGTTAAACCTTTTCAAAATGAACCTATTAATATTATAACCTAAATAGAAAAGAAAAAAACTAAGACTATTAATAAAATTTAACCTAACAACTTTTAAAATAGGGATATTAATAAAATCAAAATTCCCAAAAGCATTGACTTATTATATATATATATATATATATATATATATATATATTGTAAAAACATAAATTTTGATTTAATTAATTTCAAATGTTTGAATTGATCAATAAAGGAGGCAACCAAAACATTATAAAATCTAACCAACACCCAAGACATTTTAAAAGAAAATAAAGGAGGCACTAACCAACATCCAAACCTTGGAACCTATATTGTGATCTTACTGGTAGGGACCTATCAATAAATCACTCAATGCAAACCAAAATTTCTCATAACATTAAAATTTAAGGTGGGTCCCCAAATTTGGGGTATGTTGTGAGATAGTCACAAAAAATGGAGACTCTACTGGGAAATGCTTCTGAGCATTTTGAATGAAGAACCCGATCTGAAATAATTAAAACGAAATATTAGAGAAGTAAAAATCATCTAGCAATATCTAAATAAAATGGGGCAAAAGCTTCAAATGAAAATAGATGTACCATTTGCATTTGCTTGGTGTGTAAAATGTGATTCATTTTGAATTCTTGAAATAATTTATATTCCATCATTTATTTTGGCTATATAATGTCACTCATTAAAATTGTGCCTCTGCATTGCTCCCATACCAGCCAGGCATCTATAGCCCCAGTGGAGATGACCTTAATATCTTCTAGATCTTGATCTACTACCAACCAAACATCTATAGCCCTGGTAGAGATTATTAGAATCACCCAGAAATAATATTAATTTTGCATTTACTTATTTTATTTTATTTTTTCTACACATTGCTCTATTGCTAGTCAGGCATCCATTGTCTCGATGAATATTATCTAAACCTTTTGACTGATTTGGCTTTTCTTTCCTTTTTTTTAATTAAGCATTGTATTACTCTATAAAATTTGTATGCCACCTGGGTTAGAGACCAGTTAAGGATAAATATGGAGTGTATTAGATTTTCACCTTAATCTATAAATCGAAATGACTTCATCCTTAAATATTTCAAAGGATGCCCTTTAATATAGTGAGGTATATGTGGAGCTTCAGTGAAATGTTTCATTATCCCCAAAATCCACTTAGTCCAAAATATAAGAATGATTACTAAACTATTTTATTTCCTTTTCCTCAATTTTATTTGATTCCAAATTAAGCAATCCATCCTTCATACTGAATAAAAAACAAAAAAAAACTCAAAACAAATAAACCAAAACCTCACCTAATGTGAACTAACAAGAAAAAATAAACAAAATCTAGCAATACCAAAATATTATGCTCCAAAAAATGCCCAAAACAAAAAAATATAAATAAAAAAGTACAAAATATACAATTATGTACAAGTAAAGTACAAATTATGTCTAAATTCAGCTACTTCATGGGTGAAAATAATGCTTAAAAAACTACTCATTAACAGGTAAATGAATGTTCTCCCCACTTAAAGTTTTCAATCAAAAAGTATTTTCTCCAAGAATTTCTAAAATCTTATAAGGACTAAGCCAAAGACAGTCAAATTTATGGTGATCACCCTTTTCCTCATGTGCCTTATCCCATGATAAAATAAAATCAAAGATCCTAAATATCTTAATCTTAGCTCGTTTGTCAAACCACCTTTTAACAATATCCTGATGTTTACTAAAATGAAGTAAAGCATCCTCTCATTTTTCATCTAAATGCATAAGGTGAGTAAGATGAGCTTCAATTTTATCATTTGTTTCAAGTTATTCCTTCATGAATTATAAAGTTTGCAATTTAAGATTTGAAGGAAAAATTAGATCTTGACCATACACAAAATGATAGGGTAATGTTCCTATGGCTTGATTAATTCTTACTATCTACCCATAATGCAAATTTCAATTTATTATGCCAATCCCAAGGATTATATTCAAACAACTTCTTAATAATTGAAAGCAAGTTCTTATTAGATAATTCAACAAGTCATTATATTACAAATAATAATTAGAAGAAAATTTGATGCTCACCTTGTTGTTGTATGCCCATTATACAAAATGAAGTGAAGTAAAAGCAGGACCATTATCACAAATAATTGAATATGGCATTCCAAACCTAGTCACAATGTGTTCTTCCAAAAATTGAATAACAACCTCAATAGTGGAATTCTTGGTGGGGATAGCTTCTATCCATATAATACAGTAGTCAGTTGTGGTAAGAGTAAACTTATGGGAAGCTGAATTGTTTTTTAGAATTTCACAATAATAGATATGCAAAGCGGAGGGTTAATTTAACAAGTTGGGATTTGAAGAACACAAGCTTATACTGAGAGGGGGGGTGACCAGTATAAGACCACTTTTTACTTTTCTTATCCCAGTCAATATTATACAATATATCAATGGCAATATCAATAGAAGAAACCAAAGCAATGTACAAATCATCACACACACATGAGACACCAATTTACGTGGTTCACTCAATGTGAGCTACATCCACGGATAAAATATTTCACTAAATTTTATCAATCCAAATTCTGGGAATACCTTTCCCGATTACAATGTTTATGGGCACCAACCCAAAGGAGACACCAATCCCCTAACCTCGAGTTCGTGGGCACCAACCCACAGGAGACACCAATCCCCTAGCTCTGCTCTAGCTGGTGATCCTCTAGAAGACCTCTACCTCTGTTGCCCTTAGCAAATGGAACTCTATCCATAGAAGACACCTGTCCTCCCTACTCTAGCTGGAGACCTCTGTCCTCAACTCTATCACCTCCAAAGCTGGTCCTCGAATTTGCACTAAACACAGTCCTTCGATCTAGCACAAATGTCCTCGTTCGTCTTTGCCTGTTTGCTCTCTACACCCTCTACTCTCTCTGTGCAAACACAGCTACACTTGATCAAACTTTAACCTTTGCACCTTTGCGCAATCACAGTGGCACCGTCTTCGTACACTCTACTTCATTTGCAATATTTTACACAAAATGATTTGATGAAATGCACTCTGCACACTACGGTAGAATTTGCACTTTGCTCTCAATTATCTAACTTCTTGCTCTGCCCCTCTCTACAAAAATCACACTTTTTCCACACATTCAATACACCCTTCAACTCTCCAAATAGCCCTCCTTTTATAACAAAATTTTCATGAAGAAAACTTTAATCTTAGTCGGTTGTTATGACAAATGCAAACCCTAATCTTTGTCGGCTACAAGCCCTAATTTTTGTCGGCTAAAATTTGACTTTCTCAGCTTCATTGCCTCTGTAACTCTTCTATAGCTTCTGAAACTTCTGCCATGAAAATACAACATGTCACGATATCGCGACACTTTTCGCTTACTTAACCTCTTCTCTGCTTGCACCCGCGAAAGCAAAACATGTCACAAAATCGTGACACTTTCGCTTCCTTGCACTCTTCTCTGATTGCACTAGCGAAAACGAAACATGTCACGAAATCATGACACTTTCGCTGCCTTGTGCTTTTCTCTGCCTTACACCCGCAAAAATGGAACATGTCACGAAATCATGACGCTTTCGCCTTTGAGCTCTTCCTCCTTGAATTTGTCATGAAATCGTGACGCTTCTTCTTCCATGCTCTTTCATTTTGCTTTTGTCATGATATCACGACACTTCTCCCTTCATCGACCTCCTTTCTGCTTTTTTCGCAAAATCGTGACACTTCTGCCTCTGCTAACGTCGTCTTCACTTCTATCGTGAAATCATGACACTTCTATCTTCATAGCCTTCCTCTCTGCTTTTGTCACGAAATCGTGACACTTTTGCCTTTGCAAAATTCGTCTTCACTTTTGTCACGAAATCACGACACTTCTACTGTTGAAGCCCTACTTTTTGTTTCTGTCACAAAATCGTGACAGTTCTACTTTCGTCTACTTTCTTTTCTTTATGTCATGAAATCATGACACTTTCTGCATCCGTACGCTTTTCTTTCATCCTGTCGTGAAATCGTGACGCTTTCAGCTATCGTATGCTTTCTTTGCAACCCGTCGTGAAATCATGACAGTTCTCATTTCAAACTCTTCCCTTTGCTGCATGTCATGAAATCATGACAGTTCTCACTTCGAGTTTTGCAGCATGTCACAAAATCGTGATAGTTCTCACTTCGTCTTTTGCAGCATGTCGCAAAATCGTGACACTTTTCATGATACTTTATCTCTCTTCGAACTTGTCACGAAATCGTGACAGTTCACACTGCGGACTCTCCCTTCTGCATCATGTCGCAAAATCGTGACACTTTTTTGTCCGTACAACCTTCCTTGCAATATGTCACAAAATCACGACACTTTTCCTTCTCGGCCTTCCTGCTCTTTTCAAGTCGCAAAAATGTGACATGTCATGAAATCGTGACACTTTCCACCTTGCTCTCCTTCTTTGCCAACATGTTGTGAAATCATGACAGTTTTTCCAATTGCATCTCTCTCTGCCAACATGTCGCGAAATCGTGATAGTTTTTCCAGCTCTTTCTCTCTCCTCTAACATGTCACGAAATCATGACAGTTTTGCCAGCTCTTTCTCTCTCCTCTAACATGTCATGAAATCATGACTGTTTTTCTTGCCTGCTGTATATGTCGCGAAAATGTGACACTTTTCTTACTTGTCTTTTTCTTTGATCTTTTGCAAATGGGCCACTAAGGTCTTCTTGGAAACTCACTGTCCATGCTCTGAATAATCTTCTTGGAAACTTGTCATGCCATAACCTTCATCTAAACAAATTAAATCAAATTCCTTCAAGAGCTTCTTGACATCAATGACAACCTATTCACTTGAGCAAAGGCAATGTACCCAAAGTACCCAAAATTTCCAACAATCTCCCCCTTTGTCATTGATGGCAAACCTTTACTGAAAACACTTCTTAAAAAAAAACCAAAACTAAAACCAACTGTGCTAACAACTGAGAATATTCCTTTGAAGTTTTTGCTCCCCTTGACTTGAAGCTTTCTTCTTCACTTTGAAGCTCTCCCCCTTACTCGTATCTCTCCCCCTTTGTCATCAATGGCAAAGGGTCACCTTTGGGGCTCGGGACTAAGAATGAGCCTCTTAGCTTAGTCCCTCCCCCACCTCCTGATGAGGTGATTAATTCTAGGGTGAGAGTAAAACTCCCATTAGGCATCGATCATCATCGGTGTCTATAACTTCCTTGTCGGGTCTTCTCTTGAACTCTTTGTCCATCTTCCTGTTCTTGTCACTGTTCTTGTTTTTGTTCTCATACCTGTTCTTGTCCATGCCTTGATCCTTGGACCTGTTCATACCACTATTCTTGTTCCTGTACCTTGGAAGTTCAGCTCTACACTGTCTAGCTATGTGACCATCATTGTTGCACTTATAACAAGTAACAATGTTATTTATTTTAGGCATACCTGTTCTTTGAAACCACCAGTTCTGACCAAACCTGTTCCTGTTATTTGTCTTGCAATAAACTGCCTTGTGTCCAAACTGTTGACAAGAGTAGCAATACCCTTGAAAGAAACTAGCACTTCTGAAATTGTTGTTGACCTCCTTTATTTGAGCCATGCAATGTGCAGCCATGTGACCAAACTTGTGACACACAAAACATCTGTCGTGAAATTTTCCTTTATTTGACCTCTTGGGTCTCAAAAAATTCTTCTTCTCATTCTGAATTCTGTTCTCTGTTTCTATGCATTTATCACTCACATAATCTTTCTCTGAAATACTCTCCTCATCAGAACTCTCTTCTTTTTGACATCTCTTACTAGATTCCCCAACCTGTTCCTTGTGCGACTTAACAAAACCAAGGCCTGTTTTATCTGTTGTCTTTCTTTGACCTTTGATGAGGGACTTAACCCTTTTGGAGCTATCTTGAAACCTGTAAAGCTTATCCTTGTACTCTTTAGATTCCTCTTTCAAAGAATCCATTTTATGTTCTAACTCACTATACTCAAGAACCTTAGACTCTAACTCATCCTTGAGTTCTTGTGTCTTAGCCATAGAGAAGTCAAGAATTTCTATAAGATCATCTCTCTCCATACAACATTCATCTAACTTATCCTTGAGTCTAGCATTCTTCTTTCTTTCCTTTTTCAAAGCACTAAGAGCATTAATAAGTTCACTTTCAAGATCCTTAATTTGTTTGCTTTCTGAATCATCAAAGCCTTTTTCAGATTTCTTATCACTAGAGGTGCTACCCTTTTCAAAGACCATACATGCATCTTCCTTATAGTTTTCTGAAGCATCCTCATACATACTAGAAACCAATTCATTATTTGTGCAATCATCCTCAAGGTGACCAAAATTTCCACATCTAAGACATTTCATGATAATGAATCTATGTTTCGGTTCTTCCTCTTTTTTTGATATGAACAACATCTCATTTTCACTATCACTTGAAGAACTTTCACTATCACTACTAGAAAACTTACTTGCTTTGTCTGGGTAGAAAATCTTCTTGTGCTTGTGAGAATACCTCTTTCTGTGATTGCTGTGCTCATCTTTGTTCTTCTTGTGATGCTTGTGATTTTCAAAATCCTTGCTCTTAAAATCATATTTATCTTCATTACTCTCATTCTTGGAAACATTACAGTCAGTAGCATAATGACCAAACTTTCCACAATTGAAACATCTTATATTTTTCATGCTTTTGTGCTTTCTAGAGAACTTGCCTTTCTTTTTGTAATATGCCTCTTCATCACTAGAAGACTCATCACTCTCTTGAAGTTGTTTACCCTTGGATTTCTTGGTAGCCTTAAAAGTTGCCTCTTTCTTGACATCAACCTTCACTTGAGTTCTCAACTCAAATGTTGTAAGTATACTATGGAGCTCATCCTTTTTCAATTTATCCAAATCTTTAGCTTCCTCAATAGCAAAAATCTTTTCACTAAATCTATTAGGAAAAGATCTTAAAATCTTATCACAAACATCATTTTCAGCAAGCTCAAGACCTAAGTCTTTCATGGAGTTAACAACCTCATCCATACAAAGCATGTAGTCACTAATATTTTCATCATCATTCATCTTGAGTTGTTCAAACATACCTTTGAAATGTCTCAACTTGGAATTTCTGACATTAGTATCACTTGTATGAACCACCTGCAATTGTTTCCACATTTCACTAGCTGTCTTGCAGTGAATCACTTTGGTGAGATCTGCTTTCTGTAGGCCTTTCAGGATTGCATTCATTGCTTTTGAATTGCTGTGATGTAGGAGCCTTTCTTATTTAGTAAAAGGACCATGTACAGGAATCGTGTACTCATCTTCAATTACTTCCCATACCTCATTACCAAGTGCCATTAGATGAACCTTCATCCTTGCACTCCAAAGACCAAAATATGACCCATCAAGAATAGGTGCTACATTGCCACTTGAATAATCCATTGTGTTCTTTATTAGCTTTTCCTTCAAGCTGTTAAACTTTTCGAAGGCACCCACTCTGATACCAATTGAAGAACACAAGCTTATACTGAGAGGGGGGGGTGAACAGTATAAGACCACTTTTTACTTTTATTATCCCAGTCAATATTATACAATATATCAATGGCAATATCAATAGCAGAAACCAAAGCAATGTACAAATCAACACACACACATGAGACACCAATTTACGTGGTTCGCTCAATGTGAGATACATCCATAGATAAAATCTTTCACTAAATTTTATCAATCCAAATTTTGGAAATACCTTTCCCGATTACAATGTTTATGGGCACCAACCCAAAGGAGACACCAATCCCCCAATCTCAAGTTCGTGGGCACCAACCCACAGGAGACACCAATCCCCTAGCTCTTCTCTGGCTGGTGATCCTCTAGAAGACCTCTACCTCCGCTGCCCTTAGCAAATGGAACTCTATCCATAGAAGACACCTATCCTCCTTGCTCTGGATGGAGACCTATGTCCTCAACTCTATCACCTCAAAAGTTGGTCCTCGAATTTGCACTAAACACAGTCCTTTGGTCTAGCACAAATGTCCTTGTTCGTCTTTTCCTGTTTGCTCTCTACACCCTCTGCTCTTTCTATGCAAACATAGCTACCATTGATCGAACTTTAACCTTTGCACCTCTACGCAATCACATCGACACCGTCTTCACCCACTCTACTTCCTTTGCAATATTTTACACTCAGAATGATTCGACGAAATGCACTCTGCACACTATGGTCGAATTCGCACTCTGCTCTCGATTATTGAACTTCTTGCTCTGACTATCTCTACAAACGTCACACTTTTTCCACACATTCAATACACCCTTCAACTCTCCAAACAACCCTCCTTTTATAACAAAATTTTCATGAAGAAAACTTTAATCTTAGTCGGCTGTTATGACAAATGCAAACCCTAATCTTCATCGACTGCAAGCCCTAATTTTTGTCGGCTAAAATTTGACTTTGTCGGCTTCACTGCCTCTATAACTCTTCTATAGCTTTTGAAGCTTCTACCGTGAAAATACAACATGTCTCGATATCGTGACACTTTTCACTTACTCAACCTCTTCTCGGCTTGCACCTGTAAAAGCAGAACATGTCACGAAATAGTGACACTTTCGCTTCCTTGCACTCTTCTCTGCTTGCACTAGCGAAAATGGAACATGTCACGAAATCGTGACACTTTCTCCTCCTTATGCTTTTCTTTGCATTACACCCACGAAAACAAAACATGTCACGAAATCGCGATGCTTTAGCCTTTGAGCTCTTCTTCCTTGAATTTGTCACAAAATCATGATGCTTCTTCTTCCATGCTCTTCCATTTTGCTTTTGTCATGATATCGCGACACTTCTCCCTTCGTCGACCTCCTTTTTGCTTTTGTCACAAAATCACGACACTTTTTCCTCTACTGACGTCGTCTTCACTTCTATCACGAAATCATGACACTTCTGTCTTCATAGCCTTCCTCTCTACTTTTGTCATGAAATCGTGACACTTATGCCTTTGCAGACTTCGTCTTCACTTTTGTCACAAAATTACGACACTTCTACTGTTGAAGCCCTACTTTCTATTTCTATCGCGAAATCGTGACACTTATGCTTCCATCTGCTTTCTTTTCTACCTATCATGAAATTGTGAAACTTTCTGCATCCATACACTTTTCTTTCATCATGTCATGAAATTGCGACGCTTTCAGCTACCATATGCTTTCTTTGCAACCCATCACGAAATCATGACAGATCTCATTTCAAAATCTTCCCTTTGCTGCATGTCACGAAATCGTGACAGTTCTCACTTCGAGTTTTGCAGCATGTCACAAAATCATGATAGTTCTCACTTCGTATTTTGTAGCATGTCGCGAAATCATGACACTTTTTGTGATACTTTATCTCTCTTCGAACTTGACACGAAATCATGACAGTTCACACTATGGAATCTCCCTTCTACATCATGTCATGAAATCACGACACATTTTTGTTCGTACAACCTTCCTTGCAATATGTCGTGAAATCATGACACTTTTCCTTCTCAGCCTTCTTGCTCTTTTCAAGTCACGAAAATGCGACATGTTGCGAAATCGCGACACTTTCCACCTTGCTCTCCTTTACTGCCAACATGTCGCGAAATCGCGACAGTTTTTCCACTTGCCTTTCTCTCTACCAACATGTCACGAAATCGCGACAATTTTTTCAGCTCTTTCTCTCTCCTCTAACATGTCGCGAAATCACGATAGTTTTTCCAGCTCTTTCTCTCTCCTCTAACATGTGAAATTGTGACTGTTTTTATTGCCTGTTGTATATGTTGCAAAAACATGACACTTTTCTTACTTGTATTTTTCTTTGATCTTTTGCAAATGAGCCACTAAGGTCTTCTTGGAAACTCACTGTCCATGCTCTGAATAATCTTTGAACTTGTCAGCCGTAACCTTCATCTAAACAAATTAATTGACATCAAATCAAATTCCTGCAAAAGATTCTTGACATCAATGACAACTTATTCACTTGAGCAAATGCAATGTACCCAAAGTACCAAAAATTTCCAATAGGATTTACCATATTGATTGAGGATAGAGCCCTTTCAACCAACTAGTTTCTTTCTAACCATTTCTACCACTGAGATATAAGAATTTTTCTACAATTTGTTGGTGAAGAGAGGTAGACCAAGATAAATGAATGATAGATTACCAATCATACACCCATTTTTTTTTGCAATATTGACCTATATTTTATAGGGTGTTGAGGAAAAAAACCTTACTCTTTAGAACATCTACCTTCTACCCTAAAGATTTCTCATACATAGATAAAATATTCTTGATTTTTTTCATCCACAAGACACAAGATCTAGTGGCTAAAGTGGTATCATCCATGAATTGTTGATGGGTAACTGGGTCTATGGAAGATGTGGTTTTGATTCCATCGATTGAACCTAGGGAAGAAGGTACCCCATTTGACCTTCCTAAAGCCTTAACCAAAATAAGAAACAAATAAGGTGACAAAGGGTCACCTTGACTTAGCTCCCTAATAATTTCAAAGGAATCAACTAGGGAGCCATTAATCAAGACTATGTTCATAACTGAAGATAGAAATTCTTTCGTAATTGAATCCAATCTGAGTGGAAGAAAAATTTTCCCATTAGCTTAAGTAATAAATCCTAGGAAACAATGCCAATAGGCCTTATTCATATCTATTTTTAGCAAGAGACCAACTTTCTCACTTTTATCTAGATAATGGAATACTTTGTAAATGGTATTGATGTCATCAAGAAATTTTTGCCCTTCACAAATCCATCTTGATTGGAATTGATAATCAAGGGAATAACAATATTAATTATATTAGCCATCACTTTAGTTAAAATTTTATAAAGAATATTATAGAGGTTGATAGGACTAAAATCTTTCAAGTCCTTTGCCCCTTCCATCATGGGGATCAGGGCCAAAAAAATGGAATTGATGTCACTTGAGATATGAAAGAAAATCTGGACTTCAGAACATCAGTGCCAAAAATATCAGTTTAGTGATTCTTCTTATCTTGGTTAGAATTTATAGATGTAAGTTGTTGTTGAAAGAAAATATTTTTATTATAGGTTTTTATTTTTTATTTTTTATTTATTTTTATTATTTTTTATTTATTTTAATTAGGGTTTTGAAAGGGTTTCCCTTTCTCTTTTACATCAACTTAGTCACATTGAGCTATTTTGTGTCATCGATATTTGAACCTTGGTGTGGGATACATCAAATATTTATCCCAACCATTGAACGGAGGATCTATTGGCTACTATAGGATAATTTTTCATTATGCAATTTCATTCAACATTAGTACCTTGTCTGTTTGCATTTGTTACTTCCATTCTTAAGCTTACAAAAATATCCATGTTCCTATTATAATTTTTTGGCTCTATATTAATTTTCTATTCATCAATAATCATGATAGAAATTTTTACTCTATATTATAATAGTATATTTGTTTTTATTTTTTCAAATTCAAAGGTTACATCATTTCCACATGTTTGGGTTTAAGTTACTCCATCCAAACATTATCCTCAATGCAACAATTAAGTTCTTTACGTTCTACACACTAGATTGTAATCCTATATTTACTTATTTATAAAATTTATCATTAAGGAATATTCCTTATATTTAAGCATACCAAGAAAAATATCAAAATTATCATTGAGGAACTCAATTTTTTTTCCTAGATTTGAAGTATTTGAAGAATATATCTTTAAGGTGTATGAAATTTCTCAAGGTAAGCTTACAAACTTGATGAGTAGATTATCTAAGTGTAATTATATTAATAAATTTTATAGATCATCTACACAAATTTCTATACTTTATGGATAATAGTATGAAATACATGGGTTATAGATATTTGGTATGTTGACTCATTTATTTTTGTTGCATTTAAAATACTTTCCATTAACAAATGGAATCAACACATTATCCAAAAAGGTGAAAAACTCATAGAAAAAACATAGAGCAATATGAAGGGTTTCTATAGACTCCAAAATAATCATGTTAAAGAAAATAATAACATCCCAACCAATAAAATATAGTTTGTATTAAGTAATATGGATACCCAATTATGTGTTGCCTTAAATCAAGGTTTTAAAATTGATATTAATATTTATTAAGAAAATATTAAAATAAACATACATATCCACTGTGTACAAAGACCAAAGGTACATATAGTAAATATAATACAAAATTCAATTATGGCCTCAAGTAAATATCAACACCACATATTCCAACATCCCCACTTAAGTTGAATGTGGGACATGGAAGAGCATTATTAGTAATACTCCATTAAGGGACTCTCTCCTACATCAAGATGCTTGTGCAACTGCACAAAAGCAGCATGGGAATGACCATAGTCATGATATTCATTGTATACTCCATTGATAGAAAATTGATTATATTAATAATATCATTTTCATGAATCCATAAAACATAGTGTATCCAAGGTTTGATGTGCTTTATCCATTGATGAAATATTGAATTATGCATAAGCTTTTTTGAAATTTTACTGTCATGGCAAGGAGTGATTAAAATCTATTGAGGGATAACCCAACTACTCCATAATTATGATAATCGAGTGAAGGTTCTTGGATATATTATTGGAAACATAATATTCAACTTTTATAAATGACTATAATATGGTGTATTATCATCTAAAATGCCAACAGACTAGTATAAAAAAAATATAAAAACAAACCCAATGGTAGAATTCATTGGTCAAAATCATCATCCTAATATACATTATAAAATCTTATTAAAAATAGAGATGTTTTAATTGAGTGATTAATTCCCAACTTGTATGTACCTCTAATATATAAAAGGGTGTTTTTGACCATTTTATAAAGACTTTCACAAGGTACTTGCATATAGGAATAATAACTGATAAAAATACAATATACAATTGAGTGTATGTGAGATATAAAAATCCTCTGAAAAGTGATAAATATAAAGTGGCATCCATTAAAGGAGTACTGAAATATGCTTAGAGATTCAATATAGAAGAAAATTAACTTTGAACAACTTTTTAGTCCTCGATCTTAAGTCATTCTAGAAGATCTAAGACATACTTGGGCTAATAAAATGTGATCCTAAAAGATTATTGGTCCATTTTAATCCCATGAAATTAATGAAGGATATCCAAAATTATCATATAAAAAGTCTCATGAAGTCATGATTTTATCTCCTAAATCAATGATGCTAAAATTTCCATAAATAGAATATCATTAGCATAAAATATAATCACCAAAATGTTACCATGTTAATGCTTGATGTAGACAACATGCCCTACCTTGTATCACTAGAATAAAAAATTAAGAAATAAGAAAAAAAAATTCTCATATCAAGCATTATGGGCTTGATTTATCCCATACAATGACTTCTTAAGTCTACACAATAAGAAGTTGGTCCATCAAGATTAAAACTAGGTGGTTGTTGCACATAAATATTCTCTTGAATCTCTCATTGAAGAAGGGAATTTTTCACATCGATCTAATGTATGTATTATCTATAGAAGGCAATAATAGAGAGAATCATCTAAACATAGTCCATCCATGCAATTGAATGATCAATTCCCTCCTAGGAAAATCCCTTAGCAATAAGGAATACTTGATGCTTCTTCAACTAACCATAAAAAGTGTATTTGGTATTATAGATTCATTTGCATCCAATGATATTATTTCATTTAGAAAGAGGAACATTATCCCATGTCTAATTTTTCAACAATGACTCATACTCGACAATCATAACATCCTTCCACTCTAGTCAATCCTTGACTCGATCATAGGTGAAGGAATATAAAAAATTATTAACTCTCAAAATTAAACATGAGAGGAGGATTTTTGATGGCACTCCTAAGAGATAATGTAATGATTAACCTAAAGGAGAATATTGTCCCACTTGGGCATTGAACTAGAAACAACAGAATGTGGCATGTCCTACATAGGTATAGTATCATATTCTTGGGCTAGAGTATCAAACCTAACCTAATAACCCACCTCAAAATGCAACACCATTGTAAAAATAATGGGATGATCAAGCTTAGTTATTGTTGTATCCATAATAATAAGTGTTGTATATGGGTCTAAGAGAAAAAAAACATATTAGTAGAGCCTGCTAATGAACCCTTATTAAAATATAGATATTCTTGTACAATTGTAATTATACCAATGTTAATCTCAAAGGAAGCAATAATAACTACTAAATTAGGCACAAGAGAGGAATTTTTATCAAAAATAATAAGGATCATGTAAAATTTTTTTGATAAAAATAACTAATCAATATCATATCCCTCCAAATAAAAACATCTTAATTTATGAGATCATCCAACTCGTAAACCTTAAAGATGTCAAAAAACCCCACATGGATGTAGTGATGGCTCTTGGAATCCACCTTATTTAATGTATCTTTGGAAATATGATCCCATTTAGTGGATTCAAAGATACAAAATTTAAAAATATCAATCTCATCCCTTGTCAAACTCTCAAGAGAAATCATACCAAGAATGGATTAAGTAAAAATCTGATTGATGACATAAGATTCATAAGTCACTTCTTCATTCAAGAATATAGGATCCATATACTTTTCTTGTAATATACTTCTAGATATATTCATGGTAACCCTATTTTTTATTCATATACCTTATTTTATTCCATTATGTAATGGACAATCCTTTAAAATAAAATTCTATGAAAAGCCAAGAAACTACCAAATGTATGACTAATATTCTCACATCCTTTTTCTATCTCAAAGTACTTAATATTTAACTCAAACTAATTCTCCACAATAACCTTAAATTCCTTGAACTTACTAGAGGTTGCATCTTTGGTCCAAAATGGTGTATAGTTGAACATGCATGGATTATCATTAATATAGGTGAAAATACTTATTTTTAGAGATATAGATCCTCAATGGATCACATATATCACTTTAAATGAGGTCCAAGGTCCATGTAGTATTATTGAAAATCCCTTTGAGGAAGTAACATGAATTATTCTTCCTCAAGATACATTCCTTATAAACACAAATATAAAAATATATAGGATAAATACCAACAAACAACTACTATCAGCTCTCGTAACTCTAGGATCCATATCAAGTGTGCCTAATTGTATCACCAATAACTTGATATAATCATCTATCTATGCTACTATATCCATAATATTTCTTCTTGGAGAAAGAGGAAGAATATGTATGCTCACCAAGATTTTACATTTGATCAATTTTATAACAATATCATGAGCCAATTGTCTTAAATGTGTCATCGATATCCTTAATCATCCATCAATCTAGTCAAAACTCAAAAAAATTTTCTGATGAGTGATACAATAGATGCAAATAAGATTGGTCCCTATAGTTGGAACATGAGGACTTTTACCAAATTACGAGGAAAAAAATATCATCTCACCACATATAAACACTTTTAAAGAAGAGTTATAATTAATGACCATACACTCTTTAGAAAGATGTCCACGAAAGTCATGCAAAATATGGCAATGGTTAATTATGTGTCAAGTTGCCTCTAAATTTATAATTTAATCTTTTAGGAAGTGAATGTCTAATATATTGATTTAAAAACAATAAATTATTGTCAAGTATCCCTATCACGGTCATCCTCACATTAGGACAATAAGAGAGTAGTATGATCACCCCCTTTTATTTCCATTCATGATTCTTAATCTATAATCAATAAAACTCTACCAAGTTATGTTCTTTCTTATAAAATCTACAAACATGAAAATAATTTGAATTATTTTAATTAAATTTGAGGTAATACCCAAAACCTTACACATAATTTATTATAATAATTTTTTTTCTTTGTATTATATTCAAAATACTCAATTGGGTATGAATACAATGGAAGAGTTTCACCACTTATATAGGAAGTACATGTCCTACAATACAAACAAACTCAATCCTTCCTAGTGAGCTTACAAACCATGATACTCTATCTAAATAAAGAATTCATTATGTAAATCACAATATATATAAAGGATAAGAAGCACCAATGTTAGGAATGTGATTCAACCACAATGTAGGTTGAGTATTCTTGTGAAAATAATACAAGATAATACATTGTCTATTTAACAATCTTAAAAACATTATAAAAATGAAATTCTAACATCCCCCTTAAGTATGTCCCTTTCCTGGTGCTTTCAGCGGTGTCCAAGGTTTAAAATTATTGTGGCATGGTGGTTATAGGGGCGGACTTCATGAAGATCTGTGTGGTAGCTTTTGAGGCAGACAACACAGAAAACTGTGGCGGTCATAAAAGCTGGATAGCTTGCCTGGATTCGTGGCGGCTACCGATTTCACCATGTAAAAAAAAAAAACATCCCCCTTAAGTTCAATGTGGAAGGAACAAAAAATAAGAAAAGAAAAATTACATGTTATTGCCCATTGATGATGACTTATTCCATTCCTAACATAAACCAAAGATGAACAAATTTTACTTGAGTTAAATATTTTGTAAGTATATTAGCAAATTAGTCTTTTGTGAGATAGTAATAGAGATTAGGAAATTGATTAATATAATGTTCATGAATAAATTTGATGTGAAGCTCAAAGTAATTGGTGCACTAATATTGAATTAGAATATGATCAATTTGTGTAGCACTTTGATTATCACACCAAATAACAATAGGTGTGGTAGGTAAAAAATTAAGCTCTATGAGAATTTGATAAAGCCATAGTGCATCCTTTGTAGAATGAACAATATCCAAATATTCATCCTCTATGGAATAAATAACAATAGCATCTCATTTCTTACTAGATAAAATAATTGGGCTCGAGTCAAGGAAAAATGCACATTCTATAATGGATTTTTTATCATTTGTATCACCTACGCAATCAAATTCGTAAATGCTACAAAATTTTTAGGACCTATACATAGATATTACATTCCTAATTGAATAATACCATGAAGGTAATAGAGTATCCTCTTCATTTCTTTCCAATGATTCTCACGTGGTTCCTACATGAAACAGGAAACATGACCAATGATGAAAGTAATATTTGACCTAGTTTGAGTCAAATATATAAGATCACCTAATACAACATAGTTTCAACTAGAGATGTGGAATGTTGTATAGATAATTTGACACTATATTGAAAGGGATATAGAGCAAGTTTACAATATCCCATGTAAATTTTTCATAAAATATCAAGTATTTTCATAGGTTGAGAATGAAGAATCCAAGATCATGGTGTTTGTTTGAGACCATAAAGTAACTTTTAAGTTGAAAATAAAGTGAATATTTATGTGAGTATTCAGAAAAATGTGTTTGCTCTACATACTAAAGATCTCCATTAATAAAATCACTCTTCACATCCATTCATGAATGTATCAATGACATGATATTGGAAGAGAAAAAACTAGTCAAATATAATCTTTCTTGGCAACTTTAAGTTTTAGAATAATAAAAACCTTCAACTTGAGAAAGTCCTTTCACAACCAATCCAATGATGGTCCATAATTATGAGAACTGCAACTATTTTTTTGATGGTCTATAACTGCAATTGTCTTCATGATGGCTCATATTCTTAATTGTGCTTGTAGTGGTTCTTATGTGTAGTGTGGTAGTGGTATTAGTTGGTCAAACATACCCATTACATAAAGCTTTATAATAATAATAATATTTTATGATTTCCATTACTAGAGCTAAATTATGGCCTCTCACTATATCTTAATTGGATCTTGAAAATGGCCCATAATAGCCCAACTTCTGGAGGGCACAAATTTTGATCCGACCATTGGATCAACTTGAAATTTTACGTGGAGCTAGATAAAGAGGAGGAGAACATAATGGAAAGGATTATGTAGAAGCCTTGAATATTTTTTAGTGTGTTATTGGGTCCTACTTCCTTCATCTAGTGCCCCAAAAATAGGAATTAGTATTTTTTAGAAAAACTGGAAGAAACAATATTTGGAATTCAATGACTTTTTAGACATTGATAGGTGTTGAGATTTTTGAGGAGGTCTAATATGGTAAATGAAGTAATTTGTGTTAATTTAGAGGTTTATACAATATTTTTTGGTGAATTACTAAAAATAGGGTAGCTTTTGGCAAAAGATAACAAATTGTCCAAAAATAGTAAAATTATATTTTTTAAAGGGAGTAAATCAAGTTGGATTTTGAGGATCCAATAGGTACCTGAGTGGTTTATGGTCTTCAACACTTACAAAACATTTTTCCAATGGGTGGTAAGCTTAAAGGTGGAATCCCTTGATCCTAATTATGTGGTATTCCTCACCCCAATTAACATTGAGTCATAACATGTCAGGGGGGTAGTTGGCACTCTTGCTTTCTAACTCATTTATGTGATGTTGTCCCCTACAAGCTATTTATTTCTAGTGTCATATTTCTATGTTGGAATTTAGTTTCACTTTAATACCTCTTCTACTTAGTTTGTGTAGTGTGTGCATATGTTAATATTCCCACTTTGACTTAGTTGTGGGACCTAAGAGGTATATGACCCCCAACACTTGTCAAAATCTTTATCAACGGGTTAGCAAGATTAAATGTGGAAGCCCTTAAACCCATGGTCTCACTTATGTGGGACTCATTAACCCTATTAACATCAAGTCACGATATATGTGTGGGGGTAGTTGAAAATCTTGTTTTCTAACTGATTTATTTGATTTTGTTCCCCTATAAGATTTTTATTTCCAGTGGCATATTCCTATATTGAAATTTCATTCTACTTTAATACCTTTTCAACTTAATTTAGTTTGTGCAAGTGTTAATAATATCACATTGACCTGGTTATTGGACCTGAGTGATTTAGAAACCCCAACACTTGTAAAACTCGTTGTCAATATCATAGTAGAATTATAGGTGGAAGCCCTTTATCCTACTTATGTGGGATTCCTCACACGTATTAATATTGTATCGTGACATAT
Organism: Wollemia nobilis; assembly: GCA_028583015.1. NCBI lineage: Eukaryota > Viridiplantae > Streptophyta > Pinopsida > Araucariales > Araucariaceae > Wollemia > Wollemia nobilis. The sequence continues at coordinate 3,132,940 of JAQPPZ010000367.1, forward strand.
ATGTGGGGTAGTTGGCCCTCTTGATTTCTAACTGGTTTATGTGATGTTGTTCCCCTACAAGCTATTTATTTCTAGTGGTATATTATTTTTTTGGAATTTCAATCCTTTTTAATACCTCTTCTACTTAGTTAGTGTAGTGTGTGCATGTGTTACTAATCAAAAATTTACTTGGTTGTGGGACCTGAGTGGTTTATGACCCCCAACACTTAACAAACATTTTATCAATAAGGTAGTAGGATTAAATATGAATGTATTTGGTCTCACTTATGTGGGACTCCCCACCCCTATTAAAATTAAGTCATGGTATGAGATTAGAGGGTAGTTGCCCATCTTGATTTCTAACCTGTTTAAGTGATGTTGTTCCCCTATAACCAAATTTATTTCTAGTGGTATATTTCTATGTTGGAATTTGGTTCCACTTTAATAACTCTTCTACTTATTTTGTGTAGTGTCTGCATGTGTTAAATATCCAACATAAACCTGGTTGTGGGACCTAAGTGGTTTATGATCCCCAACACTTGCTAGAATTTTTACCTATAGGGTATCAATATTAAAGTTGGAAGCCCTTGGTCCCACATATGTTGGAATCCTGACCCTATTAATAATGAGTCACAACATGTATCTTGGGGGTACTAGCCCCTCTTGCTTTCTAACTGGTTTATGTGATGTATCCATACAAGCTATTTATTTCTATTGGTATATTCCTATGTTGGAATTATGTTCCACTTTAATACGTATTCTACTTAATTAGTGTAGTGTGTGCATGTGTTAATAATTCCACATTGACTTGGTTGTGGGACCTAAGTGGTTTATGAGCTCCAATACTTACCAAAATATTTGCCAATGGGGTAGTAGGCTTAAATGTGGAAGCCCTTGGTCCTACTTATGTGGAATTACTCACACCTATTAACATCAAGTCATGACATATGTGTGGGGTAGTTGGTCCTATTTCTTTATAACCAGTTTATGTGATGTTGTTCCTCTAAAAGCTATTTATTTCCAATGTCATATTCCTATATTGGAATTTTTTTCCTCTTTAATACCTCTTCTACTTAGTTAGTGCAGTGTGTGTGTGTTAATAATCCCACATTAACCTGGTTGAGGGACCTGAGTGGTTAATGAGCCAAAATAATTTATGAACTCTTTACCAATGTGCTAGTAGGATTATAGGTGGAAGTCCTTGGTCCTACTTATGTGGGACTCCTAACCCTTATTAACATTGAGTCACAACATGTGTTTGGGTGTAAGTTGATATTGTTGCTTTCTAATGAGTTCATGTGATGTTGTTCCAATACAAGTTGTTAATTTCTAGTGGCATATTCCTATGTTGGAATTTTATTTGACTTTAATCCTCTTCTACTTAGTTAGTGTAGTGTCTACGTGTGTTAATAATACTACATTGACCTAGTTGTGGGACTTGGGTGGTTTATGAGATCCAATACTTATGAGAATATTTTCCAATAGGGTAGCAAGAGTAAAGGTTGAAGCCCTTGATCCCACTTATGTGGGATTCCTCACCCCTATTAACATTGAGTCACGACATGTGTGTGGGGGGTAGTTGGCCCTCTTGATTTCTAATCAGTTTATGTGATGTTTACCTACAAGCCCTTTATTTCCAGTGGCATATTCCTATGTTTGAATTTTGTTCTACTTTAATACCTCTTCTACTTAGTTAGTGTAGTTTGTGCATGTTTTAATAATCCTTGTAGTTTGTGCATGTTTTAATAATCCTTCATTGACATAGTTGTGGGACCTAAGTGTTTTATGAGCCCCAACACTTGCCAAAATTCTTGCCAATGGGGTAGCAAAATTAATGGTGTAATTCCTTGGTCATGCTTGTGTGGGACTCCTCATCACTATTAACATTGAGAAACAATATGCGTGTGGGGGGTAGTCGGCACTCTTTCTTTCTAACCTATTTATGTATGTTCTTCCCCTACAAGCTATTTATTTCTAGTCATATATTCCTATGTTGGAATTTCATTCTAATTTAGAACCTCTTCTACTTAGTTATTATAGTGCATTTGTGTGGTCATAATCCCATATTGACTTGGCTTGGGGACTTAAGTGGTTTATGAGCCCCAATACTTGCTAGACTCTTTGCCAATATGGTAGTAGGATTAAAGGTGGAAGCCCTTCATCCCAATTATATGGTATTCCTCACACGTATGAACATAGAGCCATGAAATATGTGTGGGGGTAGTTGATCCTCTTGCTTTATAACTAGTTTATGTGATTTACCCATACAAGATATTTATTTCCAATTACATATTCCTATATTGCAATTTTTTTCCACTTTAATACCTCTTCTACTTAGTTAGTGTAGTGTGTGTGTGTGTTAATAATCTCACATTGACCTAGTTATGGGACTAAGTGGTTTATTAAACCCAATACTTGCAAAACTCATTATTAATGGAGTATCAGGCGTAAAGGTGGAAGAAGTGGGACTCATCACCCTTATTAACATTTAGTAGTAGAATGTGTGGGGGTGGTTGGTCCTCTTGTTTTCTCATAGGTTTAGGTGATGTTTTTCCCCTACAAGTTTTTTTATTTATAGTGGCTTATTTCTATTTTAGATTTTTTTTTACTTTAATACCTCTTCTACTTAGCTGGTGTAGTGTGTGCATGTGTTAATAATCCCACACTGACCTGGTTGTCGAATCTAAGTGGTTTATGAGCCCCAACCTTCCAAAATATTTTCCAATGGGGTAGAAGGCTTAAAGGTGGAAGAACTTGGTCCCACTTATGTGAGACTCCTCATCCCTATTAACATCGAGTCACAACATATGTGTGGGGGTAGTTGGATCTCTTTCTTTTTAACAAGTTTATGTGATTTATTTTTCCTACAAGCTATTTATTTCCATTGCCATATTGCTATGTTGAAATTTAATTCCATTTTAATACATCTTCTAATTAGTTAGTGTAGTGTGTTTGTGTGTGCTAATAATACCATATTGACCTGTTAGTGGGGCCTGAGTGGTTTATGAGCTCAAACACTTGCCAAAATTATTGTTAATATTGTAGTAGGCTTAATGGTGGAATTCCTTGGTCCCACTTATGTGGGACTCCTCATAACTATTAACATTAAGTCATGATATGGGTGTGGTGGGTAGTTGGACCCCTTGCTTTATAACCCTATGTGATTTTTATCCCCTATCAGCTATGGATTTCTAGTTGCATATTTCTATGTTGGAATTTCATTCTAGTTTAGAACCTCTTCTACTTAGTTAGAGTAGTGTCTGCGTGTGGTAATAATACTACATTGACTTGGTTGTTGGACTTGAGTGATTTATGCATCCTAAAACTTGCTAGACTCTGTGTCAATAGGGTAGCAAGACTAAATATGGAAGCCCTTGGTCTTGCTTATGTGGGAATCATAACCCTTATTAAAATTCAATAATGACATATGTATATGGGGGGGTAGTTGGCCCTATTTCTTTATAATTAGTTTATGTGTTGTTGTTCCTCTACAAGATGTTTATTTCTAGTGGCATATTCCTATGTTAGAATTTTGTTCCACTTTAATACGTCTTATACTTGGTTATTGTAGTGTGTGCATGTGATTATAATCCCATGTTGGCCTGGTTGTGGGACCTGAGTGGCTAATGAGCCTCAATACTTACCAAAATATTTGCCAATGGGGTAGCAGGATTAAAGGTGGAAGTCCTTGGTCCCACTTATGTGGGTCTCCTAACCCCTATTAATATTGAGTCACAACATGTATATGGGGGGTAGTTGGCCCTCTTGATTTCTAATCGGTTTATGTGATGGTGTTCCCCTACAAGCTATTTATTTCTAGAAGCATGTTACTATGTTGGAATTTTATTCCATTTTAATACCTCTTCTACGTAGTGTAGTGTCCTCTAGGGTTATGCATAAGGGATGGGCCCCAAAATGTATTTATAAAAATTTGATGAATTGGTTTCAAAATTCAAGCAAATAGTTTCCAAATGCGTGTAGAAGGTTCACTATTATTAGGGGTAATGTTGGAAATTTAAACTTAAAATGGTAAAATTATTATAAAATTGGTGTGAATCAACCCAAAAAAAAATTTGCACCTAGAAATTTTTGGCTAATGGGCCCTTTTCAAGGGTACCAAATGTTAATCAATTCCAAATTTTAAATATCCTAATTTTTGCCAATTTGGCGATAAATAGCTGCTATGCATAACCCTTGTGTCTACGTGTGTTACTACATTGACCTAGTTGTGGGACATGAGTGGTTTATGAGACCAAAAACTTGCCTAACTCTTTGCCAATAGGGTAGCATGCTTAAATTTTGAAGACCTTGGTACTTATTATGTGGTATTCCTCACCCCTATTAACATAGAGTCACAACATGTGTGTGGGAGGTAGTTGGCCCTCTTGATTTCTAAACAGTTTATGTTATTTTGTTCATCTACAAGCTATTTATTTCTAGTGGCATATCCCTATGTTGGAATTGTGTTCCACTTTAATACATCTTCTACTTATTTATTGTACTTTGTGTGTGTTAATAATCCCACATTGACTTGGTTATGGGACCTAAGTGGTTTATGAGCCCTAGAACTTTCCAAAATATTTCTCAATGGGGTAACAAGTTTAAAGTTGGAATTTCTTGGTCCTGCTTATGTGGGACTCCTCACACTTAAAAATGTCAATTCATGACATATGTATGGGGTAATTGGCCCTTGTGATTTCTAATATATTTATGTGATGTTCACCTACAACCTATTTATTTCCAGTGGCATATTTCTATGTTGGAATTTCATTCCACTTTAATACCTCTTCTACTTAGTGTACTGTATGTGTGTGTTAATAATCCCACATTGACCTGGTTGTGGAACTTGAGTGGTTAATGAGCCCCAAAACTTGCAAAAATAATTTCCATTGGGGTAGTAGGCATAAATTTAGAAGCCCTTGGTCCCACCTATGTGGTACTCCTCACCCATATTAACATCGCGTCATGACATATGTGTGGGGGTAGGTTTTCGTATTGCTTTCTAACTGGTTTATGTGATGGTGTTCCACTACATGCTATTTATTTCCATTGGCATATTTCTATGTTTGGATTTTATTCCTCTTTAATACCTATTCTACTTAGTTAGTTTTGTGTGTGTGTTAATAACACCACATTGACCTAGTTATGGGACCTAAGTGGTTAATGAGCCCCAACACTTGCCAAACTATTTTCCAATTGGCTAGCAAGTTTAAATATTGAAGTACTTGGTCCCACTTACGTGAGACTCCTCACCCCTATTAACATTGATTCATAGCATGTGTGTGGGGGTACGTGGATCCTATTGCTTTTTAATTGGTACATGTGATATTTTTTCCTACAAACTATTAATTTCTAGCGGCATATTCTTATGTTGGAATTTCATTCCACTTTAATACCTCTTCTACTTAGTTAGTGTAGCGTTTACATGTGTTAATAATCCTACATTGACATGGTTTTGGGACCTGAGTGTTTTATGAGCCCCAATACTTGTAGACTCTTTGCCAATAGGGTAGAAAGCTTAAGAGTTGAAGCCCTTGGTCCTACTTATGTGGCCCTCTTGCTTTCTAATCAGTTTATGTAATATTGTTCACCTAAAAGATATTTATTTCCAATGGCATATTTCTATGTTGGAATTTTGTTCCACTTTAATACCTCTTCTAGTTAGTTAGTGTAGACTGTGTGTGAGTTAATAATCCCACATTAACTTGGTTGTGGGACGTAAGTTGTTCATGATCCCAAAAACTTGTCAAACTCTTTATAAATGGGGTAGCATGATTAAAGTTCAAATCCCTTGGTCCTGCTTATGTGGTATTTCTCACACCTATTAACATTAAGTCACAACATATGTATGGTGTAGTTGGCCCTCTTACTTTCTAAATGATTTATGTGATGTTATTCCCATACAAGTTATTTATTTCTAGTGGTATATTCCTATGTTGAAATTTTCTTCCTCTTTAATACTTCTTCTACTTAGTTAGTGTTGTGTGTGTGTGTTAGTGTTAATAATCCCACATTGATCTAGTTGTGGGAACTGAGTGGTTAATGAGCCAAAATAATTTCCAAACTCTTTACCAATGTGCTAGGAGTATTAAATGTGGTAGTCCTTGGCCTCGCTTATGTGGGACTACTCATACCTATTAACATTGAGTCAAGATATGTGTATGGGGGGTAGTTGGCCTTCTTGCTTTCTATTTGGTTTGTGTGATTTTTTTCCCATACAAAATTTTTATTTCTAGTTGCATATTTGTATGCTGCATTTTCATTCCACTTTTGTACCTCTTCTTCTTAGTGAGTGTAGTTTATATGTGTGTTAATAATCCCACATTGACCTGGTTGTGGGATTTAAGTGGTTAATGAGCTCTGACACTTTCTAGTCTATTTGCCAATAGGGTAGTAGGTTAAAGGTGGATGACCTTGGTATCACTTATATGGTACTCCTCACTCCTATTAATAGTGAGTCACGACATGCATGTGGTAGGTAGTTGGATTGCTTAATTTCTATCCAGTTTATATGATGTTGTTCCCTTATAAGTTGTTTATTTCTAGTGCCATATTCCTATAATGGAATTTTTTCCACTATACCTCTTCTACTTAGTATAGTGTGTGTGATAATAATCCCACATTGACCTGGTTGTGGGACTTGAGTGGTTAGCAAGCTCCAACATTATTCAAACTCTTTACCAATGGGGTAACATGCTTAAAGGTGGAAGTCCTTAGTATCACTTATGTGGGACTCCTCACCCCTATTAACATTGAGTCACAACATGTGTGTGTGGGGTAGTTGGTCATATTGCTTTCTAATTAGTTTATGTGATGTTGTTCCCCTACAAGTTGTTTATTTCTTGTGGCATATTTCTATGTTGGAATTTTGTTCCACTTTAATATCTCTTCTACTTAGTTAGTGTAGTGTTTGCATGTGTTAATAATCCTACATTGACCTGGTTGTGGGATCGAGAGATTTATGAGCCCCAAAACTTGCCAAAATATTTTTCAATAGGGTAGCAAACTTAAAGGTTGAAATCCTTGTTCCTACTAATGTGGGATTCCTCACCCTTATTAACATCAAGTCACAACATGTGTGTGGAGGGTAGTTGGACCTCTTGCTTTCTAATCAGTTTATGTGATGTTGTTCACCTAAAAGCTATTTATTTCTAGTGGCATATTCCTATGTTGTAATTTTGTTCCACTTTAATACCTCTTCTACTTAGATATTTTAGTTTGTGCATGTGTTAATAATCCCACATTGACCTTGTTGTAGGACCTAAGTTATTTATGAGCCCCAAATCTTACCAAAATCTTTTTTAGTGGGGTAGCAATCTTAAAGGTGGAAGCCCTTGTTCCCACTTATGTGGGACTCTTCACATCTATTAACATCAATCCATGACATATTTCTAGGGGTATTTGGCCCTCTTGCTTTCTAATCAGTTTATGTGATGTTGTTCCCCTATTAACATCGAGTCATAGCATATGTGTGAGGGTAGTTGGCCCTCTTGATTTCTAATTAGTCTAGTTTCCTACAAGATATTTGTTTCCAATGGCATATTACTATGTTGGAATTTAGTTCCACTTTAGTATCTCTTCTATTTAGTTAGTGTAGTGTGTGTGTGTGTGTGTGTGTGTTAATAATCCCACATTGACCTGGTTGTGTGACCTATATGGTTAATGAGCCCCAACACTTGTGAAACTCATTTGCAATGGTGTAGTAGACTTAAATGGTGAAATTCCTTGCTCCTTCTTATGTGGAACTCCTCATCCCTATTAACATTGAGTCATAACATGAGTTTAGGGGGTAGTTGGACCTCTTGCTTTCTAACCGATTTGTGTGATGTTGTTCCTCTACAAGATTTTTATTTCTAGTCATATATTCCTATGTTGGAATTTAATTCCACTTTACTACCTCTTCCACTTAGCGTAGTGTTTGCGTGTCGTAATATTTCCACATTTAATTGGTTATAAAACTTGAGTGGTTTATGAGCCCTAACACTTGCCAAACTCTTTGCCAATAGGGTACCAGGTTTAAATGTTGAATCCCTTGGTCTTGGTTATGTGGGATTCATCATCCCGACTAACAATGAATTATGAAATTTGTGTGGGGGATAGTTGACCCTCTTACTTTTTAATATGTTTATGTCATGTTGTTTTACTACAAGCTATTTATTTCTAGTGGCATATTCCTATTTTGCAATTTCGTTCCACTTTAGTACATTTTTCTACTTAGTGTAGCATGTGCATGTGTTAATAATACCATATTGGTCTGGTTACGGGACTGGGACCTGAGTTGTTTATGAGCCCCAATATTTAACAATGGAGTACCAGGCTTAAAGGTGAAAGTCCTTGGTCTCACTGTAGAGGGGTAAAACCATCCTACCACATACGATTCTCAAGATTGAATCCATAGCAAAGACTTGAGGTAACCATGGGGGTTGTGTTATTCTCTACACTTAAAGTGGAATAGGGAAAGAAGGATTCCCCAGGAATGGTTTAAGGACTTTCTCCAAGTCCACTAGTTTTCAAGAATGTTTGATGTATTTGATTCGAGATAATCACCTATTTTTGGTCTTTCTAGATTTATGTTATGAAATATAAAGGACAATGCAAAAATACAGTATGCAAGAAGACAAAATCTAACCCTAGAATGATTTTTTTTAATGCTTTCTAATGCTAGGATTTCAAGATATAAAAGATTCAAGCAAGGGATCAATATAATATGCACAAATAGTACTAAAACTCTAAGTGCATACTATATGTTGTTTTCCTTTCAGATGCCAAGAAATCAATTAAATGTATTCATTTAAAATTAGATCTAGGGTTTGTAACATAAATAACAAACACCCAAAAAATATCCTAAATACTAATTAGGGTACTGTTGGTCACGAATCTACCACAGGAAAGGATTTTTACAATTGCGCCCTAGACCCGGCCAACATTGAAATGCTGGAAGCAAGAAATGGCTCCCAGACCAATCTCCAGAGTGGGCTGGTTCCCTTCACTACTCTAAAAATGGGTTTAAGATAGGGTTGCTGGAAAGAGATTTAAAAGGTTGCGTAAAGAAATGGGAAATATGGCCACGAGCCGAAGTGATGGGATCGAAAAACAACAAGCAGAAACTACAAACGCAACAACAGAAAGTAACATAAGAAATCAGCTTCATCCTCGCACAATCACATGCCACAAATCCCTCCAAACCCACATTCCAAGAATTGTACCCTGACCGCAGTATTTAAATCCAGTATGCAGAATTTAAATGTAATAGCAATGCAGGAGTACGAATGCTATTAGAAATGCAGAAAACAGAAAGCAAATTCATCCATGCGACGCTTGAAAAATTAGAAGTCGATCCTTGTATTCCCGCAAATACAATTCCAGTTTCTAGCAGCAAGTTTTTCCAACCCTTGCAAATGAAAATTACATTGGTTTTTATAGAGGTCCGTCCTCTTTGCAGCATTAAATAATTAAAACCAACTTCCTCGTGATCTACAATTATATCTTGGAAATCAGGAACACGATCCCCTTAATCACGGCCTCAAGGAAGCAAAAATTAAATTCCATGAAACGCTTGCGGCCCTTCATTAAATTCGATTCTTTGAATATGTGCATGAAAAACCATTGAATTAATCCACGAACGGCAACTTCGAACCAATAAACCCTTTAATTTTGGTAGCCTGGGCACTCTTTGACCTTAACCGCATTGGAAATCCGCAAATTATTTAATTCGGGTCAGCATTAAATCATCGAAAATAAAAAAAAACCCTCTCGGCCGTTCATACTGCACTTGGCGGGAAAACTGCGCAGGTCGCGAAATCACGACGGGTCGCGAAATCGCGACATGATTTTATGCCGTATGCTTCACTGCTGAAGACCCGCGATTTGGAACATGTCGCGATATCGCGACGGTTCCGCCCAACCTGCCTGCGTTGACTGCGTTGACCGCGATTCTGCAACATGTCAGCGCGTCGCTACAGTTTTCAGACTTAGTCATTTTTTCTCCTTTTTTCACCCAAGATGCATCAAAGCTGATATCAAATGTCAGATTTCCAATAATACACTAATGCATTAATCAATGAGAATCAATGTGGCAAAAATGCCAACATTCTTGGCGGCTCGCGGGGTATACAGCTCATTGTATGCAAGAATCCAGGCCTTAGTCCATTGGGCACAGAGTCATATCCGAACAAAAGGCGGCTGTTGCAATACATGTTCTGCTGAAAAATTGAAACTGGAAAAAACCTGCATATAACTGATTATGAAACGACTAATGGAATGCGATGATGGAGTGAGCTCTTGCGATTGCGCAAGCGGTGACTGCAATGGAGTGATATGAAAATGAACAAAATTATGGAGTGGGAATGGAACTAGGAAAGCTGTGAAATGAAATGAAATAGACTGTTAGCAAATGCGTAAAAGACTGAACTTAGAGGAAAGGGATAAGAAGGGACGGGGAGCAACAGAAAAGGAAAAAGAAACAACAGCTGTGGCTTATTTTGTTTTAATGCAGAAGAAAAAGAAGGAAGAAGATGAAGAAAGGAAAGAGAGGAAATGGGGAAGGGAAAAGAAGAAAGTGCTAGAAAGCCATCAAACTGTTGGGAGGAGAAAAACAAAGGAAAACAAGCATCTACGGCTCGCAGGCAACAAGAGCCGAGATGAACAAATAAAAACAATACCACTTTTTTTTTTTTTTTTTCTTCTTTTTTCTTTTCTATTTTTTTTTGTTTTTTCAAAATACTATATACAATAAGTCACGACATGATTGGCATGTCGCCACCAGACACCCAATCTCAGAATGTTATCCGGTAAATCTGCAATGTCCCGACCAGATCTGATCATACTTAAGTCAGTCCTTGAAATTGGGCTGGCTCCTTCCTGAAGTTCTCCATGGTGCTGATAGGATGCAATGCAGCACATGGAGGATTTCTTCAGGTACTGGATGTAGTTGCTGGAACAAACACCACCACTTTGCAGACTTTACTGGCTGTGGGTTGGGTACTGGCTCCTCTAACTCCTTAATGTGATCACAGGGCTCTTCAAGTGAGAACTCGGATTCTGGGATCTCCTCAGACTCTGAAATTTGCACTTGTTCTTCTACTTGGCCCATCTCTTGCTGAAAACTGCAAGCAACCATATTGTTCATTGCTGGAAAAGTGCTTGCATGTTCCAATCCTTGCCTTTGGACGAGATCTATCCCTTGAACTTCACATGACTGCATCTCAGGTTTCTGCTCAGGATAAGGGATCTGGCATGAAAAGTACTGTGCATGGTCAACAGGAGCAGCAACCACTGGAGAAGGTAATGGAGTTTCTCCCCACGGTAAATTTCTTGATAAGAGCAACAACTGTTCCGCTCGCACTGCTTCTTCAAAGATTTGTGGGAACTGTTGTTCACTTGACTGCAGCAAAAAGAGACCTATGTCAGAATTAAAAGCTCGAACATAAAAGAGGTGGGCTTGGGTGGGTGATGGACGGATCTTCTCTGGAATTCTCTCGCAGCTTCTCAAGAATCGGACATTGAAGTCCGTGATGCTCTCTTGAGGTGCTCTCTTGATGTGCATGAAAAATTGGTAGAGATCTAAAGAACTGTAGAAAGGATCTTCGTCAAATCTTCTGATCAGTGCTCCCGCTAGATCGTCCCATGAACTGATGCTTTGACATTTGAGCAGTCTGTACCACTGCAATGCTCTTCCTTCAAAATACTGAACCAGAAGTCGGATCATGACATCTTCGTGTTCTATGACATGGATCATGGACAGAATAGCAATATCTTCAACATGTGCCAGAGCCATGCCTTCGGTACCATCATATTTTGCCAGGTTCTTCAAGGCAGCTTCAGGAATTTCATGCCGAACTTGGAGATTCAAAGGGCCAGGATCATCCCATCTAGGAAAAACCCTCGCCTTTGTGGCAGTGGTCTGCGGAATCACGGCCATCGCCATTAATTCAGAGTCGCCAGATGAACATTCTTTGAATTTTTTTTTTAAACAAAAATAGGCGTCCACAAATAGATCTTCAACTCAACAAAGTCGCCAGATGAACTTACAAATCTCCGCTGTGAGGCCAAGACAACTCATCAAATCTTGAGACCTCTGGGTGTTTTAAAAATGTGCCAAAAAATGTTGGCACCGGTGGGGTTATCACTTTGGAGAATTATGCGTATCCCACCGATTATGAATTCTTGGAGACAGAAACAGTCTGTCCCACCGGGCGTGCCAAAAACTGTTGGTCACGAATCTGCCACAGGAAAGGATTTTTACAATTGCGCCCTAGACCCGACCAACATTGAAAGGCTGGAAGCAAGAAATGGCTCCCAGACCAATCTCCAGAGTGGGCTAGTTCCCTTCACTACTCTAAAAATGGGTTTAAGATAGGGTTGCTCGAAAGAGATTTAAAAGGTTGCGTAAAGAAATGGGAAATATGGCCACAGGCCGAAGTGATGGGATCAGAAAAACAACAGCAGGAAACTACAAACGCAACAACAGCAAGTAACATAAGAAATCAGCTTCATCCTCGCACAATCACATGCCGCAAATCCCTCCAAACCCACATTCCAGGAATTGTACCCTGACCGCAGTATTTAAATCCAGTATGCAGAATTTAAATGTAATAGCAATGCAGGAGTACGAATGCTATTAGAAATGCAGAAAATAGAAAGCAAATTCATCCATGCGACGCTTGAAAAATTAGAAGTCGATCCTTGTATTCCCAAAAATACAATTCCAGTTTCTAGCAGCAAGTTTTTCCAACCCTTGCAAATGAAAATTACATTGGTTTTTATAGAGGTCCGTCCTCTTTGCAGAATTAAATAATTAAAACCAACTTCCTCGTGATCTACAATTATATCTTGGAAATCAGGAACACGATCCCCTTAATCACGGCCTCGAGGAAGCAAAAATTAAATTCCATGAAACGCTTGCGGCCCTTCATTAAATTCGATTCTTTGAATATGTGCATGAAAAACCGTTGAATTAATCCACGAACGACAACTTCGAACCAATAAACCCTTTAATTTTGGTAGCCTGGGCACTCTTTGACCTTAACCGCATTGGAAATCCGCAAATTATTTAATTCGGGTCAGCATTAAATCATCGGAAATAAAAAAAAACCCTCTCGGCCGTTCATACTGCACAGGTCGCGAAAACGCGACGGGTCGCGAAAACGCGACGGGTCGCGAAATCGCGACATGATTTTACGTCGTATGCTTCGCTGCTGAAGACCCGCGATTCCGGAACATGTCGCGATATCGCGACGGTTCCGCCTAACCTGCCTGCGTTGACTGCGTTGACCGCGATTCTGCAACATGTCAATCGTCAGTCGTGTTTTCAGACTTAGTCATTTTTTCTCCTTTTTTCACCCAAGCTGCATCAAAGCTGATATCAAATGTCAGATTTCCAATAATACACTAATGCATTAATCAATGAGAATCAATGTGGCAAAAATGCCAACAGGTACTTATATTGTCTTATGGTTGGTCTAAGCTTTTATCCCTTATCCAACGATATCCAATGATTCTCGTTCCAATAAGATAACTTAGCCAAAACTTAAAAAATATAATTAGCATTAGGGAGCCTACTTAGGCCACTATACAATAATTCTTGGAGGTGAAGTAGTCAAATCCCCCTAGGTCCTTTTATCTTACCTTTGAAAATAGAAGTGGAAGTTAACCTTTGGAATATGAACAATCATAACAGGATATAACAGAATAAGCCACAACACAAAATGTAATGATATACACTATATGCAGTCTAGAATGCAGATCTAGGGTTTGGGGAGAAAAACTTACCCCTAAACTAGTTTTATGAAAAATCATACCCCATAAAGAGCAACCACAATTTTGTAGATCGATAAAGTCGCACCCTCGTAGATACCGAGTACGATTCCATAAAAGCTAAGCAAAAAATAATAGAAATATGCAAATTCACACTTACATCTTAAAGAAAATTAATGCATGCATGCAAGAAAGTGAAAACACTTAGTAGATCATGCAGAAGCAAGTAGAAATGTTAAGACCTCCGAATAGTATATCTCTCCTTAGGGATTCAAAACTTGTCCATCAAAGTCAGAAACAATAGTAATCAATCCAATGTAGTAGAAAATATAACTTTAACAAATTATGTTTCACACTTGCGAGTTAGCTTACTGGTAGAATAAGAAGAAGAACACAAGATGTTAGCATGTGATCAAAATCACTTGTTAATAAGATCATTTGCAAAATCACTTAGGTACCTTATAAGATTGCTTATTCGTTCAAAAGGAGATTTCAAACCCTCCTTTTATAGTGGATTTGAAAATAAAATGGATGGGAAAAAATAAGGAAATTTGATGCCAAACATGCCAATGTTTAAAATTAGGGTTTACTTGGGATAAAAACCTAATATGCAAAATCATACCCCATAAAGGTTGACCGTGATTTCGCAATGTGAAATTGCATCCCTCAAACGTGGACTATGATTTCACAACTGTTGTACCCCTATGTAGTTTTAATACATTTTGGAGGGTCAAATAGAGTCTAAAAAAGACAAACCATATATAGTTGGAATTCTCTTTATGATCCTAATCCAATGGTTTAATATTTTAATGGAAAGGAGAATATTTGATAAGGGAAAACCTAGCTTGAATATGACCCAACTATTTCAAGGATAAAACAAGGGATCTGGAGAAAATTGTTGACCTTAGTGTGTCAATTTTCTATGTTTACATTTTACCCCCTATTTTATGCATTTAAGGACAATTAAATGCATAAAATAAATATGTAGACTCCTATAGGCAATAACACAACAACCATAGAGAAGGGGTAGCCAATTTGTGCAATAGGGGTATCATAATGGACACTCTGGACCCTTGCACACAAGATGTGATATTACTGCCATTAATGCCTCTATGGCTAGGGTGCCCCCTCAATTTTAGGAAGGAATTATGATTCCTTAAGAAACTTAATAAAGTCCAAGAAAATAGAAGAAACACAGAATGCAAAGCAAGCAACCAAACATAGAAAATAATTATGGGTACAACATGAATCTAATGAAACTAGCATGAAATGAAATCTATCTAAGATGAAATGCATGGATGAATAGAAGAAAGGAAAAGAAAGAAAAATTGGAAAGAAGAATAAGAAGGACAAGAAGAATAATAATAATAACATATCCAAATAATATCAACAATAGAAAGTGAGAGAAGTCAATCAAGAACCCTGAATGAAGGGTTTTATGCCCAAAAGAAGGTCTAGGTGTGCAGTGGAAATCCACTATAGGTGTAGTAATCGTTAAGATGGGAAAATGGGAAAAATATGGAGTGTAACCCACTATGGATGATTGCTCACTAAAATATTTGAGTGTAACCTACTATGGATGATTACTTGCTAGTGGTTGTTATGGGGTGATTACCCACTAGGACGTATGCAAAGACATATTGGAATGGTGAAGGAGCTTATCCTATAATGGGGTGTAGAGCCTGCTAAGTTAAGAGGAGTGTAATCCGATAGGGATGATATGTTCCTATTGATGTGTATGATGCATTAGCAAGTATTACCTGATAGGGATGTGTAAGAATATGTATATAGACCAAGTAATATGAGCATAACACAATGTGAGTGTGCGCATGTGGTAGAAGAAAAGAGAGGAAGAAAAATGAGGAGCAAATAACTGTACGTGTGTGCCCCCATATTCGGGTTTTAGCTATTGAAAAGTCAATAGGGAGGAAATGTGTAAAAAAATAAGAGAGGGGAATGTATATCCTTGTCTGAACAAAGAAAATAAATGATACAGAAGAATAATTCAAAGAATAAGGATATAACAAAAGTATATTGTATTCCTTGACTTTGAAGAGAAATGATGGTCGTAAAAACTTTCAAAGTCAAGGGAAACAAGAATAAAATAGAAAAGAAGAAAAGATAAAAGGAAGACGAGAAGATAATAAGGGATGAAAATGCATAGGCCCTAGGTTGGGGCTTCATTGGGTATTACAATCCTAGTGAGAGTGCAATGCATGTGAGCTATGACCTAACTAGGTGTCATCACTTCCCATTATTGTGAATCCCTAAAAAGCTATATAAACAAGCAGTCATGAGAAAATAACAATGCAATTATGACAAGTAGAGATGCAAGAAAATAGAATGTCAAGAAACCATGCAAAGTATTATAGGTAGACATGCAGTATGAGTAGGTAAGAAAATGCAATGCATATGATGGATTAAGCATAATATATTTTTAAATGCATTATATTCATAGGTTCATAAAGTTATTTACCATCCAAAGAAGCCAAATGATAGTCACCTAAACCAAAATTGGTTGTTATGACAAAGGGCCCTAACCAATTGGATTGAAACTTACCTCAAATATTAGCACGATCATTAGTGTTCTTCTAGTTTTTCTTGAGGATAAGATTCCCAACCTCAAAAGAATGATTATAAAATTTATTATGATAATATCACTAGAGCCTATATTGATAGGCTTGCAAATGCTCTAAGGCATGAATACGCTTTTCATCTAGAAACTCCAATTGGTGCAGATGGTCTACACGATGCTCATTGTTGACTAAGGCATCTTGCAACAAGATGTGTAATGAGGGAACCTCAATCTCAAAAGGAAACACCAACTCAGAACCATATACCAAGACATATGGTAGGCACCTATGGGGGTATGCACACTAGTACAATAGACCCACAAGGTAGGGTAAAGTTAGATATACCAGTCACAAACAATCTTACTAACCAACTTTTAAGATCCTAATCAAGAACTTGTTGGATGCTTTGACTTATCCATTACCATAAGGGTAATAAGAATTTGACCACATGTGATGAATACTATACTTAGCACAAATATTATGAACATCCTTATTCTTCAAAGGAGTGTAATTTTTAGAAATAATCACCGAAGGAATATTGAACCTACACATAATATTGTTGAATATGAACTTAGAAAGTTGAGTTCCAGTCACCGTAGCCAAGGGCATGGCTTTGACCCATTTAGTGAAATACTTATTCCTTGTAATGATAAACTTGTGACCATTAGATGACACTAGGTTAACCTTACCGATAATGTCTAATCCCCACATGGAAAATGACCAAGGGAAATAAATAATTTGAAGGTATTGAGAAGGACCATGAACAATATGATTGTGGTGTTGACACTTATTGCAACATCGAACATAGTCGCATGCATATTTATCCATGGAAGGCCAATAATAACCCATTTGAAGGAGCTTTTTGGAAATAGTGTTACCACTGAAATTGCCTCCACATGAACGTTCATGAGCCTCACTAAGAGCAAGTTAGGATTCATTGGAGTCAATACATCGTAGGATTATTCCTTCAAAATAATGTCAATACAAATTATTGCTGATTATGATGACTCAACATGTTTTTTTGTACAAAATATTACACTTATTGTGATCTAAACCGTTAGGTATCGAACCATCCCTAAGGATATTAAAGATGTTTTTATACCATGGATTAAATGGGGAAGCTCTGATTGCTAGACAATATAACAAAACAAGACAAGAACTAAGTGATGCAAGCTCCTAGAGTTTCTTAATGGTAATCAAGGCTTGATCATATTCTAAATCCAAAGGAAACATGGATGTCGTAGAAACCATGACATCTGCATGGTGGTTTGAGGATCTAGGGATAGACTCTATGGTTACTCGATCAAATGAGGATAACAACTGGGTAATAATATTCTTGTAGGTCTTAAGTATATCATCCCAAGTCTGATAAATATCATTAATATAGTTAACCACAAGTTGAGAGTTACCAAAAACTAAGATAACTCTAACCTACAAAGCTAAGGTTTCTCTAAGACCAAGGATCAAAGCATTGTACTCTATAGTGTTGTTTGTGCAAGAGAAATGAATTTTAAAGGACAAGGGGATGAGTTGTTTTTATGGGGTAACCAAAATGACTCCAACACTAGCACCCTTCATGCATCGAGCTCCAGAAAAAAAAAATCCAAGACTCAAACTCTTCAACTTCAACATTGAAATAAAGGAACTAAATAACCAAAGGATGGATGGATTATAGGGGAGTTGAGGCTAATTGATCAATTATTACCTAACCCTTAATAGCCTTTTGACCTATGAAATTTAGGTCAAACTCACTAAGGGCCAACACCCACTTAGTAGCTCAACCTGAAAGGTGGGGCTTAGACATAAAATAACGCAAAAGATCAAACTTTACAACTACCAATGTCTTATGGCTGAGCATGTAGTGTCTTAAATTTTGGGAAGAAAACACTACGATAAGGTAAACCTTATCTAAGGGAGCATACCTAGTTTCATAACTAACAAAGGTTCTACTGATATAATAGATAGATCACTCTTTTTTTTTATCATCATGATGGGCCAACATGGCTCCCAAAGTGTGAGTAGTGGCTACTATATAAATCATCAAATGCCTACAAGGAACAAGGGGAACTAAGACAAGTGGGGAAGTGAGATACTACTTGAGATCATCAAAATATTTCTAACACTTAGAATCCCACTAGAAGACCACATATTTCTTAAGAAGCTTAAGAAAGGGCTAACATTTATCATCTAACTAGGAAATGAACTGATGAAAAGCCTAAATCTTGCCTTGCAAGCTATGCAGCTTAGTCAGGTTGCAGAGAAGAGGTATGTCAAAGCCACTATCTTAGAGGCTTCCACTTCAATACCTCACCTAGAAACTATGATGCCTAAAAAAATTGCCATATGCACATTAGAAGAGTGGTTGTCATTGGATTTGTTTATTCTTTACCGATATACAATCGGTGTTAATGGCTGTCTGTCTTCGGTCGTGTATACTATTTTGTAATACAAGACTGTAGCTCAATACGTTAAAAAAGAAGAAGAATGATAGTTTTCTAAGAGACACGAAGAAGAAAACCAGTTAGAAAAAAGAAAAAATAAATAAAAGTAAGTAGGTGGTTGTAAAAAAAAAAAATTAAAATAAACAGGTGGTTGTAAAAATGAAAGGTCACAAGAGTTGTTATAATTTTATATGTATGTTATTAAGTGATAGATCATTTTAATTAAATAAATTTAATATAATAATATATTTGTTAATAAATTTTATAAAAATAATACTTATCAAAAAATTTGTGACGAATAATAAATTTAAATATTAAATATTAAAAACGGGCTAACATATAATACATATTTTTCTATTTATAATTTAAAAAGTAATAAACCTTAAGCTTAGTATTCAAAGACTAATTATCTTTACCTAAAGAATCTGAGCTAACTGAAAATAAATATAATTATTTAGTAAATTAAAATAAAGATAGTGACTTATAATTGTTAAATTAAATTGTTTGAAATAAAATGGCAATAACATTTATAAAAATAATTATTAGTTTAAAAAATAAATAAACAGTATAAATTATATACAAGTATTATGATTTAAATTAAAACATAATAAAATTATGAAATAAATTATAGTGGTATTAGAGTTAGAAAGAAATAAACTAAAACTTCAACTGTCAAACATTAAGACCATGAATATAATAATCAAACACAGGAGAAATTGACGAGTTCACTCTGCTCCATATTGCCATAAGCAAGCAGGAAACTCGCCCAAATTAAACAGTTTCTTTGTTGCATAGAAACAAAACAAGTGAATGCAATCATATTTCTGCATGTGAACGAAGTAATATTTCGGCAGCTTAATCACTTTTGACTTCCTCTATTGCTTTTCTATTGCTTACTCGTACCTCTTGTTTATTCAGCTTTTCTAAATTCATAACCGTCAACATTCTTGTACATAAAGAGAATCTGAATAAGCATGAAGAAAGTTCTGAATTCCCTTTAATACCTAGATTTCAGACATAAAATTTGTGAAGGATCTCTGTACACTACCCAATTGTATGACAAATAAGGAAAACCGTAAACCTCGATAGATCTTTGCCCTGCTTATTCATAAAATCTCATCAACTAATAACTAGGAAACCACACGGCTTAACTGGAATGCACTAAATCACGTAAAAATGAAATGGAATTAGTTGGAAAGGTAGACTATATTAAAAGGGAAAGACATATGGAAAGGATGGACGCAATGGGCTCTTTCTGCGCGGATTGTGATGTCGGAGCATCTAAGGGTGTTTGTAATATGGTTTGAGAACATGGTTTTCAAACTATTGAGTTGTGTATGGTATAAATGATGTAGAACTAATCGGATTTTTTTTTAGTCTTATACATATATGATTGCACTTCCAAACGTATTATTGTACATTTGCAAACCACAGTCCTGTTGCACAATAATTCCTGCACCATTCTGGTCATATAATTGTATGACTTAAATTGCAATCATACAACTATACGTTTTTATCTTGTAATCGTACAATTACATGATTTAATCGTGTAATGATTAATCCTTTATACAACTTCCATCAACTAATCTTGCAATGCTTAACCCTTTGTACAATTTTCATCAATTGTATCATTTTCTCCTGTGAAAGGATTTATGATTTTTCCTTTAATCATACAATTGTACAATTATTATTTTTTATTTCGATTGGATGATATTTTTTAACATTTTTCTTCTTTGGAAACTCTTTACTTATTACAACCACTTACACAAGAGAACAATCTAATCCTTCAACCAATAACAATCAAATCCCTACATGATAAGTTTTTTTTTCTATTCTTCTAGTCATTATTCTCATAGCCAAGATTCTATAGAGGATGTCCTAATTGAAAGCACGAGATTCCGGTCAAAAGAAACACCAAGTGCGATTGCATTCAAAATTAAGCACGCCTAAGTCCTAGAAATATGAATTACATGAAACGGAAAAGAGACATGTTGTAAGAGACGCAATCAGATAAAGAAAAACAGCCCTTTCATTAATTTCTTTCGATCTGTGTTACAATAATGCCTCCTCCCTTTTCAGGGGCTAGGAGCGCAAATAAGGTTTGATTACAATCGCTGAATGGTTCCTCCTTCCGTGTGCCCACAATTGCACTGGGCGGGCTAAGATGATGCCGCCGCTGATGTTGATGGGTTCTTCGCCTCTGTTGCTGCTCCTGCAAACAAAGAAATGATCAAGACGTTAGTAGCACCTGCTGCAAATGAAAAGCATTCTCTCTCTAAAACTAACAAAATATGCATACGAATATTTGCCCGAAACCATGAAAACAATGAATCCAAATTGCTTCAAAATCGCGACGAAGGTAAGAACAAGTCACCGAAGGCCATCGCCATCGAGGCAACTGGCCAATTCACCTTAAACTGGAATTCATCCCCGGCGAGACGAATTCGATTGTAATTCGTCCCCGGGTGGGACGAATTCTTCCGAATAAGAGAAATCGACTCGTCGCTGCTCCAATGTCGGATCCCGGGACTCGCAAAACTCCTGCAAACAGGGGGGTTAGGTAATTGGGGCCATTTTGGGACGACCCAGATGGTCGGATTTTCCCAATTTGGCCTCCTCCCTTGGGAATTTGGCCTTGACACCTGCAAGTTAGCGAAATGACAAAGCAATACAAAACACCCTAAACTCTGACCAAAAGCTACAAAATTGCAATTATAGACTAATCAGACCTAGTAACACAGAATGCAATCTAAAAATTAATCTAAAGTGCTCAAAAACTAAAATTAGGACTTAGGAGGTGCGGGGGTGCCCAAGTGGGCCTCCCACCGTTGGCCCTTGATTTTGGAGCCAATCCACCAAGGATGGGCCCAAAACCTTTTAGGATTGGGGGGTCGGCGAATTGGTAGGTTCAGATGTCCATGCGTCGGATTTGAGTAAGGTTCGAGCTTCTAAAGGCCACCCAACAACCTCCCTTGCAAAAGAGATTGATGGATGTAGGAAGGTGAACAAAGGGGGATGCAAGTGAGTCTTCAATTCGGCAGGACTTCGTTGCTTGAACACTCCTTCCACCTGCATATTTTGGGTGAGAAAAGTCCCACCTTTTATAGACCCAAGGGGTCTCTTTTGGGAGGGAAGCACAAAAGCCAAGTGTTGGCCATGGGCGCCATGTGGCAGTCTTGTCTTCCCATGAGGGAGGGGAGTCTTCCCTTGACTTGAACTTTGATAAATGCTTCTTGTAACAGTCCTCCAACGGCCCCTCTGTCCACTTACACATGCGTGCAAGGTAGGAGCCCTTAACTGACTGTTCTGGGCTGCCACTTGGCACCATTTGCCTTTTTTCCCGTTAAGCTTAGAATTCGTCCCACCCAGGGACGGATTCAGAATTCGTCCTAGGGTGGGACGGATTCTATTTTGAATTCATCCCGGGGTGAGACGAGTACTGGGCAACCAAGTGTGCCAAATTGCTTCTTGACCTTACAAAATTGCTATGAAAGTGGTTAAGACCACTGTTTAACCTCTGAGGGCTGCCCTGGGGGCTGTGTTTGTCAAAGCGATCAGTGTTTGCAGTCACATAATCGGATTGGTGCTGTTTTGGTGTCTACACTAATTATTCAATCTTCCTCACTTCCCTAGCATTTTCCAATGCTTGCAACCTTTCTCAAACATAAATGTCTATTCTTTCGTTTGGACTCTAATGCTTCAAGATATTTCTTAGATTTGCAAACAAAATACAATAATATACACAACCTACCAAATATATATATATATATATATATATATATATATATATTCCACAAAAATTAAGGCTTAGTAAAATATTGTTAAAGTATTTTTATATTATTTATTCATGCGTATAAATATAATTTTTTGAAGATCCCTTCTCTCTTTTATTCTACATCAATTTTGTATCAAAGTGAGAAGATCTCTAAGGATTCATACTTGTCAAAGGAATGATGGTACATGATGGAAAAAGAAAAACATGACGGCCCCACAATGCAAACATAGATGAAATATTGAAGGGAATTACCATCTAACTTGAAGCAACACAACTACTTAAAGAAGAGGTATTTATCTTGAGGATATTAGTGATAGTTAAGAAGAAGATATTGGTCATGTGGAAGATCGAGATGAAGAACGAGGGGGGGAGTAATATGAATAATTAATTTGGGTGATTTCTAATTTAGGTCAAAAGCTAAAGATACAAAGCACATCATACAATGGAAGCTTGAGTTTAGAGGATATCATAGACTAGATCACTAACATAAAGAAGTATTTTGATTTTGAGTCAATTAAAGACCCCAAAAGGGTAAAATTTGTCTCCACAAAATTGAAAGGGCATGCATCCTTGTGGTGGGACCATGTCTAGAATGAAAGATAAATAAAAGGAAATAAAAGGATCATGTTGGAGTATATTACATTATTTGGTACATGTTAATGTACCCCCATGGTACCTTCATGGTACATTTGTAAATAATAGATTAGGGTTGAGTTCATAGGTTAGAGTATGAAATATATTTCCCCTTTTATGTAAGTGTCATGTGAGTTAGTGTGCAAGTGTAAGTTAAGTCTATGTGCACAAGTATCTTGTATGTATGAGAACAAATATGTAATGTAAATATGTGCACAAGTATCTTATATTAGAGTGTGCAAGTTATAGAAGTGTAAGAGTCATATGTAGGTGTGTTCTAGTGTGCATATGTTATAGTGCCAAGTGTTCATCAAGTATGCAAGTGTCAAGTAGATAAGCCAAAAGTAATGAGCCTTGGAATATGGAAAACAATAGTCCAATATTCAAGAGTCACATTACTATTGCTATAACATGGAGATAATGATCCATATATGGATATGGAATATGAGGAGAGAAGATCTCAATCATCATATTTGTAAGAGAAGTAAAGCAATAAAGCTTGTATAAATTTTTAGCAATTAATATTGTAAGTTATATTACATGCTTAGTACATGTATGATTCAGGCTATTTATATTTATATTTTTGGATATTATTGAATGTTATTTGATTTATTATAATCCGTGTTATAAATATTAATCTACCCATATAATTATATTGAAATTATTATATTATGATTATATTATATATGATTCTATGATACATAAGTTATGATATTTCTTGGTAGTATTAAGGTTTAGAAAGCCATTAGATCAAGACATAGGAGAAAATGGTCACCAAGCTAAAGTCAAAATTCCAATTGTTAGACTACCAATTAGGTTTTTTCAAAAAATCATAAACCTTGAGATAGAAGGATATGAGTTTGAAGGAGTAGACAAAAGAATTTTATAGGCTTACCATTCAGGCCAATCATGTGGAATATGATGAAGAAAAAGTGTTACAGTACATCAATAGAATTTGAATGTCTATACAAGATGAAGTCAACATGATAAGAATAATTATGGTAGAAGAAGCCTATTAGTAAACCTTAAAGGTAAAGGAGAAGATGCTATAAAATCAATAAAAAACATAGAAAGGAAGAAAAAGATTATCGCAAGGATGAGGAAAAAAAAATAGTGGAAGTTGAATGCAAAAATAGGATACAGAAGTCAATACTTCTTGTAGTAATTTTATCCAAAATAGTAGAGGAGATAGAGACTCATGTTGTAGAGGTGGTTTTGGTCAAGGAAGGGGTAGAGGATTCTTTAGAAGATGTTACATATGTGGAGAATATGGTCATTGGACATTTGAATGTCTAACTATGCAATATATCAACAATAAGGGAGAGGTCATAAACTACATTGCACAAGCAAAAGAAGAAACTGTTGCTTCCTCAAAGAATGTAGGGAAGCCTAAAAAATGAGAATCTCTCATGAAAAATAGAGTACTATTGAATCTAGAGAAGAGGGAATGTGAGCCTATTCAAAGAATGATTCTTTTTAGAACAATATTTAAATTAGGAGGAAAATATTGTAAGTTCATCATAGATAGAGGGAGTACAAACAACCCAGTATCTACCATGATGGTAGATAAACTAGGGTTGAGGAGGATAGCACATCCCAATCCTAATAAAGTCTCTTGGCTACAAAAGGGACACCAAATATTAGTTAGTGAACAATGCAAGGTGAATTTTCACATAAGATCATACAAGGATGAGGTTGATAAGGATAAGCATAGGAGTTAATTTATTTTATTACTATAAGATTTATTTTAATTTTATATATTTTTTAAATGTTGACAATTCTAATATTTTTAACTATCAATAGTTGTAATATGTTGGTATTAGATTGATGTCAGTTATTGTTGCATAAATGTTAGAAATTATCTATTTATACCAATAATTATGATTGGATATTATATAATTTTGGCATTTTGAATGCTTACATATTTTTGTAAATTAATAAAATTATGATTTTGGATTTTTTCTAATTTTTAAATCTAAATCCCATATCAGTTGGTATAAGCATAGGAACGAATCTTATCCTATTAGGGGGGATTTTCCTCATGGATATTCTTCCTATTTATTTCCCTTCAAATTTATTCCCATTAGACTTTGTAACTTCCTCAATAGTTTTTTATCTCTATTTATTTGTTGTGTTCTTCTCGTTCAAAGTGGTTTTTGACACGTAATTTGGTTGCTTGGTTCATATTTGTATGTGTCATGGGATAACTAGATGTTGTTCCTTTATTTTTATGTAAGACTAGATAGACTAAGACACTGAAGAACACAAGCTTATACTGAGAGGGGGGTGAACAGTATAAGACCACTTTTTACTTTTCTTATCACAATCAATATTATGCAATATATCAATGGCAATATCAACAACAGAAACCAAAGCAGTGCACAAAACATCACACACACATGAGACACCAATTTTACGTGGTTCACCCAATGTGGGCTACTCCACGAAGAAAATATTTCACTAAAATTTTCTCAATCAATCTCTTGGGAATCCTTTCCCTATTACAATGTTTATGGACCTCTGTCCAAAGGAGATGTTGATCCCCTAAATCTAGTTTGTGGATCTCTATCCACAGGAGAACTCCTTCTCCTCTGCTCTGGTTGGTGATCCTCTAGAAGACTACTGCCTCCACTATGTTGGCTTGTGGATCTCTCTCCACTGAAGACTCTTGTCCCCACTCAGAAGACCTATCCTCACTACCCTAGCTGATGGATCTCTATCCACTGGAGACTACTATCCTCTCTGCTCTATCACCTCCAAAGCTCTGTCTCAAATCTGCACTAAACACAATCCAGTCAGTCTAGCACAAATTTTCTCAACTCTGCACTAAACACAATCCAGTCGATTTAGCACAAGTCTGCTCAACAAGCTCACTCAAATCTGCACTAAACATAGTCCAGTCAGTCTAGCACAAATCTGCTCAACTCTACACTAAACACAGTCTAGTCGGTCTAGCACAAGTCTGCTCAACAAGCTCACTCAAATATGCACTAAACATAGTCTAGTTGGTCTAGCACAAATCTTCTCAATAGGTCCACTCAGAACCTACTCAAATCTACTCAATAGGTCCACTCAGAACCTACTCAAATCTACTCAATAGGTCCACTCATAACCTGCTCAAATATGCTCAATAGGTCCACTCAGAACCTATCCAAATATGCTCAATAGGTCCACTCAGAACCTATCCAAATCTGCTCAATAAGTCCTCTCTAGAACTTAGCCAAATATGTATTGTAAGCTTCCACAAAAGCTCACACAAAATCAGTCCACAAGTCTTCTCAAAGACTTGCCTCAAATCTTCTTAACAAGTCCACACATAACTTGTCCAATCTCATAGAAGCATAAAGAGAATTGTTAGAGACTCAATATGTTCTACACTCAAAGCTCAATCACTTTCTCAACTCAAATCAATCTCATAGAAGCATAAAGAGAATTGTTAGAGACTCAATATGTTCTATACTCAAAGCTCAATCACTTTCTCAACTCAAATCAATCTCATAGAAGCATAAAAAAATAAATAACTCAAAGAAGCATAAAGAAATTTTAGAGACTCAATATGTTCTATACTCAAAGCTCAATCACTTTCTCAACTCAAATCAGAATATAGAATAGTTTATTTTATGGAACTTGAACAATCACTTCATACATCCACTTGACTAGGCTCAAAAAACTCTACTCAACCAATTTCTCAAGAACCAACCCTTGCTCACAAACCCTAGTCCAAGTATGTAAACACCAACTCAAAATGTTTCCAACAATGCTCAACAACAAATCTCACATAACAATGATACTCATGTTCTTTTCAAACCCTAGTTCAAGTTCTTTGCACAATCAAAAAATCAAAAATTAAAACAATGAATATGTCTTTCAAAACCCTAACTCAAGTTCTTTGCACAACAACTCACTTCAACAACAATGCTTATAAAACAAGGTTTTAATCACAACTCTTAATTCCAGAAAACCTTGAAGCATTAACTCAAACACTTTTGAAAAGGAAACCCTAATCAAATCCTTTTCACTCCAAACTTTATTTTCTAGTAAGCCAATCAATCAACTCAACCAAAGAAGAATTTGCCCATACCTTTTTGTTGCCAAAGAGTTGATCTCACAAATCGGCCACACTCACAATTACTTCTTTGCCAATCTCAATAAGGGTTAGAAGACTTCAATAAAACACAATACAAAATATGACTAAAATACACCTTATCACTCCAACTTAAAAATAATATTCACCATAATCTTCTTTAATAGAAAAACCCTTATTAAAATGAAATCAATGCTCAATAGTCTTAATCCTCCAATATATCACTATATTAATTAAGACTTTACAAAGACCTCCTTATAACTCCTAATAACAAATCTCAAATAACATCACTTATTTAATAATTAACCCTTCTAACAATTAATTCCACTCATAAACCTTATACCTCCAACATATGCTAATAACAATAAAAATTAAACACCCTTATATCTCCAACATAGGTGGATAATTAAAAATTTAACCAAAAATATTTACCTCACCTTCGGAGGGAATCAAACCCTCAACCTTACCCACAATGTGTGCCTTAGCCGTGGCCAAAGTCACCACATGAGCCACGCGCTCATTTGCAATTAACGAAGCACCACCATGTGCTTCAACTCTCAACTCCTTCTTCCCTTGGCAAAATGACGTGCACCTTGGGTGCCTTAACCAACATGACCTCCAATGCACCTGTCATTTTCGAATGTAGGCCCTCGCATGAACAAATATTTTCATGCTTCCCAACTCACCACTAGGCCATGTTGTCCTATGTGCCTTCGAAAATTAATGCTTCCTTCCTAAAACACTTTGTTGTCCACGATATTCGCAATTCTCACGAGCTCTTAATATTTTTCGCATGCCAATTCAAATTTGAGCAAGGATAATGTTTTAGACTTTGGGAAAATGTATTTATATTGCTTCCTCCATACCTTGGGAGACGTTGGCGCTTCCCCAATTTCCTTCCATGATGTCGGTGAAGATTTTAAAGGCGCTTCGAATGCCTTTTCTTCCAAACCCAACCTTTGGGTTTATGAAATATAATTAAACTTTATAAAACCCACTTTGATTTATAAAATATTATAATGAAAATTATAAATATTTTATTTGGGGTTTTCACCATATCACTTTAATATTATAATAACAATTATTATAATATTATATCCTTTTGATGCCTTGGATAAATTGCTTCCTTGGGTTGACCCATTCTCTTGGGTGTAAAATATAGATATTTAAACCCATCATGAATTTCACTAAACTTCCACTTGCACTTAAGCTGAGCTATCACCTGGCACCTTGACATCAATGACAACTGCTCAAAATGTCCAACAATCTCCCCCTTTGTCATTGATGGCAACCCAAATTATTTTTACTGAAAGCTTGACTTCTTCTTCTGTGTTGCTCCCCCTGGGACACTTCTCCCCCTGGCTCAATGCTCTCTCAAATATCAAATCTCTCCCCATTACACAAATATCTCCCCCTTTGACATCAATGGCAAAGGGTCACCTTTGGGGCTCGGGGCTAAGAATGAGCCTCTTAGCTTAGCCCCTCCCCCACCTCCTTTTGAGGTGGTTAATTCTGGGGTGGGAGTATTTCTACTCCCAGAAGGCATTGTTCTTTGCCTTTATCTTCTTCCTTTATTTTCTAAATTTTTTGATTCCTCTGACTATTTCTATCCATGTCATCATTCCCTGTTCACATCCATGTTCCCGTTCTTGTTCACATCCATGTTCCTGTTCATGTTCCTATTCCTGATTCTAGAATGTCTTCTCTACACCACTTTGTTGTGTGACCATTATTATTGCACTTATAACACTTAATGATATTATTCCTTGGAGGTGCAAATATCTTAGGATTTCTCCTAGTGAAGCCATATCCTCTTCTATCATGAACCCTGCAATTCATTGCCTTGTGACCAAACTGATTACATGAGTAGCAATACCCATGGAAAAGTTGTCCATTCCCATATTCCTGTCTTTCATGTGTCCTGCACTGTGAAGCCATGTGCCCAAACTTGTGACATGAGAAGCATCTTCCATTAAAGAAACCTTGCCTAGACCCCATTGGTCTCTTAGTATCTTCTACCTGTTTCCTGTTCCATCTGTTCCTTACTTGTGCATTGTTCCTATTTTTGTTGAATTCTCTATTGTCCAACTCTTCCTCTGATGTCTGACTTTCTTTTACACTATCTTCTTCTGAAGTATCTTCATCTAAGGTTTCTTCTCCTCCAAAACTTGAAGTTGATTCTCCTTCCTATTTCTTTTGATTTTGTTCAAAACCAAGACCTATTTTGTTTGTTGACCTTCTTTGTACCTTGACTATCTTATCCATAATCTTTGAGCTATTCTTGAATCCTTTCATCTTGATCTTGGAGTCCTCTAAATATTCTTTTAGTAGTGCCACTTCTTGTGCTAACTTCTCACATTCCAAGATCTTTGCTTCTAACTTATCTTTGAACCTTTTTGCCTTAGCCTTTGATTTTTCTAAATCCTCTATGAGCAATCTTCTCTCTTCATCACATTCTTGAAACTGAATTTCAAGTTTAGAGTGTTGCTTCCTTACCTTCTTTACTATGTCAAGGGCATAGATAAGTTCTCCCTTTAGATCATAACCATCCTTTTCTGAATATTCCTCTATTTGTTTACCTTTGTCCATATCTCTATTTTCTTTTGGCTTATCTTCTATAGGATCACTTACTTCTTCTTCTAAAGCCATTAGAAGATTTTCATCTGGTCCTTCAAGTGTATTCTCATATTCATCATCACTGAAACTATAACCATCCCTTGTACAATCATCTTCAAGATGTCCAAAGTTACCACATCTAAAACACTTGAGAATAACTGGAGTCTTTTTCTTAATTGGTTATTTTTCTTCAATCATAAATAGGACTTCATCTCTATCATTGTCTAAAAAACTAGCATCACTATTACTTGAATACTTACTTGCATTATCCGCATAGTAGCTTCTCTTTTGCCTTTGAAAGAACTTCTTTCCTTGTCTGCTTTGTCCATCCTTGCTTTTCTTTTGATGCCTGTATCTTTTTGATTCCCTGTTCCTGTGATCCTATCTTTCTTCTTTAGAACTAAGTCCTGTTATGGTGACTGATGACCTTTGTGCATTGATAATCCTATCTAAAGTCTTTGAATTTTCCTCAAACTTGTGTAGCTTGTCCTTAGAACCTTTTACTTCCATCCTTAGTGAAACTATCTCATGTTCTAATCTTTCACACTCTAGATATTTTACCTTTAATTTTTTAGCCATACCTTCTTCAATCCTTTTTGCCTCTTCAACCTTGATTTTGAAGTTGGTGAGGTCCTGTAGAAACTTTGCTTTTGCTTTCTCATCTTCTTGAGCTTGAAATTTTAATCCTGAGTTCTCCCTTTTTAATTCTTCAAGAGTAACCATAAGTCTTTCACATTCTATCCTTTTTACCTTTGACTTTTCAATCATACCTTCTTCAACTCTTCTTGCCTTTTCAACCTTATCTCTCAAGTCAGAGAGATCTTGTAGAAGCTTTGTCTTGCATTTCTCATCTTCTTGTATTTGAGCCTTCAATTCTAAATTCTCTCTTTTCAATTCAACAAGTTCCTTAAGAGTGGCTTCCTCCTTTTCTTTTTCTGAATCTTCCTCTTCTTTCTTTCTTTGATCTTCTATAGGAGCATTTTCTTCTAATACTGAAAGTAGAGTTTTTTCTTCATACCTATTTTTATTGTCCCTGTTATCCTTTCTTGAACCAACCTCTAGGGTTTCATTTTTGAAAATATCATCTTCATCTTCACCACTACTGAACCCATTGCAATAACCTGCATCATGATCGAGTTGACCACAAACAAAACATTCTTCACCCTCTTGTGGACAATAAGCTGCATGGTGACCTATATTCCTACATCTGGTACAAAACTTTATCAACCTGGTTGTTTCTCCATTGCTTGATTCATCTCTTGAATCTATTTCCATTCTTCCTCCCAAAACAACAATATTGAATTCATCTTCCTTTTCTTTCATGACCATGTGTGTTCTTTTCTTCTTGTGTCTCATGGTTCTACTTTTGCCTTTCTTTGCCATTTGTGTTCTTGTAAGATCTTCCTTCAAGTTGTTAAACCTTTTCTGAAGGAACCAACTCTGATACCAATTGAAGAACACAAGCTTATACTGAGAGGGGGGGTGAATAGTATAAGACCACTTTTTACTTTTCTTATCACAATCAATATTATGCAATATATCAATGGCAATATCAATAGTAGAAACCAAAGCAGTGCACAAAACATCACACACACATGAGACACCAATTTTACGTGGTTCACCCAATGTGGGCTACTCCACGGAGAAAATATTTCACTAAAATTTTCTCAATCAATCTCTTGGGAATCCTTTCCCTATTACAATGTTTATGGACCTCTGTCCAAAGGAGATGTTGATCCCCTAAATCTGGTTTGTGGATCTCTATCCATAGGAGAACTCCTTCTCCTCTGCTCTAGGTGGTGATCCTCTAGAAGACTACTGCCTCCACTACGCTAGCTTGTGGATCTCTCTCCACTGAAGACTCTTGTCCCCACTCGGAAGACCTATCCTCACTACCCTAGACTGATGGATCTCTATCCACTAGAGACTACTATCCTCTCTGCTCTGTCACCTCCAAAGCTCTATCTCAAATCTGCACTAAACATAGTCTAGTCGGTCTAGCACAAATCTGCTCAACTCTGCACTAAACATAGTCCAGTCGATTTAGCACAAGTCTGCTCAACAAGCTCACTCAAATCTACACTAAACATAGTCTAGTCGGTCTAGCACAAATCTGCTCAACTCTACACTAAACACAGTCCAATCGGTCTAGCACAAGTCTGCTCAACAAGCTCACTCAAATATACACTAAACATAGTCTAGTCGGTCTAGCACAAATATTCTCAATAGGTCCACTTAGAACCTGCTCAAATCTGCTCAATAGGTCCACTCAAAACCTGCTCAAATCTGCTCAATAGGTCCACTCAGAACCTGCTCAAATCTGCTCAATAGGTCCACTCAGAACCTATCCAAATCTGCTCAACAGGTCCACTCAGAACCTATCCAAATCTACTCAATAAGTCCTCTCTAGAACTTAGCCAAATCTGTATTGTAAGCTTCCACAAAATCTCACACAAAATCAGTCCACAAGTCTTCTCAAAGACTTACCTCAAATCTTCTTAACAAGTCCACACATAACTTGTCCAATCTCATAGTGTAGACACCAAAACAGCACCAATCCGATTATGTGACTGCAAACACTGATCGCATTGACACACACAGCCCCAAGGGCAGCCCCCAGAGGTTAAACAGTGGTCCTAACCACTCTCACAGTAGTTTTGGAAGGTCAGAGGTCAATTTGGCACCTTCAAGCACTTTGCTCCATACTCATTCCACCCAGGGATGATTACAAACTGGTATTCGCCCCACCCAGGGACGAATAGCAGTATTCACTCCAGGGTGGGGCGAATAGCAGGTTTGATAGGAAAAAAGTCAAATCTTGACAAATGGCAGCTCAGATCCGCCACTTAATTCTTCCTTCATCGCATGGGAGTGTGAGTGAGCATTTTTGAGCATTAGAGGCAGTTACAGGGGTAGTCATGAAGCCCCTAATCAGGGAGGAATCTTCCCTCCCCTGGAGAGGCATGATTGCCAAGTGGCGCCTCTGCATGCTCATCCAAAGAGACCATCAGGTCTATAAAATGGTGAGTCTTCTCACCCCAAAAAATACAGAGAAGGAGCATTTTGGAGCAATGAAGTGCTGTCATTTTACTTTCACACCCACACCCCTTTGAGTTGTGCCTTTCACATCCTTGATCTCTTTTGGAAAGGAGGTCATAGGGTGGTTATTGGAAGCACAAATCCGGAACCAAAACCTGACATTTGGCCACAATATCCCATAAAATTTTCCTAAAATACCCCACAAGAGGTTTTGGACCCATCCCAAGTGGATTGGTGCCAAAATCGGGCCCCAAACGATGGGCGGCCTGCCCCCGAGTGCCCCCCACACTGCTACAGTCCTAATCGCCCCGCTTCGGAGTGATTGGAAATCTATGGCAAATTTCCTTTCTATCATTTTTGCATTCAATTCTATGCTGCTTAGATAGGTTGCCATTTAAATTTCACCTTGTTTTGAGCAATTTTGATCATGTTTCTATCTTCGCTCGCCTTTACTAACTTGTAGGTAGCCCCATCAAATTCCTGGTGATAGAGGCCAAATTGGGGAAATATGACCTTTTGGGTCTTCCCAAAACACCCCCAATTAGCTAATCCCAACTTTGCAGGTGATTTGGAGCTTCCCAGATGTGACATTTGGGACAGTGCCTTTTGACATTTTTGTTGCAGGTCTATTCGTCCCGCCCCAGAGTGAATACAAATCTGTGAGGAATTTCCTGACTGTTCCATTTGTAGTGTTTTCTTTGTGAGGTCTTGATGTCCCTGTCAAATTTTTAGATCATTTGGATATATGTTAGTTATCATTTTATTTATACCTTGCATGCACTAATCGAAGGCGTGGGGATTGCATGTTTTATTTCATCCACAGGTGCTACTGACTATTTCTTGTTTCTTTGAACGTAGGACCAGGACATTAGAGGAGCAGCAAGGAGCCAAGACTCATCAACGCAAGTGGCGGTGACGTTTGGTCCGCCCATTTTACATGTGGGCACGCGGAAGAAGGAATAGCATCAATGGGTGTAACAAGAACGCATATTTAACGCTCCTAGCCCTTAGAAGGGGAGGAGGCGCATTGTAACCGGGTTCTAAAACATATCAATAAAAAGGGCTGTCTTCCTTATTGGCTTTTGTTTTGATTCGATTCGTTCATGCTTTCCCTCTTTTCATGCACTTTCAATTCATAGGATTTAGCGTTAAGTTTAGTTCAGTTTGCATCGCACTTGGAGTTTCCTTTTTGCTTCTGTATCCTCGTGCTTTCAGTGGCGATCACGGTGGGACCCTTGTCCTCTATTTTTAAGATCAGAAATCTGATCAAAACTTGGTTGTTTTTTGCTTGCAGGTACCGAGTTTTCAAACGCTGGACTGTTGTTCGTTCCAGCCTGTGGCGAATACAGAGCTGGAATTCATCTTACCCAGGGACGAATGGGCATTTGCCCCACCCTATGATGAATACAGTCCTATAATTCATCCCTCCCTAGGATGAATAGTTGTCTGTGCAGTTTCAGGATAGAAACTCAGAACCAACAGATTTGGGCAGAGAAGAGGTAAGGGTCTTGAACTCCTATCATTTTCTGTTTTCTGTTTCCTATTTTTTTGGTTCTTTGCTTGCTTAGGAAAAGTTGTACTGCATGTTTATTTTCTTTCATGCAAAATAAAAAGAACCCCACACATCACGTGGCAACATAAACACCAAGGAGCTGGTCGTAAAACCCCAGCCCTTGATCAAGACCAACGGTGGATTTCATCACCACCTTGGCTTGAATTTTGCATTCATAACCCCGATCGCTACTGTTGCTAGACGTAAATCCTGATGAAAGCTGACCGAGTGTAGTCGGGGTGATTCCCAATGCATGAGGATAAGTCTTCTATGGTAGGTGTCAAAAATAGGGTGATTCCCCTTTCGTACCGCCTATGTTCCACGTACCATCTGCTCTCACGTACCAACAGTTTCCCTCACGTAAGGGCGGGTATATAGAGAGGTTGGTATATCGGCCTGGCAATGGTATATTGAAGGGGCGACCATTTTTTTGGGAGTCATAAGAGCCATCATATTGCATTTAAACGTCCTTTACAAAAGCTTTCAAAACAAAATCAAAACACACTAAACCAGGTTTAGGACACACTTTAATCTTTAAACGAGATAATCATTGCTTTGTGTGTGTGTGACCTTTTCTGTTTAGTGTAGCATAAAAAATCATAAAAAGAAATAAAAATCTACGCATCTTGTAAGAAAGCACCACCATGGTGTACACCCGTAGCCAAGCCCAATCACGGGCAGGAGCTGTGGAGAGTGTACAAGGGGGCACAAGTCACCTCCGCTATAGCCCCGAGGACTTGGTCATACCGCCTTGGTGGCCTGGCCCACAAGAGAGTCCACATCATGCCATTTCAGAATGGGACTATAGAGGCACCCCCTTGAGGGACACGCCCGTCCATCATAGCCCCTTTCAGGAGGAGTCCTTACATGTGGCACTCAACATAAACAAGAAGGCTCCCTTAGAAGCTCGATATGAGTGGCCACCACGTGATGAAGCACTAGAGCAACATAGGGTCCATGAGGAGAGGCCACATGATTATGTCATCCCTCCTTTACCCCCCATCACTGTTAGGAATAAAAAGCCAAATCCAGAGCACAAGGCTCTTCAAGCAGGGTGAGCCAACTCTGCCCGCCCCTTTCACATATATGAAAGGGAGCACGAGGAAGACCATTACATTCCTCAAGAGCAATACACAACGTGAGAGCAATGCGCCTCCACACCTGCTATTTACCAGAGTCACCTACCGAGGCCAGAGCCTCGAGTGAATGCCGCCAACCTCGATAGAGGGAAGTGACCTATAGAGATCTCGGATCATCATGACCGAGATAAATGTGTAGGAGAGGCATCTAGGCCTCCCAGACTCAAGATGGTAGAACAAATCGACCTGGCAGTCACCAGACATGCCGCCCACCAAGCGTAGATTACGCAGCTTG
Source organism: Wollemia nobilis (assembly GCA_028583015.1). NCBI lineage: Eukaryota > Viridiplantae > Streptophyta > Pinopsida > Araucariales > Araucariaceae > Wollemia > Wollemia nobilis. The sequence goes on from JAQPPZ010000367.1 coordinate 3,168,761, forward strand.
AGCAAGACCAGCAGCAGCTAGAGCATCTATATCGCCTTAGCAAAGAGCGCATTCGGTGCCAAACAGATGAGCTGCTCCATAACACGGTGCCTGAGAGGGTTCCAACCCCTCACACCCAAAGAGCAGAACCATATGAGAGGTGCAACCCCTTGGTACGAGACAGGTCCCCATGACCTTACCAAGTGCTGCCTCCGAGACCTCCTAGACCTAAGCGGGAGACCACTCCCAGGAACAACGACGGGCCCCCTCTACGGGGACCCACCCATGGTCATAGGTCTCATCCAGAGACTCCTCAAGAAGCCTATGAGGAGTATGAACAAGAAGAAGAGCGGGCCGAAATGCCCTACCAAGGTGGAGGGGCTGCTATCCGGCCACCCCTCCATAGGCCTCAAGTTTCCCACAACCCACGACGGGAGCAAACTAAAGAGGAAGAGATCAAATCTTCCGATGCATATAAAGCGCTGCTAGAGCATTTGGAGTCTATGGAAACCAAGACTTATGGGCCCCAAAAGCCCATGTTACGCCAACTCCGCAGTCATCCTGTGCATCCGTCAGTGCCTGCACCCCCTTACCCTGAACACTTTAAGCTGCCTCAGTTGGCAATCTTTAGAGGTGAGGAGGATGCCCAAGAGCATGTGACTAGATTCCTGAGCCAATGCTTTGGCATTCAGGATAATGATGCTTTGCTATTGAGAACATTCATCACCACGTTCGTAGGCCCTGCCTCGGATTGGTTCACTCAACTGCCAAAGCACAACATTAGCAACTTAGATCAGCTAGTGGATGCGTTCCTCGAATGCTTCACCTTCAACACCAAGAAGAAGGTGTCACTAAGTGACCTAGCTAGCCTCAGGCAGTATGAGGAAGAAACCATGGCGGCCTATGGGAATCGGTGGAGGACTCTGCTTTCTAAGCTACCCTACCTCCCTCCTATGTCCGACCTCACACAAATGTTCTCAAAGAGCTGTTTGAGATCGATCTCTATGCTATTGCAGCTGTAGCAATATGCCACCTTAGAGGAAGCTCTGGCACAAGCCATAATCATTGAAGAGATCAAGATTCAGGATGGCGAGATAGCCAAGCCAAAGAAGAAAGAATGGTCCAAGAACACCAAAATAGGGACCACGCAACAGAAACCCACTGCGGTCAATCAGGTTGCTATCAACGTCCCTAAGCCTGCACAAGCAACACAACCCCAAAAGGCTAACTACCAGGTGGTGCCTCTCAATAGCTATGACCGAGAAAATCAGAGGCAAGAACAAAATTAGTAGCGTCACCCTAGGCGACAATTCACACCTTACACAGAGTCCAGAGACTCCTTGTTTGACCGCTTGTCAACGGAAAACTTGATCAACCTGCCCGAGATTCAACCCATAGATCCCAACACACCAAAACCTAAGGGCTACAGGGAGGATTTGTACTGTAGGTTCCATAGGCGGAAGGGACATGACCTTAATGCCTGTTGGAAGTTTAAGGGCTTGGTGCAAGACCTAATTGATAACAAGACATTAGCGGTGGATAATCCCGTGGCACCAAGCAACCAACAAATGGAGGTCTTTAAGGACCCCTTGCCTACCCATGATGCACAGGCAAAGACCCTACAAGTCAATGAGGTCACACAGAACTGCCCCATGCAGGGGTATGTAGGGATGATCAGTATAGTGACTCGAAACAGGAGGTATCCGAGCATAGCTGCCCCCATGGCAACTACAGGTGAGGTGCCAACAACGTCACAACCACAACAACACCTTACACAAACCCCTCCACCTAGACCCACGGCCATAATTTGGACCAAACTCACTCAGAGCTTGAGGACCACGTCGGCTAGGCTCTCCATATACGAGCTCATACAACAATCAACGCCCCATCGGGAGGCTCTAATGGAGATATTGAAAGCCATCGAGTTGCAGCCCCATGAAGCAAATTCTTTCAACAACTTTGTGGGACATGTCAAATGATGCACTGAGCCAGTCATCACCTTTCGAGAAGACGAAGTGAAATCAGTGGCTGATGATATGGCGGATCCACCCCTGCACGTTATCATGTGGGTCAATGGGATTTCGTATAAGAGGGTGTTGGTAGACACTGGCTCATCCAGTAATATCATCACAACAGTGGCATTGAAACATCTGAAGTTGCCAACATCTCACATCACGGCTTCCACCTACACTCTATGAGCATTCAATGATGCGATATGCTCGACAGTTGGCACAATTGTCCTACCCATCCAGGTGGGACAAAATACTATACCTACATTGTGCCATATTTTGGAAGGTGAGATGGCCTATAACATCTTGCTGGGTCGGCCATGGATCAGGGACATGAAGTGTGTCCCTTCGATAGCTCATCAGTGTTTAAAGTATACATTTGAAGGGGAGGTACATGTAGTCCCGACGGACTTAGAACCCTTCAAGTATTGCAATGCGGTGCAACTGATGCCGCAATCGACCCTTCCATCAACGCATTTGGATTTTTAGTTGAATCCATCTAGACAGGGTCCGATTCCATAGGCATCCCCATTGACAAGTCCATCAAAACCATAGTCGGGTCCATCTTCATCGTCTGATCCTTCACCAACGATGCCACCTACGGTGGCCACATAGAAGGACAAAGGGAAGAAACCCCTGGAAGATGCACCACCATCAGTATCAACTATCTCTACTGAGGAGATGCCTAGCAGAATGGAAGTCGAGGCTCCCAGTCCACCCGACATGGAGTGGACTCCGAAAGAACTTTCGTTCCCTCCCCCTCAATCGCCAACAATCACCGTTGAAATGGCCAATATGGGCCTGGGGGAGTATTTGGTGTGGAATATTGTAGCAACACCCACACTAGAGTCCATGCAGGACATGGGGAGACCTCGCCTCCCCATCGGTACTATTGTTCCTCTAGGCTACCCGCCGAACCAGACAAACTTTGTGTATGGGGGCCTTGATCATGGTACTGAGCCATGCATGCAAGAGGACGAAGATGAAGAGCCCTTTGTAGAAGATGTCAACTATTTTTCTAACCCAGACTTTGCTTTGAGATACCTTGGCCAATGCAATTGGCATGGATATGGGTTAGGCAGATATGAGCAAGGAGTGCGTGTTCTTTGCCAACCAAGATACCAAATGCCATATGACAAGTCGGGAGTAGGGTTCAACCACCCCCTCCCCTTGGACATCTTGGTAGAGAACATGCAAGGCCTAGGGATAGGCAACAAGGGGGGATTGGCATTAGATCCGTATGCCAACCCTAACACAACATATACACTGGGAGATTACCTCCCATTATTGACAACCAACCTTGTTGACCTCAACAACCCTTTCCCTTCGCTCGAGAGAGGAGAAAGTTCGAGGACTCACCTACAAGAGGGGTATAGACAAAAGAAGGAAGGATCTTCAGAGGACGAGTCAGAATATGAGGTAGCACCATGGGATCCCTTTGAATCAGATAGCAATCACTCACAAGTGACCCCCATGGATGATTATCAGGAAAGCCTCTTGGCAATGTTCCCTTTGGTGGCTCCCATCGAGCAAGTGCCACCGCAAGACAATCAGGCCCCATCGTAGAGAGCGGAACAACCCCAATGGGGCCAGATCAATTTGCTCGAGCAAGACGAGCCTCTAATGTCGCAAATAGTTGTTGGAGCCAATGAAGGCTTTTGGATCTCCGACAGTGATTATGAAGATGAAACTGAGATGGCCTATCTCAATCATATGCGACAGCAACAATACCCCTTAGAGATTAATGACATATTTGAACAACTAAACATAGTGCCAGGGCATGAGTGGTACGTAGACCCAACACGGTGGGAACAAGTGTTGAATCCACCACTTTGGGCATACGAAGAATACCTTTCACCCAGAGACCCTATAGCGATATCAGTGCCGAGGGCAGACCCTGTCTTCCTATCCGCACATAGGGCCGATCCATTCATGCCAATACCTCCAGAGCCAGACCCAGAGCACAGAGAACATCCAGAATGTTCGAGTCACCACACCCATGGTAATGGAGACCAAAATCATTTCATCAACATGATCTCCATTGACTTAACCGCCCCCATCCATAACCCGACCGATCCAGCACAGTCGTTGTATCTAGACATAGATGCCATAGACTGGGATCGCGTCAATTCACCACCATCCCCATCAGAGTATTGGCCTTTTGGTAAAATGCTTCATTTTACCCTAGGGCCAACTCAGGATATCTTCCATGCTGAAGAGGAACCCGATGTTCCCAACGTAGATTTAAACTCAACAAATGATATCCATTTGATCCCAACTCCACACCAGTTGGAGGATGGATCCCACATGTCGATCGAGGAGACGACTGACGTAGACATCGGCTCTGATCCAATGAATCCATAGATTATCAAGCTAGGGGTAAGCTTATCCCCCGAAGAGCAAGCCGACTACATTACCCTTCTCAAAGAGAAGAAGGAGGTTTTTGCATGGTCCTACAGAGACATGTCGGGGCTAGATCCGTAGCTAGTCATGCATAATCTAACGCTTGATCCGACAGTCAAGCCAGTTAAGCAAAAACTACGTAAGATGCACCCAACAGTGGCCTTAATGGTCAAATATGAATTGCAAAAGCTGTTGGATGCACAGTTTGTCATCTGCATGGATTACCCACCATGGCTGTCCAACATGGTGCCCATCAAGAAGCCCGACGGGAGGATTCGCATATGCACTAATTTTTGAGATCTAAACAAAGCGAGTCCTAAGGATGATTTCCCCTTTCCAAGCATCGACGCATTGGTAGACGCTACAATGGGCCACGAAATGCTTTCCCTCATGGATGGTTTCTCGGGATACAATCAGATTCATATCAATCTCGAGGACCAACTAAAAATGGCGTTCACAATGCCTTGGGGGACATTTTGTTATAAGGTCATGCCTTTTGGCCTTAAAAATGCTGGCGCCACCTACCAACGTGCCATGACGTACATCTTCCATGATTACATGCATAAAACTTTGGAAGATTACATGGATGATTTGTTGGCCAAATCTCTTTTGCGCCCAGATCATCTCGATGACTTAAGCAAGATCCTCGATCGCCTCATGGAACATAAAGTCAGACCGAATCCCAAGAAGTGCGTATTTGGCGTCACATCTAGAAAACTCTTGGGTTTCATAGTCTCAAAGCGAGGCATCGAGGTGGACCCAAACAAAGTCAAGGCAATCCTTGAAATGCTTCCCCCAACTACCATCAAGCAGCTCAAAAGTCTACAGGGAAAGGTCACGTCAATCAAGCGCTTCATAGCGTAGCTATCTGACAAGTGTCGACCCATGAACAAATTATTGCATAAAGGGGTAGCATTTCACTGGGATGACGAGTGCCAGTCAGCCTTTGATGACATTAAGCAATACTTGGCTTCGCCACTAGTATTGGCACCACCTAGACCAGGAGTGTCATTCTACTTATACATCTCAGCTACTAAGGTGGCACTGGGCGCCATGCTAGCCTAGAAAAATGAACTTCACAAAGAACAGGCTACTTACTATCTTAGCCGCACCCTGGTCAGTTATGAACTTAACTATGCATACGTTGAGAAACTCTGCTTAGCAGTAGTGTTTGCTACCAAAAATCTATGCCACTACATGCTGAGTAACACTACGTATGTTGTGTCTAAGGAGAATCCATTGCGATACATGATGAGTCACACTTATCATAGTAGCCGCATGGCAAAATGGATCATGTTGTTGATGGAATTTGACATAGAGTTTATTGGACAGAAATCCATCAAAGGTCAAGTCATAGCCGATCAACTAGTGGAGGCTCCTCTCGAAGACGATCAGCCTCTGGTCATAGAACTACCCGATGATGGGGTCTTCCATGTCTCAGAATCACCAGATTCTGATGAGCCTGAGTCTCAGGCCGACATAACCCTATTTTTTGATGGTTCTAAATGTGAGCAAGGTGGTGGCACGAGAATCATATTCTTTACACCACAAGGGGCTCCAATGCCTCTGTCATTTAAATTAGACTTCCCATGCACCAACAATAATGCAGAATACGAAGCCTTGCTCATAGGTCTTCAGACAACGGTCACCATGAACATCAAACGATTGAACATCTTTGGTGATTCACTGTTAATTGTCAACCAAGTCAAAGGGGTATTCCAATGTAAATGCCCAGTTCTACAGGCCTACAAAGCCCTTGTGGACAAATTCCTAGCAAAGCTTGAATGGTACGACATCGAGGCACTCCCTCGGTCATCGAATCATTTTGCGGACACTATGGCCTCCTTGGGGTCATTAATCCCGCAAGACATTTCTGGTGATATGACAACCATTCAAGTCAAAATGCTATCACAATCCATGATGGAGCATGCAAGCTCTGACTTGACGCCAGGAATCCACTTGATCCAGATTGAACCATCCTTGGACACGTTCTCTCGAATCCATGATCGTCTGAATCATGCCAACTGGGGGTCCTTGTTCTCCCCTACTCCCCTTAATAGCAACACAACGCTATTCTTGCAAGTTCTCTCCCGCTCAACTTTTGCTAGGGATGAACTTCAAGAGGGATTGGCTATTCATACCATCGAGGTTTCTGATCAACAGGATTGGTATTCACCCATAAGGGACTACCTCAAGTTAGGTAACCTCCCACTTGGATTGACGCATGCCACAAAATGAGCATTCAAGCAGAAAGCGGCAAAGTATGTCTTGTTAGGAGACATTTTGTACCATCATAGCTACGAAGGAATCCTCCTTCATTGCTTGGACCAGCAAGAGTCCACTTGGGCGATCGCCCAAGCGCACGATGGTACGTGCGGTGGCCACTTCAGTGGTATGGCCATCGCAAAGCGCATTCTCCGCATGGGCTATTATTGGCCATATTTAGAGCGAGATTGTTGCGCATATGTAAGGAAGTGCATGAAATGTCAACACCATGCTAATTTGACACACGTACCTTCCTAAGCCTTGTAGCCGATCCAATCGGCTTGGCCATTTTCGTAGTGGGGCTTAGATCTAATCGAAAAGATCTCCCCTACGTCATCAGGTCATCACACATTTATCATAATGGCCACAGAGTACTTCACCAAATGGGTGGAAGCAATTCCGCTTACCTCTATGACTAGACCCCGCATTGTGGAGTTCATTTTACATAATATCATATGTCATTTTGGTATTCCATCCAAGATAATCTCGGATAATGGGACGTCATTCAAAAACAAAGACGTGCGTGCTTTGACCACAAAGTACAAAATTCAGCATAGTTTTTTGACACCCTATTATCCGTAGGCAAATGGGCAAGCAGAGGCGTCAAACAAAATGCTAGTTGCCATCCTCAAAAAGATAGTCGTAGATAGTCATAAGGATTGGCACATTCAAATCCCACTTGCCCTGTGGGCTTATCGCACTAGCATTCGGACGCCCACTGGGGCCACTCCATTTTCGCTGGTGTATGGCTCCGAGGCCGTCATGCCTCTCGAGTTGGAAATTCCTTCCCTACGCATATCAATGCAAGAGTTCATCGATGATGACACTGCATGGCAGGCCCGGTTAGACCAGCTTACGTTGCTCGATGAATGACACGTTAATGCTCTCGAGCATTTACGTATCTATCAAGAGCGACTGAAGAAAGCATACAACATGAAAGTTCACCTGAGGGACTTTCAGGTTGGTGACTTGGTCTTAAAAGAGAACCAACAGAACTCTAGCTTGCCACCCCATCTAAGGGACAAGTTCATGGCAAACTAGTTAGGTCCCTATGTAATTGATAGTAAAATAGGACCTGGAACATACCGGCTAGCCTCTCTTGATGGAATCAAGGAACTAGAACCCTTGAACATCAGTCATTTGTGGCCATTCCATATCTAAAAGAGCCATAGCCCAATCCAAAAATGCTCCAAGGATTCCCATAATCGCTTGGTCAACCCTTCCATCCAAATGCTCCAAGGATTCCTACCAATCGCTTGGTCAACCCCAAAATGCCCCAAAGGTGCCCATTATCCCTTTGGTCAAACCAAATGCTCCAAGGATTCCCACAATCGCTTGGTCAAAAATAAGAAAATTCAAAAATAGTAAAATCATCAAAAATAACAAAAATTTGCATCTCATTTCCAGGCATGCTCAAACTCATCACAACAATAAAGAGCTCTTTTGCATCTCATCTTCATACTCACAAAAATCAATCTATCAAAAATGCAAAAATAATAGTTGCATTAAGCATAACATCCATACATTGCATATTTGTGGTCATACAGGTCAAGGCACCATAGACTGTAATTACTTCGCCAATCCATCTTGTTCCACATTTCTCCATTCTATAAGTAGTCCATCAAAAATAAATGCCATTCACTTCTTTTTACCATATCATAGTCAGTGGTCTTCTAATGCATTAAGAGTTTTCGTCATTCAGCTGTCATTTAGCTTTCTAGCCATGTACTGTACAAAGTCAGATAGATTTTGCAAAGGTAGAATTCTACTTGGATCACACCTTGCTACGTAGCATCCCAACACAAACTAAAACACATAAAAATTCCCAAGTTGTGTGAACGAAAGATGAAACCTGCAAAGCAATCCAGGTCACCATAAGCGAAACGGTTATCTTGCTCATCCCCCTGTGCGAATGACCCCAAGAATGCTGAGAGTTGGCAAAAGGACAAGCATCTTCCCTACCCAATTCCCCAAGAATCCCAAGTTCTCAAAAAATTGCAAACATCATAAAATTTTGCAAAAAGTCAAAACTCCAAAAATTTGACATCACCACCAAAGTGCATACATCAAAAGGCACATACAATAGTGATTCTCATCACCCGAAATTCAAATCCCTTGCTCAAAAGAAAATATATATATATATATAATAAAAATAAATAGTGATTTTTATCACTACAAAAGAGCAAGTATCCCAATATAATTGAAGAAAAGAAGGGAGTCAAACTTGAATCCCTGGAACTCTCAGCATTCAGAAGGTCATGAAGTAAACCTCAGTATCGGTTTGGTGGATAGCCTATCGGTCACTGGTGGTAAACCTCTCGCATGACGATATATCTATCACATTAAACTCGTGTACAGATCAATGTTTGCATGTGGATGAGCTAGCTTATGGTATCCTAGATAGCACCGCAGATTAATCTGACTAAATACAACAAAGGAAGTTAGTGGAGCTAATTAGGTGATCCTCAAGTACAGGTTTGGTTGACAACCTATCTGGCACTGGCGGTATCCTGACAAATACCACATAAACGAACTCAATTGCACACATAGGGATGTGAAATAACTTGGTCAAAGACAAGTCCGATTCATACCTTGTTCAAAAGTCTTGTAAGATAAAGTATAGTCATGGCTAGTTAGTTAAAACATCTGAGTCTCAAAAAACCTTAACTACATTCCAAACCAACTGCGCTATCTTTCATCCTCGCATTGTCATCAAAAAATACAAAAATAGCATGTATACAGCAAAATTCAGTTACCACAACAATCACCTAATAAGACAAAAAGCCATAAGTTCTAAACAGTCTATGGTGCCCCCGCCAAAAATCACAAATTTAATTCATCCATTCCATTTGCATATCCTAAAAATTAGAAACATTTGCATTCATCATAACATATGCATCCATCAACATCAATTAACATGCATACATACACATTCAACAATCATTGAGCATAACATCAAATGCCAACATGTGAAAAATGTATATATATCATCAAAAATGCCCGTAGGCTACAAATAACCGGTCATCTGACCCCGCAAAAGCAAAACCTCAAAAAACCCCCAAGCCTAGGGCATCGGCCACCATGATCACATAGGATCGGTGCGATGGGAACTACCCCCCATGGTGTGGGTCCTATGGGACCCCTCAGGGTGGCTACTGCTAGCCCCCGCATCACGCCTACTAGAGCCTCCCTCATCCAGTCGCCTGCACCGAGAGGATGCTGACTGCTCAGTATCGCTCCCTCTCGAGCGGCACGATGATCCACCTCCGCTAAACGTAGGGACCCACCCACCGAGGTGGCTAATCTCCACCTCCAGCTCCAACCGATGCCGCACCAAGTCCATCTCCCACTGATGATACATAGCCAAGTTCTCATCATGCTATGCCAATGCCCTCTCCCTCTCCACCAACTACATCCATAGGAGATCCCTCTCCCATGCAACATCGGTATCCCCATCCTACCGATGGTGCACAACCCATGCATTCTCCCGCTCCACCAGCTCCTCATCGCACCTCCACAGTAGCCCCTCCAATCATGCATTCTCAACGCATAACCCTACCTCCATGTCCTCCGAGACTGCCTAAGGCATTGGCATCTCTAGAATAGTAGCCTGCTCTAGCTCCCACTACTTCGAGATGTCCTGCATCTCCAGCTAATCCAGAACCCCAAAATCCTCTCCCACAAAATCATCCACCTCTACCATATCCGCATCCTCCAACGGAACCCCCCAACCCTCACCTGATGCCTCTACACCCTCATCACCTACTGCTAATGCCTCAAAACCCCCAGTGGTCCCTCTCCCCACCATCACCATAGTATCCACCACTGGTCATACTCCATGGTAGTCCCGACGTCATCCACATCTAGGACGTCGATAGCTATATCTGAATCCTGCCCAATGATGCAATGATCGACCAGGCAAGAGTCTTCTCATCCCCCAACGTCGATAGACTACGGGCTCACCAGGAAACCCCTGGCACACCCCAAACTATCATGTCACCCGACTATAAGGGAAGAACTCCTGCTCGGTCCCATGCTGCCCAATCAGCCACCGCCCCCTACGAACCCATCGGAGCCACTCTCCAACCTCAGGCCAGGTTGGACAATCCTAGTAAGGGTGCCAAAACACCTCCCCTAGAGTAAGCCGAGCGAAGGCATCAACATAGTGCCCTACGACACCTACCCACCATCGACTCTGCCCCTACTCCTTCGACCGCCACCACAGAGCCACGTAACCTATATCCTTATCCACCATCTCTACCCGAGTAGTCCACGGTAACCCCATCGGCCTCTCCACCGCTATGTGCTGCCAAGCCCAACTTTGCAATAGATAGCTGCAGCCAATCCCCTTCCACCTCTGATAGTGGACCTCGTACAACTCACCATAGAGTTGTGCTAGCAACATCTGTCCCCACCTCATGATCAAGGGCTCATGCGTCGAACACTCCACCAATCGACAGACCACATCCAACAGGTTCCACGGGAACCTCGCACCCGATGAGTCAGGTAGCAGCATGTTGGATATGAGGCCCATCAGTAAGGCGTGCCTCACTCCCAACACCCCTTTCTCCAGCCACCATCGTACCAAAATCCTCCCAATCTGGCAGTCACCCTCTGCCCTCTCCACTGGGCTATCCACACCCACCTCCTCCCCATGCCCGAAGCAGCGTGTCAACACTATTGTCCGTTGATCACGTGACGTCATCCTGATAGGCAATCCATCTATCAAAATCCATAGAATCTGATAGACATCCTCCAAGGTCACTGTCATCTCCCCTATTGGGAGATGGAAGGTGTTGGTCCGGGGATCCCACAAGTTGATCAAGGCCATCAGATAGGCCCGATCCTCGACCACAGGCTCTAGCCGAGTCACCTGCTTGAGCCCAAGGGCATCAAGCCACTCCCAGTCAGCCAAAGTCAGCGCCTCCCATGCTTCAGTAAAAATAGTAGGCACACGGTACCGGCTCTTCACAACCTGCAAAAGAAAACAACACAAAAAAACATTAAAATCATGAAAAATTATACAACAATAACATGAATATACAACAATGCATAAAACAATGTACAACTAAAAACAACAAAATTCACAAAAATTCAAAACATTCACAGTTCTCTTAGGTGTTTCACTCTAGCAACAAAAACAAAAAACAACCTTGTCATCTTAGGTTTATACTCTAAGTCTAAAAAACAAAAAAAAAACAAAAAAATTTCAAATATAGTTTGTCAGTCTTAGGGTTTCTGTACTCTAAGTTTAAAACTGACAAAAAAAATAAAAAAACAAAAAACAAATTTTCAAATACAGTTTGTCAGTCTTAGGGTTTCTGTACTCTAAGTTTAAAACTAACAAATTCAACCTAAAAAACTAGGGTTTCGTGGTCAATTTATCCTAAGGTTTTCGTGTAACAAAAACATCACAAAATACAAAATTTTTCTTTTACCTAAGGTTTACCTTATTGTAAAAAGGAAAAAACAAATTTTAGACTTTTATCACGTATTTTCAACATACATGTAACCTAGGGTTTCATTTTTTTACGAAGCCAACTAAAAAGAAAAACAAATTTTTAAACCACGTTTTGAACTAATCAACAATGATTTTAAACTAAGGTTTAAAATCACCTTTGATCTTTGTTTACCTAGGGTTTTTACCTAAGTTTTCATAAAGCCATAACACAACAACTCATGCACAACGACATACATTTAATTAAGGCTTTCATTTTGAACAAACAAAAGCAACCATAAATAAATTGCGGTATTAAAAACTGTAACAACACAAGCAATAACGAGGAGGATCACTTACCGGTCTCACTTCGGCTCTCCGCTCGATCTGGTTCATGCACTCATGATATCGGGAGAAATTCTGTAGTGCTTCACTTCCATAAATTGACCCCTCCTCCTCGGAGCTCCAAATCGCGGAAAAACAATGCAAATGAGCCCAAAACTCAGTTTTGGCCTTTAAATAGGCTTTTTGAGCTTGTAATCATTCCTCCCTGGGATGAGCGCTCTGGATAGCACTCGTCCCACCCTGGGACGAATACTCAACTGGTATTCGTCCCACCCAAGAACGAATACAGAGAAAAATTTCAAAAAATAGCAAAAATTGCACAAAATGACCCAAAAACAAGCAATAAACTTGCCCGATGAGAGTGCTTTTGCACTCGACATTTCGGGCATGCAAAATAGATGTCGGGTTCACAAATCCTCACTATCCTATTCCCTAAGAAGGCTACCATAGCCGGACCGCTCCACGGGAAGACGGATTGTCGAGAATTTCATCCCCAAAAGGCGTCACAAAAAGGGTTCACACCCACCAAAAATAGGTCTAAATGTCGAAAAACTGCACACACATTCAACGATAAACATCTGAAGGCACCCTTACACAAGTCATCTTGGGTCAAGTGACTCATCGCTTTTCTCATGCAGGTCATTCCCTCATCGATTCGTCGCTTGAGGGGGTAGTCACACTTAGTCACCAATCAACAAATACACACCCAATCAAAGAAATGGCATGCATTCAAAGAATCATTGACAAAGACAATCACGCTCCTGCTTGGGGCAGCAAACAAGCAATAATCACAAGCTGATCAAACACTTGGCATTCGTGAATCATGAACTCAAGGTTCCCATAGACAAAAGGTTGCGCCCTTTGCCTATTCATGACTGATCAATGTCCAAGATCAAGTAACACCTCACCGAAAAAGGTTAACACTTGAATTGAGTTACTTCGCTCGTCAGAAGCAAGGATTCAAGAATGCATGCCCTTTCCATACTTGGGGCATCAAAATTTGGTTAGGTTACTGAGAAACCCTAATCATTAGTGCTTTGGTTATCTATTTTTTCTCAGCACTATGCCACGCACAATGCTTCCCAAAAAGGGGCATCTGTAGACACCAAAACAACACCAATCCGATTATGTGACTGCAAACACTGATCGCATTGACACACACAGCCCCAAGGGCAGCCCCTAGAGGTTAAAAAGTGGTCCTAACCACTCTCACAGTAGTTTTGGAAGGTCAGAGGTCAATTTGGCACCTTCAGGCACTCTGCTCCATACTCGTTCCACCCAGGGACGATTACAAACTGGTATTCGCCCCACCCAGGGACGAATAGTAGTATTCGCTCCAGGGTGGGGCGAATAGCAGGTTTGACGGGAAAAAATTCAAATCTTGACAAATGGCAGCTCAGATCCGCCACTTAATTCTTCCTTCATCGCATGGGAGTGTGAGTGAGCATTTTCGAGCGTTAGAGGCAGTTACAGGGGCAGTCATGAAGCCCCTAATCAGGGAGGAATCTTCCCTCCCTGGAGAGGCATGATTGCCAAGTGGCGCCTCTGCATGCTCATCCAAAGAGACCATCAGGTCTATAAAATGGTGAGTCTTCTCACCCCAAAAAATATAGAGAAGGAGCATTTTGGAGCAACGAAGTGCTGTCATTTTACTTTCACACCCACACCCCTTTGAGTTGTGCCTTTCACATCCTTGATCTCTTTTGGAAAGGAGGTCATAGGGTGGTTATTGGAAGCACAAATACGGAACCAAAACCTAACATTTGGCCACAATATCCCATCAAATTTGCCGACAATACCCCACAAGAGGTTTTGGACCCATCCCAAGTGGATTGGTGCCGAAATCGGGCCCCAAACGGCGGGCGGCCTGCCCCCGGGCGCCCCCCACACTGCTACAGTCCTAATCGCCCCGCTCTGGAGTGATTGGAAATCTATGGCAAATTTCCTTTCTGTCATTTTTGCATTCAATTCTATGCTGCTTAGATAGGTTGCCATTTAAATTTCACCTTGTTTTGAGCAATTTTGATCATGTTTCTATCTTCTCTCGCCTTTACTAACTTGTAGGTAGCCCCATCAAATTCCTGGTGATAGAGGCCAAATTGGGGAAATATGACCTTTTGGGTCTTCCCAAAACACCCCCAATTAGCTAATCCCAACTTTGCAGGTGATTTGGAGCTTCCCAGATGTGACATTTGGGACAATGCCTTTTGACATTTTTGTTGCAGGTCTATTCGTCCCGCCCCAGAGCGAATACAAATATGTGAGGAATTTCCTGACTGTTCCATTTGCAGTGTTTTCTTTGTGAGGTCTTGATGTCCCTGTCAAATTTTTAGATCATTTGGATATATGTTAGTTATCATTTTATTTATACCTTGCATGCACTAATCGAAGGCGTGGGGATTGCATGTTTTATTTCATCCACAGGTGCTACTGACTATTTCTTGTTTCTTTGAATGTAGGACCGGGACATTAGAGGAGCAGCAAGGAGCCAAGACTCATCAACGCAAGCGGCGATGATGTTTGGTCCACCCATTTTACATGTGGGCACGCGAAAGAAGGAATAGCATCAATGGGTGTAACAAGAACGCATATTTAACGCTCCTAGCCCTTAGAAGGGGAGGAGGCGCATTGTAACCGAGTTCTGAAACATATCAATAAAAAGGGCTGTCTTCCTTATTGGATTTTGTTTTGATTCGATTCGTTCATGCTTTCCCTCTTTTCATGCACTTTCAATTCATAGGATTTAGCGTTAAGTTTAGTTCAGTTTGCATCGCACTTGGAGTTTCCTTTTTGCTTCCGTATCCTCGTGCTTTCACATAGAAGCATAAAGAGAATTGTTAGAGAATCAATATGTTCTACACTCAAATTTCAATCACTTTATCAACTCTAATCAATCTCATAGAAGCATAAAGAGAATAGTTAGAGACTCAATATGTTCTATACTCAAAGCTCAATCACTTTCTCAACTCAAATCAATTTCATAGAAGCATAAAGAGAATTTTTAGAGACTCAATATGTTCTATACTCCAAGCTCAATCACTTTCTCAACTAAAATAAATCTCATATAAGCATAAAGAGAATTGTTAGAGACTCAATATGTTCTATACTCAAAGCTCAATCACTTTATTAGCTAAAATTAATCTCATAGAAGCATAAAGAGAATTGTTAAAAACTCAATATGTTCTATAATCAAAGCTCAATCACTTTCTCAACTCAAATAAGAATATAGAATAGTTTTTTTATGGAACTTGAACAATCACTTCATACATCCACTTGAGTAGGCTCAATCAACTCTACTCAACCAATTTATCAAGAACCAAGCCTTGCTCATAAACCCTAGTCCAAGTATGTAAACACCAACTCAAAATATTTCCAATAATGCTCAACAAAAAATCTCACATAACAATGATACTCATGTTCTTTTCAAACCCTAGTTCAAGTTATTTGCACAACAACTCACTTCAACAACAATGCTCACAAATCAATCTTCACATAACAATGATACTCATGTTCTTTTCAAAACCCTAACTCAAGTTCTTTGCACAACAACTCACTTCAACAACAATGCTTATAAAACAAGGTTTCAATCACAACTCTTAATTCCAGAAAATATTGAAACATTAACTTAAGCACTTTTGAAAAGGAAGCCCTAATCAAATCCTTTTCACTCCAAACTTTATTTTCTAGTAAGCCAATCAATAAACTCAACCAAAGAAGAATTTGCCCATACATTTTTGTTTCCAAAGAGTTGATATCACAAATCTGCCACACTCACAATTGCTTCTTTGCCAATATCAATAAGGGTTAGAAGATAATAATTTACTCAAAAACACATAATACAAAATGATGACTAAAATACACCTTATCACTCGAACTTAAAAATAATATTCACCATAATCTTCTTTAATAGAAAAACCCTTATTAAAATGAAATCAATGCTCAATAGTCTTAATCCTCCAATATATCACTATATTAATTAAGACTTTTCAAATACCTCCTTATAACTCCTGATAAAAAATCTCA
The DNA here is from genome assembly GCA_028583015.1 of Wollemia nobilis. Lineage (NCBI taxonomy): Eukaryota > Viridiplantae > Streptophyta > Pinopsida > Araucariales > Araucariaceae > Wollemia > Wollemia nobilis. The sequence goes on from JAQPPZ010000367.1 coordinate 3,185,222, forward strand.
AATAACATCACTTATTTAATAATTAACCCTTCTAACAATTAATTCCACTCATAAACCTTATACCTCCAATATATGCTAATAACAATAAAAATTAAACACCCTTATATCTCCAACATAGGCGGATAATAAAAAATTTAACCAAAAATATTTACCTCACCTTCGAAGGAAATAAATCCCTCAACCTTGCCCACAACGTTCGCCTTAGTCACGGCCAAAGTCACCGCACGAGCCATGTGCTCATTTGAAATTAACAAAGAACCACCATGTGTTTAAACTCTCAACTCCTTCTTCCCTTGGCAAAACAACGTGCACCTTGGGTGCCTTAACCAACACAACCTCCAATGCACCTATCGTGTTTCAAACGCAGGCCCTCGCACGAATAAACATTTTTGTGCTTCCCAACTCACCACTAGGCCATGCTATCCTATGTGCCTTTGAAAATTAATGCTTCCTTCCTAAAATACTTTGTTTTCCACGATATTCACAATTCTCACAAGATCTTAATATTTTTTGCATGCCAATTCAAATTTGAGCAAGGATAATGTTTTAGCCTTTGGGCAATGTATTTATATTGCTTCCTCTATACCTTGGGAGACGTCGACGCTTCTCCAATTTCCTTCCACAACATTAAAGAAGGTTTCAAAGGTGCTTTGAATGCCTTTTCTTTCAAACCCAACCTTTGAGTTTATGAAATATAATTAAACTTTATAAAACCCACTTTGATTTATAAAATATTATGATGAAAATTATAAATATTTTATTTGGGGTTTTTACCATATCACTTTAATATTATAATAACAATTATTATAATATTAAATCCTTTTGATGCCTTGGATAAATTGCTTCCTCGGGTTGAACCATTCTCTTGGGTGTAAAATATATATTTAAACCCATCATGAATTCTATTAAAATTCCACTTGCACTTAAGCTAAGCTATCACCTCGCACCTTGACATCAATGACAACTGCTCAAAATGTCCAACAGACACTATGTAAACCATTTTTTGATGTCTCTTTTTCATATAATCAACTAAATTTTCCTCTACATTGAGTCACTTCTTTTCGACAACCTTTATTATAACATGGTTTTCATTGTTCAAACCTATCAATTTCATCTCCTCTAAACTAGCTTGTCTACCTCAAATTAACTTACAATGATGGAAGAGGATGTCTCCATGATGTCCTCTCAGACAATAGTAGTTTGGTGGCTCTTTCTCAAACTATAGAAGTAACCTACCCTACAATATCCTTGACCTGATTGGATAGCTATTGTGTCATGGTGATTGATGTATCCACCTGCTCATACCTTGATCTATTCTAGGTTCATCATAATCGAGTAGCATTTTTATAGCAAATGGAATCAAGTACACTATCATAATTGATTGCTAATTCTAAAATAGCCACATCCCAAAGATGTATTTTTGCATGGATTAGTGATATTCAAACACAACCTAACCAATTGAACCATAAATTTGGCAGGAAGAGTGGCCTCTAGCTAGTTTGATGTTTTATTTTCTTAATTTACTATTTTTGTTATTTTGCCTTACCATTTGTCCATTTTTCCTTTTGAGCATGTGGCCATATTACATGCTATCTCAAATTAACAAGATATCATACTCCTATCACCATGTGGTAGAATATATATAGTAGTTCTTGTGATTAATGTTAAACAAATGTCTATTTTACCCATATCTATGACTAGACACTATGATATGGTTTAGCAACACTTATCAACACTTGTCCACATGGTTGGACTACTGATGCACCAAAATAAGGTCATTTGAGTCACTCTCTTATTTAGAGCTACTTAGGTTGATAATCTCACATGCATGGGGTGAAAGGTGTTTAGAGTTTTTAAAAATATCTTTGGAGACATTAATAGATAGTCAACCAAATAGGCTATTAAAAGGTTTTTCTACAATCATTGCTAACTTTGGTTGAAGCACTTCCCATTTCTCTATGACACCATTTGTCCTGGCACTAATTGACCTATTTTATGCTTTGAGTACAACATTGTTAGTTTGATTTATGGTGCATTATTTTTTTTTTATAGGATATAGGGTGGCATGGAAGTAATTATGGCATACCTATGGTTTCATTTTGAATGCTAATTTTGGTAGGATGGAGGGCACCAAGAGCACCTCTATTGGGATTTGATTTATTTATTTTTGTTAAAGTAAAAATTTATTTTGATTAATTTTATGAATTAATTAATCAAGTTAATTAATTAATTAAACATAAAATTAATTAATTAATTTTATGTTTATGCACCTTTTAATTAATTAATTATTTTGCAATAATTAATTAATTTTTTTTCAAAACATTTGTATTAAGGTGTTTCAAGTCTTATTTTAGAATTTATGCTTTTTAGCATTTGATGCACTTGTTACTATAGATTTTGAGGATTGATTTATTTTGGGTTTTTGAAAATATTTGTGGCTTTGTAATAAGGATTGCAAGCTCAGTGGTCCCTAACATTCCATTCTATATATTATATTAGATTGCAATGATTTGTGCCTTTTTTCTTTGTATGATGCAAATATTATTCTATAGTTTTGAGGATCAAACAATATTTTTTGGAAAAGATTAAAAAAAATTCCTACAAATATATTTTAACCATTGTTCAGTTTTGGCATTTTCTTCACAAGAGTTGTAGTGATCATTCCTACAAGGTCCTTTTTAGCATTGTTTACTTTTTAGAATCCCTTGATAGGAGTTGTGGTGATCCCATTGGAGCTTCCTACAAGAACCTTTTGAGCATTTATTTTTGATTTTGGTACTCCCTTCATAGGAGTTGCAATGATCCCATTAGGACTATTGTATGCTCTCTTAAGTAGAATCTCTCTCTTCTCTTCTTAATCATGTTTGAGGATTGTATTTTGTGCACTTGCGTATTTTCTCTCCCACATGTAAAATAATTGGAGTCCAATGCTTCTATGGTGAGAGGAATGATAAGGATAGGCATAAGTGTTAATTTTATTTAGTAGCATAAGATTTATTTTAGTTTTATATAATTTTTATATGTTGGTAGTTTTTAATATTTTTAATTGTTAGCATTTGTAAGATGTTAGCAATTGTTAGGTAGAATTTGGTAATTAGCTATTTATACCAATCATTTTGATCAGATAAATTATAATTTTGGTATTTTGAATTCCTATATAGTCTTTTAAATTAATAAAATTATGATGTAATATTTTTTCTAATTGTTTACCTCTAAATCCCATATCAGAGGTCCTATGAAATATAATACCTATGGATGCTTACCATGTGTTATTAGGAAGACCTTGATAATTTGACATAAATGCAATACATGATGGTAGGAAAAATACGTACTATAAAATATGGTAAGAAGTATATACTAAGTCCATTAAAGTAAAAATACGAGAAAGAGGACAAGTGTTTGAAAGTATGCTTGATTTTTGGGAAGCAATTTTTGAAGGAGATGAAGAAGAAGAAGTCATATTTTCTTGATTGCTAAACTCACAAAGGATAAAATAGAAAAAATGGAATAAATTCTTAGTGAGGTGAAGGATTTGCTAGGGTAGTATGCAAATATTTTTTTAGAAGAACTACTAGATGAATTGATATCAATAAGAAGTATTAGCCATCATATTGATTTTATTCCTAGATTGATTTTATCTAATATGTGTAATGATACCAAAGGAGAATGAATAAATAAATAGATAAATTTAGGTGCTATTGGACAAGGGACTGATCAGGATGAGCTTGAGCCCGTGTGTAGCACTAAACATACTTCTATCAAATAAGGATAGAGAATGGTGTATGCGTATAAATTCAAGGGGTATTAATACGATAACTATAATGTATTGATTTTTATTGCCTCATATGAAAAATTTGATGGATTTATTAAGTGAAGCAAAGTACTTCGATGATGATTTTTGTACTATTCCATCTAATTAAGAAATATAAATAGATAATAACTACATACAATATCTAATTATGTGAATAGAAAAAAATGATTCAATCTGAATGGAACTGTGAGTCCATTATATAGGAGGAGATGTTTTTTGATCCTTACTCTTACTATGAGACTTGGTACATATTACATGACACTTGGCATGATTACCAAATAATGGAATATATTCCAAAATTCCCCTGTATTACATTATTTAGTATGAAGTTCCCTTGAATTGCATAGGTGATCTCTGAATGTTTGAAACTTGGTTTTCCCAAGTGCTTTTATAAAAATATCTACAAATTGATATTTTGTATGAACATGCTTAAGAATTATATGATGGTTCTTAAAGTGATATTTAATTTAATAAAATTATGCTTCAATATGATTAGTTTTTTCATGTACAATCAATTTTTTTATCAGGTTGAGTACTCCTATATTATCGCAAAATATCAAGGTTGGAGTTCATTTGATGCCCATGTCTAATAATATATATTGTAGCCACAATGCTTTATAGGTTGTATCTCTTGCTGCCTGATATTCTACTTGAATTAATGATTGTGCCACTACATATTGTCTCTTACTATGCTAATATATGGGTCCTGACCCAAGATAGAAGGTGTATCCTGAAGTAGAAATTTTATCATCAATATAGCTGATATAATCTAAATCTAAGTATCCTTGTAGGAAACAATTCTTGATATTATTCATATATGTTAGTCCATAATTAGTATTCTTCTTGATATATTTTTTAAATTTAGCAAAAAACCCCTTGCAGGACCACCTTGGTCTTAGAAACCACAATCAGGTGGTTCTACACCATCAAAATCACCTGGGAGTTGCGCTTGGTCCTGACCACACCAACATAATCAACTGAATTTTGGGTACCCAATGTGTGTTTGGTAGGGTGGATATTCAAACCAAGGACCTCCCTTGGAGGATTACCCTACCCTATCCAACTCACCTACAACACGTGGGTAGTATTCTTGATATATTACAATATTCTTTTTGTAGCTTTCTAATGAATTTATCTTGGTTCTTGCATGAAACATGAAATATAATTTACTGCAAAGGCTAAGTCAGGTTGACTATTTTTTAAGTATAAAAGACTTACAATTAATTGATGATACATGGTTACTAAAACCATTGGTGTTTTATCATTCTTAGATAATTGAATTCCTTGTTCCATGGGTGTATCTTTTGGTTTAACTCCATTTTATATTTTTCAAGTAGAGCTTATTCATATTTTGATTGAGTAATAGTAATCTTATCTTCACTCTAATGAATCTCTAGACCAAGATAATAGTTCATTAATCCTAGATCAGTCATCTCAAATACCTTTTCTATATCCCTTTTAATATCACTTATTAGTTTTCTATAACTTCTAGTAATTACTATGTCATCAACATATACTATGAGAATTAGTATATTATCCCCAATTTTCCTTGTATATAGACTAGGATTGAATGTCCTTCTTTTGAAGCTATGTTATAACAAGTGATTGTTGATCTTTATATTCCATGCTCTAAGGGATTGCCTTAGATATTATAGATATTTTTTGTAATTTACACACTCTATTTTCTTGTCCCTTAATAAACAATTCTTCTAGTTGTGATATATATACTTCCTATTCTAAATCACCATTAAGGCAGACACTTTTTACATCTATTTGATGAAGCTTCTAGTCCTGATCAGCAACTAGTGCACACATTGTCCTAATAGTAGTCACTCTAGCTATTGGAGCAAATGTTTCTTCATAGTCAATTCCTTCCATCTGAGTATATCCTTTTTCTACTAATCGAGCTTTGTACTTGTGAAGTGTTCCATATACTTTATATTTGATCTTGTAAATCCATTTGCAACCCACTATTTTCTTTCCTAGAGGTAATTCCACTAGATCCCATGTTTTATTCTTTTGAAGTGATGCATATTTAGATTCCATAGCTTCCCTCCAATGTGATTCTCTTAGTGCTTTAAGTGATGATGTTGGTTCTAATGTATTTCTCAGTAATCCTTTGTTTATTCTAGTTTGACTATGAGTTTGAGGTCTAGTAGAGGTAAGGTCTGGCATTCTTTCTAGGTTTGATTCCCTAAGAGTATTTTTAAGCCATGTTATTTTTTTTCTAAGAATTGTGGATGATTATGATTCTTATTATTTACTTGTTTTATCTTCTTAAAGGAAGTTTAGAAGAATTTTTGTATCATTACTAGATTTTCTTTTGTCAACTTTGATCTTTTCATCAAATATTACATATCTACTAATGTAAACTTTCTTTGTATGTGTATCTAGAATTTTGTATCCTGTAGATTCATTAACATAACCAAAAATTATTCCTACCATAGTTTTGTCATCTAATTTTATTATTATTTTCTATGCATGTAAGCTTTACATCCAAAAATCCTTAGTTTTTCTATATTTTTTTGTCCTAACCACGCTTCTTCTAGTATAATATGTTTGAGTACTCTTGTTGGTAATCTATTATAGTTTTTACTTCTTCTACCCAATATTGATGATCAAGTCGATCCTCTTTTAATATACATCTCACCTTTTACATTATGGATCCATTTATTCTTTCTACAATTTCATTTTTTTGTGGTGAATAAGCTATAGTGAGTTGTATTTTAATTCCATTTTCCTCTAAGAATGAGTCAATTTATTTAGATGCAAATTCACCTCCTTTATCTTAACGAAGTGTGTTTATAGATTTTCTTAACTCTTTTCCTACTTTAAGTTTATATTATTTAAAAAGACTAAATGCTTTTGATTTATACTTCATGAAATACACCCATATTTTTCTGGTGTGATTATTGATAAATAATTGAAAATACTTATGTCCTCAAATACTATTTATCTTCATTGGTAAGCATAAATATGCATATGTTATTTCTAATGGTTGTTCAGTATTGTGTTGATGAAACTCAAAAGGAATTCTATGTTGTTTTCTTGCTAGGCATTCTAGATACACGATAGATTCTAGAGATATGTTAGGCACTCCTTCAAACATTTAATATTTGATAAATTCTTTCATAGAGGATTCACTAGTATGTCCTATATATTTGTGCCATAGATATGAAGCTTTAACTAAAATAGCTAAGTGAGTGGTAATATCTAGAACAAATAGACCACTTTTATAGGACCTTGATGCTATATTTTTTTCCCTATTTAAGAATGTGACATTGTTTTCTTCCAATGAAAACTTTGAATTCTATAGTCATGTTTTGATCCATGAGTTGGAAAACTAAAAGAAGATTAGTAGTTAATCCTGGGACATATAATACATTTTTTACTATCCCTTTTCAATTTATTAGATCCATTGGAATATTTTCTATTCCCTTCACATCATATATTTGTGAGAGGTGAGCTATTCGATGCAAAGGTAAAACTTGCATTAACCATTCACCATTAACTTGAAATTAGGTTACAAATGATTTAAATAAACACAAAATAACCATACTAGAGAAAAGGGGGGAATAGGAGAAGTTAAGGGAAGGGAGAAGAAATTAAATTAAAACTCTCTTGCCGCCCAAAGATGTTGTCGTCCAACCGCCGTCCGGTAAGGTAAAAGGTAAGTAAACTTACCCAAGGTAAAATACTCTTTTTAACCTTTTACCAATGGTAATTTTCCAACATTCTCCCCCTTAAAGTTGAGAGGACTGACTATACAGTATCTCAACTTTATAAATTGAGCTTTAGCCATGCCTTTGGTGAATATGTCTCGCTAGATTATCCAAAGTGCTGCAGTATTGAATCTCAACTATCTATTGTTCCACCATATCTCTTATGAAGTGATACTTCATATCAAAATGTTTTGACCTTTTGTGGTGGATCGGATTATATGCCAACCGTATGGCACTGATATTATCACAATTCAGTTTGGTTGGACCAATTTGTTTTTCGCCAATCTCTTCAAGGATTTTCCTCAACCAGAGGATTTGAGTACTAGCATGGGTAATGGCTATATACTCACCTTCTGTAGATGATAATGCTACAACAGATTGCTTCTTGGAACTCCAAGTTATTAGTCCTGAACCTAGACTAAAACAGCTTCCCTCGATGTAGATTTTTTGTCATCTATATTATCGCCCCAATCGTCGTCACTATAACCAACTAACTTCACAGAGTTAGACTTGTGGTAATGGATTCCAAAATCCAATGTACCTTTTACATATCGTAAAATTCGTTTGGTTGCTTGAAGATGCAGCTCGGATGGGCATGCCATAAACCTTGATACTAGAGAAACAACATACTGTATATCCGGCCTAGTGTTGGTGAGAAACATTAAACTCCCAACCATGCTTCTGAAATTGGTCATGTCAACTTTTGGTGCTCCATCATCTTTGCTTAGCTGGATTCCATGTCCCCGTTGGTGTTGCAACCGATTTGCACCGTCGCATAGCAAATTTCTTGATCATGTCATGAGCATATTTCTCGTTGACATATGAAGATCCCATTCTTTGATTGATGTACTTCCATTCCTAGGAAGTATCTCATTAATCCGAGATCCTTCATCTCAAATTGATTCATCATGGAGTTTTTGAACTCCATATTCATTTTATTATTACTACCCATAAATATTAGATCATCCACATATAAACAAACTATGAGGATATCTACTCCATTCTTCAGGTAGTATAGAGTTGGTTCACTCTTGCTTTTTGTGAAACCATACTCGCTGAAATAGCCATCAATTCGTGAGTACCACGCTCGTGGTGCTTGCTTGAGGCCATAAAGTGCTTTTTTCAATTTATAAACAAGGTTCTCTTTTCCTTGTTCTTGGAAACCTTGAGGTTGTTGAACATACACCTCTTCTATCAGGTATCCATTTAAAAATGCACTTTTCACATCCATGTGTTGAATGTTCCATCCTTTATGGGCTGCCAAGGAAAGAACAGCTTCGATTGTTTCTTGTCGAGCAACGGGAGCAAAGGTTTCCTCATAATCTATTCCATATTTCTGAGTAAAACCCTTAGCTACTAATCTTGCCTTGTGCCTTTCAATGCTTCCATCAGCATTGAATTTGGTCTTATAGACCCATTTACATCCAACACATTTTTTTCCCTTGGGAAGCTTCACAAGCTCCCAAGTATCATTCTTTTTAATTGAGGATATTTCCTCTTCCATGGCATCTTGCCATATACTTTCAAGACATGCTTTTTCATAGCTAGATGGTTCTAGCCGTGCAGCAGCCAACAAAGCATAATTGACTACATCACCCCTTGGTTCATGAGACTCATCATCTCCCGACATTTGAAGATTTTCAAGTCTTGACAAAATGTCGTCCATATCACTAGCTTGACTCCTAGTGTATCTTTGTTGGAAATTCCTATCCAACATTTGAGAAGATGGATGACTCTGTAGTATGCGCTTTCCTCTATTTGTCTCTTTCCTTTGAGAAACTCGGATCAATATCCATCGGACTTAGAGCGCTTACGGATCTCTAAAATTGTTTCGGAGAGTTTGGGGGTGCCAACAAAGGAGTCCCTCTTGGACTTGGTGTACCACTTGATGTACTTGATGAAGATTCCCAATGTGGACTTTGTGGAGGGGAACTATTTCCACTACTTTTCTTGGGGTGTACAAATGTGGAACTTTCCGAATTAGAGTCTATATCAACAAATTTTTTATGACCCCATTCTCCCCCTTCATCAAAAATTACATCCCCCGGAGATAATTATTTTATGTGTCTTGGGATTGTACAATCTATACCCTTTGGTCGATTCACAATACCCTACAAAAATACATGCTTGACTCTTGGGATCAAGCTTCTTTCTCTTCTCCTCAAGAATGTGTGCATAAGCTAAAGAACCAAATACTCGAAAATGTTTGACATTTGGTTTCTTACCGTACCATCCTTCATAAGGAGTGATACCATCTAAACTAGAAGTCGGACTTCTATTTAGAATATATGCACTAGTTCTCACTGCATCCGCCCAATAGCTGTATGTTAGATGCTTTGTCCGAAGCATCGTTCGTGCCATTTCAACAAGGGTGCGGTTCTTTCTCTCGGCCACACCATTCTCTGTGGGGTATAGGCAAGTGGTGAACCGCCTTTTTATCCCATTTTGCTTACAATAATTTAAAAATTCATTTGAGGAGTACTCTCCTCCTCTATCGGTGCGAAGACATTTGACATAGTAGTCACATTGCTTTTCTACATTATTTTTGAAGTCTATGAAGCAATCAAATGCTTCATCTTTGTGTTTCAGAAAATAGATCCAAGACATTCTAGAATAATCATCTATGAATGTTAGAAAATAAGAATTGTTTCCAAGGCTTTTTGTTTGCATTGGACCACAGATGTCCGAATGTACTAGCTCGAAGAGGATAGCTTGCTCTCCACGCTTGGCCTCTTGGAAACTTCATTCTGGAGTGCTTTCCCAAAGCACATGCTTCGCATACCTTCTTATGTTCTTGAATTTTTGGTAGTCCTGTCACCATAGCTTGTGATGTTAACATTTTCAAGCTAGCGGAATTGAGGTGACCATATCTCAAGTGCCACAATACACTTGGATTTGTAAAAGCAATGTTTGCAAGTTGAGCTCCCCCTGGCTCACCAAATTTTAGAGGGAATAACCTATTCTTTGTCATAGGTACTTCTGTGATGACTCTGTTACAATTGTTTTTATCAAGGATTGTACATTTTCTTTCATCAAAAACTAATTTGTAATGCTTCTCCATCATTTGGCCAACACTTAACAAATTGTGTTGTAGCTGTGGAGTATAGTATATGTCATTCACCTTTTTAAGGCCTTCTTTTGTTGGAACTTCCATAGCTCCAATGCCTTCAACTTGCAAAGATTTATTATCCCCTAACTTAACATGGGATTTGTAATTTGAATCTAATGTAGCAAAGAGATTTTCTTTGCCACTCATGTGGTTGGAGCAACCAATATCCAAAATCCATGTATCTTTAAGATTTTGATCCGACTCGTCCATAAGAGAGAAAAATATTTGATGGACCTTCTTCTTCTCCGTAGAATGAGCCATATTGACTGCTTTGATCTTTTGAAGACTTTGACCAGCAGTCACGAGCGAAGTGTCCTTGTTTCCCACAATTGAAACAAGTTGTTTTAGTCTTGTTACTTCCTCGTCCTTGATTTCCATGGCCTCCATTGCCGCTTTGGTTCTGATTGGCTCCTCTATTTTGATTTCCACCTCTATTTTGATTTCCTCCTCTCTAGGAGTTGCTTTGGCCTTTGCCTCTTTGTTGTTGTCCTCTCTCCTCGGCCTCTTCCTTGTCCTCGTCTTGCAGCTTCGTTCGAAGTGAAGGCTTTGTCATCACCTCCATAGCTTGTTGAAGGTGCTCCTTGAAGTCTCTCTTCATGTGATGTTAATGATCCAATCAAACTATCAAATGTAAGAGTAGAAAGGTCTTTTGATTCTTCAATTATGATGGCAATGTGATTCCACTTAGGAAGAAGTGTTCTCAACACTTTCTTCACAATTGTTTCAACTTTTGTGTCATCACCTAAAGTTTGCATCATATCAACTACCGCTTTGACTCGCATACGTAGTCACCGACTCTTTCATTTTCCTTCATTCTGAGATTTTCAAAATCTCTTTTTAAGGTCCGAAGCCCGACTTGCTTCACTTTATCACTTCCTTGGAATCCTTCTTTCAAGGCATTCCATGCATCCGTGGTAGCTTAAGTAAGATGCAATTCTAGGAAAGATACTTGGATCTAATGCCGCTTGAAGATGGTATAAGGCAAAAGAGTTATTTTTCTCGTGCATCTTTGAAGATCTTCTTGTCGGTTGCACTCAAAGTAGTCCAATCTGTTGGAGCAATGTAACCGTCTTCAATACTATCCCATAGTCCTTTTCCTATGAGTAATGTCCTCATTTTGATGGACCAAGACTCATAATTATCCCCACCGAATTCGAGGATTGGTAGATTGTTATTTGATCCCATTACAATCTACTAAAACAAGAAACCTTTCTTATATAGTCTTATTTCAAAAAGACTTTACAAACTATCAAGCCTTGCTTGATTTACAATCATAAACAACTCACTCTTGTTGTTGTGATTCAACAATTACAAAATTGTCAGCGACTTGTTCGTCGTCGTCACTGATCAATATAATTTCAGGAGAAGGAGGTTGTAGGATTTCAACTCGAATTACAATAATGAGTATATTCAGATCCTTGTGGAGCAATCTCCACCGTGTCGGATTGTTCAAATCTGCTCCCAAAGGAGTTATCTTCTCGAATCTGCTTCGTATCCTAGATCAGGATTTCTCTCGTTGTGCAATAACCGCGTTTTGCAACTTGTGAAAAGACTGAATTTATGCCTAGTGTTCTCACGTGCTCATCAAAGCTTTCAGCGTTTGTTCTCAGTAACAAACTACAAAGTGCTTGGTAACATCCTTCCGATCTTATCATTTAAGAAAATTTCCCAGAAATTTTCTTTTTACAAAGATTTCCTCTTAGGAAATTTTACTAATTTTTTTTTACCTCTTAAAGCGTAATTTTTTTTTTTACAACTATTTCCTCTTAGGAAATGTCAATCATCAACTCAAATGATAAATAAAACCTTTCAAAAATTTTAAATTACCTTAAAGGTTTTTAAAGAAATTTTCTTTTAAAAAAACTTTTGACCCCGCCGAGGTTCGACCGTGCGACCTCGCGGGCGTCAAGGCAAAGGGTAGCCGCTGTGCTACCGGAAGATCCGGGAGTACTAGCTGGCTCCCTGCCTTTATTGCGTTCGCGTCGAACGCGAAGCAATGTTTTGGCTTCGCGCTTCGGCGCGAAGCAAATTTTTTTATTTGGGACTTAATAGTCCCACATCGCCGATGCGACGATGTTGATGCTCTTTAAAAAGAGCAAAGCACTGTATGTGCTTTGATTGCCTGTGGGCAGTCCGCAGGCTACGTGATCCTTTTGCCATGTACCACGTGCAGGTCACCTCGGGCCACGCGTAGGTGGCCTCTCCAACGAACCACCTCGGGCCACGTGTCGCCCTCTCCAACGTGCCACCTCGGGCCGCATGTCGCCTCGTCAACGAATCACCTCGGGCCACGTGTCTGCCTGTGCCTGTCACGTCCAGCTCCACCAACGCCTCGAGAATCACATCCGATCCACCTGCCTCTACTGTGCCGATCTGCTCCTACGGGCTGCCTCGAGATCCGTGCCACCGCCTCGAACTACGGGCCCCATCGCCTCGAGATTCGGGCCGGTCTCGGCTCTCGGCTCTGATACCAAATGTGAGAGGTGAGCTATTCGATGCAAAGGTAAAATATGCATTAACCATTCATTAACTTGAAATTAGGTTACAATTGATTTAAATAAACACAAAATAACCATACTAGAGAAAAGGGGGGAATAGGAGAAGTTAAGGGAAGGGAGAAGAAATTAAATTAAAACTCTCTTGCCGCCCAAAGATGTTGCCGTCCAACTGCCGTCCAGGTAAGGTAAAAGGTAAGTAAACTTACCCAAGGTAAAATACTCTTTTTAACCTTTTACCAATGGTAATTTTCCAACAATATTTTACTATATTCTACAACAAATGGCTTCTCATTTACCTTTTGAAGAGAATTAAACCAATGTATGTTTCCAATCATATGCTTTCTTGCCCCTGAGTCTATATATCAATAATCCATGACTTATGACACCTTGGCTTAGAGGATATGGTCTATCTTGTTAAAGCCTTTCAAATGTGAATCTTGTAGATAGTTCAATTCTCTTAGTAAAAAAGTGTCTCCCTAATGGTTCAAAAGTGCTTAGCTAATAGTTCAATTCTTGAGTTGATTTTGTAATATTTTGAGAATAATAATCAAATTTCAATTTTACCTTATCTCTCCTAATTTAATATAGTTCTTATAGTAGGATTTCTTTTTGTCTCTATAGTATAAGTATGAGATAAGTGTTACCAATTAGTTCCAACTCTATATGTACGCAATAAATTTTCTTCTCTATTCAATAATATTATTTTCTAAATTTTAAGTATTTATAGTTTGGTGTAATATGTTTTATAGCTCCCTAATTTTGGAATGTTAGAAAATAATGATAATACTATTTGTAAATTGATATTTGAGTTTACCAAGTTTGATAGTCTTATATCTACTACTTGGTTATTATAATATTATAATGTGCTTCAATTATAATACCTTGAAATGAGCTTGTTTTATAAACTACTAATGCTTGGTTAATACTTGTTATTTTAATTCAATAGTAATTTTGATTATATCATCTTATAACTCCAATATCATTTTAAGTAAAGTAAGAAAATATAATATCAAATTTACCTTAGCAATGTAGTATGTCATGTAGCATGATACTTCAGTTCTCCTTGGTGTATCTCTACGTATATTCAAGAAAACTATGTTACTAGAGTATTTTCTCCTCCTCAATGTATCTCAAGGTATCTATTTGCTATGTGAAGATGAGCATTTAATGCTATTTCTTTTACTGCTTTGACTTTACTATGTTAAATATATTTTTTTAGAAACCATATGCTCCTCCTTCGATATTCGTGCTCCTATATATGAGCATCTTTCACTTGAGTCATTAACAGGGTTATTTCCCCTATATGGAGTGCTTTGAGGTGTTATAATCTCTTCTTGATGGTTCGAACATGTGGTAGTTGTATTATAGAGGTTAAACCCTATGTTTCAATGCTTAAGATATAATGATGGTCTCTGCTTTCAATTTTCCAACACTCAAGATATCGCTTCCATGTTGTGCTCCTTATTTTAATGTTCCAAGGTGGAAGTTACTACTTGTTGGGTACTAAATGATTATTCTTCTATTCAACACTCTAAGGTGAGCATTATTCCTTTTTTGGGCTCCTACATGAGCATTAATAAAAAAGTGTAATGCTTCTCCTCTACATGCCAAGTGGCACTTACATGTGAGAGTATTCTCAATATTCTCTTTAATATTATGTTAGTTTTTCTTTACTTACCAATAGAAATAGGGCTTTTGAATTATAAAATAAGAATCATGGTCCAACAGGATTATTTGTTTAGCCCTGGAGAGTGGAATTTCATCCTTGAATTGAACCCACAATTGTCCCAGTTTGGATCCATTTGTATGCACTTCCAATGGATTTTTGGAATGAGGAGGTATTATAAATTAACAAAAATTCCCTTGGAAGATATTTGGGTGTTTCCAAAGATACAGTGGAAGGAAACACAATCATTTATGCTATATTATGTTTGGAACTGGATATTAAGAAACCTTTACTAGCAGAGGTTGAACTCAAACTTGTAGGACTATCTCATACTCAACAAATGGATTATGAGGCATTGCCTATCAGGTGCAAAATTTACCACAAATATGGGCATTTGGCTCGCTTCTACGCAAACAATATGAACATAAAAATGGATGCTCCTTTGGGAATGTCAAATATTCCTAAGGAGGGTAATTCAACTATCAATAAATAAACAACCAAAATTTCTTAGGTTAAATAAGCACAAGGATATAGTTTTGAATATCCTAAAATAAGGAGAAGACAAAAGAAAAAATATGGTAAATAACAAACCCAACTCAAGACCTCCAATTGGTATGAGATCTTCCTGACACTAATGGACCAAGAAGAAGAACAATTCATGGAAGGAGTGGATGAGAATAATAAAAATAATAGTAGCCATGTTAAAACCCCTCTTTCAACTCCTACCATCCTAGAGTAGGTAATTGAGTACAATGAGTTACCGCAATTAGATATTATAGGGGTATTGATAGTGCATAAGCAAGAGCAACCAATAATTAAGGATGCCATCATGGATATAGCTAAAAAGAACAGAGAAAGGTCAAATCTAGAGATAACTTAGGTGGAAAGGAGATAAAAAAATATTAGCTCTCAAGGAGTGGGTAGAAAATCAAATAGGAAATTGATAGCAGTTCAAGGAGACAAAATGATCACTCGAGAATTGGTGAGGCTAATAGATTTTTACTGCTATCAAGGTAACCAATGGTTATATAATCATGAAATGTTAGGGGTTTAATAGTATAACCCATAAATTTTTTGTTTGAAGAATCTTAGAAAAATATAAAATATTTTTTTTGCTTATCCATGAGATAAAAATGTCATTGGATATTATGTGTAAAATAGTAAATAGAATTTGGAGGGGTGCTAGTCATATGGATGTGGCTACCCAAGGGGTCTTAGGGGGATAGTTACTTTTTATAACTTTCTTGAATAGATGAAAATAGAACATATAGCTTGGAGGGGTGTCCTCACATCACATTTTAGGAACAATGTGACATCTGAGTAGGTTTTAATCATAAATTTTTATGGGAATCAAAACCTATATGGTTAGATGCATCAACGAAAAGTTGTACATAATATTTGAGTCTCAAGGGAGGACTTAAAATGAATTTTTGTTGGGAATTTTAATAATAAATTATCCTCTAGAGATCAAGATAGGGGAACCCCAATTTTAGACCCAAGGGATCAACTTATGATTGCCCAATTCCAGGCATTACACTTGGTGGATATTAAATGCCCTGGAACCAACTATACTTGGAATAATAAGAGGAGGGAGCCACATAGTAGGAAGGCAAAGCTAGATTATTTTTTGGTTTCAAAGGAGCATTTGCAAATGGAATATAAAATTTTAGATTTTTAAGGGTCCAGTTTCAGATCACTTTCTCATTTTTTGGAAGAGGGGATCAATACAATGCAACATCACAAATCATTCAAATTTGAAAATTGTTTATTAAAAAAATAGGAACTTCAAAAGAAAATTCCATAGTGGTGGGAAGAGGGTCACCCAGCATATGGGATAGCAATGTTTAGATTCCACAAGTATATTCATTATTTCAAGAATCAACTGAAACAATGGAGGTGAGATAACAAGACAAAATTCTAGGTCCAAAGAGCTCCATTTACGGCCAGATGGGATAAGGTTCAAAAAAACATCAAGAAATAAAAAATTATAGAGCAACTCAAAGAAGAAGATGATGCATTGCGCAAAGCGATTGAGAAAATTGACAACCAAGACAGAATCTACTAGAAACAGAGAGAAATAACCACTTGGTTATTAGAAGGTGATAAAAATAATAAATTTTCCCATTGGGCTTCCTATGCTAGGAGATATACAAACAACATGGAAGCTCTTCAAGATGATAATGGACACTCCTTTGATACAATTATAGGTATGCATTTCCATTCAATGGTTTATTTTTCTAAACTATTTGAGGACAGTATCGTACAAGATGAAGATACTCAAAAAGAAGTTATTGTTTTCATATCCTCTATTATATCTAAATAAAAAAACCACACCCTATTTAAACCCATTGATAGAGAGGAACTAAAGAAAGTAGTCTTTGGAATGAACATCGAAAAAACACCAGGTCTAGATGGCTTTCCAATTGAGTTTTTTTAGGCCTTTTGGGATAACTTGGAGGAGGATGTAATGGTTGTTATAGAGGAGTCCAAAGGTAGTAAAATAATTCTTAAAGCATTAAATCATACTTTGATTTCATTAATTCTAAAAGTGGAGGAGGAGGTGCATATTTCAGATTATAGACTTATTGCCTTAAGCAATTTCATATATAAAATAATCACAAAGGTAATGGTTGAGCAGCTAAAACATCCTCTACATAGAATTATCTCCTTAGAGCAAGGGGGTTTTGTAGAGGGTAGGAAAATCTTGGATGGTGTGGTTCTAGCTCAAGAGGCAATCAATTCAATGCAAAAATTTGGTAATAGGGGAATGTACATAAAATAGGATATGTCAAAGGCTAATGATAGGGTGGAGTGGAGCTTCTTGTCAAAGATGATGGCAACCTTTGATTTCTCTTAGGATTTGATAGAATGTGTTATGATTTGTATTTATACTCCAAAATACACAATGTTAATCAAGGACCTTCCCTCATAACTGTTTGGAGCTACTCGAGGCCTTCGTCAAGGAGATATTTGTTTCCCCTATATTTTTATCATATTGGTTAAAGTTTTGGGTAGAATCATCTTGAGGAGAAGACAATAATATTTTCTAACACGTATCAAGGTGGAGGAGGAAATTTTGACTCACCTAAAGTTTGTGGATGCCACAGGATTGGTGGAAGTGACAAACTTCAGTGAAGCAAAAATGACTAGAGATACACTTAATTTCTACCTTAGGGCCACAAACCAAGTCATCAATGATAAAAAAATCCAAAGTGGTATTTTTTAATCTTGATCAAAGTATTCAAGAAAAAATTATAGAGATATTTGGATTCACGAGGACTTGTATCCTAGTGGTATACTTTAGGGTCCCTTTGCATTTAAAAAAACTAAAAATATATATTTGGAGGAATATTTTAGATTGTATCAAGGAAAGAATTAATCATTGGTCTAAAAAATGGTTAAGCTATTAGGGTATATTAAATTTTTTGCAATAAGTCATTCAAGATACGTCAATTTATAAATTTTCTATCCTTACTGCCCCACATACCATATGGAAAGAGTTAGACAAGATGGCTAGAATTTTTTTGGGGGAGGAGTAAAAGGAGAGAAGAAATGGGCCTTAGTAGGTTGGGAGAAAGTAAGATAATACAAGTTAAAATGAGGTTTGGGACTGAGGAGATCAAAGTTAAATAATAAAGGTTTGGTTGGAAAGCTTTAATAGAGGTGGATTTCCCAACCAACTTCTTTATTTAGTAGAGTTTTAACTAGTAAATATTTGGGACGGGTAAACCCAAATGAGGTGGGTCATTTCCATTGGGATGGAAATGGGTCCTTAGTGTGGTAGGCTATAAAGTTAAGATCTAAGGTAGTGAAATATGGATTATTTTAGAAAGTGGGGAGACAAGAGAAGGTATGATTTTGGACAAATTCATGGTATCAATACCCACCTATCATTGCTGAATTTATATAATTACAACCAATAAAAAAATCCATTGAAATTAGGGGTTGGGTCCAAATTTAAAGTTACTTCAACACTAGTCAGCTTGAGGATTAAAATTTTAAGCAGTTTAAGAAGTTGGATGAGTGGCCAATTTCAATCCCATAAAAATTGATACCCATCATGACTAAAATCTTGGAAGAAATATTTCTCACAGGTAGAGATGAGGAGGATGAATTAGATTGGGGCTATGGTAGACTTGGTGTCTAAACAACGGAGGATGGATATGATAATATCCTTCCAGAGCCTCTTCCTCATGCATATTAGATTTAGGATTCGAGAAATATTTAGCAGTCCAAGGGTTGGTCAAAAGTAAACTTTTTTGCTTGGTAGTTCATGCATAATGAAATTATTAATTTTGATAATCTTAGGCATAGGAAAATCATTGGTCTATCTCAATGTTTTTTATGCTACAAGAGTGAGGAAACATCTGACCACTTAATGTTTGAGTGCCCATTCATGCACCAGATCTCAGAGAAATGATTTTTATCTTATAAAATTTGTGTTAATGGTGATTTGAATTGTACTAATATTTGGGAAATATGGAAGAGGGGTAGATTTAAATATAAAGCTATTTGTATCAGTTGGGAGTTTGGATTAAAATTCATTTGGTGGTAAGTGTGCTTAGAGATAAATGGCTAAATTTTTAGAGAAACCTTTTCATATTTAGATGGAGTTTGGCAGGTCATTTGGAGCAAAGTAATAGTTTTTATTGCAGTGTATGCTAAAGAGGAAACTCGGGCTATTATAGGGACAATGGAGAATGAAGTTGAAGTGCACAAGGAGAAGGATACAACTAGTTGAAAACCACCCTCATAAGTTTGGATTAAAATTAATATTGATGGAGCTACAAAAGGTAATCTGGGTAGAGCTAGAATTGGAGTGGTTTGTAAGAATCATGTTGGGAAAATGCTCTATTGAAAACTGCAAGGTTTGGAAAGGACCAAAAACAATGAAGTGGAAGCCTTAGATATCAAATATGCTTCTATTTGGGCAATCAAACAAGGTTACAGGAGGATAATCCTAGAATCATATTATTAAGTAATGGTAGGAACTTTAGATTGAATGAGGAACTTTGATTTGAATACATTGAGATTGAGGATTCTTGTCACTCAAATTAAGGAATTGTGGAGGGAATTAGATGATATAATTCCAGTTTATGTGAGTAGAGATCTAAATAAAGTGGAAAAATTCCTAGATAATATGGGTACTAATAAAGAGGTAGGGGTTCATTGGCATACTGACATGGCTATTGATGATGAGATGATTAGGCTGGTTGGTGAAAAAATCTAGTGTGTAGCTAATTTGGACAATCATTGTAGAAATATGGTTCCTGGATATTTGGATCCAATGTAGATATTCTTTTATAGTTGTAAACAGGTGAACCATTGGAGAAATATGATTTAGGAGATTTGGCTCCAATGCAAATATTCTTTTACTATTTTAAAAAATGTTCTCTTTGGCTAAGGCTGGGATAAGTCTCATACCAACTTGTAAATGATCTTGTTTTAATATATTTTTTAAAATTATTCCTATAAAATAATTATATTCATTAAAAAATAAGAGAGGTTATAATAAAAAGGTAGCTGGAAAAGTCATAGCTCAGGGTGTAAGGCCAACCACCAATCAACATCATAAATATGAGGCCTGAGACCAAAAACAAAACCAATCCCTAAAAGGGTGAATAAAAAGAATAACTAAACAAAGGGAGCCACTCCAAGAGGAGACAGAGCCCTGCTATGGGCACTGACAAAACAACCTAATGCTGGATAATATCACCCCCTCAACCTATTACATCGAGGGCTCAAATAAATAAAGGGACCTTAAGATAGAGGTAGGTTAGGCGAAGCCATGTTGATAGTGCATGGAGCCTTGTACCAGTACCTGACAAGATTTACCAAATGTACCAACTCATGAGTCAAATGGGATGGGCTCCATTTTTTTTTAAATGAAACTCTTCCAAATTAATGGATTACATTCCCCTTGGAGGATCTACACCAACATTATTTGACAACTTTAGATACATCTCTTAATGCATAAATTTATTGATTTATCTTATTTTTCTTGCATTCATGTAATAATTTTTAACAAATTTTAATTTAAGAGTGAGTAGACAATTTTTTTCTAATAATAATTTAGATTTAAATTATTTAGTTATACTCATTTTTTTAAATAAATTAAATTAAATTTTAATATATTAAAATTAAATCAAAATAAAAAATAAAAATATCTAGTATATTATATTTTAAATAAATTTATAAAGTAAAATATATTAAAAGAAGAAGAAGCTTAAAATTTTGAAAAAAATATTAAACACATTTACTATTAATATTTTAAAATACTAATTAAACTAAAAAAAAAGAAACAATATAAAAAATAATAATTAGATCTAGTAAATTAGCCAAAGTGGTCGTTGAGTGTGTTTGGAAGCTAGACATCACAAGATCAATTCCCTCCACGTAGCAAAATATCTTTGACTACCTTCAGGTAGTCTATACCACCCGAAAGCTTAACCTTACCCATTTGAATCTTAAATTTGGAAGGAGAATTGTTAGAGACTTAATATGCTTAATAGGGTGACGATGGCGACGAAGGCGATGATGGCGACGATGGCGGGAGCAGGTGTTGCAGGATTGTCTTCGGGTCCTGCAGGTGTTGTTGGGCCTACCGCAGGCCCACTAGGCGAGAATCTCGATGAAGACCCAAACGGCGTGGTGAAACCGGTGGATGGCGATGGGAGCCACTCTGAAACCATTAGGGTTTCATCCTCTTCTCCTTCCAAAGCACCTCCGTGGTCTTTATCCTTTGCTGACAAAGTGCGGTCTTCATCCGACGCATTTTCTTTCCAAACTCCTTTGCCCTTCTCTGTTACGGGCACTGAAGTTTCTTTCCCGAGTGAGGTCATGGAGCCACTAATCTTCCAAGAGTCTCTCTCTCTTATTGGGAAATTTGTCGGTGCTCGGCCTGATATGGAAACTATCCGCGAGTGGGCTCTATCCAAATGGCGGCTTTCGGGCAGCTTGGAGTTAGTGGCCTTTCCCAGGGGGTTTTTCATGATAAGGCTAAATAATGCCCTTGACACCCACCGCATCCTTACCGGAGGGCCATGGTTTTTCGGCCGCCGTAGCCTGTTTCTGCGGAGATGGGGGGAAGACTTTGACCCTGAAACTCAGTCTATCAACATCGCACCGATTTGGGTCAAACTTCATGGGCTCCCCCCATAGTTCTTCTACAACGATGCACTCAAAGGCATCACTCAACCGATTGGAGATTTGGTCGCCATCGACCCTGCTACCCGAGCCAAAACCAGAATGACCTATGCTCGAGTTTGTGTCATGGCAAATCTGGACTCGGCTTTGCCTACCTGCATCGGTATCAACTACGGGAGCTACAGGAGACGCCAAGGAGTTGAGTACGAAAACAAGCCCGCTTTTTGCTTGGAGTGCAATACTCAGGGCCATCTGCTTTCTCAATGCCCTTCCCAAAAAAAAGAAATCCCCAGTGATTCGGGATGAAAGTTG
The DNA here is from genome assembly GCA_028583015.1 of Wollemia nobilis. Classification (NCBI taxonomy): domain Eukaryota; kingdom Viridiplantae; phylum Streptophyta; class Pinopsida; order Araucariales; family Araucariaceae; genus Wollemia; species Wollemia nobilis. Next base: position 3,207,486 of record JAQPPZ010000367.1, read on the forward strand.
GATACTCAGATCCAGACTATCCAAAAAAAGGCTACTGCCCGAGGTCATGGCCGATCTGCAGGCCCTCCTAAGACCTCTGCTTCAGATCCAGTCAAACCCAACAAGGTTAGCGCTCTGCCTCCTCGATCTAATCATTTTGCCCCCTTAAATAATCTTCATATTGGAGAGGACATTTCAGATGACCTACCCATAGATCTAACCGTCGCGTCCACACCCACTTTGATCCAGTCCCCTTTGTCCAAAGGAAAGTCTGCAATGACCTTTCCAAACTCACCCACCGATTCTGGTCCCTCACACCTTCCTCTTCCCTTCCCACCCCTCCCCCCATCTCAGAGCCCCCTTCCCCAAACCCCTGAGTCTGCTGCCCTGTGCCAGCCTCCCCGCTCTTCATCCCCCCATCGGCCAGCCCCTGGGACTGACTCCACCGACATCCACCAAATCTCCAGCCCGCTGAAATCTCCCAATCCCGCACCCAAAGCAGACGTCAACAAAGAACAGAGGAGGGGACGACCGACAAATGCAGAAAAACTTTCCAAAGCAGCTGAGATCGAAATGGCTGATGACACAGTGCCTACCACCTTGGGCCCCATTTTTGAACACTCCATCACAACTCACCAAGAAGAGGATGAAGTTAGACCCAAACTAACTCCGTCTCAAGGGAGAGGCAGAGGTCGCAAAGCAAACTCCAAATCGTCTCGATGAAGATCGTCTCCTGGAATGTCAGAGGCCTCAACGGAACTGCAAAACAGAGAACTGTTAAAATAGTAAGAAAAAATCTAAAACCAAATATCATGTTCCTTCAAGAATCCAAATTAGATGAGAATAGCAGCACTCAAGTCTGCAAGTTAATATGGGAAAACAACAATTTTGCCTTTTGTCCCTCCACAGGGGCATCCGGGGGTCTCCTCTATTTATGGGACCCGACAACCATTGAAGGGAGAGTTCTTTCAGTCTCAGACAGAACCATCAACATTCTGTTTACTAATAAAGACACTCACCTCCAGTGGATCGCCACCAATGTTTATGGACCTAACAGTCCTGTTAATAGAAGATTGTTGTGGGATAACATTTTTGCAATGCGTAACAACTTTGTAGACTTTCCATGGATGCTTTGTGGCGATTTCAATTCTCCCCTCCATTTGTTTGATAAACAAGGAGGCAATCCGATCACCAACAGCTGCATAGAAGACTTCAACGAATTTGTCAACCACAACGAGCTAATGGACATGCCGCTCCAAGGGTCCAACTACACATGGAGCAACAGAAGAGCGGGAATCCATCACATCCAAATCCGGCTAGACAGATTTCTCTTATCCAAAGAACTCATTCCTATTTTTGGCGATGCCAGGCTTCATAGCCACCCTAAAATTGGCTCCGACCACAATCCCTTAATTTTGGATTGTTCCCGCCCCCAAAAAATCTTCAAAACCCCTTTCAGGTTCGAAAATATGTGGCTCACTCATCCAGATTTAGGCCGGTGTATTCGCCAATGGTGGCAGCAGGACTTCTGTCCAAACCCTCTCACGAATCTGTTCCTCAAACTGAAAGCGGTCAAACTCAAGCTGAAATGCTGGAACAGGGATGTCTTCGGCAACCTCTTTACCGAGAAAAAGCATCTGATGGATGAGCTGAAAAGGGTGGAAAATCTGATTCAGGGAGGAGATCTGAGGGCCGAAACTTTCCTTGAAGAAAAGAGCCTCCTTTCAAATTTTCACAATGCCTTGGCTAAGGAAGAGACTTACTGGAGGCAAAAATCCAGAAACCTCTGGCTCAAAGAAGGAGACACCAACACGAAGTTTTTCCATGCTTCCACCATGCGTCACAGAGGCTCTAATAAAATCTCTGAGCTGACCAAGGCTGATGGATCCATTGTCTCTGACATCCAAGCAATCAGACAGGAAGTTGTTTGCCACTTCCAAGAAATCTTAGGACCAAGCACTGGCTGCCATCCCCGCACCTCAAGTTCTTTGCTACAGAACATCCCAAAGTTGGTGTCTAACAATGATAATGGAAAATTGCTTGAAAGCTTCACTGAAGAGGAGATCAAAGAAGCTCTGTTCGCAATGGAACCTGATAAGGCCCCCGGACCTGATGGCTTCCCACCCCGGTTTTTTCAACATTTTTGGGATATTGTGGGCCAAGATGTCGTTGCTGTGGTTAAATTCTTCCAGAGAGCCAAAAATATGTCGAGAGAAGCCAATTCCACTTTCATTGTTTTAATTCCCAAGTCCAACGATCGTGCTTCCCTTTCTGATTTCAGACCGATTAGTCTTTGCAGTGTCATTTACAAACTTATCACCAAAGTTATGGCAAATAGGTTGAAAGACATCCTTCCCTCCATCATCGATCAGTGCCAAGGGAGCTCGGTCAAAGGCAGATTCATTTCGGATGGAGTGATAACCGTCCACGAATTGGCCCACTCGGCATCAAAAAATAAAAAACCTAGCATGTTCCTTAAGCTTGACATGAACAAGGCTTTCGATCGGGTTTCCTGGAAATTCCTGTTCGAAGTCCTGGAAAAGTTTGGGTTTCACAAAGAATGGATCAAGATGGTTCACGAATGTGTCTCGACTGCTTGGTTCTCGGTTCTTATCAATGGCTCACCCGCAGGTTTCTTCCAAAGTTTCAAAGGCATCCATCAAGGGGACCCTCTGTCCCCCTTTCTCTTCATCATTTTGGCCGAAACCCTTGGAAGAACCCTTTCAACTGCCTGCAATAGTGGTCTTGTTTTCGGGATCAAACCAGCCTCAACATCCAAAGCCATATCCCATCAACAGTTTGTTGATGATACTATTCTATCCTCTCATGCTTCCGTTCCCGAAGCAAAAATCATTAAGAACATTCTTGATTCTTATGAAGAGGCGGCTGGTCAGAAAGTCAACTACCGCAAAAGCAAGCTATACTTTCTCAATACTCCCAATCACAGACAAAATAGGATTGCTGAGATCCTTGGGTGCAACATTGGGAGCCTTCCAACTACTTATCTTGGATTACCGCTTTTCCATGGCAGATCAGTCTCGGCTATGTGGAACCCTATTTTAGATCGCCTCAACAAGAAACTAGCGGGGTGGAAAAGCTCAATGCTCAGCCAGGCAGCCAAAGCCACTCTGGTCCAAGCTTGCCTTCAAAGTATCCCCATTTTTTTCTTATCTATTTTCAAAGCTCCAGCTACCATCTGCCAAAAAATTGAACAAATTCAACGCAGATTCCTTTGGGCTGGAAACGAAAACAAGAACAAATTTTTGCTAGTCGCCTGGGACAGGGTCTGTTCCAAGAAAAAGGATGGAGGACTCGGATTCAGAGACATCAAGCGGATGAACTTGGCCCTCATTGCCAAGCAGGCCTGGAGACTTACCATCAATGAAAAAGTCACTTGGATTGATATCATTAAAGCTAAGTACCTCCATCAGTTGTCCTTTCTTGGAGAGCACAACCTCCCTATCGGATCCCATTTCTGGAATGGCGTAATCAAAACAAGGAAAATCATCATGGAAGGCTTAAGGTGGTGTCTAGGAACTGGAATGACCATCCATTTTTGGGATGACCCGTGGATCCGTGATAAACCTCTCAGCCAAGATCCGCATCTTGCAGTGCTCAAGGCGACTACCGAAGCCACCTTTGGAGATAAGGTGTGCCACTTCATTAACCAAGGTCCTACAAGACCTGAATGGAAACACCTGGCTCTTAACGGGCCCAGGCATATCACCGAGGCTCTCAGGCGGTTACAAAACTTGTTGAGGACTTGCATCATCCCGAGCTCTCACAAAGATGATTCCATGGTCTGGAACCTTGAAGAATCTAGAAATTTCACTGTCAAATCAGCCTACTACAGTCAAGAAACTCCCACAGATGGTTGGGACTTATCAAATCAGGTCTGGGTCCCCAAGATCATTCCCAAGGTCAAATTATTTTGCTGGTTGGCCATCCAAAATAGAATCCTCACCATTGACAACTTGATAATCAGAGGGTTACTCATTCCCAATTGGTGTATCCTGTGCAAAAATGCCTCGTGAGTCTACTTCGCATGTTTTTTTGGAATGTCCCTTTTCTCTTGCAGTTCTCAACCAGGTCCATAACACCTTTGACATCTCCACAGTCCTCCCACATTCCATTCCCCTCCTTATTAAGCAATGGCCCCGGCCTTTCAAGAGCAACCAACTAAAATTCATGTGGCAAGCTTGCCTCCACCTTTACCTATGGCAGATATGGCTCGAGAGAAATGCCAAAATTTTCAAAAATCAAGCCACTGATAAGAAGATTATCGTTGTCAAAATCATGACCCTTGCTGCGGAGAATGCCTCTCTTGTTTCGTCTCCAAAACCCCCCCTCCTGGCTTAGAATCGGACCTAACCAAACTTTTCAATCTGTCTAACATCTCTGTCATGCCTCGTATTTTTGTTGACAGGTCCGTCATCAAGTGGGTCTTACCACCTACTGGGTGGCACAAGCTCAATTTCGATGGTGCGGCTAAAGGCAACCCAGGAGCGGCTGGCGGAGGGGGAATTCTCAGAAACCACAGAGGAGAAATAATTTTGGCCTTTGCCCAGAACCTGGGAATTCAATCCAACAATATGGCAGAGGCGCGGGCCCTGTTCCAAAGTTTGATCCTCATGGAAGGGTTGACCATCAATAAACTTATCATCGAAGGAGACTCGTTGCAATGTATTAACTGGCTCAATGGTACCGCTAAGCCTCCTTGGGTCCTTGCTTCGATTTTCCAAGAATGCAAGGCCCTAATTGGCAATTACCCAGAATTAGCCATTAAGCATCAATACCGGGAAGGAAACAAAGCTGTGGACTGGCTTGCTAACAAGGGAGTCGGCGAATCTGACATTCAAGTGTGGAGAGACTCCTTCCCCATTGGCCTAAGGAATGATCCTACAAGTTTCAATGTTTGCACAATGTGAGATGTTGCCAGGGGATTGGTTTGGTATGCTGTTGAAACTTGTCGCGATATCGCGACACCTTTTCCTTCTTCTCCTTCGGCAGCGAAAATGCAACATGTCGCGATATCGTGACACTTTTCACCTTTGGCCATGAAAATGCAACATGTCGCGATATCGCGACATTTCTTTCTCCTTTGGGCGCGACGTTGCAACTTGTCGCGATATCGCGACACTTTTTTCTCCTTTGGTCGCGGCGTTACATCATGTCGCGATATCGTGACACTTTTTCTCTTTCGGCCATGATGATGCAACATGTCGCGATATCGCGACACTTTTTCTCTTTGGCCGTGATAATGCAACATGTCGCGATATCGCGACACTTTTTCTCTTTGGCCGCGATAATGCAACATGTCGCGATATCGCGACACTTTTTCTATTTGGCCGCGATAATGCAACATGTCGCGATATCGCGACACTTTTTCTCTTTGGCCACGATAATGCAACATGTCACGATATCGCGACACTTTTTCCTCCTTTGGCCGCGACAATGCAACATGTCGCGATATCGCGACACTTTTTCTCCTTTGGCCACATCGTTGCAACATGTCGCGATATCGCGACATCTTTTCTCTTTGGCCGCGATGTTGCAACTTGTCGCGATATCGCGACACTTTTTCTCTCTGGCCGCGATGCTGCATCATGTCGCGATATCGCGACACCTTTTCCTTCTTTGGCCATGACAATGCAACATATCGCGATATCGCGACATATTTTTTCCTTTTGCCGAGACGATGCAACTTGTCACGATTTCGTGACACTTTTTCTCCTCTGGCCATGATGCTGCAACATGTCGCGATATCGCGACACTTTTTTTCCTCTGGCCGCGATGACGCAACATGTCACGATTTCATGACACTTTTTCTCTTGGGCCGCGATGATGCAACATGTCGCGATATCACGACACATTTTCCTTCTTTGGCCGTGGCAATGCAACATGTCACGATATCATGACATTTTTTACCCTTTTGCCGAGACGATGCATCACGTCACGATTTCACGACATTTTTTCTCCTTAGGCCACGATGATACATCATGTCGCGATATCGCGACACTTTTTCTCTTCTAGCCATGACATTGCAACATGTCACGATATCGCGACACTTTTCCTCCTTTGGCCGCGACAATACAACATGTCGCGATATCGTGACACCTTTTCTCTTATAGCCACGATGGTGCAGCATGTCGCGATATCGTGACACTTTTTCTCCTGTGGCCGCGACAATGCAACATGTCACGATATCGTGACATATTTTCTTCTTTGGCCTCGATGATACAACTTGTCACGATATCGCGACACCTTTCCTCCTCTAGCCGCGATGACGCAACTTGTCGCGATATCGCGACACTTCTTCTATTCTGGCAGTGACGTTGCAACATGTCACGATTTCATGACACTTTCTCTCCTTCGTGATGCTGCATCTTGTCGCGATATCGCGACATCTTTTCCTCCCTTGGTCGCGATGACACAACATGTCGCGACACCTTTTCCTCCTTGCTTTTTCTATATGCTTGGGACCACGAAAATGCAACATGTCGCGATATCGCGACACCTTTCTTCTTGTGGTGTTTGGATTTTTCTCTGATCTTTAGCTCTTGGGCCTCTTCGGTCGGTTTGAATAACATGTAAAAAATACTTGTACAAGGTTCAGGGACCTTTCAACACCCTTTCAACCAATCAAAAAAAAATAATTAGCCTTCTATCAAATTTCTTGACAAATTTTAAATATATTTGGTACTGTTTCTTCAAAACTATTAAACTTGTTTATTAGAGTTTTCTACTCTATAAATTTATTAAGAGGTACTGAGAGATGGGAGTAGGAACCCAAGTAACTAGGAGAGGTTTGGAGAGGTTTTTCTATACCTTGGTTCCATGGTGTTCGAACTTATTGAAATTGGGGTGCTTCCAAACCCTCTTTTTTCTTTGGTCTTCGATTTGCTTCTATTTAGGGATTATTTTAGTGATCCTTTCTTGATCATTGACCTAGGAAGAAATTAGCGTAAACTTCTCTTCTCTTTCCTCAAAATTCCCTTCAGGGCTTTCATGGAAGCACTTGGTTTGTTGGCTTTGTTGGAGTTGAGTGGCTAGTTTATTTCACCAAGCGGCAGGAGGACCCCCTGTTCAATGTTTTCCAGGTGGCCCTTTCCCAACCATCTCTTTCCAAGAATCCCCTTCAAGAATTTCATGGTGATACTTGATTTTCTAGATTCATTGGAGTTAAGTGGCCAAGTATCAGGAGGGTCCCATCTTTGAGGTTTCTTCTTGTGGCCCTTTCCTTGTACTTGTGCTCAACAGTAAAGAACCCAGTTTTTTCTTTCTCCTTGTCGAGAAGTACTTTAAGGGCTTTCATGGAGACAATAAGTTTGCAAGGATTCATTCTTTCTGGAGTTGTTGAGCCACCACATATTATCAGGGGCCACAAGGACCCCTTGTCTTCCATCAATGATGTCTGGTCACTTTCCGTTTCTATGAGAGCTTCTCCTACATACACATACATAATTTATTCCTATTCTTCCAACAGAGATGTGTGTTATATACATTCGGATATGGAGAAGCTCTTATTGGGTCTTCTTGGATGGATGTGAGGAGTAGACACATAATTCTTTTTTTAAGTTGTATCGCAGCTTTGGGACCAGGATTTGAAGAGGCCTTGACTAGTTTATACGATATGGCTAAGCTTGGGAAGACCCCCTCTGAGAGGGGGGAAATTTTCAAAAATAAAATTCTTGTTTGAGCATGATTCTCTTGCTTGGGAAAGAATTTTATTTTTTGAATTTTTTCTTGTTTAGGACTTCCTCACCTTGGTGCCTCCTTTAAGGGCCCCAACTCCCTTTTCTCCCATGTCCTTTTGTGTTTCAATTTTTTTTAAGGGTCCCTTAGGTGAGATCTCTACTTTATTTTGTCCTTTTTTTAATGGTGGCCTTCTCAAAAAGATTTCTCATTTGGGAACCTTTTCAAAACCCCTTCTTCTAACCAATAAAAAATATTTATTATAATATTTGATGACATATATGTTTAAAAAATAATTAATATTAAAATTAAAATATAAAAAATTCAAAAATATTATTTTGAAGGAAAAAGACAAATATAATTGTGGGACGTATGTAGATAATAAATAATCCCAACTACCCTTTGATTATTATTTTTTAATTTTTGGTGTAGACACCTAAAATATATCATGTTTAGGAGGCTACTCATATGGAAACCTTTGCAGGCCATATGACTGATCTTGGACCTTTCCAAGATCCAATAGTGGTTCTAACCACTCATTTAGGGTAGTCCATTCCTATGCAGTCATAACTACTAATAAAATCAGTGATGGCCTCCATCATCGACATCCATCAGAGTGACTGCAGGAAGCTACTAACGGTGTTAGTCATGCCTATCAATAGCAGCTAACCCTGTAACAAACTCGAGCGACCCAAGCCAAGTAAAATCTATTGAGTGTAATGATTTCTTAAATAGTTAAACAAATCAAAGCTTCTGGAAGTCTCACCTTAACTGCCCAAGCATAACCGAATCTTGTTCTTGGCTTCCTAAGGAAGCTAGAGCAAGGATTTTGGGTGTCTACTTAAGGCCCCAATTTTACATGCAAACCCTAGAGAAATTGATGTGCAAATACCATATTAAAGCTCTGCTATATTGAAGAGAGAATCAACATCCCTCTAAGGTATAGTAAAGCCCTATAAAATTTCACAATGACAACTATGTTTCCATAAATCGAGACTACCATAGTTTGAAGATCAACCCCTACTATTCAAGTGCCAAATTATTGTGGATTGAAGTAAATCTAGCCTCAAAATTGTGTTCCAAGATATAAGCAACCCTTGAACATAAATTCAATAGAAGAATTGATTAGCATCAGGCTATAAAACAGAGAGTAGAACCTCCATTCTATGGTTTCTATTTTTGATAGTGGCCTATAGGCACTGCCACCAATATTATAAGTGGCTAACAGAGTCAGTTGCTCTGATCATCAACGACTACAGTTTGATAGATATTTTCCTGCATTTAGTCTGTAGATTTATCATTTCTTGCATTTCATTTGTTTTTCTAACTTAGTTTAATAACAATTATTTTATTTTTACATATTTATTTTCGTATTATAAGCTTTCTTTCTATTATTTCATGCATCCTTTTATTTCTTTAAGCATTTCCTTCATATTTTGCAATAATCATGCAATGGCCTCATCTTGAGAGGCTGCACCTTTGCTATTGACTTCTTTGTATATTTTCTTATGTGCAGATCACAAGTATTATCAAGAGCATCTCATCCAAGGTTATGCATAAGGGGTTGGACTCAAAATATACTTTTGAAAAAATGGTGAATCATAATTAAAATCAAGGTTAATTAGGGTGAATCTTAAGTAAATCAAATCAATCATCTTCACACTAAAAATTGAGGCATTTGAATCCCTAAAAATTATGATCATATTTGGAGCATATTTTGACCTATTAAATCATATTATAACTTCATAAAACCATAACCACTAGATCAAGCTTAAAATGAGCTTTCCAACGAGTACAAATATGCCTATGCTTGGATATATATTGTGGTGAATTGACCTTGAGAAAAATTGGTCCTAAAAATTTTAGGTGAATGGGTCGATGTTGAGGGTCCTCATATTCGTTAATTTTCAATTTTTAAAATCCTAATATTTTCCCAATTTGTGAATATTCACCACTATGCATAACCCTATATTTTCCCTTCTTCTCTTGGCTTTCAATCATTGTTGTATGGTCACACTTCGAGTGGCTACATACCTTTGATTAAATTACATTCTTTCACTTCTTCCATTCTTTCTTTCTTCTTTTCCCTTCTTCTCTTGGCTTTCAATCATTGTTGTATGGCCACACTTCTTTTCCTCTTTTCTCCTTCGGTTCACACACATTCCACTTCCTTCTCACATCATATTTTTACACTAAACTGTGTTCCACACAACCTAGTACAAAAAGGGGCAAATGTAGACACCCAAAAGTTACATAGTCTTGCTTCTAGGTATTCATAGGACATCATAGGTCTCTTTAGACATATATAGGCTACCTTGGTCACTTGTAGACTCCAAACCTACAAAAACTAGGTAAAATACATTCAGGATGCTTCCATCTACTAGCCCCCTAAGGCCACCTAAGCCATTTTATACACTTAATTAGGACCCCATGGGACCATTCCCCCACTAATAATCCTAATTAGGCTAATTAAAATTCTAATTCATCATTGACTTTCACTTACATGCACTTTATCCCTTAAGTGAGTTTAATTAGGATTCTAAGCTAAATTAGCCCTAAGGACAATCCCACACATGTGTGCACCATGAGATTAGTTAGGATATTTTTGATAACCCTAACTAAACCCTAACCTAACCTAGGACTTAGCTAACCCTAGCTAACCCTAACTCTTACTCACACATGTGTGAGGAGGAGATATTTCCTTAGCACATGTGGGCTTGACACCTCCTCAAACCCTAACCTAACTCCATTAGAAAGTGACCCTAAGGTTTGGTTTATCTAAACCCTATCCCGAACTTAGCCTTTTCTATTTTTTTTTTTTAAAGCGAAAAACCCCTTGCGGGGCCGCCTTGGTCTGAGAGACCACGAACAGAGGGTTCTACACAGTCAAAGTCACCCGAGAGTCGCACCCGACCCTACCCGCACCAACATTATCAATTGGATTTTGGATACCCAATTCAGCTTTTTGGTAGGGTGGAGATTTGAACCTAGGACCTTTCTTGGAGGATTTCCCTCTCCTCTCCAGCTCACCTACAACACCTGGGTACCTTAGACTTTTCTATAAATAGAGGGTACCTCCTCTCATTTGATCTCTCTCTCCCCTTTCAATCACCTTATAGAAAATCTACCAAAATCTTACCAAAGTCACATATGACAATTCTAGACCATACAAACAACATCAGAGCATCCAGGGAGCCCATCTGGATAGAGGATCTCCACCAGAAAGCAATCATAGTCCAATTCACCCCCTGCCTTGTGAATCCATTTTCCAATTCGTAGGTCACCCTGTGAATTGACCTTGCAGTGGGTCTACATCAGCAAAATCAACGGGGATCATTTCTTTGATGTTTTAATAGCATTCCATTTCAATTTTATCATTATTTCATGCTATTTTTATGTTGAGTTTATCTTTTATCACTATGGGGATTGATTGAGGCAAGCCCCCAAACATACTAATCATATTTTGCAGGTCTGAAAACCAGGTGCAGAAGAAAACCACATCAACAAAAACATATCGGTGGCCCACGTACACAGAAGCCCACCTTCATTGAGGAACTCTTAAAGACATCATCAGGATGTCGTGTATTTTGTAAAGAAAATAGGAACATTAATCTTTGTAACCTATAAAGCATTCCTTTATGAAATAAAAGCAACATTTCTGAGTAGTTTGCATTGTGTTGAGTTACTTGATCAAACGAATGTCTCTTTTTGTTAGTTTCAGCACACACAATATTTTTAGTAGACTACTACCTTTGCAAAAGATTGACTTCCCTAAAGTTTGAACTTAGATCTCTTCTTAGTAAATGACAAGTTAGCCTAGTAGAAATGTTAAATAGTTCAGACCGAGAAATAAGATAATATCAAAACAGTTTATTAATCGCCAACAAAAGACCTTTTAGGTGGCCGGTAAAGTCATTTGTTTTTGTAGCATGTTTGCATTGGAACAAAAGGCAGTTTAATTTTTTGCAAGAGCAAAAAAAGACCTTAGGACCTCAAGAATTTGAAGCGTCCAAATAAATTTTTCACACCAGTAATTCACACTGTTAATATTAACATTTATTTTCCCAACCCAAAGTAACGAATTTCTTACTGAACACAATGTACATGACACAAAGCATTGACATTATTAAGAAACATATTGTAGGTAATACCGAGTGAGTTGCGATAAGGAATAAATAACTCTGATTACAGGCTCAGCTTCTTTTGCTGTTGCAAATTTGCAACATCACGTTATCCAACAATGCCAAAAACTACATTTATTTTAAACTACCGTTGGAAAAAATAATATTAGCTGCAACGACAATCTCCTAAAATCCCATTGTGATCCTCGTTAATTGATGAAATGAAGCCATTCTGCCTTGCTGGGAACCCCTTCATTGACAACGGTGAGCAAGTAGTACCCAGAAGGAGCCGCCACCGCGCTCGGCGGAGCCGTCACATCCACCGAATACCCGCCACTTTTCCTGACCACCGCCGTGGCTCCCAACGACAGCATTCTCTGGTTCATCGACCACGCGTGCGTCGTGAACGGCGGTGCGTACGCATGTAAACGAATGTTGGCGCTTTGTCGCCTCCGAAGAATGAAACGGACAGTGAATTTTGACCCGTATTTGATCTCCCTCATAGAAATTCTAGTAATGGTCGGCCTTATGTTATCATAGTCTGAATCCAAATAATATGGAATGTATGCCTCCATCCTCAGCTCCGTGGTGAACGGCACGCCGGCGAAGTGGTATCTTTTGTTGGGGTTGCTCCCGGCCACAAGCACGCGACCATCCGGCAGAACGTTGGCAGTAGAATGGTACATTCGAGGTATCTCCGTCGGAGCGAGAATACTGAACCGCTTTCCCAAAACTTCTGCGGGCCTGTAGAGTAACGGACTCAGCGCGGGCTCCCTCGCCACCTGATAGCCCGCGGTTCCATTTACGGCACCGTTAATTATCAGAATTTCTGCCGTGGGAAGGATAAGCATGTCGCCCATTACCCTGGGGCCGGGCATGTCCTCCATTGCCCACCGCGGGTTTTTGGATGTGATTTCCATTCTCCCGCAGCTTCTCAGTGCCTCAACGAACGTCCCCTGATTGGCCATTGGGAAGGCCCCTTCAGGGGCTCCACCGCAGATGAGAATCTCTATCCTCTGAAAGTTGTTAGCGGAGTCCAGCGGAAGCATGACCGAAGACCCAGACGACGGGTAGTTCCGGGCGCCGCCTCCGGGCATGGTGGGGAAAGTCCGAACAACCTGGTTTTTCATGTAATCCAGAAGAATGGAATCCTTGTTGGCGAAGATGAAGAGATTGCCGTCGGAGGAGAGATACGCAAAGGGGTACAGATTGTTCTCCTCGCCGGGGGTGTTGGTCTGCGCCAGGAACGGGAGCTCGAAGGCTCCCTCGCCGGGCGCCTTGGGGACGAATTCGTAACTAAAAGATCTGCGGCCTCCTACGATGACAATTCGGTTGTCGGGCAATATCTGGTCCGAGGCGTACCACCTCGCGGCAGAGAGAAGTGGCGGGGATTCGACCCAGTCGCAGGCCGCGTCCGAGCATGGCGCAAAGTAGCGGGTGACTTTGTCGCCGATGTTAAACCCGCCGGTCTGGACGAGCGTGCCGTTGGCGGCGAACGAACCGGAAGAGCAGAACGTGTCTGTGGTAACGTGCAGGGGCCTGACCGTGTTGGTAGCGATGTCGTATTCGATGGAGTGTGCCCAGCAGTCTTCGGATGCCGGCGGGGTGTTGCTATTGCAGGGCGGATCGGTTCTTCTGATCTTCGACGGACCAGCGATCATAAGGTCGAATATGAGGACCTTGTTGGTATATAAGAGTGTCATGTGCATTGCAGAAACCCCCGCGTTTTCGATTAGAAGCTCCCATCGGTCTTTGAGCAGCCTCTCTCCTCCAACGTGTAAACAACTTAATACAAAGAATTGCAAGGCTGCCTGGATTAATAGCAGCCTCGACATAATTGATCTCCCCTGCTAATGTGATTGCAGATACGGTGGCAGCAACAATCAGATTGTAGAGATACTTTAAACCGTGAAACGCCCACAAAATGCATTCTTGTTCTTTGTGACTTAGGATGCGAAATACTTTAAACATATATAGGTATGGATTCTGTGTTGCAGAAGGATTGTGTCACCCGTGCTGGCATAAAGGTGTCAGAATAAATACAAATGAACATGCATTTTGTAAGGAACCAACAAATCCGGCTTCAAACATCCACACGAACAGCGCGTTCTTTTCCTATGCCAAAGAGACCTGGACACCTCGTGCTACTCGCTTAAACCAATCGACCGTTAAAAGAGTGTGGATATGTAATTATAATGGTCGTCTTATTCGTCATCACGAGAAAGGGACGAAGTATCCGGGTTTGTCTCTCGAACGTAATATTTATCATGGGAATTCCAGCAACTTTAACCCGTGTTAATTATTTAATTTCTGCAACTTTTGTGCATCTGATGAATGCAATAAAGAAAGCAGCAATCAGACACGTTACCAATTACAAATTAACCTAGAAACAGCTATAAATAACTATTTTAAGGAAAGGGAAACTAAAACACATTGGGCGATCGAGGTGAGCCTCACTCCAATAGAAGCCTGCACCCAAACCAAAAAGGCTTTAATAACAAAGCAGTTCTGTTAATCGTTTTTTAGTAGAACTGGCTGTCCCATGTGCTGTGAGGGATGAGGGTAATGTCAATGAGCATCTGGTGGTTGAAGGGTGAGAGTGAGGTAAAAAAATATCAAAGGTCACATGAGATAGATGAAGATGCACACAGACTGATCTGTTATATCTACTCAAATTATCTAATAAAAAATATGTTTTAATTATTTTTTAAGATATATTATTATTTTATTATTATTTTATAGTTTTAATATTGATATAAATTATTAGTATTTTTTATAATATTTACTTTGACTAAGTATATTAGTTTAAAATTAAGATTAATTTATTTTGATTTTTGTTTAATTAAACGCTCTTTTATAAGATTTACTTTGTAATATTTTATTTATATATTATAGTTGTTCATATTAACTCAATATTTAGTTGTTCATATTAACTCAAGATTTATATCAATACAAGTGTTTATGAACATACGTGGACTTCATCCATTTACTAACGCTATAAGGATGTTGCCATATGATTACAACCATTTTTGTAATTCACGGTTATGAACATATATAGAATCCACCTATCTACCAACAATATAAGAATGCTACTATATGATGACAACCATATTTTTAGTTTTGAATAATCTAATGTCTCTATACTTTATGCTTCATTATGACGAACATCAAAACTTCTGTCATATGGATTGTATTTGACTTTATAATCAACATTTGTTCTTGAACTATAGTTACATTCTACAATCCATAATTTTCACTCAGGGTTATGAACATATATGGAATTCATCCATCTATCAATATTATAAGAATGCTACCATATGATTAGAACCATATTTTTAGTTCATAGCCTTTTTTTAGGTAAAATTGCTGATTAATCAAATGTCTCTACAATTTATGGTTCTTCATCATGAGCATCAAGACAAATATCATGTAGATATTATTTGACTTTGCAATCAATATTTATTCTTGGACTATAGTTATATTCTATAATTCGTAATTTGTTCTTCCCTTAATAGCTCCTCAACCGCATAATGAACTTTAACAATTCTACATGATATCTCCAATTATTAAATAAACCCGTGGGATTAATTGACTTACTCAAATCTAGGGAAAAATATATTGTTATTTCTTCTAAGAGTTTATGAGAAAGGACCAAAGCAATATTCTAATGGATAAATTAAAACAAGTTAGCAATTATAAAGTAGGTGGACACAAGTGGTGCTTCCTAGTCATTTAATGAAATATTTCATGATATACACAATGACAATTTAATATAGTGGGTTCTTATATCTGTAACAATCTATTATTTATTTTTATCTAAATATGTACATATATTGTTTTTCATGCAATGAATTGTGATGTTTACACTCTTGTTATTCACATAATATTGTGATCAAAATGATCTTCAAAACAATGATAATCAACAAATTTATACGCTTTTTTTTAACTATACTAGTGAATTTTCTTATATTTTTATAATTGTTATATGTGATAATTGTACCTAGTATATATTTTTGTGTTATCATATTAGTGAAGGAACTAGGATTGAAGTAATTTTAAGGCATCTCAGCATATCCACTCTTGAGACCAATATACACTAAAATATTTAACAAATAAAATAATAGGAAAATATATATTTTTTAAAATCCATTTGCAATTATTGGAGAACATGTATATTTACACCTTACTACCATATAGTTTTTCACACAAATTTTAAGTTATATAATTTAAATGGAAGATCCTAGATATATGCATACATTTATTATTATACTATGTTAAAATACCTTTGTCTTAAATTGTCAAAGTACGCTTTAGGAAAAGAAACATTTGCATATAAAATACATCATGGGGTAATCAATCTACAATAAGGAAATTGTGAATGAAACCATCAATTAAGTTTTTTTTTTCTCTCTATAGTTACAATGTTTGACTTTCCAATTGAAGTAAATCAATTTAATACTTGATTCCATATATTATAACTTTAACACAATGAAAACTTGATAATGACATTGATAAACTTGATAATATATTATGTTTGAATTACATTAATGAACTTGACAACATCATTTATGTTAGACATGGTGATATTTTAATACATATATTTTGAAAAGAGTTTAATGAATGTTTGTTATTGGTTAATTATAACATAAATAAGTTGATAATAAGAGTGTTAATGATAATTAGATGATAAAAAATGAACATGACGATGATAATATTGAATTTATGGATTTGAAGATTTAATACATGAAATTTGGTACATTTGGATCAATAGTTTGATGTTTTATTATTATGATTTAAATGGTGAAGAAGCAATGGAAATTGAAAACATTTTTCCTCTAATGGACTTGTATGACACATTGAAGTGAGGAATCATGACATAAAAATTATATTAGTTAGTGAATAGAATACAAGTATATTATTAAATATCTAAGGTTTACATAGTCACAAAAAGTACATAGTTATACACACTCAAAAATAACTTAACTATCATATTAAAGAGACCATAAAAATAAATACACAATAGTGAAACTTACAATATGCATGTTGGATCATAAAATCTTGTATATGTTTTATATATAGATATAAATACCTCTAGAAACAAGGAAACATAATGTAAGTGAAGGCAATTCACTACATTGACTGAGATAGCTCATCATGCTAACTAAAGTAAAGTAAAAGTAAAAGTAAAGTATTTTTTAATATCCATGACACCATAGGCTATATGAGATGACCCTCATTGAGAATACCACTAGGTTCACTATGATAACTTACTATATCAACTAAAATACATCAAATGAGTATAAAAGAGTTGATAACATTAACTAGAAAATTCATACTAAATTAATAACCGGACTAGAAAAAATGAGATAATAATGGTAAAAATATAGAAACCACATAATTATACTAGTGGATAACTCTAACGTATTCCTTTACTACTAGGGTTTACAATAATATCAGGATACTGATAAAGCATAGCATTCACCTTGAATAAAAATATTTAGCATTCATATGAATGCACTTGTACCCAAAATATATCTAATACAAATAAATATTACTTCACTTAAATCCATTGTCAATATATATGATATGTTATCCTTAGAGTTTTTCCATTTCCACAACACGCTCTAGTCTACATGGACTAGGGACCCACTTTTTTTATATATTTGTTGGTGGTTACTTTAAATATGGTAGAAATAATGGTGAATATGGAATTTTAATATGGACCAAGTAAGTACAAGCATAATGGATAATGGATAGGTAAAATTTATGGCCAACCAAGACTTACTAGAAATTTAATGAAGTATGGCCCTTTTAGAGTTACCAAGCATCGTATGAATGAAGAATTTATGAGGCATGACAAAATTAGTGTATATTTAATAAGGCATTTTCATAGTATGGCTGAAAAGAAATATCAAGAGGTAAAAATTGGAATTAGATAGCAAATAATTGTAAAATATAACGATAGATGAAGGTCAAAATTTTATAAATAATGGCTTATTAGCCAATTACTAGGGTTTAAGAGCATATATTAGTTGACCGCTTTAGCTTTCTTCTTTTTTATCTTCTTTCTATTTGTAGTTGGATGGCATTTTTTAACCAATCTTCTATAATTCTAAGATCTTTTCTTGTAATCCATCAAAGTGGAAAAATTTAAATCCTTGTACTCAACAAATATCTTTATAATATAAGGCTTTTGATTTTTGTTTTTAAATACACTTGTTGATGGTGGTTGCACTCATTTTTTTTCAAATTCAATTGCTTCTTTGAATATTGCACCATCTCAAACCTTAGATTGAATGAATACTAGTTAGGCCAAGATTGGTTTAAATAATTTTTTTTTCTTTATCAGATAAAAAATAGAGTTTAGGGAAGTATTATCTTATCCATATTTATTTCCTCTTACCCTTAATATTTAATTTTCTTTGGAACTTGTTTAGATTAGGAGTAGATTAATTTTTATTTGAAGCATTGAAGTTGGTTTTCTATAGTGAATTTGAAAATTTCATATAGCTTTAAATTATTCATTGTTATTACATGTGTGATAATAATATTAAATACATTTAATGATATTTATTTGTCAATCACAATTTTCAGAGTTTAAAATTTATATTTTTTTACCTATTTTAATAATGCTTATCTTCTATATATTGTAATATTAGTGCAGTGGAATCATTTGTAGGCAATTAAGTATTTTTATTTAAAGAAATTATATCTAAGAAAGCTATATTTTAGAGTCATAACCAAAAAAGACCTCTTAAAGGAAAAAAATAATAATGACCCCTACATCTATCTACATCGACCAAGACCTGTAATACCTAAACCTTGGGGGAAAAGAGTTTTCTTTTCAATAGGGAACATATATTTGTTCCAAATATGTTTGCATTCACTTGATAATGTGTCATTTATACGCTCAATAAAATTGGTTCTAGAAGGAGGGAAAACTCTAAAAATTAAGGTTTTTGGTATAGTATTTTTGTTACCTATCTTGACTATAAAAAATGAAAACTAAGCTCATCATCACTAGGTCCACATAATCTATAGGAGGCATTGATTTTCTTATTATTTATCCATACATAAGATCCAAAGTTGGTAAAGATAGACCGAATACTCCTCTAACTACCAATAGTTCTCTTAGAGATATTACTCTTTTTGTTGATTCTTTTTCCATTCCCCAAATTTTAACAATGGTAGCTCTTACTCTACAGTTAGATGGAAATATCCCTTTGAACATACTAGAGCCTACACATGATATGTCTAAGCATTTTGAAATATATATCCTTCAATATAGGCATGATCGAACAAGATTAGCTAAAGAGCATATACAAACATACAAAGATGTCTTAATCCATTTGTAGATTGAACACGAGGATGTTACCTCTAGGATGTTTTCACACACATTATATGTGTTTGTATATGTTTGGTATACTAGCCTACCTTTATGATCCATTACATCTTAGGCTCAATTAGAGGTAACATTTGTCAAACGTTTTAGATTACACATTGACCTAGTTGTGGTATATCATCTCTTTGCCTCTGCCCATATAGAACCTAGCGAACCCCTAAGGCTATTCAACACTAGGTTATATATATTATACATCCAATTGGTGATCCCTTACACCCTCATATTATAAGAAACTAGCCAAATATATCTTAGATATTTGGACCCATTAACTTCTATGATTGTGAGAAAAACCCCTCAAATTGCATCCTTACCCATAGTATATATTGAGGCTCTATTGGTTGAACAACAAATAATACCTCAAAGTTTTAGTTTGGGTCAATTACCTTCACTTGGATAACCATGAGCTTATAATCAAATACCACTAATCAACCAAGTCACTATGCAATACCTTTTCATGTTGAACCCATTACCAAGAGCCATGTATCTAAACAAAAATTAACCTTTCAATCAACAAATCATTCCAACTTATTTGGACAATCAAGTGACCACAAACAATGTTCTCAATCATACACCTCCAAAAAATAATAAACTTGTTTTACCTACATTTTTTAATGCATCTACACCTGCAAATAATGTAACAATTCAACCAGGCTCAAGACAACCTAATAAATCAAAATCTATGATAAATGACATATAGATGATGGTTAATAACTGAGCAATGGTATGACTCAATTACAAAGGCAAGTTCTTTAAAACCCACATGCAAAATAATAACAATCATAATAAGAACTTTAACTTTAAAAGGACCAATCATTAATAGAATTCTCACCCAAATAATGGATGAGTTCCAAATCTTGTTGGCAACCAAAATAAACCAAATGATAATCTATATACTTTAGTGAATTTGGTAGGTATAGCTTTATCTAATTGGTGCAGGGTCCATTCCACTATTCAACATGGTGAAATTGACTATCCAAAATTTAAAACTACTTTATATATTGTCTAAAAAGAGATGGAAATTTTGGAGTTAGAGCCCACCAATGAGAATGTTGAGAATCAAACTAACCAGAATATAGAGATAGCCCTAGTTTTAGAGACATATAAACTCTTAGGAGTAGATGAAGATGAATACAATGAATGCTTAGGATAAGATGTGTAAGCTTATAAATATTTTTAGAGAGGTAACAATTACATTCTTTGGAGTAAATGGAAAGCACCAACTACTTCTTCTACACCTCCTAACAAAACCTCCATCCCACCTATTGAGAAGGCCAATAAAAACCTAGTCCCAGCTAAGGGTCCCATAGTGCTTACACAAATAATTATGGATATAATATTATTGAAGACCTTACAAAAACCAAGGTAAATATTTATCTATTTGAGGTAGCTCAATTAACTAAACTAAAATATCTATTGCTTAAACACTTATTGGTCAAAATAAAAACGAATTTAAAAATACTATTGATGTTCAGGTGAAAATATACAATAAAAGGTAGAATCCGACGTTTTTCTTTTGACTATTACAATTTTTAGGAAAACTTACATAATTATCCTATGGATTTAGGTGCTTTTGGCAATGCGATATCATATACAATAGATCAAAAATTAGGAATACCTTTTGAAGGTGGTGTAATTAGATAAGGCATAGGTGAAGGTTGGGGTGTTGAATTAGGTCCATATATAGCTGACTATCAAACCTAGGATACAATAGTCTATCAATATTCAAATTGTGGATATCCCATATGCATATGGGATGTTTTTTAGTAGTGATTAGTCTAGAACTCTAAATGGTTATATGGTAACATATTTTTCACATATGCAACTTCCTTGGCATGGCATAGCCAATCAAATATATATAGAAAGAGAGTTGAGGCTAACAGATCTCATCTTAAAGTATAACAACATCAATGAGATTCTATACACTGAACCAAATTGCGAGTCTACTTTATGGTAGTAGAAAATAATTTGGTAGCAAAAATACCACTAAGAAAATAAAAATAAATTGAAGATAACATATGGAATCTATAACTATATGTATATATGTATTGTATAAGAGCAATGAGCAACCAAAAACCAATAGGGGATGCCCCATAATAAAGAATTGATTTCAAAATAATATATGTGAAAATTTAATTTAATTCCTCCAATTATTAGGATGAATGAATACAAAATTAATGTTATATATACTAGCTAGAAATGATTCATGATGGTAGAACTCTATAACTTGTTACTTTCCAAATACATATAGTTACAGTTTTACTCTAGTAAACTATTAATAAAATACTCTAATATGAAAAAGATATAGTTTTACTACCCAGGTGTTGTAGGTGAGTTGGAAAGGAGAGGGCAATCCTCCAAGGGAGGTCCCAGATTCAAATCTCCACCCTACCAAAAAGTTTAATTGGTTATCCAAAATCTAATTGATAATGTTGGTGCGGGCAGGGTTGGGTGCGACCCCCGAGTGACTTTTACAGTGTAGAACCCCCTATTCATGGTTTCTCAGACCAAGGCGACCCCACAAGGGGTTTTTCACTTAAAAAAATATATATATATATAGTTTTACTCTAAGAAAATATTAACAAAGCCCTGTAATATTTAAAAGATAATAATCTCTGGATCATAAATCAATTCAATAAATGTAGATATATCAAAATTTAACAATGAACAATTTACTTTCCAAATACATATAGTTACAATTTTACTCTAAAAACATATTTGCAAAATACTGTAATATTCATATGATAATAATATCTGATCATAAATCAATTTAATACATGCAAATATATGAAACTCCAACAATGAACAATAAAATATTGAAAAACTTTATTGAAATTGCTAAAGCAATGCATAAAAGCAAAATATTTTCTAATGACAATTGTGTTCATAAATCACATATTAATTTCATATCATATTAGAAACAATTGAAGTTACTTTTCAAATGTGCTTATTTTTGTAGTGTTGCAATATTTATCAGTTTAATAGGTGATATTCATATTGGATGGTGACTTCTCTTAATACTCAATAATATAGTTACAATACAACTTGCATCTGAACTACCAGTTTTTCACTCAAACATTGTGTTAACCAAATTATCAAATCACCATCTTAAGTTGGTTGAAATGGTGCAAGAAATAAATAGAAATATGATATAATCATAAACAAAAACAAAGAAAATCAAGACCTTTCCAGTTATTTGTTTTGTTATCAAAACCTAAAATTCTAATCATTTCATACATTATCACAAAAATTATGAAAATAAAAATATCCATTTAATGATCATATTAATCAAATAAAATATAAATTTATAGTATTGTTGGTCACAAATCTACCTATGTATAAGATATTATCACTTGTGCGCCCTAGAATCGGTCAACATTGAAAGGCCAAGGGAAAGAGAAAATTACTTTGGATCGATCTCCAGAGAGGGTTGGATCCCTTAATAAATCCTACACTGTTGAAGACTAGAGTTGCGGGAAAGGAAATGGAAATAACAGAAAGAAAGGGAAATATGGCCACAGGCCGAAGGTATAGGATTGGAAAAATATTAACAACAGGAATTCCATGCAAGCATAGAAATAGCGTATAATAAAAGAGAGCAACAAAATTTACTTACAACCTTGCATAGATAACCTCTAGTATTGCATTCCAAAATTTACTTCCTCACCAACAATATTCAAACTCAGATGCATAATTTAAATTTCAATAGCAAATAAGAAATATGAGCATAAAAGATAAATGCATAAAATAGAAGGAAATCACACATAAAGTCGCTTGTAAAATTAGAAGCCAAATATATCTTATTTACATAGAGAACTTGATAAGTTTTTCTGCAAAATGTCTCTCCTTCTTTTACAATGAAAATTTGCTTAGTATTTATAGAGGTTTTCGCCTCTTTCATTAAATACATATGGAGGCAAAATGTTTGTAGATCAAAGACATCAGCACGACAATTTCTCCTTGGAAATATTCCTTCAGCAATGATGATCCAATTTTAATGGGAAACGACTCTGGATAATTAATTAGCCTGGGTACAAATGCATTGAATTCTAACCACCTTCGTGCTTTGAAAATCGACCATTGCTCCAACAATTTACTCCACATTAAATTTATCTTGGAGAGGGAGCAAAACTGTTAGGAGAACACCTTTGGAAATGATGAAAATCAAAGGAAATATCTTCTGGTTTGCCACATCCATTAAATTTCGTCATTAAATTTTCCCTTTTCGAGAAACTTTCCATTTTTGGAAACTTTCTATTTTCGGAAAGTTTCTATTTTTAAAAACTTTCCTTGTTTGGTAAGCTTCTATTTTTAGAAAGTTTTCATTTTGGAAACTTTTCATTTTGGGGCGAAATCCCATTTTTAGAAAATTTTCTATTTTCTCCCCAACGAATCAACCTTTGACTTCTTTGACTTTGTAATTGCATTTGCTTCCCCGAAATTGATTTTCTACCCCGAAATTGATTTTCGGTGGTAAAGTTTCTCGGAGCCATAACTTTTGATCTATTAACCTGATTGTCTATTGTAATATATTGTTGGAAAGCTTGAGAAAATATATATCACAAAGAAATATCTAAAGATCATTTTGTCCAATTTTTCTTTCACCATTGGATATACTTCATACTTGGACGAATTTAAAAAATTATTTTTAGTGTGGCAAAAATGCCAACAAGTATACTTCTTCAGCTTGCTAGCTTTTATTAGTTATGACTTAAATTTGTAAAAATGAAATATAAGGAACTAATGGTACAAGTACTGTAGTAATATTCAATCATATCAATTCCTACTTGATCTTGGATTATTTTTGTAAACCATAGATCTCAGCACCAAGGAAAGTGATGTTGCTTCAACTTTAAACCAGATAAGCTATAGTTACATGCTAATATTACTTTTTGGACCTAGAATTGGTTGCATTTGGTGACTTCAAAAAAAAGACTAAACGAATCAAAACAAAAGGTACTAGTATCCCTACATAGTGGATACTACTATATGAAGCTAATGTCTTATATATGATCAATACCTTACACACATAGACCAGAATGAGTTAGAAGTATGGCTGAAAAGAAGTTACAAATTGTATTATTAAATAATAAGACTACGACTCTATCAACTTAGCAACATCAGAGGAACTTAAAACTTGGAATAATTTGTGAATCTTATTCCTAAATAGGGTTAAGTAAACAAATTGTAATAATTTCCAAATAAATTTATAAAACTAAACACGGTTGAATAAAGTTAAAGAATATTTAAAAAAAAAAAAACTTATTCACAAAATCCCTTCTAGTTAATTAAAAATAGGGCCACAAAAATGTATATCCTTTTCCATTTTTCTTGATAACATTCAAAAATTGAATATTTGATAGACGTTAATCAAAAGAATCCAATAAGCATTTATCTTGATTACCCTAAAACATAATTGAATGAAGGATTAGGAAAATATTATTTCTAATGAAAGAGGGAGCTGGTAATCATTTAACCAATATGTTTCTCATTTCAAACAAGGTAGTGAGATAGCCATTATAACAACATGTTCTCTTTCTTCATTATAAAACAACATTAGTTAATAAAGGAATTTAAAATATTGTTGATGCACATATACCTATAATTTTTCATTATGATCAGTCGTGTGATTATGCACAGATGATGGTGTTAAGTGACATGACCATCATAGCCAAGCCTATCGATGATCCCATATGTATTTATCTGATAATTAATCAAACAACTCTTTGCATTGATCACTAAGACCGAGAATACATGGAGATGTATATTGCAAATATAAAAAATGAAAGCATCTTTATTTTCTATGTTTCTTGGCCCTTGTATATAGATAATTTTGCATGGTGTATGCTTTTTTGTTCTCTTTGTGCATTGTTCCTAGCAAATATACTACCTATGACTACTCATTATCTTGAAGAAATAATAAAAATGAAATATCAATGGCCAATGTTGCCAATCCTAGCAGGTTCTTAATAATCATTCACACTTTTATCTTATAGTTAAGGTTATTTAGAGAAAAAGAGAGCACAACTTCAACTTGATGAATAAGGAGACATGTTAGAATCAAGGAAAGGAGTAAAATTCACCATTGCCTTAGCTGAAACAACATAGCATTCAATCAAAGGAGCACCTAAATCCAAACCAGCATAGTGCCCAACTAGAGGAGCACCTAAGCCAAGCCATTTAAAGGAGTGCATTATTCAATGAATAAATCCATCAAGCAAAGTGTATTATTTAGTGAGCCAATCCATCAAGCAGAGTGTATTATTCAATGACCAAGCTACCAAGTAAAGAGTGCTTATAGTGAGCCATACTACAAGCTAACAATGGCCCTCAAAATATCACTCAAGATGTAAAGCAAACACTCAACCGACAACACTCAAGACATAGTGCAAACAACCAACAGTCAACTCAAAATACAAACAACCAATAGTCAACTTAGAATGTGAACAACCACTTAGGACATAGTGCAAACAACCAACAATCAACTTAGAATGCAAACAACCAATAGTCAACTCAGAATGTGAACAACCAATAGGTAACTCAAAATGCAAACAAACAACACTTGAGAAAGAATGTTGAGGGGAATGTTGAAAGAATCACTTGAGAAAGGAAGCAAAATATAACTAAAAGTTAAATAAAAAACATATGATAGTCTTATAAAAATTCATGCTTAAATGTGAACTTTAAAGCAACACAAGTAATGATATATCAGCCCAAAAATTCTAATTGAAAATATATCACATGCAAACAATGGGCTTGTAACAACAAATTGCATACATATTAGAGATACACTTAATGCAAGATAAAATAATCCACTATATTTACCATACACTAAACTAGCAATAAGCCCACTACAGACAACACTGATACAATGTTGTTTACAGGAAGTTAATATAGTGATGTTAATAGTAGTAAGGGATCTTATAAAAATTTAATATAATGTTGATAGAGTGAGGAATTCCATCTATTGTAACAATAGGTTGTATTACATAGGAAAGTATTATCTATACATAAAAATTCCAAGGTGTTGTGTATCTAACAAACCTAGTATTTACTATGATTCTTAAGGAAATTTAAAACAAAAGTGGAACATAAAGCAAATGGACCATAACAAGTAAGGCCAAAAAGGAGTGTTCACAAAAAAATAATACAAAATATATTAGATGGAATAAATGACCAACCATAAAAAATAATAGTTAGAACGGTTTCATACTCACATATGTTGTGAAACCAACTCTGATAACCATAAATGCAAACCCATGTGGAAGTATTTCCACAAAGCTTCTCCCTACTAAAGTACAAAATACTACAACTATGATGATGATCCCAAAAAATATTGAAATCAATCTCCTTAGGCTATTGCATGCTAATATCAACCTTCCACCCAGTAGAAAAACATGGCAAAAACCAACCATACACAAAATATAAATGTCCATTATATCCCTGCAAAAATATATAAAAATATAACAATGAAAGAAGTTCCATAAAAATAAAACTTACATTGTAGCCTTTCCATACTTTATAAACTTGCTTTCCAACCTTATTATTTTCTTCATTTGAATGGTCAATCTCAAAACCTTTGACTACATGGAGCTCGACTTCTTTGTCTCCCATTTCGCTAATGGAAAACCAAGAGACCAAAGTTTTTTTCTAAATGTGTTATATACACATGAAGGTATTATCAAGAGTCTTGAGAAACATTGAACCTTTGAATATCTTAATAGAAAAATCCTCCACTTATGACTGACCTTGTGATCAATGATCAAATAAAATTGCAACAAAAATAAAGAATAATAAATTACTAGTCAATGTGAAGTTTCTCTCAGGCCATTCTACTAAGGAAATTTGACATGAAAGTTTTTCTTCCATGTGATAATGGAAGAGAAAATGTAGGATAGATATTAGTGTCCCCAATCATAATAAAATAAATAGAATGCTACAACTACCAAGGCTACCATAAAAATATTAACAAATTGGATCTTGAAGCTTAGCATTACACATAATTAATTTTTGATAATATATGGAATATTTTCTCTTAGATTGTTGGATGAAAACCAAATTATTATTTATGAACAACAACGATCTATTACACCTATTACATGTAAAAAAGTGAGCAAGAAATAAATTATATTATGTCTAAGAGTGACCAAAGGAGGTAAATTAAATACAAAAACCACATCCGATTAAAATATTTAAGTACTATGGAAAAAAGAACCCAAGGAGCTCAAGAAGTGACTGAGAGATAAAAAGTAAAGAATTGTAAATATAACCACAGTGGGTAAATCCAAAGTGGATAAAATATAATTCTATAAATCAAGTACAAAAACAAACAACCATATGAGGGGGATCCCCTCAAGGTAAAGCAACAGTAGATAAAGATCAACAATGGATACTAAGGACATAAAGAAGAATGTGTTTATGCTCAATAAAGAAATAGAAAACACGGTTGTAATGGATCCATAAGGATATACCATTGTTGAATTACTCAGCTAAATTGGGTTACAAGTGGCTCTCCCCAATGTTGCCAATGGTCCCTAGACTTAATGATAAATGGGGAGATCTAGTGGCGGTTTCTGGTTGGAAGGCTCAATTTCAAATAGTTTGGTCTTCTTTTCTTGAGCCAAAACAATATTTTTTTGCTTGGAGCCTTCTCTTTCAAAGTTTACCCTTAGGAGACAGACTCAGACACTTGGGAGTTGCAAACCCTAAATGTGCATTTTGTAATGAGGATGAATCTTCTCCTCATATTTTTTGGTTCTGCACAAGAGCAAGGAGTGCCTGGGAATGGGGATGGTATTTTTTTCCCAATTCCAGGATGAATCCCTTACATGGCAGCAAGCTCTGTTAGGGGATAATATTAAAATTTTTTTTCCCTTGTCCAAAGTGTGGCACATCTTTTGAATTAGTCTTCTTTTTCACATTTGGAAATCTAGAAACAAGATAGTTTTTCAGCATAAAAATCCTTCTGATGAATTTTCTCTAGCTGACAAAATAGAGGTGTTTCAAGATACATGGTTCCAGATTTGCAATCAATAGGCTAAACTTGACATTGAGCAGGCGCACATGAAGGCACTTTTGGATGACTAGAAAAATGCACGTTGCTCAGTTAGTAGGGTTTTTCTAAACAACGCATAGCAGACATCCTGTTCCCGCTCAAGGTCTCATCAACTGCCACGTCTAGTGCATGCACAGGGAGGTTGGGGACATGAAATTTTTACCTACAATGATGGATGGAATGCATAGAAAATTCAATCACCTTCATGTTCTCCACCCATAGGTGCCTAGGATGAGTTGGTGGAAGTTAATGGTGGCACACAGAATCGTGTCTGGAATGCAGGGGATATAAGTGCACATAATCGCCAGATTGATAGATCTCGAGGACAAGGCTGGGGAGATTCAAATGTTCATGAGGATCAGGGACACACAGATGGATTACCGCATACCTTGGCCATTCCATGGGACTCCAAAATAGACGTGCAGCCACAAACTTTCTGATTGCATGCAAGTTTCACTGCCTATTTGATTGATGTTGCCTAGTTTGTAGTGAGCTCTGGTTTGTGGTTTCCCAACCCATGGTTAGGGTTGGCTTGTCTCTTCCAGGGGTGTGATCATTGCCACCTGCCACTTTTTTTTATGTTAAAATTTATTATTAATATAATTTAGATTTTCATCAAAAAAAATTAAGGAGCCTACAACATCCTTCATTGTGGCCATCTCATAATTACTTCTAAACAATATTGTTTCCTCTTTATGGGTGATGTGCACATTGACTTTCCAATAATATTCACCCAAACATTAACCATGTACAAGGTTTTCAGGGTCATTACTAATCATTGTGCCTTCGACTATTTTGTTATCCTTATGGATATGCATCAAGTATCATTCCCTTCTCTTAGTTTGATTGATCAATGTCATTTTAAGTCCCTACATGGAAAATTAATAGCGCAAATAAATAAATTGCATAACGTACAATACAAACTAATTCAACCATTTTATATTTGAAATAATAGTTGTATCATTAATGACTCTAGCCAAGGAGGTATTGAGTAGCTGCTTGTGCCATGATTGCCACCACCAATATTGTGTCCAATTATAGGGGTAGCATGTAGAGATGTTGCCTATGGAATTATATGCAAGGGAAAAAAATCAATATAATAATGGTTTGAAGTTCAACATATTTCTATTTCCAAGGGAATATCACTTATGATTCTCTTCGCAACTTCTAGTAAAATAGGAGCTCCATATTTCTTTGTATGAGTTTACATCCACACAATTGCCCTTGGTAGTGGATTTTCTATATTTTTTTGGTTCTTCCTCTATAATATATATAGTTGGAGAGACATGGAGATAATTCATACGATAAAATAATATAGTTGTGCTTATCACATATAATGTATGAGTATGATAGAATACATTTCATGCTCCAATCGAGCATATCCTCTTCGAATGCAAGTGTGCATGATCGATTTGTGAGATATATTTTGGTTGTTCCTTTGCCTCACCACCTAGAATGCAATTAAGAAAGAAATATATAAATTCATTAGGGAGAGCAAGATTGGAAAAATTCACATGAACATAACAATGATATGAACTACTATAGTAGATTGGTTGGTACTTTCCTTAAAGTCAACGGTGCTTCTACCATTTATAAATTCTTCTTAATATTTTTCTAATACATGAGGTGGGGGATTAGCAATTCTATCTTCATCATTATCATACTTATCATAGTGGTTTTTCACAAGTCAATTTTTATGTTCATGCCATTGCTTATCCATGGTCTCAAAGACTCATTTTTTATTACGTTTCAAATGATATATTTTTACTGCATTAAACCAACATCTTATTATATGCAACATTTATTTAAGTATTAAAAAAAGAACACTATGAAATCCATTGGCTAAAACTTTACTGTAATGAGTGTCCATAACTTATTTTTAACTTTCACTAGGATTGTTATCTAGTCCGTATGGGTAATAGGGACAATATCCCTCACAATCACCCCCAAGTAAGATCCAAACTTAATAGAATTCTTTCCTGCAGGTTATCCATTTAGATTTCACATTATCTGCATTTTTATCTATCTTGCTTGACTCTATTGCACATCTTGTTGGACATATCTTTCTATGATAGTCACTATTTGAAGTGTGTGATGACCTAGCATTAACACATATAATGCCAAAACCATCCAAACATCAATACCATATAGTATGACAACAATGAGTAACCCAACATCATGAGAAAATTTCTTATGCGATCTACATATCTTCTTCATTAGCCAAAGCATTATCAACCTCATTTTGAGTATTCTTGCCATTGGATTCATTTATGTTATGGGTCACCTCCTTATCTTCCTCATTCATGGAACTCCATAGCTAGTATCTTCCACCAGTTACTACAATACACCATAGTCAACGACAAAATCATGATCAATCCCAACATGCATAGGTCAACCACTATTGAAAAACACTATCAAATTTCAAGTATTGACTAGTGTGTGAGGCATCTCTCACTGACTCCTGATTTATTATGATAGCTTCAACTACCCATGGTGTCATTCTTGGTATTTTTTATACATATTGCCTTATGTACTCTCTTTAGACTCTGACTCAATATAAAATATTAGTAAATTAGAAGGGATATGTACCATCCTTATGTACTCTCTCTGTACTCTAACTCAATATGAAATATTAGAAAACACTATGTATTCATCAGGAGGAAATAATTACAAATAAACATGTTAAATGACAACAAAAGCACTTGCTCCAAGACTGAATCTAACAACCACCCAACAATTACATCGATGTGTGTTTTATCACTTTCATGTGTAGTTTAAGGTTGTATCACTTAAAATATTAATTTTGGATTTGTATAATATTAATTAATTCTAATATGCATGAAAAAATAACTTCTTTCCAATGAAAATTTGCATTTTCATTAAATATTGATTTTGATTATATACTTCAGATTATATCTCCTAAAGTTAATTAACTTTATGGACTTTAAAATTTTAAATTATTTTTTCAAAGAAGATAAAAAGGAAATATCAACTATTGATTTTAATAATTGAATCTAAAGTGAAAATGAACAATAATTTCTTCATAATGCCAATTCAATAAATATTTATTTTGTTTATATATTTGAGATTATATATTATAAGGTTAAATAACTTTATGAACTTCAAAATTTTAATTTTTTTGAAGTGTTTTTGGTCTTGCTCACTCAGTTTTGTTGATATATTTTTATGTAGTATTTAATTTTTTGAATGAAAAATGTAATAATTATATTATTTTAGAAAATAAATATAATATATTAATTAAAAGAGAGGATGGTTTTGGTTAGGGCTTTTGCCTCTCTTTGGAATGTCCAAGGTTCAAATCATTTGTGTGCAATTTCATGTGGTTTAAAATCTTGTTCTCATGTGCATGGAGAATCACTTGTTCTAACAAAGCAATTAAATCATAATTATCAAATACAATTAGACATCGTAGATCAACCAGGCACTATTTATATAACAAGAGCTACGGATCCAAAGGGGGTGGTATATCAAAATTATAGAGGTCTATTATATAGAATGTGGATCTTGAGTGTTTAGTGGAGGATCCAACCCTAGTTGGCACCTTGTTGAGTTCATTTGCCTAGTTGTCTTCTTCATCCTTCCTAAAAATATAGCAAGGTTGAGACCAAAAATCTTGTCATTCCATCCCTACACTCTCTAGTCATAGGGATAACAAGACTAATACCATAATCTCCAGTCATAGGTCTGATAAGGCTAAGACCAGGAGAAAACTTGTTGTGCCATCCCTAGGCTTTTTAGTCATAGGACTAACAAGGCTAAGACCAGGAAACTTGTAATGGCATCCCTAGGATCTCTAGTCATAAATCCATGATAAGAGGACTAAGAGGTACAACATGGGCAACAATTTCATCCTAAATTTTCTCATAAAATATTTTGAATAGAAATATAACAAATTGGTTGCTATACCAAAAAATCTAAGCAGCCTAACAATTATTATTGGTTAATTTTTTTTACAAGTGATGAAATTGTAGAGATATAGCAAATCTATATAATACTAATATAATCATATTGCTTCCACCATAGAAGACCTAAATTAGAGGCTACGTTTTCCACTTTGGATGCATACATTATCAAAATTTTACCCTGTTTCATACTGTTATTAAAACTTTACCTTAAAATGTAAATAGAGAAGCACTAAACTTTATTCCAATTATAAAACATTGTGAAAGGATATTTGACCATCGAGTCCTATGAAGCATAGTCAAAAATGTAATTTAATCGATAAATTATTGAAGGTTAATTGACCCATGTATTAAAAGGTAAATTTTAAAAGCATAGAAGGTAAGATAAAAATTAGTTTTTATTAAAAAATATTTTTATATTAATTTCATGGTGTTGTTGATTCTCCTTTCTTGTAACTATATTTGTCTGATTGAGTTGTTTGAATGTCAAATATTCTTGGATAGTAGCGCACTAACTTTGAACTGGGTGGACAACTAACCAAAATAAACATTATAGAGTAAATTTTAATGAAATTAAAAAAAAAAAATATTGTTCGAATTTGAATTGTAAAAATATTTAAATTGTAATTTTCCATTGATTCCATGTAGTTTAAAAGTGTAAAATAGAAATCTAACTTTTTTGAACTATAAATTTTGAAATTTGAATAAAATTATGCCTACCTAAACCATATCAAAAAAATGTTAAATGTAAAACTCAGAGCTTTACCAAAAAGGTTCATTACAAATCTAAAAGAAGTCATCTCAAAAGAAACCAAAAAACAATAATTAGAAGAATATGACATAAGAGTCATAGAGTTAGTTGATCTATCATTACCAATATCAATAATATGACCAACTACTAAAAATAATCCTTCAATAATAGAAATGTATCTTATGTCATTACCATGGAGATGGCCTAACACTATGTTAGAATGTATAAACCTTAATAAGGAAGAAGATGACAAAGAAAATATTATTCCATTTCTACCAACAGAAGAAATAGATGATGAAAAGAAACTCAAATATATTCCTACAATGCAAAAATAGTTAAATCATTTAAGCCAGTACATGAACTATTTAGCAAGAAATTTTGATGGATTTGAAAGATTGTGCAAAAATGAATTCATGAAAATTGAAAAAGGTATATGTAAATATGTGAATTAAATAAATATTAAATACACATAAATCATTTTTATAAAGAGTATGTGGCATAGTCAAAAGCTATAAAAATAAAGATATTGGATAATAATCATGACATATAAACTATTTAAGGTATATACTAGGTTATTTTAAAACCCCATGATCAAGTATTTTTTGTGTATGAGGATACCCTAGAATATCTATGGAGGATTCAAGTTGTGTTGCACTTGTTGTATGAGAAAAATATCTATTCATGAAGTAATAAAAATAAATTATCTGTATTTTTATGAAGATTCACAAGTGATAAGGAGCATGGAAATACAAGATATTGAGAAGATATAATAAGAACATATGTTTATATCACAAATTAAATATAATGGTTAATATGATAAAAAATAGGAAACTCCCAAATTATTTAATTGATCAATTATTCATATTTCATATTGAAGTGATCTCAAGGCCTAAAATTATAGGTTTGTGTTAGTTGATAGAACACAAATTTCAATAAAAAATAAAGGTGTTTATTATATAGTGAAGAAGTTGTTATTGTATAAAATAATGCTCAATAAATAGAATAAAATTGTATTTATATATCCCAGAAGACACCAACCTTCAAGAGGAGGAGAAAATAAAAACCATATTGAACACTAGTCTAATGCAAGCTCTAATGGAGTCCAGAATAAATAGATATGTAAATATGTGAATTAAGTAAAGAATAAGTACACTTGACATATTTATTTTATCATATTCCTTGTAGTCATAATATCTAGTGTTCTTGGGATATCCATCCATGTAAAAAATATCAAAAGAATATTTATGATTCAAACACGTATACAAAGGAAGATGTGTTGTTTTAGGGTTTGATGAGGAAAAACTACTCTATTAGGGTTTTATGAAGAAAAACTGCTATGTGGGGATGACAACAACTTTCAGAGGAGGTCTGAAAATTTGGAGGAATGTCGTGATGCAATCGGTTTCGACACAGAGAGTGGGTGCTCATGATATTTTTTCATCTAAAAATGACTGTAAGGAACAAGATTTTCCAGTGCATGTCGAGAACCACTTGTTAAAGAATAATGGATGTTTGGAACGATGTGAAGCGAGGCCAATTATAGTGGTTCAACCAGACTCGACGATGGAAGATGTGGAGTATCTAACCAAAAATACACTTATTGGTAAATTTTTGGGCATCCGAATTTCTCTCCCCTTTGTGGAGGCTTGGGTTAGGAAGACTTGGAATCCTGAAGGTGATGTGGAGGTGATGTTTAGTGTGAAGAACTATTTTATGGTGGTTTTCTCTTATAATGTAGATCATAACAAAGCATTTGAAGGGTGTCCTTATTTCTATAACCAAGTGGGACTCTTTCTTAAACCCTGGCATGTGGGTTTCAACCCATTAGAGGAGTGACTGTCATAGGTTCTAGTATGGGTGCAGCTTCCATGTCTCCCATTGGAATTCTATAGAACTGATATCTTGCATAAGATTATCCTTCTACTTGGGAAGTCGGTTGGACCGTAACAATAGATAAAAAATAAAAAGGTAATCTTTGTTGCTCGTATTTGTGTTGAAATTGAATTAAATAATCTTATTCCATATTCTATTGAAATACAATTTGGATCAACTACATGGGTTCAAAAACTTGACTATGAAGCTCTTCCATTTTGTTTTTGGATTTGCTGTGAATATGGCCATCTACAAAGAAAATGCCCTAAGTTTGTCCCACCTGTGGTTTCAAATCCCAGGCCCTCTCGATTTGGACAAATTTTGGATAAATGACAAGCCCCGATAAAGGAAGGGGAATGGGATAAGGAATGTTTTGCTTCGGTAAAAGCTTGAAATAGAGGACAAAGGGCAAACAAAGACCTTAAGTATAGCCAGCCAGATGCTCTACTCAACTGTTTTGAAATATTAGATGATCTTGATCAGTGCATGTAGATACCTGAAACATTGTTACCTGATGCAAATATAACAAGGCCAAATCATATGTCTCTTCTTGAGGGGTAACTTAAAGAATCAGATCTAGGGGGTTTAAATGAAGAACAAAGGGCTTTGGATCTAAGTATAGGGGACATGTATGGGTCTAGCCCTATAAGGGAAACTATTTTGGAAAGTGGTACAAATTTAGTTATGCCCTCTCCTACTCAGGAACTGATGCAATCATTCTTGGACCGTAAAAATCCTACGGTGTTGGGATTATAGCAGAAAAAAAAAAAAAATGGATAAGAATATGAAGGTGGGTAGGAAGAAGGACCAGGATAAAATTAATTTAATGGGAGAGACTTTGGTGGTGTTAGGCTTGGTGAGAATACTGGACTCCCATTTTTATAACCCCCAAAAATGATTATCCCCTCATGGAATGTAAGGGGGTTGAACAACATCCCTAGACAAAAATTTATTCGTGATTTGGTTCGTGTGCATTCTTTGAATGTGGTGTTTATTTAGGAGACTAAATTGGCTATTGATAGTATGTTCAATATTGCTCCCAAGTTGTGGAGAAGGGTGTAATAACAGTGTATTGGTGCATGTGGATATGTTGGTGGCATCACTTGTTTATGGGATCCGGTTAAGATATCCCCTCTTACTTGTATTTCCAACAGATGGTCTATTTCGATGGTCGAACATGATAATGAATTTGGTGAAACCATACTACTTACAAATGTGTATGCTCCTATTGATTACAATGGTAAAGTTAATTTATGGGAGCACATTTTATTTATGAGAATTTTGGTTCCCCTGTATCCATGGATTCTGGCTGGAGACTTCAACTCTATCACTTGTCTAGAGGAGAAACGTGGTGGGGTGGACCATCTCGAGCCTTTTTATTTTGTATTCAGTGCTCATATCCAGGCCCTAAACTTGGTTGACATCAAGCCATATAATGGAATATTTACTTGGAACAATAGAAGGTGTGGGGAAGCTTCCATCTCAGAGAGATTGGATAGGTTTTTGATATCCAGTTATTGGATGGGTAATAACAGAAGTTCTAGTTCTATGATTCTAGAGGATAGGGGATTTGACCATTGGCCTATCAAACTCCCTGCTTCGGAGTTAGGGCTAAAAAATAATCCCTCCTTTAAGTTTCAACTTATGTGGCTTCATGATCCTAAGCTTCATGATTTCATGCAAGGTTGGTGGACCACTGGCAAACCTCCTCATGGCATCGCTATGTATTCCTTTATGAAGTGACTACAATTTGTAAAACATAAATTGAAGAGATGGAATAGACTAAATTTTGGGAACCTTTCCTTGGCTAAGCTAGAAGCTCTTAGGAGGATGGAATAAGCTTCAAGGAAGATTAGAGATTAGGGATTCATGAAGGAGCTTCTTGTTGAGGAATCTAAGGCTGCAAAAGACCTTGCTGAATGGAAACTAAGGGAAGAAATTTTTTGGAAACAAAAATCTCGAGTAGATTGGCTTCAGGAAGGGGATAGGAACACAACCTTCTTTTATAACTCAGTTAAGGCTCGCCATAATGGTAACCTGATTACCTCTCTTATGAATTCTTAGGGTGCCACGCTCTCTTATTTCAAGGATATTTCAGAATAT
Organism: Wollemia nobilis; assembly: GCA_028583015.1. NCBI lineage: Eukaryota > Viridiplantae > Streptophyta > Pinopsida > Araucariales > Araucariaceae > Wollemia > Wollemia nobilis. The sequence continues at coordinate 3,244,384 of JAQPPZ010000367.1, forward strand.
ACTAAGAGGTATTTTTCCTCTCTCTTCAAGGACTCCCTATCAGATGATGAGAATGAAAAGATTATTCTAAACTGTATTCCAAAGATTATTTCTAGAGATATGAATGAGCACTTGATGGGTCCAATTTCCCTTGAGGAGTTGGAAAATGTTGTATTCAATATGAAAAAGGAAAATCCCTAGGCCCAGATGGATTCCTGATTGATTTTTATCATGAGTTTTGGGATTTAATCAAATTTGATCTTTTGGAGGTGGTCCATGAGTCCCAAAAGAACAAACAGATGCTAAGGGCCCTAAATTCTACCTTTTTGGTACTTATACCCAAAAAAGAGGGAGCAAATTCCTTGGATATGTTTAGGCCTATTGCTCTCTGTAATATTGTGTACAAGATCACCAAAAAAATGATTGATGAGAGGCTGAAGATATGGTTGAGAAAAATCATCTCTGAGGAGCAAGGAGGGTATTTTGCTGATCGACAAATATTGGATGGGGTTTTTATTGCTAAAAAAGCTATTCACTCAATGGAAACTTCTAAGGAGAAATCTATGTTCATTAAGTTGGACATGGCCAAAGCCTATGATCGAGTCAGATGTGATGAGCAAGGTGCAGCCAAAGTATTGTCATTATTGTCAACACAGTCAGGTTGATTAGTTGATGCAATGGACAGGAGTTCAATGATGACCAAGGTGCAGTCAAAGTGCAATGAATAGGAGTTCATTGATGAGCAAGGTGTAGCCAAAGTATAATGGACAGGAGTTCATTGATGAGCAAGATGTAGCCATAGTCTTGTCATTATTGTCAACACAGACAGATAGATCAATTGATGATGCAGTGGACAAGAGTTTAGAGGTCAATCATAACATGTACAAAAGTGGCCCAGATTCAAAAAATCAAAGAAAAAGACAAGTAAGAAAATTATCACAATATCGTGACATGTTTTCTATCGTGATTTCGTGACATATCGTAGGAGAGAGAAAATACTGGCAAAAATGTCGCGATATCGCGACATATCATAGGAGAGAGAAAATGCTGGCAAAACTATCGCAATTTCGTGACAAGTTGGAAGTGTAGACACCAAAATCCAGCCACTTGCAAGTCATCTATACCTTCCTGTCAGCCACATGTCGGTCATCCACCTTCCCGCAATTATTTGGCCCAAATCCACACTTTCCCGCCATTATTTGGCCCAATTTCACCTTTCCCGCCATTTTTCATCCCCAAATTTATTTAAATTAATATTGATATATATATATATTTTAATATTTTAATATTTTAATATATATATTTAAATAATAGTTTAAGTGATTTAATCAGAGCCGTCCGTCCTTCATTTAATCTCATCCGTCCATCCATCTTAATCCATTTCACAACCTAGATTTATTCTCTACCCTTAGATCCACTTTAATCTTAGCCACACGTTCAAAGTGTCGTTAAAACCCTAAAGTGTGCCCTAAGAGTAGATTATAAATTGAGTCACCTTGATGGCTCAAACCCTATGTCTTTTGCTACTTCTATCCTGGATCTTTTCTATCTTCTTAACTTCTTCTATCTCCTTTTCTGATCCCCTCTATCTCTCTTCTGCTACCTTTTCGTCACATCCATTGCCGCATCCATCGCCACTTTCATCGTTGCTTTCATCGCCATATCTTCTGCAGCATTCTGCAGAATCCCCCATTCTTGTTGCAAGTGCCTGCGGGCGTTTACCCCTTTACCAAGTGCCCACGGGCGTTTACCAAGTGCCCACGGGCGTTTACCAAGTGCCCGCGGGCATTTACCCACAGCCACAGACTCAGACCGGCGTCTGAAACCTTAATCCGAAGCACGCGGGCATTCAGCGAGTGCACCAGGGTGCCTTTCGCAGTCAATTTGACAGCCACATTACTTCCAGGTGTCGCCTGGTCTAGCTGCGTTAACAGAGAATAGGTATAAATTAGTTTAAAGCAAGTAACTTCTTTTCTTTTATTGATCTATTGTTGAATTCCTAAATTCTATTTTTCTAGGGTTTTAGATTGTTTTTGAGGGCTCACACAGTGGAGCCCTCTTATTAATTTCTAACTCCTTGATAGTGTTAATGTGTGTAGGTTTTTGACAGTAGATCCGATTTATTGATGGCAGCTGATTAAGCTGGAGTGGTCCAAGCAAGGGATACAACAAAGCCCACTCACTCTGTTGGGATTGAAGATACATTCTTCGGAAGCGCCACCATTTGTGCCAGCTAGGGTTTCGGAGAACCCTAACATAACTTGTAACTGTGTATCACGAATAAAGGGTTCCAGCGAACTAGGGTTTCTGAGTTTGCAGAAAACGCAGCAGACGTAGAGGGGCGTCTGGAAGTCCAATACGAAACGCAGAGGTGCGTTTCAGCCTGTGCAGACTCCCGTGGGCGTTTGAAGTCGATTTTACAGAAAAGCGTAGGCTTCCAAGTAAGTGCTGTACTTTTTACGTTTTTGGTTTTTTTGCCATATTTTGTTTCTTTTTCAGATCATTACTTTAAAATGAACAAAAACTAAGTAATCTGGAAAAGAACAGTTATTTTTAATTACATTTTTATTTGCATTGCATTATTGATTGTTGCTTGCATTAAAAAAAAAAAAAAATTTGCATACCTAGCTGCATATTAGAATAGCTACGAATTATCTGTTTTAGTTATCTAAGTAGGACTATTGATTGGATGTCAATAGTACTCCTACCATTTGGTGATTTCAGGTAGAGAAGTGGACGAACCTTTTGGTTGCTCCTTTGATATTTGATATCATCGGTAGGTAGGGGGTTTTAAATGGTGTACTCCACTTCTTTAGAGGAAATGGCATCTTTTCAGTAGCCTCTTACTTAGATCATTAGAACTTCATGGATGGCCGCAGAGCTGAGGTGGGAGCCACCATTGGTGGCTGGTGGAGCCGGAGAGCCCGAGGCTAGTTTTGGAGAGGGTGAGGGAACCGCGGAGGTTCCCAAGCACAGGGAGGGTCCCCACCTTCGATCTGACAGTCGAAGGTGAAAGGGGAAGATGGCATGGAAGGATCTGAAGAGCGGAGATGACAGGGAGGATGACGGAGAGGGCCTAGGAGAGGTCGTAGGAGAGGCTAGGGAAGTACCCCCTAGCGGGCACGAGAATGAGTTGACACAGCTGCAGTAGCAGATAGCAGAGCGTGATGCTATGTTAGCTACCAGGGATGAGAGGATAGCTCGGTTGGAGCAACAGGTTACAGAGCAGGATGCCCTGATAGTCGTTCGAGAGGAGAGGATGGCCCAGATGCAGGCGGACTTGGATGGAGCGACTAGGGTGCCCCAGGATGACAGGGTGACGAGACTCCAGGTAGAGCTAGCGGAGCGAGAGAGATGACATGGGATAGATATATCTAGACTTAGGTTTAGGACTCGTTATATTGAGGCTCTAGAGGACACATTGTTTAGGCATCACATTGTGTTGCCTGATCCTCCATCCTCCTCTGTCTCTAGGCGTAGTGAGTCTAGGCACACCACTAGGTCTAGGGCTCCTACTAGGTCACGAGGGGATCCTCTTTTGATGGTTAGATTAGTTCTTAGATGCACTCTTTATGAGCCTTGGTGCTCTATTGTATTTTGCAGCCTTTTGGCATTCACTGTACGTTTTGATATTTATACATATATATACATGGCTTTTATTTTTAGTGTTTTACTTTCTTTTGTGTGAATGCCTATGTTTTTGTGATGCATGTTTTTATATGTTAAAGCTCTCTAGGGCCATATCACAAATTACACTAAATAAAATCTTGAGTATTGGGAAATGATTTCAAAAGCGGTCTTGAACCTATCACATGGTCTTGAACCTATCACATTTTCACATCTTAAAAAACATCTTGTGTCAAAGAGAAATAACACCATCCTTGGGTTGTGCCTTGAAGTGAAAAGGGTAATCCTCGTTTGTCCTATCATGCAAACATAGTCCATAAAACAGTGGTTATTACCACTATCACAAGCAATCACAAAATATAAATATAAACAGAGTAGTAAGGATAGGGTAAAATTCTCATCATACTTCGGTTGAGAATCCGATTCCCCAAAGCTCTAAGGAAATGAACATTTTTCACACACCACTGATCCCAAATAAGTTGTAAGGATCGTACTACTTGTCTAGTCAGATGGATAGGTAGTCATCCCCAAGGCTTACAAAGGTCAAAAACAACATGGACTATGGAGTTAACCTTCACCGGGGCTATAGACGCTTGACTGGCAGTGGAGTATACTCATTGCGTGGCGACATGTCTCTCCTCAAAAAGAGACCTCTGAATGCTCATACGGACAAACTAGCTTCGGGGTATTTTCCATAACAGGGTTACCTAATTTGTGCAAGATGAGGTTAATGAACACACTTGCACACACACAGGTTTTTGATTTCCTAGAGTCACTACCATGCTTCTGATTTGGTTAATGAACTCGCATGCACACACATTTGGTCCTAGTTGAATTAGGCAGTCTTAGTAAGTTTGTTTGATACCACTAGCATGTTTGAGTCTTTGTAAAATAGTCTTCCATATCAACCTGCATATCACCCTCCATATCTTCTTCAATATTCATGTCATTCCATACGTCATCCATTCACAAGCCACCAAGTTCGGTGCCCCTGATTAAACAATTATGATAACAGTTCGCTAAATCTAACTATCTAAAAGTATGAGTGCTTCTTAGTGCATATTTCATTTACTTAGTCTCGCATTAATCATCTATAAGTTTGCATTCCATTCCATCACATATGCATCAAAAACATTAAAACATATAAAAACATGCATCACAAAAACATAGGCATTCACACAAAAGAGAGTAAAACACCAAATAAATAAAAGCCATGTATATATATATATGTATAAAGGTCAAACTATACAATGAATTCCAAAAGGCTACAATATACAATAGAGCACCAAGGCTCATAAAGAGTGCATCTAAGCACTAAGCTAACCATCAAAAGAGGACCCCTAAGACCTAGTAGGAGCCCTAGACCTAGTGGTGTGCCTAGAGGTACCCCTCATCCGCCCAAACTACCTCCAACCGGGCTGCCTCCGCTAGTCCCACTGCCTCCAATATCTCCCAGTCTGCCTGGGACAACGACCTCCTCATCCCTAGAATGATATGGGATAATTGGTGTCGTTCCTCTAACACCCTAAGCTACAAAACAACAAAACAAAAATTTGTTACAAATTTTTCCCAAAAAAAAAAAAAAAAAACCGCAAAAAAAAAAAAAAAACACATAAAAGTACTTGCTTAAATAAACAAATACCTCAGCTGGCTGCACTGGCGCGTCCACTCCCACCTCCGCCATAGCTCCCGCGTGCTTCACAACTTCTCACTCCACTTCACTCCATTCCCCCAGATGCACTTCTCTCAAGCTCGAACGCACAAATGAGCGAAATTCTCTCTAAAATTGTTTAAATAGCTGGTTTTGGTGCCCTGAAACGTAGTGGGGCATTTCATGGCACATTCAAATGTAGTGGGGCATTTCATGATGCATTCAAACACCGGCGGGCATTTCTGCCACCTCCAAATGCATACCGACGTTTGGTGTCAGTATTGAATAAAAGAACAAAACTTACAAAATTGAAGCTTACCTCCTCCAAATTTCATCAAATTGCATCCATCCATTCTTCTTATCATAATAAAACATTTTGTGAAGGTTACAACAGTTTTGGAAAAAAAATTTGTCATTTTGCTCAAAAAGCGCATCATTCATCATTGATTTACAAATTGGGTTAAAAACATTCAAAACCTTCACAAAATTAACAACATTCATCAATTCTTCTGATCTATCATCAATTTCATTCATTCTTCTTTCATCATGCATATTTTTGCCAAATTAAATTAAAGTAAACCTCGTATCTAGTGGTATATTCTATCACCTTGGCGATTGCAGCGATTTGCATCCATGCAATTTGGTAAGAGGATTAAACCACCATAAGGACACTTACCATTTATCATCATCAATTATTTCACTGTTTGAAAATTGGAAATCAATTTTGGGTATCCTACTTTTCAAGTGACCTCATACCAAGATTAATTTGCTCAACGAGTTGTCATTGATGGCCTAGTTCATGGGGCCTTAAACGTGGACAATCTTCAATATCATCATTATTTTGAGTCTTGCTAGAGATTAAGGCTACCTAGGTTGATTGGTTCCGACCGAGGAATTATCCATACGAGTCACTAGGAGCATCTATGAAGTTACGGACTCTTTCATATTGCATCTCTGCATATCAATGGCGCCAACAAGGCAATTTCATCAACGAGTATGGATTCACCCACGGGAGTTGGGGCATCCGTTATCAATTTTTAACTTTCCTAATAGTAGAATTCATCTTACATGATCATGGAATTTAAAATTTGGCAAAAGTCCCTTTCTAACCGTTGGGGCAGAAAATGGTTCATCTTTCACATCACTCATATCGTCTTCAATAATATTATTTTCTGGTTTGTACACCAACCCCTTTTCTGTTGGGACATAAACGGATGGTTCATACACAAACCCCTTTTTCACCATTGGGGCAAAAACGGTTCATTTTCTTCTGAATTTCTTCCAATTGGCTCGTGAGAACCATTCTCGCTCGCCAATTGAGGGGGGTAAGCTGATAAATTTTAAATATTCTTTTATTCTTTGGCCTTCAAAGTTGTGCTTTAGTCTTGAGAGAGAGTTGCATCCGATCCGACTTTTCGGGTGTCCTAAGTTTTTGTCTTGCATTGTGTCTTCACACAAAGCGGCTCAAAAGAGGCATCTGTAGACACCAAAATCCAGCCACTTGCAAGTCATCTATACCTTCCTGTCGGCCACGTGTCGGTCACCCACCTTCCCGCCATTATTTGGCCCAAATCCACACTTTCCCGCCATTATTTGGCCCAATTTCACCTTTCCCGCCATTTTTCATCCCCAAATTTATTTAAATTAATATTTATATATATATATATATATTTTAATATTTTAATATATATATTTAAATAATAGTTTAAGTGATTTAATATGAGCCGTCCGTCCTTCATTTAATCTCATCCGTCCATCCATCTTAATCCATTTCACAACCTAGATTTATTCTCTACCCTTAGATCCACTTTAATCTTAGCCACACGTTCAAAGTGTCGTTAAAACCCTAAAGTGTGCCCTAAGAGTAGATTATAAATTGAGTCACCTTGATGGCTCAAACCCTATGTCTTTTGCTACTTCTATCCTGGATCTTTTCTATCTTCTTAACTTCTTCTATCTCCTTTTTTGATCCCCTCTATCTCTCTTCTGCTACCTTTTCGTCGCATCCATCGCCGCATCCATCGCCGCTTCCGTCGCTGCTTTCACCGTCATCTCTTCTGCAGCATTCTGCAGAATCCCCCATTCTTGTCGCAAGTGCCCGCGGGTGTTTACCCCTTTACCAAGTGCCCACGGGCATTTACCAAGTGCCCACGGGCGTTTACCAAGTGCCCACGGGCGTTTACCCATAGCCACAGACTCAGACCGGCGTCTGAAACCTTAATCCAGAAGCACGCGGGCGTTCAGCGAGTGCACCAGGGTGCCTTCCGCAGTCGATTTGATAGCCACATTACTTCCAGGTGTCGCCTGGTCTAGCTGCGTTAACAGAGAATAGGTATAAATTAGTTTAAAGCAAGTAACTTCTTTTCTTTTATTGATCTGTTGTTGAATTCTTGAATTCTATTTTTCTAGGGTTTTAGATTGTTTCTGAGGGCTCACACAGTGGAGCCCTCTTATTAATTTCTAACTCCTTGATAGTGTTAATGTGTGCAGGTTTTTGATAGCAGATCCGGTTTATTGATGGCAGCTGATTAAGCTGGAGTGGTCCAAGCAAGGGATACAACAAAGCCCACTCACTCTGTTGGGATTGAAGATACATTCTTCGGAAGCGCCACCATTTGTGCCAGCTAGGGTTTTGGAGAACCCTAGCATAACTTGTAACTGTGTATCACGAATAAAGGGTTACAGGCCCTGTTGTACTCAAAAGGAGTTTTTAAACTCCACTGATTAATAATAATCGTTTGTTTTGTGCAACTTTCCTGTATTCCATTATTGTGGTTTTATCTTTTGTTTGGCATTGTATTTTTAATCTACAGGAAGCAAAGAAGCCAAGTAGAAAAATTGTCACGATTTCGTGACATGTTGGCAGAGAAGAAGGCAAGTAGAAAAACTATCACGATTTCATGACATGTTGGAGGCAAAGAAGCCAAGTGGAAAAACTATCACGATTTCACGACATGTTGGCAGAGAAGAAGGCAAGTAGAAAAACTATCATGATTTCGTGACATGTTTGGAGAGAAGGCGCAGGCAAAGAAAACTGTCGTGATTTCGTGACATGTTTGGAGAAATGGCGCAAGCAAAGAAAACTATTGCAATTTCATGACATGTTTGGAGAAATGGCGCAAGCAAAGAAAACTGTCATGATTTCGCGACATGTTCGGGGAGAAGGAGCTCACAAAGAAAAGTGTCACGATTTCGCGACAATCTGCAAGAGAGGCAGTACGGACGAAAATGTGTCACGATTTCGTGACATGTCTGAGAGAAAGAGCTTGCAAGGAAAAGTGTCACGATTTCACGACAATTTACAAGAGGAAGCGCTAAGGAGAAAAAGTGTCACGATTTCGCGACATGTCGGGTTTTCACGATTCGATGAGAAGAAAAGTGTCGAGAAAAAATGTCATGATTTCCTGACATGTCGGGTTTTCGCGATTCGATGAGAAGAAAAGCGCTAAGGAGAAAAAGTGTCATGATTTCGTGACATGTCGTGTTTTCGTGATCCGAAGAGAAGAAAAGCGCTAAGGAGAAAAAGTGTCACGATTTCGTGACATATTGCAGGAGAGAGAAGGCAAGATAAAAAGTGTCGTGATTTCGTGACATATTGCAAGAGGAAGAGCTCGAGAGAAAAAGTGTCGCGATATCATGACATGTCGCGTTTTCGTGACCTAAAGAGAAGAGAAGAGCTAAGGAGAAAAGATGTCGCGATATCGCGACATGTTGCATTTTCATGACTAAGAGAGGAGAGAGAATGTATAGAGATAGAAATGTCACGATATCGCGACAACAACAGAGAGGAAGACTCCGAAGGATGAAGTGTCACGATTTCGTGACAGAAGAAAAACGAAAGAGCATGGAAGCAGAAGCGTCACGATTTTGCAACAAATTCAATGAGGAAGAGCTCAAAGGTGAAAGCGTCATGATTTCGCAACATGTCATGATTTCATGGGTGCATGCCGAGAAAAGTCAAAGGGGTAAAAATGTCATGATATCGCGACATGTTATTTCTACGTGACCTAGAGCTAAAAGGAGAACCCAGCCGAAGTAAAGTTAACTAAAGGAAAACGACAGTTACAGATGCATTTGTAGAGGAAATACATGCAACTAAAATTAGAAGAGTTAACTGAAGTCAGTACAACAGTTACAGGTGTAGTTATAGATAGAAATCATGCAGTTAAATAAGAATAGTGAACTGAAGTAATTACGACAGTTACATAGGCAGTTATAGTGATAGTAAACGAAGTCATTACTAGAGTTACAAGAGCGATTACAAAGAAATATCATGAAAGTGGTTATTGAAAGTCATCAGACGAAGACCACGAGTTGGATAGAGAATCATCTTGAAGCCCAAACAAAGAACCGTTCTATTAATAAGATTGCATGCAAGAATAAAGGAGCCGTTACTATTAATAGGCTACATGCACAAATATGGAAGTTAAGAATAGAAACAGAACATAGTTATAAAAAGAGATTTGCGTGAAGTAGCAACGTTGAGCTCCGTGCGGGAAAAAGGTGAAAGAATGTTGTGAAAAGGATGTATAGAAAGCAGAGTAAAATGGGACATAGAGGCAGAGAGAGAGCTCGAAAGTTCTTAATGAGGAAAGAGTGTTGTTGTATAGAGGGTTAGTGTTGTGGGCTATTACAAAGCTGGAAGAATGTTGTAAGAAGTACAGAGCTATGAGAGCTGCAAGAGTAAGCCATAAGAAAGGGTTGTAAGTGTGCAGTAAGTAGAGCTGTAAAAGAGTGTATGCTTTGTGGACAGGGAGTTGAGATTGAGAGTTAGAAATAGAATATATTGAGTGTCTAACAATTCTCCTTATGCTTCCATGAGATTGATTTGAGTTAAGATAGACCAGTGAGGGTCTTGTAACATAGAAGGCATTTTTATGTCAATCAAGATTTAAAATAGAAATCCAAGTTGGTGCTTGGAATCAGGGGTTGGTGCTCCTTTCTATTGGTGCAGATAAATTAGGGGTTGGTGCTCCTTCCAGTGGGTGTTGGTAAACTGTTTGTGAAGTTGGTGCTTTGCAAAGGCTGGATTTGGATGGGTGTCCAAGCAGTCTATTTTTGAGGAGTAGCCAAAACTGGTGAACCTCGTTAAATCTTGTGTTATGTGTTGCTATCTTGTTACACTTGCTGCATCTGGTTTTAAGCATTCATTAGTTCTGAATTAAGAGATGAAGATTTAAGTTTTTAATTAGCTGCACTGATTCACCCCCCCTCTCAGTGCCATTGTAAGACTAACAATTGGTATCAGAGCCAAGTTCCCAGTTTTGGCTAAATCAGTCAGGGTTGATCTTGGATTAGTACACAATGGGTAAGAAGAATAGATCCTCCTCCAAAAAGGCATCTCAGCCAGTTTCAGTTCTTGTGGAAGAGAAAACTGAACTAGAGAAGGTAGAAGAAGTGGATTCTGAAGTATGCAATGAAAACCTGGAGATTGAAGTAGATCTAGAAGGTGAGTTGATAGCCGCACTTGAAGAGTTGAGTATAGAAAAGAAAAAGAACAAAAGACTGTCCAAGAAGCTGGAAGAATATGGGAATGAGATTGAAGATCTCTTCTTACAATTTCAAAAGGCCAAGAAAACAGAAGAAGCCCTGAAGACACAACTGGATGATAAGGTTGATGTATATAGCAAACGTGAAGAAGAATCTAACAAAGCTATTAGTAATCTAAAGCTGCAAGTAGAAGAGTCCAAAAGGATTGAAGAAAGTCTCAGGTCACAGATCAATGAGAAAGAGACTGTTTGCTGCCAACAAGAAGGAGAAATTGTTTCATTGAAGAAACAACTAGAAAAATCCAATACAAATCTCAAATTTGAGAATAGCACTGAGTTGCTAGAAAAAATGATAAGCCAACAAAGAAGTTCCACGGATAAGCGTGGTCTTGGATATGAAGCTGAACAAACTTCATCCTCCAAATGTGCCGAGAAGAAGAAGCTCACGGTTGAAGGATCGAGGCAAGGAAAGTGTGAAGCTGAACAACCCTCATCTTCCAAATATGCAGAGAAGAAGAAGTTCAAGGTTGAAGCTGAATCTTCAAAAGGAAGAAAGCATCAAAGAAGATCTACAGCAAAGCAACCACAACAAAAGAGGTTCTCTCACTCTCACTCTTTTAATAATAATGCTTTTAATGGCTATTGTTCTAAATGCAACTGCTATGGTCACAAGGCATTTTATTGTGGATAGAATAATAGATCAAAGAGTTATGCTGATAGAAATACATCTGCTTCTCTGAGTGAACACCCTATGCAATGTTTTAAATGTAATGGCCATGGGCACATTGCAAGGTTCTGTCCAAGCACTTTTGTATCTAATCTAAGGCAAAACCCTAGATTTCATCAGACACAAAGAGTGCAACACAGAAAGGGGACATATCATGTGCAATGTTTTAAATGTAATGGTCATGGGCACATAGCAAGGTTTTGTCCGAGCACGTCTGTATCTAATCTAAGGCAAGACCGTAGATTTCATCAGACGCAAAGAATGCAACACAGGCAGAGAACATATCATGTGCATAAAAGAAAGGAAAATAATCAACCATCAAGGATGCACAAGAAACAACTGCGCAAGAAGAATGTTCAAGTTCACGAAAAGGTGCAAAACAGGGATGTAGTTGAAAAACTCAAGCCCAAGTTCAAGAAAGTCTGGAGAAAGACAGAAGAAAGGGAATCGTGTCTCCTTGGACTGAAGGAGACTGCTCCGCTATTGCACTAAGCCACTCCAGGTGGCACATCCTCAGGGGGAGCAATATTAAAGTCTTATTTTAAATGCTCCTATGTATTTGTTTGGTTATCTGAGGATGAAAGGAAAGTAGTCGAGGAATTGTCGTATAGCTGTTAAAGTGTGTTCTCAGTTTATGCAGTGGAATGTGGAAGTGCCATGAAGGGTTGTGTTTAAGTTGAGAGTCGTCACCATTGGTAGTAGTGCTATATGTCATTGTTGTACTATTAATGGTTCTTGTTGTAACTGTTCATAGCTATGGATTATAACAGTTCAAATAAGTTGGTTGAGTGGAAAGAATGTTTGCCCTAGCTGCATATATGTGTTTCGATAAATGCAGTGCATTTTTGTACTACGCTTTGATGTGAAGATTGTTAGATCTTTCTTAACGCCTTGGTGAAAATATTTAATTCATAAGACAGTTTCATTTTAACTGTTGATAAAATGCCAATCCGAGGTTAAGAAGTATGAGGTTGAGCAAGGTGTGACCAGAGGTGACTGTAGAAAAACATGGAGTTGGTTTTGTGGTACTGTGTTTGATGCTTGCACAGAGTTGGCAGTAAAATTGCAGTGTTGGTACAGTGTTGGACAAAAGTTGGTACAAGTGTGAGTCACTTGTCAATGTTGTTGTCAAATGTGAAATCAGCGTTTTGAATGGGAAGATTGGAGGAGAGGTTTATAATGAGCAGCCAGATGGTTTCCAGCCTGGTGATGATTGGTTGAGTTGATTGATTGAGCCTTTGAAGAAGGCCTTTGGGAAATATTTGAGGACAGTGCTGGGACAGATTTCCAGATACATGATTTGGGCTTACTCCATTGAGATTGATTTGAGCAAGTTATTCTTTGCATTGGTGATTTATGTTGGTGGCTGTTTTGATCAAATACCTTTGGAAGGAAAAGGATGTCTACTAGTTTCCTTTTCATGTAGTGATTGGTTGAATGCTTCAAGGTTAATCTTGAGTTGAATGATGTTGGTTAAACCTTGTCTATAAGCATTGTTGTTAAAACCCTAATTGGTTGAGAAAAGATATTGGTTGTGGAAAGAACATGAGTATCATTGTTATATGAGTTATTGCATGGTTGGCAATTGTTGGGTTGTGTTTCATGTTCTTGAGAAAAGCATACTACATCTATCTTATTCTTTTAAGATTGAGATTGGGAGTTAAGTATAGAACATATTGAGTCTCTAACAATTCTCTTTATGCTTCTATGAGGTTGATGAATCACATTGGGTCTCTAACAATTCTCTTTGTGGGTTCATGCTAAGCAAGTTTCTCTTGATGAACTTGTGAGCTGATTTGGACAAGTTCTAGTGAAGACTTGTGAGCTGAATTGGACAGGTTCTAGTGAGGACTTGTGAGCTGATTTGGACAAGTTCTATGTGAGCTTGTTAAGCAGGTTCTGTGTGAGCCTATTGATAGAGTACAGAGAACAGAGTCTCAATGGATAGAGATCCAGCAGCCAACACAGTTGAAGATAGATCTGAGTGATGCCTATTATGCTTATCATGATGTTGTCAAACAGTGAAATGAAGTGGTCACATATTCCCAAGAATAGACTAAGGATTGACTAGCCATCGGGATCAAATTCTCAGGGGGAGCATTTATGCATCTGTTTATCATATTGCTCATGTTTATGCTTTTTGCTAACTGTAATAATTTTTTGCCTGAGAATGTTGTGCATGGACTCAGGGGGAGTTTTGCAGCCGCCCTTTGGTATTATTGTCAAAGGGGGAGAAGATTTACAGGTAATTGCACACAATTACGTGTGTTGCCAACAATTCCAAAGGGGGAGATTGATGAGCAAGGTGCAACCAAAGTATTGTCATTGTTGTCAACACAGTCAGGTTGATCGGTTGATGCAATGGACAGGAGTTCATTGATGAGCAAGGTGCAGCCAAAGTGCAATGAATAGGAGTTCATTGATGAGCAAGGTGCAGCCAAAGTATAAAGGAGTCATTGATGCAATGAAGATGTCATTAGATAGATCAATTGATGAAGTGAACAAGAGTTCAGAGAGTCAGAACATGTACAATAAATTTCCAAGAAGACAGAAGTGGCCCAGATTCAAAAGATCAAAGAAAAAGACAAGTAAGAAAACTGTCACGATATCGCGACATGTTTTCTGCCACATTTCGTGACATATCGAAGGAGAGAGAAAAAATGTCGGACATATTGGAGGAGAGAGAAAATGCTAGCAAAACTATCATGATTTCACGACAAGTTGGAAGCAAAGAAGCCAAGTAGAAAAACTATCGTGATTTCGTGACATGTTGGAAGAGAAGAAGGCAAGTAGAAAAACTATCACGATTTCGTGACATGTTGGAGGCAAAGAAGCCAAGTGGAAAAACTGTCACGATTTCGCGACATGTTGGAAGCAAAGAAGGCAAGTAGAAAAACGTCATGATTTCACATGTTTGGAGAGAAGCGCAGCAAGAAAACTATCACGATTTCATGACATGTTTGGAGAAGAAGGCAAGCAAAGAAAACTGTCATGATTTCGTGACATGTTTGGAGAAAACGAAGAAAACTGTCGTGATTTCACGACATGTTCAGGGAGAAGGAGCTCGCAAAGAAAAGTGTCATGATTTCGCGACAATCTGCAAGAGATGGCTACGGATGAAAAATGTGTCACGATTTCGTGACATGTTTGAGAGAAAGAGCTTGCAAGGAAAAGTGTCACGATTTCGTGACAATTTGCAAGAGGAAGCGCTAAGGAGAAAAAGTGCCACGATTTCACGACATGTCGGGTTTTCACGATCCGATGAGAAGAAAAGCGCTAAGGAGAAAAAGTGTCACGATTTCGTGACATATTGTAGGAGAGAGAAGGCAAGATAAAAAGTGTCATGATTTCGTGACATATTGCAAGAGGAAGAGCTCGAGAGAAAAAGTGTCACGATATCGCGACATGTCACGTTTTCATGACCTGAAGAGAAGAGAAGAGCTAAGGAGAAAAGATGTCGCGATATCGCGACATGTCGCATTTTTGCGACTAAGAGAGGAGAGAAAATGTACGGAGATAGAAATGTCGTGATATCACGACAACAGCAGAGAGGAAGACTCCGAAGGATGAAGTGTCACGATTTCACGATAGAAACAAAACGAAAGAGCATGGAAGCAGAAGCGTCACGATTTCATGACAAATTCAAGGAGGAAGAGCTCAAAGGCGAAAGCGTCATGATTTCGTGACATGTCATGATTTTGTGGGTGCATGTCGAGAAAATTCAAAGGGGCAGAAATGTCATGATATCGTGACATGTTGTTTCTGCGTGACCTAGAGCTAAAAGGAGAACCCAACCGAAGCAAAGTTAACGAAGGAAAATGACGATTCAGAGATGCATTTAAGAGGAAATACATGCAGCAAAAATTAGAAGAGTTAGCGAAGTCGATACAAGTTACAAGTGCGATTATAGATAGAAATCATGCAATTAAATAAGAATAGTAAACTGAAGTAATTATGACAGTTATAGGGGCAGTTAAAGTGACAATAAATAGAAGTCATTACTACAGTTATAGGAGCCATTACAAAGAAATATCATGTAGCAATGGTTACTGAAAGTCATCAGACAAAGACCACGAGTTGGACAGAGAATCGTCTCGAAGCCCAAACAAAGAACCGTTCTATTAATAAGATTGCATGGAAGAATAAAGGAGTTGTTACTATTAATAGGCTGCATGCGTGAATATGGAAGTTAAGAATATAAATAGAACACAGTTATAAAAGGATATTTGCATGAAGTAGCAAGTTGAGCTCTGTGCAGGAAGTGAAAGCATTGTGTTACCCAATAGAGGAAAAGTGTTGTGAAAAAGGATGTATAGAAAGCATGGATAAAATAGAGGAGCATATAGAGTGTAGCAGAGAGAAAGCAGCTGAAAGTTTCTTAGTAGGAAAGAGTGTTGCGGTATAGAGGGACAGTGTTGTGGGCTGTTACAAAGCTGGAAGAATGTTGTAAGAAGTACAGAGCTATGAGAGCTGCAAGAGTAAGCCATAAGAAAGGGCTGTAAGTGTGCAGTAAGTAGAGCTGTAAAAGAGTGTATGCTTTGTGGATAGGAAGTTGAGATTGAGAGTTAGAAATAGAATATATTGAGTCTCTAACAATTCTCCTTATGCTTCCATGAGATTGATTTGAGTTAAGTTAGACCAGTGAGGGTCTTGTAACACAAAAGGCATTTTTATGTCAATCAAGATTTAAAATAGAAGTCCAAGTTGGTGCTTGGAATCGGGGGTTGGTGCTCCTTTCTGTTGATGTAGATAAATCGGGGGTTGGTGCTCCTTCCAGGTGGGTGCTGGTAAACTGATTGTGAAGTTGGTGCTTTGCAAAGGCTAGATTTGGATGGGAGTCCAAGCAGTCTATTTTTGAGGAGTAGACAAAACTGGTGAACCTCGTTAAATCTTGTGTTATGTGTTGCTATCTTGTCACACTTACTACATCTAGTTTTAAGCATTCATTAGTTCTGAATTAAGAGATGGAGATTTAAGTTTTTAATTAGCTACACTGATTCACCCCCCCTCTCAGTGCCATTGTAAGACTAACAAGATGGTCCTTTCTTCAAAAAGTTCTTGTTGCTTTTGGATTTGAGGAGGAATGGATTAGATGGGTGATGAGCTATGTTTCTTCTTCATCATTCTCTATTATTTTTAATAATGAGCCATCAAAGTTGTTTGAGGCCTCAAGGGGATTGAGGTAAGGATATTCTTTATATCCTTATTTGTTGATCATTATGGTGGAAGGGTTGGGAAGATTTCTCAAGTCTCAAGTCATGTGGGGTATCATTTAGGGGTGGAAGTGGGATAGTAGTTTGCCACCTCTTTCCCACCTTCAATTTGTTGATGATACTACTTTTTTGGGAGTTGCCACTATCATGGAAGCTGTGAATATTAGACAGTCTCTTGAAATATATCTTGGTGCTTCTAGATAGTTGATTAATGAGGACAAGTCTTCTATTTTCTTCTTCAATACCCCTCCTATTATTCAAGCTAGGATTGCTCGTATTCTAAGATTATAGGTTGGGACTCCCCCCTTCATTTTTATTGGTATTCCAATTTCATCTTATCCTCTACCTAGATATTCTTGGTAGTTTATGCTTGATAAGTTTATAATGAAGGTGAATCAATGGGATTTCAGATGGCTATCCACTACAGGTAGAGTGTTGCTTTTAAAATATGTTGTTCAAGCTTTACCCATTTGTAGATGTTTTATACAAATAACTCCCTCTCACTTCATCAAGGACATTGATGCTTTGTCAAGACAATTTTTATGGTCTAGAAAACTTTATCAATCTAAATGGAGTTTGGTTAGGTGGGATTCTATATGTAGGTCGGTGCAAGAGGGAGGCCTTGGGTTGCAACAGAAAACTCTTTTTAGGTAGGCTTTGGCTACAAAACTTTATTGGAGATGGTGTACCTCTCAAGATCAGATTTGGGATAAAATATTATCTTGTAAATACTTGAGAGGTATTTCTGAGGCTGAGATCCCTAGAGTCGGCTTGGTTGGGAAAGGTTCAGTTATCTAGGACACTCTAAAAAGAGGAGCTAATTTAATCAAGCAAGGTTTGTTCTGGATTTGCAATCGGGGATCAAATGCTCTTTTTTGGGAGGATTATTGGGATGGCCACCCTCCTATATTGAATAAATATTCTAGGTTACATTACCTAAGCATTTTTTTTCTTGCAATAAGGTTGGTCTGGTGTGGAGAACTTTAAAAAAATCTAGTATTTTGGAAATATGGAGATGTACAGGTGGAAATATCTGCAAGAATGGCCCTAGCGGGTAATGGCCAAGGACAGAGAAGTACTTGCTCTTATTCTTATGGGGATGCCTTGTTATTATTGAGGGGTAAATATATTTTGGCTTGGAATATTGATCCTAAGGGAACCTACTCTGTAACCTATGGTTATCAGGTTCTTGATAAGCAAAAGTATGGGAGTCTTCCTATCACTTGGTGGAAAAATATGTGGAACAAATTTTCCTAGCCAAAATGTAACTTCTTTCTCTAGTTGGTAGCTTGTAATAAATGCCTCACTTGGGATAATGTGAGGAAGAGAGGATTTTAGGGTCCCTCTTTTTGTGTCCTTTGCAGTAAGAATGAGGATGACTCTTCTCATTTATTTTTCCAATGCTCCCTTGCCAAAGACATTTGGCACCATTGGTGGAGCGCCTGGAACCATCCATATTTTCATGTGCTGTCCCTGGTGGAGTTTTGGAGTAGTGTGGGCAGACCTCCAGCCAAGGCCCCCTTCCTTAGGGTGGCTTGGAATTTGAGCTCTTCTTGCATCATATAGTAAATTTGGATTGAATGGAATCGACATATATTTTAGGGTAGTTATTTGGTTGTTCAAAAGATCTGGCAAAGGATCCTGTGTATGGTTTAGGAAAACATCCATAGCAAATGTGATGTGGACCCTCTTTTGGATTATAGGTAGAAGAAGGTACAACAAGCCCTTGGTATCTTTAGGGATGGTGTGAACTCTTCTAGCCCTAGTAGGGTTCCTCAGCTTAGCAAGAAGGTTAGGAGAGATGGTAGGTGGATGCCACCCCCTAGAGGAGTTTTAAAAATTAATACTGATGGATTGTCCAGGGGTAATCCTGTACATGCTAGCATTGGCGGTGTTGGAAGAGATTCTACTAGTGGTGTCATTTTTTTCTTTTCCATTTATAAAGGTGTTCACTCCAAAAAATTTATGGAAGCTCTTACAATTCTTGAGGCCTTGTAGAGAGGGTTTTATCTTGGCTAGCATAGGATTATTTGCAAGTCTGACTCTCAAATTGTGGTTAATATTTTAAACAGTAAAAGGGTGGAGGAAGTTAATTGGTATTTGGCCTCTATAGCCTTCAGATTCTCAGAATGAATGAAGAGTTTGAATTTATATCCTTTGTCCACATTCCAAGGGAATGGAATGTGGTTGCTGATTACCTAACCAAAAGGGCTTCTAAGCTGCTGGATTCTTGGAGTATCGATTATTGGGAGAGTCTCTCATCTGGGGATTCTCAACGCTTGTGGGAGTTGATCCACAAGGATGTACAGACTTAATGTGGTTTTTTCTTGTTGTCTTTTTTGGGTGTCATTCTAGTCTAGTGGTTTTAGCCTGTTTGGTTGTTTATTTGAGTCTTGGTTGGAAGCTCAGTTGTACTCTATAATCCAGAGTTTTTATCAATAAATTTTTATCCCTTTATTTAAAAAAAACACGTATAAAAATAATTTTATATTCAAATGTTAATATGATGTATTTAAAGAGAGATTATTTTTTAAAGGTAAATTAACATGTGTACATTATAAATACAATAGGGATAAAATATGGTCAATTCACTTTAAGTATATGAAAAATAAGTTCTATTAGTATAATGAGTGTATATGATCTTAAATCCTTTTTGTAAAGAGTATTTTGCATCATAAAAACTATAAAACTAGAGATATTGGATAAAAATCATGATATATAAGCTATTCAAGGTACATGCTAGCTTATTTTAAACCCTTATGATCAAGCATTTTTATATATTGGTCATAACCTAGCATAACTATGGAGGATACAACTTGTATTACTCTTGTTGTATAAGTTAAAGATATATTCATGAAGTTTCACAAGTAATAATAAGAATGAGGATACAAAATATGGAGAAGATATAAAAGGAACATATGTCTATCAAGAAAATATTATCCCATATTAAATATGTCTTAAGATGTGCTAGGTGGCCAACTGACATATTTCATACAACTTCAGGAAAGCCTTAAATACTAGGATTGGAAGAAAATGAGCCAAAAGTAATCATTGTGAGAAGCAATGAGACAAGAGGAGAAAGAAGAATCTATAAACCAACATGGCCAGTATACCATCTATAAACCTTTTTTCCAAAAGAAGAATCTACATTACCCTATCCATAGCTCTAACCTCTTCCCCAAATTAACAACACTTTTGTTTGATAATATAACCATAAATTATATAATGTTTCTGCCATCTACAATTAAGCAACTTTACATGCAACTATATCATAGAAGTTTTCCTCACTTGAAATAACTATGTTTATGCTTTTTGAGATTGGAAACAAAATCTCCATCTCTAAAATATACCAGGATATGAAGTTAGAAAAGATCAAGTAAAACTTGAGTCTCAATTTACACAAATAAAGAATTAATTGATTCATTGATTTACATGGCTAGAGAATTCATCAATTGGAGATCATGCCATTGTTTATTTTATGATGCTTTCTTAAATTTATTTATTGTATGGAACCTTCCAGTAGTATGCATAGCTAACAACCTTTTGCAGTGTTATCATAATGATAGTGAGGTGACAAATGAACTAGTTGAAAAGATATTGTTACCTGGTCTTCAACCTGGGGCTGTGGATGTATTTCTCTCATTCATTTGTTATTCAGATGGTCCTCTTCCAGAGGAATTGATACCTCAAGTGGAGGTCAGTAGGTACTTATTTTAGCATTTTGGTCCTCTTTCATGATTCTATATGTTTTATTATCTAATTAAGGGACTTATCTACTAGAGTGTAGTATCCAGTGCTAATCGCATGGGGAGATAAGGATCCGTGGGAGCCTATTGAATTAGGAAGGGCATATGGGACCTTAAAAAATGTAGAAGACTTTGTTGTCCTACCTAATATTGGTCATTATCCATAGGTTGCAACTATAATCCTCTCATAGTCTCTTTGACTTTTGTTTGTTGTTGCTTCTTTCTCAAGTTGTGACATTTATTTCACTCTAGGATGAAGCACCTCACCTCATTAATCCATTGGTAGAGGAATTTGTGGCCCATCATGCTAGAACTTGAAGAAAACCATACATTCACCTTCATAACCATGATATCTGGGAAGCTAAGATGCTTATCTTTAATATGGAGAGCACAATACAGTCAATTACTACCAGGACTGGTCTTAATATTATTCAGTATGAGACTGCAACTGCAAGGCTACATTCACTCAATACCTCCCAATTTAAAGGGTTTTTTAAAATATTAATCAGGAAACTGTTGGAACAAAATCTGCCTGTGGTTGTTATTTGCGCCTTGATTTTGTCAACATTGAATAGACGAAACTGATCGTGAGATCTTTCGTCTAATCTCCAGAGGAGGCTGGTTCCTTAATGGTTTTTATGGGAAAAGGGAACTGAAAGAGAGGGAAATATAGTCGAGGCTAGAGCTTGAATATGGTGCAGATTAAACAACAACTAAGATGAACACATATACTTTACTTGTTAAAGCATTTAATATTATCTCCATGCAGAAATCATGAATTTCCCAATGTGATTTAGATCTCTATCTAACACATGTATATATCAGATTTCAACTCCAACAATATGATTTATGTTTTACGTAAGTCCAGATCTTAGAAAAAACATAATCTATATTTCAATAATGTGAATAGAAGTGAGAAATGTTAACACATACACTTGCACACTGTGAACCAGAAGCCAAATAGAAGCGTAATTGTATTGCTTGTATTCAAAGTACATACATCCAGTCTTGTAAACGTCTAAGAGCCGACCTCTTTTTAGAATACGTTTACTCTTATATATACCCTATGGGGGTATCTCTATAATTAGTACATTCTGATATAGAATCAGTTACAAGCAATCAGAATATAATCATGCTTCCATATCCTCTGCATGGCTTCCAACAAACAAAAACTAATAGCATGAATCTAGGAATTGATATATTCTACTATCTACTTCCAATTACTGACATAAGCTTTTGAAGGCATCTTATTCATTACTAAATATATCCATGTCGGCAGACCCTTATCATGTCGTGAAATCGTGACATCTTCTCCTTTCGAGCTCCTTCGGGCTGCATTGCGGGCAAAAATTTGCCATGTCGTGAAATCATGACATCTTCTCCTTTCGGGCTCCTTCGGGCTGCATTGTGGGCAAAAATTTGCCATGTCACGAAATCGCGACATCTTCTTGGACTTTATCTTTCGTGAGCAGTATGGGGCGAAAATTTGCCATGTCATGAAATCGTGACACTCTTTCTCTCTTTGCTTCTTCAGTCGGTTTTATGAGCGAAAACCCATCATGTCACGAAATCGTGATGCTCTCCTGCTTTTTGACCTCTTTGAGCCACATCCTGATGAAAAACCGACATGTCATGAAATCATGACCTTCTTTATGCCTTAGCCAATTCTTTGCCTCATGTCTCAAAAATGAAATACTGGTCTTCTTATGCAAAAATATTCTATCTACTAGAGGTAGTCTCTTTTAGACTAACATTCTTGGCGCCTTCGAGGAAATTTTGTTGGCAAAAATATTAGAATCCAGGACCTTCATCCATTGGGAAACGGAGTTAAAATATTAAAATAATACAGGAGAGGAGATTTTTGGGAAAGAATATTCAAGAAGAAATGCAAAATAAAGCATTACCTTTACAAGATATCTTTTGTAGCTTATGGATTTTTTACTAAAAATACATTAACAACTCAAGATAATTTTAAACAGATTTCATGGTTGGCTACTAGTCCCTCCTTCTGTTAGCTGCTTTTGGTTATCATGCTTGGATTTCTTCAGTTTTTCTATTGTATTAACCACCTCATTGTAGGTAAGGCAAACCTGCTTCCAGTATTCATCCTCAAGATCTGAAGAATCCATAAACAAGTGATATATATATTGCAACTCTTCCACTTTATCATGGGACACTATCTTGTTTCTCAGAATCAATTCTTGTAAGCAAGACTTAATTTGTGTAAGGTTCTGCACCATGGTGAATATCAACATTTCCTCTACAGGCTCTTCCCAATTTTCTATCTCTGACTCATCTTCTATGAAAGCTTTAAGGGATAGTGTTAGCGCATCTTCACTCAACACTTTTGAATTATCATCCCATAAATAGGGAAGTCCACATTTATTAGCCAAATTTAAATGCTTCACTAATCCTTTTGCTTCAGCTTCCAATTCTTGAAGTAGCTTATCACCCTGAGTCACCAGTTTAAGTCTCCTAAAGAAAATTTTTGCTGCAATTTTAGCTTGAGACCATGCTTCACTACGGATTTTAGCAGTAACACTCTCGAGCATCTTTTCTGATAAAACTTGAATTTTTGTGGCCGCATCTGATCTTTCTTGAAGAAATTTTACTGAAGCTCTTAATTCTTCATCGACTACTTCAATTACTTCTTTCACTTTGGCCAGGTACAATAACATGGGCCTTGCTTTAAGGCTTAATGCCAATATGTCTTCGAGCATTTCTCTTCTCACCGCCTTGGCCTTTTCTTTGGAAAAACTAGATGGAGTGTTCTGCTTTTCAACCAACTACTGCTGGAGTTGTTGAACCTGTAGAGTTAGAGAGTGAATCTGTACATCAACCTCTTTCAATTTTTCTTTAAATGTAGCTGCTTCATTAGCAGCTTCACCAAATCTATCCTCCCACTTCTTAGCTTCTAGCTTTAGAGCCTTTTCAGTCAGTTTTTGCTCTTGCAGGATGGACTCTAACTCCCTCCTGGCTTCTTGCTCTTTGATGAACTTTTCTCTGAAAAATTCTCCATGTAAGTAAATAGTCCCAAAATGGGCCTGAGCTTTTCCCCACTCATCTGACATATGTAGCTGAGTAATATCTTCAGTTGTGTCTTCTGGTTGATAATCCTCAATGGTCATATCCCTTTTTGATTTATGGGAAACTGGTGTTAATTTTACCTTTTTCCTCTGCATTGTGGTGGGATCCAGGGAAATTATCTCTTGAATACGAGTTGGGGCTTTAGAATCTTCAGCAGAATGAGATGCCCACCAATCTAAAGCATTCTTGTTTGCTTTTCTCAAATATTTCAATTTTGAAAGAGTGGGATGATTTTTATCATTTGGAGAAGATATTGACTTAATAGCTGGAATACTTGCGCTAGAGAGGAATGGATTGGGGATCAACTCAACATCAACTTCAGATTGAAGTTGAGAAAATAATGTTGGTTCTGGGGAAGAAAACATGAATCCAAAGGGAACATTATATCTTTCTTTGAACAAGAAATGGAAGGAAAATCACCGTAGGAATAAGTAGAGAGAAAATATTGAAGGAAAAGGGAAATCATACCTTTGTCTATTTGAAGCACTTGTTGATGTTGATCTCCTTCTCCATGGTCTTGGTCCCTTTCACTCATCATATGATCTGGACTTTCACTTTGTGTAGGGACTTCAACATTTCTGCTGTTATCAATTCTGTCTTCACCATCAGTAATTCCTTCAAGATTTATAATTTCAACATTTGGAGGAATTCCCCCAGGTTGTCTTCTCTTACGTTCCACATTTTCCTATTTTACAGTAATTTCCTTAGAAATATTTACATTTTGATCCTCCTGAGAAAAGTCATTTGGATCATCCATAGTCCCAATATGGACATTTTCCTATTCAGTAACCTCTGGATTTAGAACGTTACCCTCATTATCCTGAACAATTTGCTCATTCTCTAGAGCCATTTCTATTTTATCAGTATCATTATTTGGAGCGATTTGCTCAAGAACTAGGTTTCCTCCAACAATTTTATCATTTTTTCCTTTAACTTATGCTATAGACTTTAGCCTCTTCCTCTTAATACAAAGAGGTTCTTCATCAGATTCTGTAGCTGAACTTGATGGGGGAACAAACTTAATAGTTTTAGAAACTGGAGCTTTACTTCTAGATGAATCAGCTCCCAAGGCCAGGCGTTTTCCTCTTCTTTCAGCCTGCAAGGGTTCAGTGATCCCTTGTCCTTCTTTTCCTAGACCTTTACCTTCATATCCCATTTTTAACATCATCTGAGTGGCTTTCCCATATGTTTTTCCTTGCTCCTTTGTGAAGACTTCTACAGTAGCCCTTTTCTTGGAACTCCTCAACCTGGTCTATGCTTGAGCCAATGGTTGTTCAACTACAACCTTCTTACCCTTCCCTTGTTCAATATTTTATTTTTTAGCAGCTTCAGGACTTGTCCCTTTGCTACCACCAACACTACGAGGTATTTTCACAAGGAAAATTCCTAACCAAGATTTTTGATAATGGTCATATCTTACTGAGAATTCAAGGTCATTTTTTATGGGATATCTTGATTCAATAATGTTTGTTTGCACTCTCATAGTCCACCATTCATGAATCTTTCCTATCATCCAATCTGTGCCTTTTTTCTGCATCCTAGCAATGGTGTTTTCAGTTAACACATGCCCCTCATTATTTCCTGGGTCAAAATGCAATACATGTTCATAAAAGTCATGCCAAGGAGGCAATGGTTGCATTTGTTCAACATGCCATTCTAATGGAGCATCTTCATCATTATTTCTATAGGCTTTGATATCTAGCCTAATAGAGGTATGGTATACCTTCAATGGAATTCTATTCAGAATAGCCTGTCTCTCTACAAATCTATTTAGAGGGTCATATTTCCATCTCTGAGGGATTTCTATTAACCCCAAATCTCTTAGAGCCTGAGCAATTTGCTCATTTTGACCTCGTTTAGAAACCACAATACCTTCAAGCTGGAAAGGTATGGTACAGGTACCAGTTTTACCTATACCCATGCCATATTTCATATTAATATATTCAGTTTGCCTTACATATTCCAATGCAAACAATCTATCAGTAACATAATGCGGGAGTAAGAAAGGTTTTCCTGTAAAACCATACAACCTAATAACAATTCCCTGGGTGAGTATAAACCAATCACCCTCCTCAACATGTTTATTCTGTAAAATCTTTTCAGCTCTAGAGGTTAACCTTCTGACTTCCCCATACATTATTTTCAAAGTGGGACCTAGAAATTCCCTATTGAAATCATAATATGACTCGGTTCTGTACAACACATTGGTCCAATCATACATAGGTAAAGTCCTTCCTTTATCATCTTTATCATTAACAGAAATGAATGCTAGCTCTTTGGCCATAAAGAAAAAGAACAACCACACTAAATAGGAAGAAAAATGGAAAGAGTACTGAGAACCCCTCTTGATAGCAGATAACCCTTCATGTATTCCTTCAAACAAATACCCTGGCCAGTCAAAAAACAAAGGTCGAACACTCTTATCCATAACTGTAGAGTCATAATTTTTTGGGTTAGATAGGCAATTAACCAAAGCAATTTGCCATCCATGAACTTTTTCATCAGTCTTTAACCCTGCCACCATAGCCAATATGGAAAATAATTCTAGGTTTTTAAATTCAGCTATGGGAATAGGAGTTTCAGGCATCCTTCCTCCATTAGGTGGATTTCTCAACTGTGTGTAAAGAAAATTCTTGATTTTTTAGAAGGAACGAAATATTTTGCTTGGTCTGCCAGGTCAAAAGCCTTGGGCTCAAGAGCGGGTACATACCCAATAGCAAAAGCAGAAATGAAAGCATCTGGGTTTAGAGAAAAAAGCACTCTCCCATTCTTATTTGTAACCACCCTTTTCTTTTCATCATAAAAATTTGCAATTGCTTTAACTAGTTTGGGGTAAGGGTGCACAGGAATATAAACATACCAGTATAGCAACGAATGAAAAGCAAAAGTAGTAGGAGAAGACGCAGAAACCCCAGTCGCCATTCTATCTTCAATATATTTTCAAATTTTTACTGGGTCCTTCCATGTTACTACTGTATCTCCAATTCTAGCATCTCGATCAACAAATTTTTTGCTCACTTCTTCTCCACGTCTTGTTGTTGAAGGTGAAGCAGACGGACCCGCCATTGTTGTTTTTTGAGCATTTTTTTTGGAGCCATGATAATTTTGTCACACTGAACCTTTCTTTCTGAACTGAACTTGAACTAGGAAAAGCAGGAATAGAAAGTGACGCAGTGGATTTCACTCAGGAGTAAAATTAGGGTTTTACGTCAATTAGAAACATATGCATGGTGTGCATTAATTGTGGTTGGTGGGTTGGATTTGCTCGGATCCCCTTGTGCATTGTTTTTGCCACCCTTTCGAATGTTTCGAAAACCTAACCAATGATTATTTGTTGTGCAAATTAAGATTACACTTACCAAAGCTTTCCCATTTACAAAGGTGGTTCCTTTATGCAATTACTGAAAGGCCACGTGGCAAATTTCAAATTCCTATCGACAAACGATCATTCACCATATTTAATAAAAGGAACGCATATCAAAGTTCTTTGAAAATGGTTTTCTCCCACCAACAATCGGAAAACCACGTGGCAATTTTGAATTTGAACCACTATATCTGACAATATAGCACTTTCTAATTTCATCTTTTCTCTTGCTGGTGACTTCTGATTGGTCGTAGGATGCTGACAAAAATTCTCTGAACTAGAAATAAGTTTTTTAGAAATATTTACAAACTTACTATAATATACATTATATACATAAGTTTTATCCATTTTCTTATTTGAAATAGAGCTTTAAGTGAAAAGCATTCACTGTGATGGGTAGGACCATACCCTGTTGATCCTATAACTGGAAAGAATTAAATTACCTTTCAACAATTATCTCGAAAGGGCCTTCCTAGAAAGCGTCGAATTTGTCATGATTACCTGGCTTTGCTTTTTTCACATTCCATTTCAAAACCAGATCTCCCACTTTAAATTTTTTGTAGGTTGTCTTTTTATTAAACCATCCTTCTATGTCTGCCATATGTTTCTGGTGATGATTATAAGCATGTTCTCTCTATTCTTCTAATTGTAGAAGTTGCATTAATCGGGCATCCATAGGTTGACCTCCTTCTTCATTTATCTGATTTAGCAACTTTAGTGTTGGTATCTCCATATGTATAGGCAAAATAGCTTCTTTACCATAGACTAAAGAATAAGGTGATGTATTGATGGACTTTTTTATTGAAATCCTGTCAGCCCATAGTGCTTGGTTAATCAAGGAATGCCAGTTCCTCTTATTATCTTCTAGTGTTCTTTTCAGAATTCTGAGGAGATTTTTATTTGTAGACTCAGCTAAACCATTACCCTATGGGTAATAATTGGAAGAAGTCTTCAAATATATGCCATATCTGCTAGTAAACTCAATCATTTTTGCTCCGATGAAGGCTGATCCATTATCTGTAATTAGTGAATCTGGTACACCAAACCTTGTAATCAAGCTTTCCATAAATTCAATCACCACCTCCTGATCAACTTTTTTAGTAGGGATAGCTTCAACCCACTTAGTAAAATAATCTATGGTAGTAAGTATATACTTATGGCCAGCTGATGAATTGGGTTCTATTATCCCAACAAAGTCTAACCCCCACTGTTGGAAAGGTTCTTCGACTTGGATAGGTTTTAAGGGCATAGGAGCATTTCTATTTCTCCCTACATATCTCTGACATTGCTCGCAACTTTTGGTAACCTTGTAAGTGTCTAAAAAAATGGAAGGCCAATAACAACCTGCTCGGAGTATTTTCAAAGCAGTGGATCTTCCTAAATAATGTCCTCCAGAGAGACCTCCATGGAATTCATTTAACACCTTTTGTTTCTCATCTTCTCTTATACATTTCAAAAGTACACCATCTATATTTTTTCTGTACAACCCTTCTGATTGAAGGGTGTACTTCAAAGCTTGTGCTCTAAATCTTCTTCTTTGTGAAGCATTCAGACTTTGAGGACACATTCCAGTCTAAAAGTACTCCACAAGGTCATCAATCCAATCAGTGTTTCTTGGACTTGGATCTGATTTTGTATTAGCCATCACACCTTGGGGTTCCACATGCTCATCTGCAGCTTGTTTGGCCAATTCTTGACATAGGGCTCTACCTCTTACTATCTTTGTTGGATGTATCTCTACATCATATTCCTGTATCTTAGTCACCCAACCAACTCTTTTTTCACCAAGTTCTCCTTGTATTATAAAGTTTTTGACATCAGGATGGATCACATAAACAATGATTTTGCTCTGTGATAGAAAATGCTTAAATTTTTTCAAGGATTTCATGACAACATAAACTTGTTTTTCAATAAAATTGTATCTCTCCTCGTGATCATGCATGGTGGAACTCAGAAAAGCTATGGGTCTCTCTTCATTATCTATCCCCTTCTGTGTAAGAACTGCAACATAACTTTCTGGTTCACCAACAACATATAGAATAAAATCCCGTGAGTAATCAGGATTAACCAGTACAGGTGCTTGTGCTATCTCTTCTAGGATTTTCCTGAAAGCATTCTTCCTTGTATCGGTCCATTTGAAAGGTGCATATTTTTTCAATAATTCAGTCATTGGTTTAACAATCTGTGCAAAATCTGCAACAAATTTTTGCACAAAATTTATTTGTCCAAAGAAATATTGCAAGCCTTTCTTATTAACTAGTAGGGACAGTTCCAGAAGTGCTTTCACTCTATCAGGGTCAATTGCTAATCCAACTTTAGAGATGACATGACCAAGTAAGATACCTTCTTCTACAACAAATATGGATTTCTTTGGGTTCAAAGATATTCCAAATTCTCTACATTTCTCAAATACTTGTTCAAGGTGTGTTATATGATCTTGCTCATGATGAGAAAAGATAGTCATATCATCTAAATAAATAACTATAATTTTGCTAGCAAGTTCACCAAAGGCTACATCCATTGCTCTTTGGAAAGTTGCTCCGACATTAGACAAACCAAAAGGTATTCTCTGATAGGAAAATGTACCCCATTTTGTGGTAAAAGTGGTCTTGAATTGATCTTCATCTCTGACCCATACCTGATTATACCCTAAAAAACCATCTAGTAAAGAAAACCTTTCTACCCCTACAACTGTGTGTAAAATTTGATCAATCTGAGGAAGGGGATAATGGTCTTTGAGTGATGCTCTATTTAAATTCTTGAAGTCTACACACAATCTAATGTCTCCATTTTTCTTCCTGACTGGTACCAAGTTTGCCACCCAGGTAGAATGTTTAATAGGATACACTATTTTAGCTTGAAGAAGTTTTAGCAATTCCTGCTTCATCAAAGACTCTATCTTTGGGTTTACCGGTCTTTGCTTTTGCCTAAAAGGCTTGGCTCCTTCTTCTAATTCGATAGTGTGTTGGATAATCTCTTTTCTATACACCTTTAGATCACTATACACCCAAGCTATGATATCAAGGAATTTCTTGCATAATTCCCTGATTTGGTTCAATTCTTCTTCTGTACAACTAACCCCTACTTTAATCATCTTTCCCGGTTCTAACTCCACTTCTTTATACCGATGTTTATCAACTTTTATTTTATGACCTATAGCCCTATCATTGTTATCAAACAAACTTTCAAGGGTGATAAGTCCCTTAGGGATATGATTATTCTTCAACTGAATCATATCTTCTTCTTCTTCATCTTGTAGATTTCTGTCACTTGAACAATTCATTTCATAGATTAAAAAATCTAATATTTGCTCATCATTTTCAAAAACTTTCTAGAAGACATTCTTGTCTAGCACTGAAGGTCTATATATGAGTCTAACCATCTTGGATTTCTGAATAACATTACTGACAGGACAAAAATTAGCTCCCACTGATGCCAATAAATCTACATGGGTATTCTATTCTCTAGGAATAGACTTCATATTTAGAGCCTCAAAGGCTTCTAAGAGATCCCATACTTTATTTCTATAAGCCTTTAAATAATGTTGTTTACTGATACATTTCTTTGTGACTTGATTCACAATAAGTTCTGAGTCTCCATAAATGAGTAGTTATTTCACTCCTAGTTTTTCAGCTTTCCTCAGTCCTAAACAAAGTGCCTCATACTCTACCGCATTATTGGTGCAGCTCCATGTCAACCTGTAAGAGAAAACCCTTTCCTTCCCTATGGGAGAAATCAAAACTATTCCAGCACCAACTCCATTCTTACACCTAGCTCCATCAAAGAAAAGCTTCCACATCTGATTAGTAGAGTTATTTTCTTCGATAGCAGGTGTCAATTGCTTTTTTGGTTTTTCAATGGAATAACTTCCTATTTCTGTCTCTACCATGGCATTGAAATCCTGTAGAGAAAACTGATCTTCTGCTTGAAGATCTTCTAAGGTCTCTTCCATTAGATCCACTTCTTTAATTTCTTCCATCATTATATTCACGGTGTCAGCGTCCCCTATTTTTCTACATGAAAAGTAGATGGTTTCTCATTAAATATCTTAATCCTCCTACCTTTGAAAGGTATTTCTAAATGTGAGTAATCCAAGGATAGGTATCCTCCTATTTTTGTCATGAATTCTCTAGATAAGCACATACCAAAGTATGGTGCCAAATCTACCACTACTACTTCTTGTATAACCACCATTTGGGGCATCCTGTGAAGTTGTATGGGAATGTCTTTAATTACTCCTACAATTTTTACTAGAGTACCATCCAACTGTAGGACACCTGGATTGCTCCTAGTGTATTCCATTCCCATAATGTCACATACTGCTTTGGGTATTACTGTAGTAGCAGCACCTGAATCTATCATGCAGTTGTGAACCACCCATCCTTCCATTTGAAGAGATAAATAAAAGGGAGGAGGTCTATTATTTCCAGTAGCAGATGTTAGATTTGCTTGGACTGTATTTGAAGGGGAAATATTTTTACCTTTACCTTTCATTGTCTTTAGAGATTCTTGCAGGAGATCAATTTGACCAGGGAATTGAAGAGCATCATACATACTCGCCTTTGAGGGAGTCTTCTTCATTTCTTCAACTATGTTGAATGTAGGAGATTCAACAATTTTTTCTCTTTCCTTGGTGAAGGTATCATACCTATTTCTGTATCCCTGGGTAGCTTCAGTCCTTTGCCTTTTTTTTAATGAAGGGAATCTCAACCTTTCCTTAGCTTGGTCTTGAGTCTCAGTTTCCTTTCATGGAGTAAATTCTTTATGTATTTCTTGCCCTTGGCTTTGGGCTGGAACTTGAGATTTCTCATAAGGTAAATTTCCTTTGGGAGCTATTTTGGGAGCTGGGGGAAAACTTAAAGGTTGAAGTTCCTTAGGATCTACCTATAGAGGTTTTTTACCCGATCTGGTTAGAACTGCAACTTGTTCTACCGTAGGCATCATGAAGTTGTGGTCTTTTTCTCTAATCATATTTACATGACCTTTCATGCTTTTCTCTACTTTCTCAATAGCTATACTCTATACATAATGTTGATGGATCATACACGAACTCTCTCCATGTGGATCATTACACGTGGTGCACCAGTAATCAGAATTTGTAGAAGGCTCAACAACATCTTCTATTTCATTTGTATAAATGATATTTGATCTTTCCTATCCCCTATTACTTGACTGCGTTGCATCTCTTGTTATCTGAGGAAACCTTCTTGGTTGAAAATTCCTCTCAACTTCTCTTTTCTTCATTGAAGTCATATCATTTGCTAGATTTTTCATTGTATCCAGTATAAGAGTGAGCTGATTATCAGGGACTGACTGAGGCGGTGGTGTAGGTAATGCAGGGATTGTAGGAATAGGAGGTAATGCTGGAGAGAGTTCTGAGGCATCTGTATGGTAGGAATGGAAGGTGGCCCATTCCATTTTGGGAGATCTACATTTTTAAAATGAGAAGAACTGGAAGAAGTAGCATTGGGAGCTTGGGGAATATCAAGAAAAATAGGCATTATTGCTTTAGGCGGATATCTTCCTATGGCAATAAGATCTCTTTCTGCTATAGAAGCTTGTTGATAAATGGTAGGGAAAGTGAATATTCATGACTATCATATTATCATACTGATATATGTATCAAAATCTCTTAAGTAATAATATACTGCTTGCTCCATGGTTGGTTTCAATCCCATGGGAACTCTTTCCCAGGTGCGACTGAATCGAATATTAAAATCAACAATCTCCTCTTGAGGATGTTTTCTTATAATGGTGAACTGGCTGAGTAGGGAGAATGGATCTGCATGTTGATTGAACTCATCAACAAGTTTACCAGCGAGCTCTGCCCAGGTCATGATTGTTTGAGGAGGGAGTGCTCTGTACCAATAGAGCATTTTTCCTTTTAAGGAAATCACTAGCAATCTGATCATCACGTCTTCCTGAGTGATGTTATAAGTTGCAGCCAAAGCTGCAACATCTAAGCAATGTTCATATGTCGTTTTACCTATTCCGTCATATGAAGGCAATGCCTTCAACACTACTACAGGAATCGGATTCTGAGCCACAAAATTTAGTGGACCCATGTGGTTCCATGTGAGATAAGTTGGTGGAGGAGCAGCCATTGTAGCAACTATACTTGCCTATATTATAGAACTACTGGTAGTCACTAAAAATGGATTAATACTAGAAATAGGCAAAATAGAGGGTACAAGGGTGGTAATACTAGTAGCAGGTGGATTTGATCTAGCAGATAAAATTGGATGCACCTTTAGGCTACTAAGATGTAACTCGAAGAACTCAATGGGTTCTTCTGAGTTTCTTGCTTTAGATCTGGTTATCATATAAGTAAATAATCATGAGTTTTTAACCAGATAAATAGATAAGGTATTTCTTGGGTCTATACCTTCGGACGAAGTCGCCAGGTGATTTGATTTGGATTTTAAATATCAAAGGCAAACACCAAACCTTATAGAATACTATGGGATTTAGGGTCCCACCAGGCATGCCAAAAACTGTTGGAACAAAATCTGCCTATGGTTGTTATTTATGCCTTGATTTTGTCAACATTGAATAGATGAGACTGATCGTGAGATCTTTCATCTAATATCCAGAGGAGGCTGGTTCCTTAATGGTTTTTATGGGAAAAGGGAAAAGAGTATTACTGAAAGAGAGGGAAATATAGCCGAGGCTAGAGCTTGAATATGGTGCAGATTAAACAACAACTAAGATGAACACATATACTTTACTTGTTAAAGCATTTAATATTATCTCCATGCAGAAATCATGAATTTCCCAATGTGATTTAGATCTCTATCTAACACATGTATATATCAGATTTCAACTCCAACAATATGATTTATGTTTTACGTAAGTCCAGATCTTAGAAAAAACATAATCTATATTTCAATAATGTGAATAGAAGTGAGAAATGTTAACACATACATTTGCACACTATGAACCAGAAGCCAAATAGAAGCGTAATTGTATTGCTTGTATTCAAAGTACATACATCCAATCTTGTAAACGTCTAAGAGCCGACCTCTTTTTAGAATACGTTTACTCTTATATATACCCTATGGGGGTATCTCTATAATTAGTACATTCTGATATAGAATCAATTACAAGCAATCAGAATATAATCATGCTTCCATATCCTTTGCATGGCTTCCAACAAACAAAAACTAATAGCATGAATCTAGGAATTGATATATTCTACTTTCTACTTCCAGTTACTGACATAAGATTTTGAAGGCATCTTATTCATTACTAAATATATCCATGTCGGCAGACCCTTATCATGTCATGAAATCGTGACATCTTCTCCTTTCGGGCTCCTTCGGGCTGCATTGCGGGTGAAAATTTGCCATGTCGTGAAATCGTGACATCTTCTCCTTTCGGGCTCCTTTGGGCTGCATTGCGGGTGAAAATTCGCCATGTCGCGAAATCGTGACATCTTCTTGGACTTTATCTTTCGTGAGCAGTATGGGGCAAAAATTTGCCATGTCGCGAAATCGTGACACTCTTTCTCTCTTTGCTTCTTCAGTCGGTTTTATGAGCGAAAACCCATCATGTTGCAAAATTGTGATGCTCTCTTGATTTCTGACCTCTTTTAGCCACATCCTGATGAAAAACCAACATGTCACGAAATCGTGACCTTCTTTATGCCTTAGCCAATTCTTTGCCTCATGTCTCAAAAATGAAATACTGGTCTTCTTATGCAAAAATATTCTATCTACTGGAGGTAGTCTCTTTTAGACTAACAAAAAATTCTTTGTAAATGTAATTTGTTAGTCTCATTCACCTTTGCTTTTTGGTCCCTGTCAATCTACTGAATAGTCCAATTTATAAATTTTGAAATGGTTGTGGGATTGGGATAAACTATCATCTACAATTTATATGAAATTTTTTTGCATTATGATCTTTTGACTGTCTTTACACAATATGAATAAATTTGAAAGCATACTATGTAGTCATTATTGATGATGGTTTGGTATTTATCTAGATATTGAAGAATCAAAATAGATTTTTTGACTAGGCTTGTGCAAGCATGTACTTAAGTAAAGACTTATTGAAAAACATGGAATAATGTAATGTTACATGTGTATGTTTATATTGTGTTCTCAAACTCTTAAGCATTATATCTGTGAACACTATATACTTAAACCCAAATATAGATTATTTTAGTTTTTATACAACAAATGAAATAACATCTAATGGTTCTGCCTATGAATGTTATGATTTGGTCATTGTCTTCCAATGGTTCTACCTTTTGGGAAAAATAATACATAACTATCATCTAGATAAAATTCCACATAATTGGGAGCCTCATCCAAATGGATGGTTGAAACTAAATTTTGATCAAGCTTCCAAAGGGAACCCAGGCCAGGCGGGTGTTGGGGATGTTTTTAGAAATATTAATGGGAAAATTATGCTCACCTTTTTCAAACATCTGGGTCATCAAATAAACCACTTCGTTGAGGTGTGGGCACTATTTCAAGGTGTGTCTATGTTGGATAGGATCAACTACAGGAAACTGATTATCGAGGGAGATTCTCTAAATATAATAAATATGTGTAAAGTTATCCAGACCTTGTACTAGATGATTTCAAATTTTATTTGGGAAGCCCAAAGACATATACAAAGTCTCGAAGAAGTTCAAATCTATCTAAGGTTCATGGAAGGGAATAAGATCATTGATCTTCTCACCAATCGTGGTCTACAAATTCAAAATCTTTAGGTTTGGATGGATAACTTCCCTATGGAAGTTGGTATAGTGGATAATAATGGTAGATAGTGATAATTTTAATTTTTAACTTGGTATTTTTATCAAGAGTGCTTCGATTTTTATTCTC
Source organism: Wollemia nobilis (assembly GCA_028583015.1). Taxonomy (NCBI): domain Eukaryota; kingdom Viridiplantae; phylum Streptophyta; class Pinopsida; order Araucariales; family Araucariaceae; genus Wollemia; species Wollemia nobilis. The sequence goes on from JAQPPZ010000367.1 coordinate 3,280,101, forward strand.
TCGTAGGGGCAAGCTCACTGACTTTTAAATTTAAATTTTTACCTGGTTGGAGTTGTTTCTCTTATGGATAGATGGAGGGATATCCTTTTGACATGTTGCTAGAACGTTATATTTATAAATAATGCTTTTGATCCAATTTTGAGGTGGGGTATTAGGGGTCCTCTTTTTGAGGCAAGTGGGTAGGATCGCATGAGTGTGAAGTTATTTTTTTAGGATGTCCCCCGAGGTGTCAGGTGGTCATATTGTAGGCGATGATGTGGTGTTTGGGATACAGCTCATGGGATCGAATCTCATGGGTGATAATTTTGGAGGAGGTCATACCACCATTGGTCCTTGTTATTCCTACCTACCTCATCATTATATCCCTTGATAATCGAGAATTGAGATACTGGGCAAAATTACAAATTTGTTTGGCTGGTAGTGTCATTTTCAACTCTAGGAGCTTCTTGAAATATGTGTTTGCTCCAAAAGGTTATGTTTTATATATGTGGAAGTACCAATATATGAGATGGAAGGTTTATGGAAATCTATTTTATTATTTTTTGTATAATGTTTGTAGTCTTGTGTGGGTGGTTTTTTTATTCATGTCATGAACAAGGAGAGGTCACATGTGGATCTAGTTGATGCAATAAATAGGAAGAATGGTAAGTTATCTGGATACCTTATTCTTTTTTCTCTTGAAGGTTGGATGGGATATTAGAAAGACTTAGTTTACCTTATAAAAAAAAACTCCACCAATTATTTTTCCATGGAGATATGGTTGGGCTTAATTTAGTTCACTACACAATGATTTATGCATTCATAGAAAAACCATCTATGTGAATCCTTCTATAGTGTCCCTCTTAAATGAGAATAAGGATACCCAATGGATGCAAAATATTGTAGCTAAATTCAATCTATCAAAGACTACTTTTCTAATGAGAAGAAGGGGAAATGCCCACCAATGGAAACTAACAATACTCCAAAAATGGTAAAGCAGACTATGACAATGCCAAGTTTTCAAAATATTACTGTACTAAGATATAGTGTATAGGTAGTAGAGGTGAATTTTTGGTATTGTGAAGGATGGTACAAGAAAATTTTAAGAAGGATATTGAATTTTGGAATATTTGTATTTACAAATAAAAAGCCTCAAATTGGAAAAAAATTGTGGGAGTAAAAGTTTTGGGAAGCCTTGGAAACTTGAATAAACCCAAATGTATACTATTGTGATGATATTTTAGTGAAACATGATTAATTTAAACATTTATTTTAAAATAAATGAAATTTTATGGGAAGACCCAAATTGGTGAAAGTTTATGGGAGTAAAGGTTCTAAGAAGCCCTAGAAACTCGAATAACAAATTATGATAAAAGATAAATAGATTCTAAATCATCAGTAGTGCTTACCACTTAAAATATCCTTTCACCAAAACATCTAGAGAAATAATTGATTAAAACTTCTCTCCCTCAAGCTCGAGCTCCCTGCTCTCTACTCAAGCTTTCTACTTTTCAAAATAAAATACACTAGCTTGATCTCTCTACTTTTTCCATGGTCCCTTTATTTGTGTGGCATCAATGGTTCACTATCGAAAGAAATTTCCCTACCACGAGCTCTTTGCTTTTCTCATGGTGTCGATGGTTCATTATTGAAACAAAATATCCTAGTTCAAGATCTCTACTTTTCTCATGGTTTTTATGATTCACTATCAAAATAAAATGCCCTAGCTCAAGCTATCTACTTTTCTCATGGTCCCTCCATCTGCCCAGTGGTGGTGAAATAAAATTCCCTAGCTCAAACTATAAAATAAAATACCCTAGCTCAAGTGCTCTATTTTTTCTATGGTGTTGATGGTTCATTGTTGAAATAAAATACCCTATATCGAGCTTCAAAATAAAATACCCTAGCTCTAGATTCAAAATAAAATGCCCTAGGTCGATATCTCTACTTTTTTTGTAGTGTTGATGGTTCTTTGTTTAAAGAAAATGCTTAGTTTACTTTTCTTGTGGTCTTTATATTTTTTTGTACTGAGAACTTGAAAGGATGGTTTTAAACCACCCTTTTAGGGTTGTCTAGAATTCCGTCTTAGGTCTAAGAGGGTATTTAAAAATCACCCTCTTAGGTAACCTTTATATAGTGATTTAAAACCACTCTCTTAGGTCACCCTAAGATGACTATTTAAAACCACCATCTTAGGGTGGCCTAAGAGGGTAGTTTTATTATAACTACCCTCTTAGGGTCACCCTAAAATTGAGGTTATAAACCACTCTCTTAGCTCTAAGAGGGTGGTTTAAAACCTCCCTCTTAGCATGACCCTAAGAGGGGGGTTATAAAACACCCTCTAAGGATCTATTAAGGTGGTTTTTTACCACTGTAAAAAAACCACCTTATTTTAGCCACTATTAAAGCCCTTTTTTGGTTTAGTTCTTTCAACCCATAAGCACATATGAACTATTATAATAATTTAAATGATGATAGGTGGATCAATTTCTTGGCTAGATAATTGGAGAAGTTTTAGGAAGCATAGAAGTTTTATATACCTTTAAAAATAAAATAACTCAAAGCAAAAATCTATATGGTATCATTATACATAGTAATAGTAATGAAATAAATAACTAACAATATCATGTGATATGAACACATTATCTTGCTACATATAGTTGAGCATTACCCAAAGAACTCCAAGATTTTTGACATTGCAAATTACACTAAGCATTAGTTGATAACCTTTGGAAGGACCAAATAATTTAACTTCTTTTCAAATTTCATTTTGCTTGTCATGAACCAAAATAAATATTGATTTCCAAAGTTTTATTTGGAAAAATGAGGACCTTACAAGTGTGGGGATTTGCAATATTTTTAAAAAATAAAAATAAGAAATACATCCACTCAAATCGTATATATAAATAATAAAAAGTAAAAAATAAATAAATAAATTATACAATTAATGCCTTTAGGCCTATCAATATTACATAATACAATGTTGAGCTTGACCATGAATCAAGTTACACTTTCAGCACGTCCATAATTTGAACTAAGGGGCTAAGAAGAGAAATATTAGTGATAATAATATCTTTCCCTTTAATCGATGCTCTAGTAGACGTCTATAATTGAGATTAATCCTTCAAACTATTTCTCATTTGGAATATGTCCATTGATCCTTAGAAAATCAGATTCAATCCTTTGCAATTTAAGAAGGAAATATTTTCTATATGTACCTCCCTCTTACAATATTTGCAAGTAGTTTTCAACATATTTGAATACTTAGTTTGATCCTTGTGCCCCATATCTTAGTCTCCTTTGACTTGAATTTCTTTAAATGAGCCTATATTTTTGGAGTCCTACCATAATTCTACATTGCCACTTGAAAATGAACTAGTGGAGAAAAATATAACCAAGAGTAAGAGTTTTTGAGATTCCAAGGATATAGGAACATTTAGGTTTGACATATAAAAAGACAAGGAGAGATCAAAAATGGAATTCTTGAATCATTTTGCATTGTTTCTTTTTTGCCTCTAGAATATGTAATATTTACTCTCAATACCTTGAACCTCATATTAGCCCTCAATATTATCAATTTCAACCAATTTAAAGGAGGAAAGTTCCAATTCCAAGTGAATTACTTTAGTAGTATTTACATTCCCAAAAACTCTTATGCAATTTTCACCATATATTGACAGGGTCAGTTTTCTATTTGATGTAAAAATGTAACTTTAGTTCAATCAAGAAGTAAAATATGCCAATATCCTCTTCTTCTCTTTGATGGTGAATTTATTCATTAATAATGGTTGCTTTATCCTCTTGAAAGATGCAACATAGGTCGTTACTACATAATAGACCAATCATTTGGGTTGAAAAAATACTATAATTTTTACCATTAAGGTAAGTAGCTAGGTCTTTATAGTACATCTTATGTAATTAAATCCCTAACACTTCAACAGGTCTATGAATTGATACCACTAGTACATGGTGTTAGGAGTTATTACATCATTTCCCATATGACCATGAGAGTGGTATAAACACCCATCACAAGGACTATGAATGTACTATAGGACAAGAGTAGTTGGGAGTTTATTTAGAGGTTTGTTATGCCAAAATTGAGCATTTTATGCATATAAATATCTACCATTTTAAATTTTAAATCATCAAAGCATTGAGTTCTAATATGTGGTATCAAAGTAGGTAGAATGAAGAGTCATCTATCCTTCTAATATTGCTCAATATTTGACATAGAGAAGAAGAAAATATATATTTTTTGAAAGATATTTGAAGGGTAAACAACCTTGCTAAATATTGATTAGGGTTAACCTCAAAATAAGATGTAACGATCTTCGCAATAAAGCAATTCAATAGAAGAATCAAAATCTAGTTCTTAATGATATTTGGGAAAACCTCAAGAGGGAGGTAATCATATTCTCCATGAAGAAAATTTTGTGGAAGACTTAAAATTTGGATATTTCCTATATAAGAACTAGGGCCCATTAGTAAATATCTTGCATTTATACTTACAAAACATTCTTAAACAATATGAGGAATTAAATGTTCCATCAATCAGGTGAAAAATATTGAGTCTCATGATATGTTTCACCAAGAAGGTAGAATACATCATTAAATTAAATAATAAGGAAGGTTAAACTCCAAATATGAGATCTAACCATTTATATTTGAAGAAAATATCTTTAACTATCACAAATTTGTCAATAAAAAGTATCAAATTTTTATTGCCAACGTCCTCTCTATCTTTCCCAAAGCATACCCTTTACCTTAAAGATTACTCACGGAGTACAACCCTAACAATAACTACAAAATTTAAACTCTAATAGAAAAGGAGGTATGACTCATTAGAGCAAATAATGAATAGAGAATAAATTAGAAATATTGTCTGAAAGCCACAAGGTGAAGAAGGAACTAGAATCGACCACAAGTTTTTTTTTTATTATTCATGGGCTATTTTATGAGCCACAAGGTAAATAAAGAACTAGAACTGACCATAGGCTTTTCACATAGACTACAAATGATCCAAAAAACTACCATGTATAACACATGAAATTCACACTTGTAAACAAATATGGTAAACAAAAATAATAGTATCAACTACTTTATTGCTATTAGTCAAGAAAATAAATAGGCTCACCATCAAAGTTTCTTAATTGTTTCATGTGGTAACATTAAGACACAATTTTTTTTACTAAAGGTTGCATACCAATAAATTTTTAATGGTCCATTAAAGTATTGAGGTACTAATATTTCCCTTTACTATATTTATATGTTTAATGGAATAGCCACAAGTTTGAATGATATTATATATACATAGAACATGATACATTAAAGAAAAAAGAAAAACATAACATGATCATTGAATATTGGGAGAAGGAAGTAATCCTAATAAAAACCAAAGAGATAGATTAAATTATAGTTAGAGAAGGCCTAAATATGCTTGGTGACAATATTCATGTACTACCTAAAAAGGCCCAATGATATTGAATTGTTGATGAATATTACATTATTTGATACATACTAATGTTTCCCCATGGTACCATCATGGTATAATTATAAATATGTAATAGATTAGGGTTGAGTATATAGTTTAGAGTGTGATTTATATTTTCCCCTTTATGTAAGTGTCAATGTGCAGAAAATGCAAAGTGTCATGTAAGTTAGAGTGCAAGTGTAGATTGAGAGAATGTGCAAAAGTTTCTTGTTCGTAAGAGTGCAAATATGTAATGTAAGGACATGAACAAGTATCTTATATTAGGAGTTCATATAGAAGTGCAAGAGTCATGTATATGTACAAAAGTGGCTTAATTTAATTTTCCATGAAGAGTATTGTATGCAAGTGGCAAGATGACAAGCCAAAAGTCATAAGACTTGGCATATGGAGATTAATAGTCAAGTACTTGAAGAGTCACATTACTATGGCTATATTATGGATATAATGCTATATAAGAAAGTAATCCAAGGAGAAGGAGAATTCTATTATTTGATTTTAATAAATCTAGTTTAGAATAAAGCTTTTATACATTTTTGAGCAATTAATATTGTAATTTTTTCATGCATAGTTCATGAATCACATAGGCCATTTACATTCATATTTTAGTATATAAATAAATGCTATTTGTTTTCTTATATAGGACTTAATATACATATTAATTTTCTCATTCTACCAATATTATTATTATCTTGACCTTTAAAATTTTGGCTATTTTATATTTATGGTAGTAAGGCTTAAAAATCCAACATGAACCACCACATTTGTAGGACAGGATACATTCACTTATTGTAGGTTATCATCACCACATGGAGGTTTAGGATATTTTTGAGACAACCATTCAATATTTCCATCATAAGTGAATTTTGGTATGAAGTAAGAGACGTTTGGACCAATCACTCAATATCATTATCTCTCAAAACTCAATAGAAGATATTCTTCCATACCAGTTCAAGCTTATAGACAATTGGACCTAAGACCAACCAATAATTGAAATTCCCACACTGATAGTGAGGAGACTTATTAAAACCTATCATAAATTTGTATTTTTCCTTTATTATTGTAGGTGAAAAATGAGGAGCATATTTTTGAAAAAATAGAATATTTTAGAGGAAAGATATTCCCACTAAACATTTTTGCCTAGTGATATGAATATTTTTTAAGATTTATGGCATCATTTAAACTATGAGTATAGGTTTATGGGTCCTGGATATTTTTGGTGGAATGGATACCCCTGCCTCCTTGGGTCTTACTTGAAAGTGGCATCCCTTTTGGGATGTTTTCCACCAAAAAAAAAAAAAAAGGTTTATATATACTCATTAGAAATAATTTTTTAAGGTTTATTCAATGAAGTAAAAATATTTATTTATTGTGATTATTTACTATGGCTAGTGAAGCACCAAAGTTTCTATTACTTGTTTCTCAACTATTAAGGGGTAATAACTATGGTTCCTAGAAGATCAAACTCAAAACACAACTCAATTTTGAAGAAGTATGACAAGTTGTAGGGAGAACAATTACTTGTCCTACTGGAGAAGGTTAAGATCATATAAAGTTTAACAAGGCAATATATATCGTCATATTTGAAGGAGAAGATGATTATAAATATACATTCAAGATTAAACCATGGCAAAATATGCATGGGATAAACTATTAAAAAAATTGAAATAAATAATCAAAATCAAATTCTATTTTTCCATAGGAAAATTAGTTTCTTGAGGATGAAGAGTGAAGAAAAACTCAAATATTTCACGATGAGAATTGTTGAATTACAAGAATCACTATAAAATTTGGGAGAAAAGGTACTTGATGAAACATTAGCTCCAATTATTTTAATATATTTCCCTTAAAAATATTATATTTTTGTCACAAAATTAAATATCATTGAACAAACACCAAGCTTTGAAAAATTGGTGAACATACTTCAAAAAATAGAGGTCTTACATACAATAGAAGAAGAAAAACAATTAATTATTACAAATAAAAAATGGAAGCAAACATTTATAAGAGATGTTCATAATACCTCAATAATGCTTCCAATAGATAAATATTTCTCAAGGATATAAAAATTGAAGAAATGATTCTCAAAGAAATACTTTTCACACACAAAATATGTGTGAACTTTGTGGTAGAAGTGGTCTCATAGTGAAGAAATATTGGCATAATCCATTACAAAGTGGATATCCCTAATGAGATATGAACTAGTAGAAAGATAGTCATCATCAAAAAAATTTGGAGAAAGGTACAACAAAATAATGTAGTTGAAGGTAACCAAGTTGAAGAACAAGAAGGAAAATAATATGAAGAAAGAAAAAGAACATGTGTTTGTTGCATAAGCACAATAATATTTGGTATGACTTCTAAGCAATAAAATATATGATAGATAAATATAATCGGATCTATCCAAATCATCCAAATTGTTATACAAGAAATAATATATAAGTTAATCACTCTAAGCTAAGGAACTAACAAGAGGAAGCATTGTTGAGATATAAAGATAACCATGACAAGCACAATATATGGAATACCTCTAAGGCTAAGAATTTAATACCTCTTGGAATGAATATGATATGCTCAAAGTTAGTTATTTTTCCACTTATTTTTCTAGGTATAGAGAAAAACATTTGCAGGTTGAATGGCCTATTGTGGGAAGAGATTTGAAAAAGCATGACATAGCTCACTAACTCGATCTTGTTGAGAGAAGATTATTGTTTTTAAAAATTGCAAAACAAGATATTATTACATCATTATGAAAGCCTATGATCTTATAAAAATCTTATCAAGGAGTGTACTAGCAATAAAAGCAATCAAGATACTAAATTATAAGATGTAGTGTGATATCATAAAAATTGAAAATATAATACATAATAAAAGGAGAAGTGTTAGACAACGTCAACAACTATTGGGATCTAATGGTTAAACTCTAAAGACTATTGAGCACTTGACATGTTGCTACATTATTTTTTAAGAAAAAATTATTCTATCCATATGATCATTCAAGGGGGTAAAACAAGTATGGAGAATTGCTAAAGATTGTATTCAAAATATACATCCTATTTATCATATCAAAGAATTTATGATAAAAGGATAACTTGTAAATAATTCAAAACTTGATTGTGCTAGAAAAAATGAAAAGTACAATTAGGTAAAGAAGTATAATAATTCGTACATAACCTTTCTTCCCATCATATGCAAGACAAAAATTAGCAATCAATCAATTCAATGGTTGACAGAAGATGTATGATAACATATACTTCACATGAAGACATTGGAGGAGGCACACATTTATTGTGTTGAATTTATAAGTAGTAGTTATTTATAAAAAAGTGTGTTTTTGGAGTGCATGATCAATGGAACCCAACACTCCTAAGTATTTTTAGTAAGCAATCTACATTAAGGGGGGAATTATCTCTCAAATATATATATTCTAACATCAACCTAGAAATTATTTTTGGTCATAAGCTATAGATGAAGTTATGAATATGATATAATAATAGGAGTATGTTAGTAGTTATTAAATCATAGCCCATGTGACCATGAGAGTGGTATAACTACCCATCATAAGGACTATGTATGCACTATATGATAAGGATAGTTGTAATTTTAGTTAGAGGCTTGTTACACCAAACTAGGGCATTCTATGTATTTAAATGTCTACAATTTCATAATGGAAATAATTGAAGCATTGAGTTCTAACACAGAGCTCAAAAAATTATGTGATTTTTGAAAAAGTGAGCTCAAAAAGCTTTCATACATGGAATTTATAGTACTATTTACCCTAGTTTGTATAAATATCTTTCACATCAAGAACAAATAATTACTTCCATCAACAATTCCTTATATGAGCAAAAACATTCAATTACAACCATTGTCAACAGCTTGCTTAATCAAGCTAAGTCCCTAAATAATATTGAAATATTTCTAAATATACCTAATGCTATGCCTCCTCTTGTCCAAGGGTCACAAAAAAATATCAATCCCCAATATCTGACCATTCATGAAGCACCAAGTAATATTCTTCCACAATAGCTACCTAATCATAACCCTCTAAATAGTGGTTCCTATGATCTAGGATTTACCTATGATATTAAGGTTCCTTGCATTGACATTTCCAAATTTGAAGGTATTGACCCTTGAGGATGGTTGGGCACAATGAAAGGCCTAATTTATTTGCACCATATTCCAGAAATAGGTTGTGTTGCAGTAACAACTTCTAAACAAGGTACCAAAGCTTATCAATGGTTGTTATGGTAGATTCATCAACATGGCGGTCATATTTTATAGCTTGAATTTAAGGAATAATTTATTCAAATATTTGACAAGGGATATTCCACATCATATGTAGTTTATCACTAGTTTTCAACAAAATTAATTAAATACAATTTGGGACTTTTCTAGCAGATTTTTTATTTTTTTTATCACTAGTTTTCAACAAAATTAATTAAATACAATTTGGGTGATGCAAGATCACTCTGACACCATTGGATGATCTTGCATCAGACACTCAGGATAAATTTAGAAGTGACCTTCACTTCTCTATTGTTAGAGGAAAACCCAAACGATCAACCTCAATATTTGCTAACCAAGTTGAATATTCCATAGGTCTTCCTTTCCATTTGACCAAACATTTTTCATATTGCCTATTTTTGGTACCTTTGCCGATGTGGATATCCAGGATCTCTTCTATCTCTTTCGTATCTGGAGTATATGCTGGAAGATCCCAGAATTCTGCTATTGGTACCTTACCATTGTCTCCCTCATGGTATTCTGCCAAATCTAAAATGTTAAAAATAGGTTATATGTTAAGCCCACTTGGAAATTCCACTTCATATGCATTGCTTGAATCCCATTTTCCTATGATTTTGCATGGTCCAAACTTCTTCATTTTTAGCTTGTTATAGGTTTTTAGCTTCCTCTTCAGGTTCTATGCAAAGTCCTCAGACTCAACACTGTTATTTTCCCCTTTGTCCACTTTTCTCAACTTAGAAGCATTCCTTGGGCTGCTCCCATACACAATATGGAATGGGGATTTATTAGTACTCCTATTGACAAAATTATTGTATGCAAATTTTTCCTGTGGCAAAACCAAGTCCCAACCCTTGGGCTTATCTCCTACCAAGCATCTCAGTATATTACCCAAACTCTTGTTCACCACCTCTGTTTGTCCATCATTATGTGGGTGGTATGCAGAACTAAATTTTAGTTCTGTCTTCAATTTCTTCCATAGGGTCCTCCAAAAATACCCAACAAAATTTGTATCCTTATCGAAAACAATACTCTTTGGTAGACCATGAAGTCGTACCACCTCTTTGAAAAACAACCATGCGACATGAACTACATCATTAATTTTCTAGTAGGGAATAAAATGTGCCATCTTTGAAAACTTTTCAAACACTACAAATAAAGAGTCATTCCCCCTATGTGTCCTTGGTAGGCCAAGAACAAAATCCATGCTGATGTCCTCCCATGGTCTCTCTGGGACAGGTAATGGTTGATATAATCTAGTGTTCTATCTCACACCCTTGGCCATCTGGCATACTTTGCAACTTTGCACAAATATATTCACATATTGCTGTAATTATGGCCAATAGTAGTTCTCAATAATGAGGGCAATGGTCTGATCTCGACCAAAGTGTCCAACCAACCCTCCACTATGCTTCTCCTTAACCAGATTCTCCCTCATTGAAGTCCTTGGAATGCATAACTGGTTTATTCTGAACAACATTCCATATTGGATTAGAAAATCCAACCACTTAGTCTTGTCCAAAGTAATAGGTGCTAAGCAAGCCCTCCAAGCCTCTACAAAATCAAGATCTTTAGGGTACAAACCCTTAAGTTTATCAAACCCTACAACTTCCACCTTCATTTCTGTCAACAAAAATTGCCTTCTACTTAAGGCATCTGCAACTCTGTTTGAATTTCCATTCTTTTTCTTCAACACAAAGGTATAACTCTGTAGAAACTCAACCCACTTCAAGTGCCTCTGATTTAGCTTCTCTTGGCTATTAATATACTGTAAGGCCTGATGATCAGTATATAGAACAAACTCTTTTGGCAACAAATAATGCCTCCATTTCTTCAGAGCCTAAACTATAGCATAAAAATCCTGATCATATACATAATATTTCTTTCTAGAATCATTAAGCTTCTCACTAAAATAGCCAATGAGTTTATCTTCTTGACTCAACACAGCTCCTATGGCACTACCACTAGCATCACAATCAACCTAAAATACCTTATTAAAATTTGGAAGTGCTAAAATAGGTTTCTCTATGAACTTATTCTTCAACATATCAAAGCTCTTATCTACTCCTAAGGTCCACTTAAATTATTTCTTATCCCCTCTCATTTTTTTTGTAAGGGGTGCACAATTACTGCTAAAATTTCCAATGAATTTTTTATAGAAACTTGCTATACCATGAAATGATCTTACCTTAGTTATGCTCCTTGGAGTAGGCCATTCAATGATAGCCCTCACATTTTTTGGGTCCATTTTTAGACCTTCGACTGAGATGACAAATCCCAAGTACACTAACTCCTTTACAAAACTGCACTTTTTCAAATTAATCAACAACTGCTCCTTCCTCAGCTTCTCAAAAACCCTTCTGATATGCATTAGGTTATCTTTTAGGTTCTTTCTAAATATTAAAATGTCATCCAAATAGACAATGACAAGTTTTCCTAAAAACTCCTTCAATACCTCATTCATCAGTTGCATGAATGTGCTTGGTGCATTGGTTAGCCCAAATGGCATGACCAACCACTCATACAAACCCTCTCTAGTTTCAAGGTTGTCTTCCACTCATCTCCTTCTCTGACATGAATTTGATGGTACCCACTCTTTAGGTCAATATTTGTGAAGTACTTGGCTCCACTCAAACAGTCCATAATGTCATCCATTCTTGGAAATAGGAATTTATATTTTATGGTGATATTGTTAATAGCTCGAGAGTCTGTACACATTAAACACTATCCATATTTTTTTGGTGCTAAAACTACAGGTATTGCATATGGACTCAGGCTCTTCCAAATCAGTTCCTTTTTTAGCAACTCTTGGACTTGTCTGTTTAGCTCCTCACTTTCTACAAGAGTCATTCTATGTGTTTCCTTATTGGGTAAACTATATCCTGGTACCAAATCTATATGGTGACTGATCTTCCTCACTGGTGGCAAACCCTCAAGCACATTATCTGGTATAATATCTAAAAATTCTTCTAAAATACCTGAGACTTCTACTGGGGTATCTTTGCATTCTTTTTCCCTAACTCTAGGAATTAATGCATAGAACATATGCTCATGCTTCAACCCATCCAAAAAATTTCTACCTTCAACTAAACATATTATGGAATTGATACATACATTTTCATCCACCTCCTTTAGGGGCTTCATATTATGGCGCACTCCATTCTTTTTCAGGAAGTAAGTGTTGGCACGACCATCATGCACTACACACTGATCAAACTGTCATGGCCTTCCCAACAATAAATGACAAGCATCCATAGGCAGAATGTCACACAGGACCTCATCACTATATTTTCCAATATTAAATTTTACCAAGCATTTCTCACTGACCAAATCCCTATGGTCCTTTTGCAACAATGTAATCCAATATGGATGTGGGTGTCTCTTCATCTCTAACTGCAATTTGGTAACCATTCATTTTGAAACTAGGTTATCTGTGCTACCATTGTATATGATAATATTACAGATCTTACCTACACATTTACACCTTATGCAAAATAAGCTCTTCCTCTAATCTAGATCTCTCTCCTCATTCAAAAAGGCTCTCCTTGTGATCAACACTTCTCTTTTTGCTTCTTCAAAGTGCTCAGATTCATCATCTTCATCAACAACAGTAGCTTGGGAATTACCTCCGGGTCTCTTATTTGTTCTCTCTTGGTGTTGTGGACACTCATATGCTCGATGTCCTTCTCCACAATGGAAATAGGTTCCACAAAATCCTCCTCTTCCAAACCCTCATCCAGACCTTCCTCTTCCTCTCTGGTAACCATTGTTCTGATCATGAGGGTAGTAAGCATTATCTTCCTTTTGGTCATGACTATTGTTGGCTTCTCCATTCTTCTTATGATCTTAATTTCGTCCTCCATTTGTTCTTCCACCAATTCTTCCACCATGATATCTTCCTCTTTGCTTGCTTTCAAACCTTATGTTCAACTTCTATTTAACCCTTAAGGCAAACTGGTAAGCATCCTCTATGGTATCCTAACCAGACTTAAATCCTCTTGAATACTTGCTCTTAATCCATTAATATAATAGGCTACCTTCTCCTTGTTGGCCTCAGAATGGCCTGTTCTAATTAAAATTTTGTAGAAATCCTCTGTGTATTCTTTGACAGACTTTCTCGACTACCTCAAACCTTGAATTTTCTTTAACAAATCCAACTCGTAGTCAGTTGGAATGAACTACCTCTTCAACTTCTCCAACATCCACTCCCACATTGTTATCCTTTCTTTTTCTCTTTTGTTTTTGTCTAGCTGCACTCTCTTCCACCATATGCTAGCATGACCCTTTAGCTTGGTCTTAGAAAACTTGACCCTCTCAGGATCTTCAACCTCCTCATACTCAAAGTATTCTTCCAAATAATTGATCCAATCAATCAACTCCTATGGATCAAGATTTCTAGAATACATAGAAACCTCCATTTTTGGTCTCTTTCCAATATGAGATATGGCTCTATATAACCTAGCTTGTGCAGGATCTAATACCTCTTCTTATTTCTAAAACTGGTCCTCTTATTCTTCAACTTCATATTCATTACCATCTTCTCTCCTTGCCTCAAACCCTCTATGCAGCTCCTCTTGCAGAGCCTAAACTTGCCTCTGCAAAGTTATGAAATATTCTTCTGGCACCATATTTCTTCCACCACCACGGTTTCCTCGTGGAAGCATTTTTATCACTTCTCTCACAAACCCTAACCATAAATCCTGGTGTAAACTGCCTCACATTTGGCGATCTTTTTACACACTTAGGAACTCCCGCTCTCATACCACTTGGTGAGAATCAAGAAACACAAACAAATAGATCAAGACACATGAAAAAAACATAAATAGATGCTATTTATTTGTTCCTATTAGAGAACTAAAACATTTAATTCTTTTCATCCCAAAAGAATATTTATTTTACAATTTCAAAAATTCCCTTAAATACCATATTTTCTCCTTTTCCCACTTAAAACTAGAAATTTCAAATTTGAAATTTAGGGGCAACTTGCCAAGGTCATAACTTCGCACTCATTGACCTGATTGACTATTACAGCATATTTTTGGAAATGACATGAAATGAGCTAAGCACAACAATACTTGGATTTTCATGCCATGGCCTATGTCTAGCCAAAAATCTTCAAATTCAACCTCTAAGACCTTCAAAAATCACCTGCAAGTTTTACTAGTTTTTCTAGCAGTTTTATTTTTTCATTAGTTTTCAACAAAATGAATTAAATACAATTTGAGTGATGCAAGATTAATCTAACACCACTGGATGCTCCTGCATCACTTATACCCTTGATGATGCATGGCATATACCTCTGGTGGCAGAACAAAAACTCCAAGATTTTGGTCTTCCATGTAGACATTATTTCAACTCTCATCATCCTTACCATAATTTTGAGTGTTGCACAAGAATTTTTTTATTTTAAATATCGTTCACATCATCCTCGAGATCATGCCCATGAAGAAAATCATAGCTTTCTTTTATAATATGGAGACACATTAGTTTTTGAGGATGAATATTCTTTACAACATGAATGATCGATAAAAATAGGATAAAAACTAATAGAAGTGGATGAAGTAGAACAAGAGAATTATTCTTTGGCTCTCTTTGATGCACTTATAGCTATTTAGGCTCATCATATTATCAATATATAATGATTCATTGAACGATAATATTTTGATGTGTTTTTTGATTTAGGTTGTACACATAACTATATATATTATAAGTGTCATGACCCTCCCTAGCTAACTTTATAAAACAAAGAAACAATGTATTAACCTATGGTGTGGTGACACCTATTTTGAACAATTGAACCAACTATATGATGTTTAGTTGATTTAGAAGGGCATGATATTGCTAACATATTTCCAAGTGTGCGAGATTAAGTACACTCGTAGGTGGAGAAGGTAGAAGCATCCACAAAAAACGAGGGTACCTAAGATTAGGGAAAATTATAATTAAGGTACTCGGAGGTAACATGGATAGACACCTTCATATAGGCATGCATTGTCAGAATGTATAATCATAAATGAGTGATCACTTTGAGCCTTAGTTGATAGCCTAGTAGCTATCATAAAATCTCTGGCTAAGATAGGTGATTGGGTTGATGGAAATATTATCTCTTTGTTGTTTTATAAATTTGTTTACTCTTTTTTGCATCATGGTTTGAGTAGCATAATGTTGGAACTTCTATAGGAAAAAAACTGCAAAATATATGTGGATGCATAAATCAAATTGTCTTATTGAAGTAAGAAAGAGTATCATTTTTATGAAGAAAAGCAAATTAAATTTATATGCTAAGTGAATATTCATTTAAAATAATTAATGAATTTTTGATTAAATAATGATTGATTTAATTAAGTTCATTAGTAAACTTCATTTTATTTAGTGAATGATATTTCTTTTAAATTAATTAAAGGTGTTCATTTTAATGATAATGGAGAAGTCATTAAAATACCTTAATTAATTGAAATAAACAAAAAAATTCCATTTAAGAAATAGATGTCTTTTATTTTAAAGAAAGAGCAATTATGAAATTGTTTAAATAAAAGAAGTATATTTTAATGGTGATAAATATCACATAAATGATATTTGTTTAAAAGGGTATCATTCTTATTTAAAAAAAAAAGGATAATATAAAATATATAAATATCCCATTCCCTTGTAGAGTGTAAGCTATGAAAATAATCTAGGGTGGCTACTAAGTTTCCAAAGATGGAAATTATAGGAAGAAGGATTCCTTACCGTTAGAGGAAGGGACGAAGCATTGAAGGAAGAGGGGGCTCGAGGAAGGGATCTAGGTATGAGAAAGGATGGAAGACGGGCCACCTAGAGGAATAAAGCACATAAGGTTCTAGAGAGGAAAATAGGGAATGAAAGAAAAAAGAAGATGATGGGGGGATGAAGGAAGGGAGAAGGGCACAGACCAAGGACCAGGGAAAAGAGAGGAATGCACCTCAAGCAAGGGAGAGGCAGTTGAGACACCACCAAATTCCATTCCATAGGAGTATTAAGTTTGGAGTGTTTTAGACTTTAACCTATTTTCTTTTACATGTGTTGGTATGGTGAAAACATAGTTCGAAGCCTGGTTATACTCCTTGTAGCATGAGAAGCCATTGGTAAGGATTGAAACCACCTGTGTCTATGTTTTGAGAGCACTATAATGTGTGTTTAAAGGGCATTGTGCTTGGGTGAAAAGCACTGTGAGTGTCTTGGAAATGTTGTGTTTCTTTAGATTCTGTTAGTGTTTTTAAAGAGCCTACGAGTGTCTTGGAAACATTGTGTTTCTTTAGAGCTTGTTAGTGTTTTTAAAGATCCTGCGAGTGTCTTGGAAACATTGTGTTTCTTTAGAGCTTGTTAGTGTTTTTAAAGAGCCTATGAGTGTCTTCAAAATGTTGTGTTTCTTTAGATCCTATTAGTATTTTTAAAGATCCTGTGAGTGTCTTGGAAACATTGTGTTTCTTTAGAGCCTGTTAGTGTTTTTAAAGAGCTTGCAAGTGTCTTGAAGATGTGTTTTTAGAGCTTGTTAGTGTTTTTAAAGAGCACTGCGAGTGTCTTGAAGATGATGTGAGTCTAAGAGCCTATGAGTTTTGTTAAGATCCTAGTTAAAATTTTTAATAGCACCATGAGTCTAAGAGACTGTGAGTTTAAAAGCCCTGTTAATGCTTTGAGAGCACTGTGAGTTCAAGAACGTTGGGTGTGTCTAGAGAGCACTGTGGGAATCCGAGCGCACTATGTGCCTAAGAATTTTGCATCCAAAGAGAAATGGAGCACCCTATTTGGAAACATATACTATAGTATAAAATCTGTCATTGTTCCAAGAGGGAATGTTGTGATTAGGAGTGTCACCTGTAGGGAGAATACCCCTGTGGGTTTAAGAAAGGGTTGTGTCTAGAAAAATCTATTTAGAAAAACCATCTACATATGTGTGGAACTATGATTCTACATGAGCTCGGTCTATTTTGGTACAGTTAGTGGTGATAGAGGTGAAAGCCTAGCTCCTATTTTACTATGTGTTACCCTGTTAAACTCTCAGGTTGGCAGTCCCTTAATCGCTCTGTAGAGGTTGTTCAGCATTCGCCATGAAGGGCGTTAGCCTATGGTTATAAATATTGTATTAGAAAGGTTCATCATGTAATTTTAATTAAACCATAACCTTGGATTTATATGGAACATAATGAAGGATTTTAATTAAACCAAAACCTTTGATTAATGTTGATTATCTTAGGGTTTTTAATTAAAAAGGAAACCTTTGATTAATGTTAATTATCTTAGGAGTTTTTAATTAAAAAGGAAACCTTTGATTTATGTTGATTATCTTAGGGTTTTTAATTAAAAAGGAAACCTTTGATTAATGTTAATTATATTAGGGTTTTTAATTAAAAAGGAAACCTTTGATTAATGTTAATTATATTAGGATTTTTTAATTAAAAATGGAACCTTTGATTTATGTTGATTATGTTAGGATTTTTAATTAAAAAGGAAACCTTTGATTAATTTTAATTATGTTAGGGTTTTTAAATAAAATGGAAACCTTTGATTAATGTTAATTATCTTAGGTTTTTAATTAAAAAGGGAACCTTTGATTAATGTTGATTATCTTAGGGTTTTAATTAAAAAGGTAACCTTTGATTAATGTTGATTATATTAGGGTTTTTAATTAAAAAGGGAACCTTTGATTTATGTTGATTATCTTAGGGTTTTTAATTAAAAAGGGAACCTTTGATTAATGTTGATTATCTTAGGAGTTTTTAATTAAAAATGGAACCTTTGATTAATGTTGATTATCTTAGGGGTTTTTAATTAAAAAGTATGTATATTTATTCTTTGAATTAAAGTTATGGGGCTTTGATTTAGGGAATGAATGAGTGATTGTTTAAAGTTTAAAGGTATGTGAATTTAATGCTTTAATATAGTAATTGATTTGATTGGAATTTGTGAATTAAAAAGGATGTAGATTTATTATTTGAATTAAAGTTATTGGGATTTGATTTAGGGAATGAAAAGAGAAGGATTGTTTTAAAGGTTAAAGGTATGGGACTTTAATGCTTTAAGACATGAATGGATTTGATTAAGTTAGACCTTGATCTAAGTAGTACATATTGGATGATTCTTTAAAGGAACTTGAGAGGTGAAGATAAAAGTAAAGCGACTTTTATAATATCCATTATGCATTAGATGATTGGAAACTTAATTGAATTTTGTATAGTTGCAATTTGGCAAAGTAAATGAATAGATGCATTTAAAGGTATGCCTATCATAAACCATGAGTACCTTGATCCTCTACTACCCTTAAATAATCAATGGGAAGCAAGAAGAAGATAGGAGTTCATTGGAAGCAAAGTATAGGTAATTGTATTTCATGTTGCTTTACTTATGCTCAAATAGACTAGAATTATGGGGAGATATCCCCAATGAAATTACTATAATATTGTTTAAAGTAAGGAGGATTTACCATGCAAATTCTAATGCAATAATTGTTTATTGGTTTAGAGAAGGTACTTTTACTTTATTTATGTATTTGGTTATGCTATGTAGTTGATTCTATTTTAGTGTTAATCCTTCTTTATTTTATGTATTATTAGTTATTACTCCTCGGTGTTGTATTATCTAGTTGTATTATTGTTTTTTTGCTTGATGATAGAAATCGAAGAGTAGAGTTCTAAGGTGAACTTAGAGGTGACCTAAGGGAATTGAGAACCCCTTAGGGTGAACATAGGTGACCTAAGGAAATTTGAGAACCCCTTATAGTGAACATAGGAGACTTAAGATAATTGAGACCCCCTTAGGGAGATAAAGCACTAAGTTGTGGAGAGACTACATATGAGTTAAGATAGCTCATCATGGAGACGAAATAGATAGCTTAACTCATAATACTCATAGCATACCTACACATAATTATTTTTTTATGGTATGGATATGCGTGTATACCTTTGATTGACTAAGGGTGATAAGTCTAGATAATCAAGAATGATGGGATAGATGGGCTTATTTGTAGTAACACATGATACGCCTACATAGACAAACTTATGTTAGGGTACTTCATGAGATGTAGCTTTTAGGAAAACATAGGGGATTGAAAATTTAGGCAAATAGTAGTTTTGTTAGGGTTCCATGAAGGGTTCATGTACCTCTCTCCATAGTAAAAAAAAAAAAAAAACTATTTTTGTATTTTTATGTTTGTGTGTTTTTGGATCATTACAGTAAGACAACAAAATCCTTCGACTTGTATACCAATACTTAAAATCAAGATAAATTTCAATTATTAATTACAAATGGGAGTATTTCTCAATGTGTGGATCCAAAAACTATTACAATCCAAGTATGGAATTATAATTGGATGGTTAATATATTTTCTATGGACTTGGAAAGCTTAGATGTTATTTTGGGTGGACAATGGCTATCTCAGCTTGGTGATGTTATTGTTAATCTAAAAAATATATATGTCAAGTGGATAGAGAATGGAAGGATCATTTTACTTCAAGTAATTCAACCTTCTCCCTCAAGTTTTGTGAGTTCACATAGCATGGAGAATATATTGAAGAAAGTTGGCTATGGGTTCCTTGCCCAAGTGAATTGCATAGAGGTTCAATCCTTGAATTCAACTCTTCTAGATCTTCCAATGGATCTCCAAAACATTATGAATATATATGAGGAGGTATTTACTGAGCCAATAGTTCTACCTCCTAAGCACACTCATAATCATGTCATGCATCTAATTCTTGGTAGTAAACCTCATAATATGCATCCTTATCGCTATCCATTATCCTAAAACTTAGAGATTGAGAAGTTTGTCCAAGAAATGTTAGAGCATGGAATCATTCATCCAATTATTAGTCTATATTCCTCATTGGTGGTGATGGTACTATGTAATAATAACTCATGTTGCATATGTCCTAATTTTTTTCCTCTCAACACGATCACTATCAAATATAAGTTTCCTATCTTTGTTATAGATAATTTGTTGGATGAATTACATGGTGCTATATATTTCACTAAACTAGACTTGCACTCTAGTTTTCACCAAATTAGGGTTAGAGAAGAGGATATCCCATGAGGGTCATTATGAGTTCCTAGTCATACCCTTTAGTCTCACTAATGTTCTTTCCACTTTTCAAAGTCTCATGAAGCATATATTTCAGAATTTTCTTTGTTAGTTTGTCCTAGTATTATTTGATGATATTGTAATATGTGATAAATCTTGGGAGGATCATCTAGTTTATATTTACAAAGTCCTTCATATGTTATAAAAGGAAAAAGTCTTTGTTAAATTATTCAAATGTTCATTTGGGGTCACAAAGGTAAAATATTATGGACATATAGTATCTCATGGAGTCAAGGTAGATCGTAATAAAATAAAAGCTATTCAATATTGGTCCCTACAAAAATTCCTTTAAAAACTTCATGGATTTCTATGACTCATAGGTTATTATAGAAAAAATATCTATAACTATGGCAAGATTGATGCTCCTATCACCACCCTTACCAAAAAGGATCCTTTTTTTTGGACTAAAATTGCTTCCCATGCCTTCCAAGGCCTCAAATAAGCTATGTGTTTCACTCTAGTTTTTGCCACTCCTGATTTTAACAAGCCTTTTGTCATTGAGTGATGATTTTGTCACAGGTATTGGAGTTTTTTAATGCAATATGGTCACCCATTGGTCTTTGTGTTAGATTTTGAGGTATATTTAAATGGGAGATGACAATCATAGGGTGTAGACATATAAGAGAAAGTAAATTTATGAGATTGCATAAATATGCTATAAATATAAATGATGAAAATGAATACAATATTACCATGTAGGAAATGGATACTCATTGCAAGATGCTACAAGACTACATTTTACTCCATAACTAATGGAGTTACATAGTAATATTAATACTACCTTTTGTCTTGTCAATATCTTACAATGAGGCACTTTTATAATGGAATATAGATTCCTTGGCCAACACTCTACCTAGCTGTACAAGGGACACATTGCACATTAATACTTGTGCATTTATTAAATTACTTAAATTAACAAGATAACTTCCCCCTAAAGTAATATAATGTCCTAAGTATACATCTAGAAAGGCATATTTACATGATCCAAATGATGTAATAGACTCTTAATCTAACACCCCTTATACTACAATCTTTGGGTACTAAAGACTTTAGTCCTCAATATGGATCTTCTTCTTTATCAGATGCTCTTTCACTTGTTCAGGTTCATCATCTTCAGCTGCTTTAATCATTATGTCATGTCTTCTAATATTTTCTAGTTCTTTATCCCTTGATGTTAGGCATATTTGATGAACAATTATTCTCATGATTTTGCATACCATGAGTGGATCTGAATATGTTCTTCTCCTTTCTTTTATACCTATGTAAGACCTGTTTCTTTATCCTTTATAAGTATCAATCTTGAGTTCGATGTTAGTAGGACCATATGAAATAAGTTTTTGAAGATAGAAATTTATTATTTGTAGTAATATTAATTCATAGCTCTTATAGTACATGTATTTGAAATGACAAAAAAAAGATGAGTGATTTATTCCATCACAATATTTCCATGGATGGAGACTCCAAAAAATGGTCGTTTCATGACCATACTGATTGCAATAGGTTCACAATAGAGATGATATGACAGTTTTGAATTTCTTTTTAGGAATATCATGTTTATATATATCCTTGATAAGACATTCTAACCATATGTGCACAATTGAATCTATTCCACCTTTTGCTTTTTGTATAAAATATTATTGATCAATTTTTTCCTATTTTGAGTCTCCTTTGGTATAGTTGACATCAGACTCGCTGGATGAGTCTTATTTTATATAGCTATTAATTTCATAACTTATTTTGCATTATATTGGATCTTCCTTTTCTTTGCCATTTTCATCATTATAATCCATCAGGATTTTAATCCATATTGGTATTTTCCTTATTCCACTTCTAAGAGCGTTTCTTAGCATGCTAGTAGACATTAGTATTACCTGAATTCTTTGAGATGGAGTAGTCTACCTTATAGTTCCCAATATTAAGGTATATGTAACCCTTAGAATATATAGGCTTGATTTGATAAAATATCTGTTAACTCTTAGGTTTTGTAGACTTCCTTTTATCTCCCTATTGATGATATTTCACAAACCTAATAAGTTTTTAGATTTTGTAGCAAGATTACATCTATCCAATGAATTTAAAACTTGATAATTTTTTATGGATTCTAATATTACCAAGTTTTTTAGAATACCTTATGACTCCCTAGGATGTTTTGGATAGGATATATGATCAATATAGTGATTTTTGTAAATTGTAGTTCAATTTTGAGTTGATTTTGTGAAATTTTGTAAACACCAAAATCAACTATTTATTTCCTTATTAATCCTATTTAACTAAGCACTATTTTCAATTAATGAAGATATTTTAAAGTTGGATTTATTTTTCCTCCTTTAAGTGTTTTGAGACAACACTATTATAAAATTTCCAACCTTTGAAAATTTAAATAAACCTCTTTAGATACCCCTTTTGATTGATTTTAATATTTTCTAATTTCTAATTCCTAAATTTGATGTTGTATTCCTTATAACTCCCAAATTCAAAAATATTGGAAAATAATATTTGCAAGTAATTTAAATATAATAATAACCCTTATTTCTCCTTGATAACCTTTCGCAAATATTAACAAATCTGAAATATGCTTGCTTAATAAATATCTAATTCTAAATATTGCAATAGAAGATAAAATATTCCCTTATAACTAAAAAAACCTTATATTAAAAGCAAGCTAATAAAATCAACAATTACCTTAATAGTCCTTCAATGTTGTGTGTCGATAGATTCATAACTATGTGTTGTATAGTGCTCATGGATAGTCAAATTCCTCTTTGATTGATACTGATTTGCTCCTTTATTGGCAATCCTTCTCTTCTACAACTAACATTGAAAGATACCTTAAGATATGATTTGCAATGATTCTATGAATGTAAGCACTGTTAGTTGATTTTATGACAATATCTTAAATATTTTCCTTACACTGTTGAATGGTGTATGGCTTGAAATAGTTATTTTCTCCGAGTAAGACTCAATGAATCAATGCTTATCTCTATTTGAATTCTTTCTTGCTTCACTCTACTGCATTCTAATTCATACCGCTATATTATTCTTCATTCTTGATGATTGATGTCTTAAGTAATATGGGCTTCATGACAAGTGTGACACGAAGTGTTACAAGTTAGGTGTCTTCAACGTACCTTCAAAAATGATGAGGTTTGTGGTAACCTCCATATATTCTTAACTCCCTCCAAACAAATGTAACTCCCTTTATGTTAGTGCTTGGGTCTTCTTGAATGTTGGGAAGCTTAGATAATTCATGCCAAGTGGAACTCAAGGCTTGTGCATGCAAGCCTCCTTTCTAACACTTCAAATATGAGCTTGCAACCCTAATTTTTCCTTTATATTTGCACCCTACATGAGCTTGCTATGTTTCTTGATATGTGAGCTTCGTTTTGTATGTTGGATTGGTGAGGATGAAGGATGGCTACAAATAGATTGCTTCATGGTTCTATGACACACTTTTGAGCTTTCATTTTGGTGGATTTTCACTTCAATGTATACCTTAGGTATAGATCTTATCTTTGCACCTATTTTCAGGTTTCATAGCTCATTTTAATGCCAATTTGTGCCCTTCTTCAGTGCTTGAAAAATAGTGTTGGTTATAACAACCAATAGGTAGCCCTTTTGATTTATCTTTTATGTAGATAACCTATCATTGAATGCTACTATTTTTTCTACATAAGAATGAGTGATAATACCTTCTTTCAATGGCTCTACTATTGTAGGTGATGCGCTACTTATAGGGCTAGATTTGATGGAAGAAAACAATATTTTTAAACATATACTTCCTATGATCACAAAACTACTAATTGTGTGAGCTCTTCAGTGGCTCCTTATTTTGGACGTAAATCCATTGGATAAAAATATCCTTACTACCCCCTATAAATAGTAATACTTTTTTTCTTACAAGGAACAAAAGAGGTGTCTTTTATAATAAGTAAATCTTGCACCAAAATGAAGAAATTTTTTAATCCTGCTTGCTTCTTCTTCTTTGGATGATAGTCAATCCAAGCTAATGAAATGTTGTTTTGAATAAGGATTCCTACACTCTATGCTAAAAATGAAACCCTTATATTCTCATTGAATATTGATACTTCCAAGGTCTCAATTTGAGGCTTTCTTCAAGGACTTCAATGGTGGTTTTCTACTCCACCTTTTTTCTTGTAATGATGGCTTCTTTTGGCCACGAAAGTGCTACAAAAAAAATTTCTAATTTTTTTTTCCTTTTTAACAACACAAACAAATTGAGATAAAATACTTAAAATTCAACTAGAATGGTGCTTACTAGATGCACTTTGAATGGTAACAATAATTTCACCTTATTGCTCCACTAATTTCTCAAAAATGATCTTAACAATTCCACTACAATCTTTCAAGCCTAATCTATAATAAATTCTTCCAAATTTCACTACAAACATAGTTGTAGGATCTAGTCTTGTTTTTCAAGATATAAGATAGGTAGTTGATTGTAATTTCTAAAATCTAACTAACTTATAATGTGCAAATGTGAATAACACAATCTTATACTGAGAGGGGGGAGGGTGAACAGTATAAGACCGCTTTTTACTTTTTCCTTCAAATCAACTTTCAATTCAATATTATGCAGTGTATAGAAAGCAATAATCAAAGCAATGCAAAAAAACACTATCCACAATAGAGACACAACAATTTACGTGGTTCACCCAATGCGGGCTACTCCACGGATAAAATATTTCACTAATTTTATCAACTCAAATTCTGGGAAAACCTTTCCCGATTACAATGTTTATGGGCACCAACCCAAAGGAGATACCTTTCCCTAGCTCTGCTCTGACTGGTGATCCTCTAGAAGACCTCTTCCTCCGCTGCCCTTAGCAAATGGAACTCTATCCACAGAAGATACCTGTATTCCGTGATTTGGCTGGAGATCTCTGTATTCAATTCTATCATCGCAAAGCTGGTCCTCGAATTTGCACCAAACACAGTCCTTTGGTCTGGCACAAATGTCCTCTTTCACTTTCTTTGATCTACACCAAACACAGTCCTTCGATCTGGCACAAATGTCCTCTTCCTTTGTTTTGCACAAAACATAGTCCTTCGCTCTTTTTGTGCAATCACAGCTGCACTTGATCGAGCATCGACCTTTACACCTCTACGCAATCATAGCAGTAGTGTCTTCATGCACTCTGCTTCCTTGCAATTCCTCTCACTTAGAAGATTCGATGAAATGCACTCAGTACACTGTAGTCAAATTTTGCACTTAGCTTCTCGATGATCGAACTTCACCCCCGCACTCTATCTGCGAACGTCGCTCTTCGAACGCACACTTTGATCGATAATAAACTCTCCAAGCAGCCCTCCTTTTATACTAAACCTTTCAAGATTAAAACCTTGATCTTAGTCGACTGCACATCCTCAAACTACGTTGACTGCAAACCCTAATATTCGTTGGCCCAAATTTAACTTTGTCGGCTTCATTGCCTCTGCAACTCTCCTGTAGCTTCTATCGCGAAACTACAACATGTCACGATATCACGACACCTTTTGCAACCGTATGCCTTCCTTTGGATTTTGTCGCGATATCGTGACACCTTAGCCTTTTTCGACTTTACTTAAGTTCTTGTCACGAAATCGTGACACTTTTTGCTTCTGCTGATGTCATCTTCACTTCTGTCATGAAATCATGACCCTTCTGTCTTCATGGCCTTCTTCTTTGCTTTTGTCATGAAATCGTGACACTTTTGCCTCTGCTGATGTCATCTTCACTTCTATCATGAAGTGACCCTCCCTCACTTTTGCCTCTGCTGACGTCATCTTCACTTCTATCGTGAAATCGTGACATTTCTCGCTTCTTCAACCTTTTCTCGGCTTGCACCAACGAAAATGGAACATGTCACGAAATCGTGACACTTTCATTGCCTTATGCTTTTCTATGCCTTATGCCCATGAAACTGGAACATGTCACGAAATCGCGACGCTTTCGCCTTTGAGCTCTTTCTTCTTGAATTCGTCATGAAATCATGATGCCTCTTCTGTTGAAGACTTGCTTCCTATTTCTGTCATGAAATCATGACACTTTCTCCATCCATACGCTTTTCTTTCATCCTGTCATGAAATCATGACGCTTTCAGCTTTCAAAAGCTTTCTTTGCAACCTGTCATGAAATCGCGATGCTTCTCATTTCAAACTCTTCCCTTTGCTGCATGTCATGAAATCGTGACAGTTCTCACTTTGAGATTTTCAGCATGTCACAAAATCGTGACAGTCCTCACCTCGACCTCTGTAGCATATTGTGAAATCGTAACATTTCTCATGTTACTCTCTTTCTCGTTGAACTTGTGAAATCGTGACAGTTCACACTGCGGACTCTCTTTTTTGCATTATGTCACGAAATCATGACACTTTTCCTTTTGGACTCTCTTTCCTACAGTATGTCACGAAATCACGACACTTTTTCATCCATACAACTTTCTTGGCAATGTGTCACGAAATCGCGACACTTTTCCTTTTCTGCCTTCCTGCACTTTTCGAGTCACAAAAATGTGACATGTCATGAAATCGCGACACTTTCCATCTTGCTCTCCTTCTCTGCCAACATGTCATGAAATCGCGATAGTTTTTCCACTTGCCTTTTTCTCTGCTAACATGTCGCGAAATCGCGATAGTTTTTCCAGCTTCTTCTCTTTCTTCCAGCATGTCACGAAATCATGACAGTTTTGCCAAAACTTTCTCTCTCCTCAAACATGTCACAAAATTGTGATAGTTTTGCCAAAAATTTCTCTCTCCTCAAACATGGCCCGCTATCGCGACAGTTTTTCTAGCACTTTCTCTCTCCTCTAACATGTCTCGAAATTGCGACAGTTTTTCTAGTCGGCTGCATACTTTTTCTTACTTGTTTTTTTATTGATCTTTTGCAAATGGGCCACTAAGGACTTCTTGGAAACTCACCGATCATGCTTTGAATAACCTTCAACAAAATAAATTCCTTGACATCAAATCAAATTGCTTCAAGAACTTTTTGACATAAATGACAACATCTACACTTGAGCAAAGGCAATGTACCCAAGGTACCCAAAATTGCCAACAATCTCCCCCTTTGTCATTGATGGCAAAACTTTACTAAAAACACTTCTCTAGAGCCAAAACTAAAACCAACTGTGCTAACAGTTGAGAATCTTCCTTTGAATTTTTGCTCCTTCTGACTTGAAGCTTTCCTCTTCACTTTGAAGCTCTCCCCCTTACTCATATCTCTCCCCCTTTGTCATCAATGGCAAAGGGGTCACCTTTGGGGCTCGGGACTAAGAATGAGCCTCTTAGCTTAGTCCCTCCCCCACCTCCTGATGAGGTGATTAAAACAGGGTTGGGAGTAAACCTCCCATTAGGCACTGATCATCATCAACATCTATAACTTCCTTGCTGGGCCTTCTCTTGAACTCTTTGTCCATATTTCTGTTCTTGTCACTGTTCTTGTTCTTGTTCTCATCCTTGTTCTTGTCCACACCTTGATCCTTGGACCTGGTTATACCACTGTTCCTATTCCTGTACTTTGGAAGATCATCTCTACACTGTCTAGCTGTGTGACCATGATTTTTGCACTTATAACAAGTAACAACATTATTTCTTTTAGGCATACCTGCTCTTTGAATCCGCTAGTTCTGACCAAACCTGTTCCTATTATTTGCCTTGCAATAAACTGCCTTGTGCCCGAACTGTTGACAAGAGTAGCAATACCCTCGAAAGAAACTAGCACTTCTGAATTTGTCGTTTACTTTCTTCACTTGAGCCATGCAATGTACAACCATGTGACCAAACCTGTGACATGCAAAACATCTGTCATGAAATTTTCTTTTATTCGACCTCTTGGGTCCCGAAAACTTCTTCTTCTCAATCTGAATTTTGTTTTCTGTTTCTGCGCATCTATCACTCACGGACTCATGATCTGAAGTACTTTCTTCATTAGAACTCTCTTCCTTTTGAAATCTCTTGCTAGATTCCCCAACCTGTTTCTTGTGTGGCTCAACAAAATCGAGACCTATTTTATCTGTTGGTTTTCTTTGACCTTTGATGAGAGACTTAACCCTTTTGGAGCTATCTTGAAACCTGTATAGCTTATCCTTGTACTCTTTAGTTTCCATATCCAAAGAAGCCATTTTCTGTTCCAACTCATTATACTGAAGAATCTTAGACTCTAACTCGTCCTTGAGTTCTTGTGTCTTAGCCATAGAGAAGTCAAGACTTTCTGTAAGATCATCTCTCTCCATACAATATTCATCTAACTTATCCTTGAGTCTGGCATTCTTCTTTCTTTCCTTTTTCAAAGCACTAAGAGCATTAGTAAGTTCACTTTCAAGATCCTTTATTTGTTTGCTTTTTGAAACATCAGAGTCTTTTACATATTTCTTATCACTAGAGGTGCTACCCTTTTCAAAAACCATACATGCATCTTCCTTATATTTTTCTGAAGCATCCTCATACATACTAGTAACCAATTCATTATTTGTGCAATCATCCTCAAGGTGACCAAAATTTCCACATCTAAAACATTTCATGATAATGAATCTGTGTTTCGGTTCTTCCTCCTTTTCTGAAATGAACAACATCTCATTTTCAACATCACTTGAAGAACTTTCACTATCACTACTAGACCACTTACTTGCTTTGTCTAGGTAGAAACTCTTCTTGTGCTTGTTAGAGTACCTCTTTCCGTGATTGTTGTGCTCATCTTTGTTCTTTCTGTGATGCTTGTACTTTTCAGAATCCTTGCTCTTAGAATCCTGTTTCTCTTCATCACTTTCATTCTTGGAAATAGTACAGTCAGTAGCATAATGACCAAACTTTCCACAATTGAAACATCTTATATTTTTCATGCTTTTGTGCTTTCTAGAGAACTTGCCTTTTTTGTTGTAATATGCCTCTTCATCACTAGAAGACTCATCACTCTCTTGAAGTTGTTTGCCCTTGGATTTCTTGGTAGCCTTGAAAGCTGCCTCTTTCTTGACATCAACCTTCACTTGAGTTCTCAACTCAAATGCTCGCAAGTATACTATGGAGCTCATCCTTTTTCAACTTATCCAAATCTTTAGCTTCCTCAATAGCAAAAATTTTTTCACTAAATCTATTAGGAAGAGATCTTAAAATCTTATCACAAACATCATTTTCAGCAAGCTCAAGACCTAAGTCTTTCATGGAGTTAACAACCTCATCCATACGAAGCATGTAGTCACTAATATTTTCATCATCATTCATCTTGAGTTGTTCAAACATACCTTTGAAGTGTCTCAACTTGGCCTTTCGGACATTTACATCACTCGTGTGAACCACCTGCAATTGTTTCCACATTTCACTAGCTGTCTTGCAGTGAATCACCTTGGTAAGATCTACCTTCTGTAAACCCTTCAAGATTGCATTCATTGCTTTTGAATTGCTATGATGTAGGAGCCTGTCTTCTTTAGTATAAGGACCATTTTTAGGAATAGTGTACCCGTCTTCAATCACTTCCCAAACCTCATTCCCAAGTGCCATTAGATGAACCTTCATCCTTGCACTCCAAAGACCAAAATCTGATCCATCAAGAATAGGTGCTGCATTGCCACTTGAATAATCCATTGTGTTCTTTGCTAGATTTTCCTTCAAGTTGTTAAACTTTTTGAAGGCACCGACTCTGATACCAATTGAAGAACACAAGCTTATACTGAGAGGGGGGGTGAACAGTATAAGACCACTTTTTACTTTTTCCTTCAAATCAACTTTCAATTCAATATTATGCAGTGTATAGAAAGCAGTAATCAAAGCAATGCACAAAAACACCATCCACAATAGAGACACAACAATTTACGTGGTTCACCCAATGAGGGCTACTCCACGGATAAAATATTTCACTAATTTTATCAACTCAAATTATGGGAAAACCTTTCCCGATTACAATGTTTATGGGCACCAACCCAAAGGAGATACCTTCCCATAGCTCTGCTCTGACTGGTGATCCTCTAGAAGACCTCTGCCTCTGCTGCCCTTAGCAAATGGAACTCTATCCATAGAAGACACCTGTCTTCCCTGCTCTGGCTGGAGACCTCTGTCCTCAACTCTATCATCGCAAAGCTGGTCCTCGAATTTGCACCAAACATAGTCCTTCGGTCTGGCACAAATGTCCTCTTTCACTTTCTTTGATCTGCACCAAACACAGTCCTTCGGTCTGGCACAAATGTCCTCTTCCTCTGTTCTGCACAAAACATAGTCCTTCACTCTTTTTGTGCAATCATAGCTGCACTTGATCGAGCATCGACCTTTACACCTCTGTGCAATCACAGTAGTAGCGTCTTCGCACACTCTGCTTCCTTGTAATTCCTCTCACTTAGAAGATTCGATGAAATGCACTCAGTACACTGTAGTCAAATTTTGCACTTAGCTTCTCGACGATCAAACTTCACCCCCGCACTCTATCTACGTACATTGCTCTTCGAATGCACACTTCAATCGATAATAAACTCTCCAAGTAGCCCTCCTTTTATACTAAACCTTTCAAGATTAAAACCTTGATCTTAGTCGGCTGCACATCCTCAAACTACGTCGACTGCAAACCCTAATCTTCGTCGGCCCAAATTTAACTTTGTCGGCTTCACTGCCTCTGCAACTCTCCTGTAGCTTCTGTCGTGAAACTACAACATGTCATGATATCGTGACACCTTTTGCAACCATACGCCTTCCTTTGGCTTTTGTCATGATATCGCGACACCTTAGCCTTTTTCGAATTTACTTAAGTTCTTGTCATGAAATCGCAACACTTTCTGCTTCTGCTGACGTCATCTTCACTTTTTTCACGAAATCATGACCCTTCTATCTTCATGGCCTTCTCTAATTTTGTCGTGAAATCATGACACTTTTTCCTTTGCTGACGTCATCTTCACTTCTATCATGAAATCGTGACCCTTCTGTCTTCATGGCCTTCTTCTCTGCTTTTGTCATGAAATCGTGACACTTTTGCCTTTGCTGATGTCATCTTCACTTCTGTCGTGAAATCATGACATTTCTCGCTTCTTCAACCTTTTCTCGGCTTGCACCAACGAAAATGGAACATGTCACGAAATCGTGACACTTTCGTTGCCTTATGCTTTTCTTTGCCTTACGCCCACAAAACTGGAACATGTCACGAAATCGTGACACTTTTGCCTTCGAGCTCTTTCTTCTTGAATTCGTCACGAAATCGTGACGCCTCTTCTGTTGAAGACTTGCTTCCTATTTTTGTCATGAAATCATGACACTTTCTCCATCCGTACGCTTTTCTTTCATCCTATCACGAAATCGTGACGCTTTCAGCTTCTGAAAGCTTTCTTTGCAACCTATCGCAAAATCATGACGCTTCTCATTTCAAACTCTTCCCTTTGCTGCATGTCATGAAATCATGATAGTTCTCACTTCGAGATTTTTAGCATGTCACGAAATCATGACAGTCCTCACCTCGACCTCTGTAGCATGTCGCGAAATCGTGACATTTCTCATGTTACTTTCTCTCTCTTTGAACTTGTCGCGAAATCGTGACAGTTCACACTACGGACTCTCTTTTCTGCATTATGTCACGAAATCATGACACTTTTCCTTTTGGACTCTCTTTCTTGTAGTATGTCGTGAAATCGTGACACTTTTTCATCTGTACAACTTTCTTGGCAATGTGTCGCGAAATCGCGACACTTTTCCTTTTCTGCCTTCCTGCACTTTTTGAGTCACGAAAATGCGACATGTCGCGAAATCGTGACACTTTCCATCTAGCTCTCCTTCTCTGCCAACATGTCGTGAAATCGTGATAGTTTTTCCACTTGCCTTTTTCTCTGCCAACATGTCATGAAATCGCGACAGTTTTTCCAGCTTCTTCTCTTTCTTCTAGCATGTCACAAAATCGTGATAGTTTTGCCAGAACTTTCTCTCTCCTCAAACATGTCGCAAAATCATGATAGTTTTGCAAGAACTTTCTCTCTCCTCAAACATGTTGCGAAATCATGACAGTTTTGCAAGAACTTTCTCTCTCCTCAAACATGTCGCAAAATCGTGATAGTTTTGCTAGCACTTTCTCTCTCCTCTAACATGTCGCAAAATCGTGACAGTTTTTCCAGCTGGTTGCATACTTTTTCTTACTTGTCTTTTTCTTGATCTTTTGCAAATGGGCCACTAAGGACTTCTTGGAAACTCACTGATCATGCTCTGAATAACCTTCAACAAAACAAATTCCTTGACATCAAATCAAATTTGCTTCAAGAACTTTTTGACATCAATGACAACATCTACACTTGAGCAAAGGCAATGTACCCAAGGTACCCAAAATTGCCAACAAAATGAACCTTAAAAGTAATTTTTCTCTTTTGCACTTTTGAAGATAGTAATTCAATTTTCCTCTTTGTAAATTATAATCTAGTATAAGGTGCTTTAATAAATATGATAAGTAATAAAATTAATGAATTTACTCGTACCAATAGTTACTTACCTTTTTTGACAACTTTTTTAGAGGATGTAGATCAAGATTGTTGCTTTTAATTTTTGCAACTTTTGTTAGCTTTTCCAAAAAGTGTCTCCTTCACTAAAAAGAGATGTTAAACTTTCTTTCATAAGATTGGGGTTTGGTGGTTTGTTCTTATATAGTAATATTATCCTTTCTACTATGGACTTAGAGAGATATTTATGCCTTCTTGAAAGGTAATATTCAAATCTCTCGACTTTGACAAGCATCTTGTATCTTCAAGTCTTCTTATTGAATTCTAATTTCAAGTAGATCTTCTTCTCAAGACTCTAAATGTGTTAAGGTCTTATGTATCTTCTTTGGAAATCCTTGTCAATTCTTATTTTCCTGATTGGGATTGTTTCCAAATGGTGAAAATTATCCCAAACATTTCCCTTATCAGAAAGTTTCTCCTTGATGGAGAATTTCTCCAATGAGTTCTTCTAGGAACTCTTGATCTTACTTTAGCAACAAGGCTCTCCAAGCCTTTTTCCTTGAGACCTCTCTTAGGTATTTTATTTTGCAGCTACTTTGGTCTTTCTTGAGACCTTCTTATTCAAATTCTGGAATTGAGATCTCCTTCCTAGATCTCTTGATTCTATTGCTTCTAGATTTTAGTAGGACTCTCCTAGTCCTTCTCGTCCTTCCAAGAATGGAAGTTTCTTCAATGATATCTTCACTTTATCTCTTCAAATTCAAGTTTTCTTCAAGTGTTGAATGTATTTTGAAGAAAATATTCTTCTTAACTTTCTTGTAGGATGTTTCCCAACTCACTGAATATCATTTCCCCACAACAAATGATTCGTACTAAAATCTGAACTTGCTTTTGAATTGGGTATTCTCTTCTAGAGTCTTCTTCGGCATTAAAGCTTTTGTGTCCTTTTTTAGATCAAGGATTTTGTGGCCTTTTTTGGATTAAATATTTTATGGGCTTTTATTAGATTAAGGCTTCTATGGCCTTTTATTAGATCAAGACTTTTGTGGCATTTTTAGGATTAATGCTTCTATAGTATTTTTTGCTGTGAAGTTAAATTTATCAGTAGAGATCTTCAATCTCTAGACTTCACTATGAATATTTCTCATAGAGTCTCTTCTATAGTATTCTCCTCTTGAAACAACTAAGTTTTGCACTATGAAGGCACTCTAACATTCAGGCAATAAAGTTGAATTATCCTAGATTTCTATTATAGGAGGTATTCTAATCATCTAAGAGGTAGTTCCCTACAATAAAATAAACTTCAAGCAATAGTAAAATTTGCATATCTCTTAGATGAGCTTCACTAGTTAATTCATAAAACTAGTGGATCAAATTTTGAGTCCTTCTCTTCACGAGTTTTTCTATAACTTTGTGGGAAGACTCTGAGTCAAATGAATTTCATGATTTTTTTTCCAGACTATTGTACCAGATAATATTAAGGTAATGAAATTTACATGCAACGGGTTTAATGGAACATCCGATTTGCAAAAATTGAAGCTATGGTCACTGACCCTATTTTAACAATAGTACTTTCTTGAAGCTCTCCCTACAACCTTAATTCTTTTGAATATTTTTGCAAGAACCTGTGCACTATGGCGAATCAGGTTCACAAAAATTTAGGTTCAATAATAATGGTGGTTTTCCTATCAATCTACAGTATCTAGTTCTATTGTGACTAGACCTACTGTGGTTTTGATACCAATGTTAGCTTTTGAGATAGATTGCAATGGGAGATGGAAATCATAAGATGCAAAAATATAATAGAAAGTAAATTTATGAGATTGTATAAATATGCTATAAATAGAAATAATGGAAATAAATATAATATTTCTATGGAGGAAATAGACACTTCATGCAAGATGCTACATGACTACATCGTACTCCATCACTAGTGGAATTACACAGTAATACTACTACGAACTACTGTATTATCAATCTCTTACAATGAGGCCCTTTTATAATGAAAGATAGATTCATTGTCCAACACTCTACCTAGTTGTACAAGGGACACCTTGCACATTTACAACTTGCACATTGACACTTGTGCATTTATTACATTACATAAAGTAACTAGATAACTTCCACCTAAAGTAATCTAATGTCCTAAGTATGTACCTAGAAAGGTACATTTACATGATCCAAATGATGTAATAGACTCTTAATCTAACACTTTGAAAGTAATAAAATTTTAAGTAAAAATTTAGAACAGTCCACTTACGAGAAGGAAATGCTAGTTATTTTACATGTCATAGAGAAATGGATACATTGTTTTTTGAGTAGTCATTTCCTCATTAAGGTTGACCATAGTAGCCTAAAGCATTTCTTAGAACATCTCTCATACCCTAAGTAAAATAAATGGATGACCAAACCTTTGGGTTATGATTTTGTCATTGAGTAATAGAAAGGTAATGAAAATATGGTGGTTGATGCTTTATCTCGTAAATAAAAGGATGATATAGCTATCAATGCCATCTCTAGTCCTTATCCACAATGGATTTCTCAATTTCATGAATATTGTGTTGCTAATATATATACTAATCAAATCATTCAAGATATAAAATCAAGGTCATAATTGGATTCTTACTTCTCATATTCAAATGGAGTGTTTCACAAAAAGATCACATTTATCTTCCTTAGTATTTGACTATTAAGTCAATGGTTCTCCAAGAATTGCATGCATATCCTCTGGCAAGACATTAAGGATTCTTGAAAATATACCAATGGGTGAAGCAAGCATTTTATTGGAAAGTATTAATAGCAAATATCAATATGTGTGTGTCTAAGTGTGAGGTATGCCAATGTAACAAAGGGAAAATAGTTAAATCTCCTAGATTGTTGCAACCTTTGCATATCATTAATTGCCAATGGGAGTACATATCCATGGATTTCATTGAGGGTGTCCCAAATTAGAGGGTAAAATATTCTCACAAAATTATTTTTTTCAAAAAAATACTTTAGCTCCTTTTTGCTTCCATGAATGGGAAATTTTTGAAATGCTTCAACTATATGTGGGTCAATAGAAATACCAACTTTAGAAATGACATGTCCTAATAGCGTTTCTTCTATAATTCTAAAAAAAATATTTTTGGAATTCAATGAAATTGTATGCTCTCTATATCTTTGTAGTACATTCCTCAAGTCTTTCATATAATTTACATGCTTTTTAGAAAAGATAGGCAGGTCATCCATTTACATCATAATACATTTTTCAATTAGATCCTTAAAATTGATGTCCATAGCCCTTTGGAAATTTTCTCCTACATTGATTAGGCCAAATGACATCCTCCTATATGCAAATATTCCACAGTTGCTAGTAAACACAGTTTCAATCCTATCCTTGGGGTCTACCAACACCTGAGTGTATCTTGAGTAACTATCTAGAAAAGACATAATCTGAGAGTCATTCACCATTTGCAATATTTCATCCAAGGAAGGGATGGGATAGCTATCCTTCTCAAATGCTCTATTAAAATTTATAAAATCTACACACAAGCGTATTTACCCATTCTTATTTTAGATGGGTATAAAATTTGCAACCTAGGTATAAAGTCAAAAATTTCTTTAAGAATGAGGGGCTCTAACAAAGGGTTTACTGGCCTCTACTTTTGTCATAAAGGTTTCATTCTTGGATTCAATGTAATGGTATGGGTAATGATGGATGTATCATAGGTCTTCAAATCTTCATATCTCCATGCTATGACATATCTATAGGATTATTCCCTCATTTTCTTCATTAGAGACAAGTTTTCACATGAAGAAAGTTTTAGGGGTCTCAATACTTCCCAAATTATAAGATTTTAGATGGATATCTGTTGTTTGTGAGTATGATATTCCATATCAAACAATATTTCCAAAGAAACCATACCTTTAGAAATGGTTTTTGTCTTCAAATTTAATTCAACTTCTTCATCTAACTCTACATAATTTTATCTTTCTCATCTATGATTTGAGCTTCAAATATACTAGAGTTAGTGGTAAAAACCTTTATATTCCTATCAACCTCAAACACCTAAATTTTTTTGACATTATCTGGTATGGAGAGAATGACAACCAATTATACTAAGAACTACTTTATCTTAGAATGGGAAAATAGTTCTAGAGTGTGTGTTGTTACTACCAATGAATTTGTTGTGTGATTATTTTTTGCATGAAATAGTCTAAATATTGAAACCACCAAAATATTTAGTTAAATCCCATACTTAGATATGATAATTTGAAATATGTTTGTTGTTATAGTTAGAGTATTTTGTTAATATTTTATTAGAGTAAAATTGTAAATATATGTATTTGGAAAGTAATAAGTTATACAGTTCTATCATCACAAATCATTTCTAGGTATATAACAATATTTTTGTATTCTTTCATCCTCAACATTGGATGAACGAGAACATATAAATTTTCATGTATATTTTTTTGAAATTAGTGGTTTACTATGGGATGTCCCCTATTAGTTTTATTTGCTCTTTGCTCTTATACACTACAGATATAGGCATAGTTATAGCACATGAAAAGGAAACAATAAGAGCTAGAATTATTGTTTTGCTCTTTGGAGTGGGCATTGTTTCCAAAGCTGCCAAAGCTCAACTTTGCTTTTCCTACATCCTTTATATTTTTTTTAGGTGAGACCCTAAGAGGACAGTCTAAAACTACCCTCTTAGTCCTAATAGGTATTAATCCTAAGTGGGCGGCTTATAACCGCCCTTGTAGCCCTGAGAGGGTGGTTATAAACCACCCTCTTAGATTCTAAGAGGGCAATTTTTTGAGGTGGTTTTTAGCCACCATTGTATGACGTAGACTTTTACGATGCCATCATAGACAACGACTGAATAACCATCCTTAAAGGTATTTAAGGATGGTTAAAAACTATCATTAAAGCCCTTTTTGGTGTAGTGAAGTTTCTCAATGTGCTAGATTATCCTCATCATACACCATTATCCCTATATCATTTCTTGTAAAAATATTTTTCATTTCCTCCCATGATAATACACTACTAGTGCGGTAAGTCTTGCCATACTTCTTAGTTCAAATATTAGTCATTTCATGGTAAACCCACACACTAAAATCTAAATATGGATTATATTCTAAGAGGCTATTCTTGTGTCATCATAAATTTTATTATGGCTTCAGTATGTGTCTAAAATTTACCTATGCTAATTTAATATATGGATCCTTAAACAATTTTTATGTGCACTTCTTTTTCTAATTAGACTCTTTTATCCCATAAGGTCTAATGTTTTCTATGGGCTACTGACTTCATGATGGATGCACTTCTATTTGCATAAAATATTCCATGGTAGGAGGGTTCATTATTGTAATTTCATGCATTATATTACTTTTCGAAGTGCTAACGAAATCCATTTTGAGTGTGAAAGTTTTTTTATTTTGACACTGTAAATTTTGCTTAGTTTCATATAATGTCAAAAATAAAAATATTATATGAATTTATGGAAAAATTTCTAATACATTGGATGTAATATAAATCATATTAGGTTAGTATCTCAATTCAAGAAAGATAAGCTTCAATAATTTAACACATCCTTACCCTTAATTTCTTTATTGCTTTCATAAAAAAAAATATATTTAACATTCAATATCAAAAGCACCTCGGAGTATGACAACTTGTGATATAGTGCAACTTAAGGAATGTAATATTCTATTGATAATGTCTTACCTCTTTGATTACTAAAAAACCCACTAGACCTATTCTCAATAATGGGTAGTTCATGTCAAAATCATTATATATCACATCTAAGATTTATTGCTAGCTTTAGCAAAGGTAGTAGTCTATGTTGAATCATTTGAGTGCACGCCAGGCCGACAATGACGGTACAAACCTGGAGTGACCGTTGATCTCCATCTCATGTCGGGTCAACAACAACAAGATGAATAGGCTATTGGGAGCAGTCCCTATGGTTTGAACCCTGCGCTTGCTAGTTACTAAAAATAGTGGTTATAACCAACTTCCCTATGTAACCAAAAAAACTATATAAATCACATCTAAGATTGTATATCCATAAAATGTGATTCTTGTATCTACTAAAAACTATAATAAATTGATTTATAATGCATAAAAGTTTGTACTTATCATAGTTAGATACTTTATATTGCATATTTTATCTTGTATCATCACATTAGTCATCCTAGATAGTCCTAGTAGATGAACATATTAGAACACCTAAATTTTCATGTCTTTCAAGATACCTAGTGGCTTCCAGTCAATTGATTAACCATGAATCACATTGATATTATTTCAGGATAACATATATAGTAATCAATTTCCAGTGTTACTAGATAGTTCATTTTCTTAAAAAAATTTAGAATATAGAGTGTTGCTAAATAGAGGTTACAATTTACTATTCCAGTGTTACTAGTTATTACAATTGATTAAACTATCTAGAAACACATTCATATTGAGTTTTATTATTTTTAAGGGCCAAACGAATGTGTTTGGAGTTTAATTTTATGCTTGTTTGTTCCTATGACTAATTTAATTTCCTAAAAAATAATAAAACAAAGTGGATATGATTTAATATACTTGGGCCTAAAATACAACCCATTGATCATGATTGTTTTAACTTATTTAAGGATCAAATAATAAATGTTTGTTCCCAAATTAATTTTGAGCATTAAATTTGGAGTGCTTTCTTGAAGGATCATCAAGTTCTTAGTCAATGTGCTTTCTTGAATTGATTTTTATCATTTGAAAATTCTCATTTGTCTTTGGAAATGATCTATATTCCTTCTTAAAGCTTGCATTTTAACAATATTTTATGTTTTTTTAAAGACAATTTGTTCTCACTTTCCTTAGGTATACATTGATAGAAATGAAATTATTTTCTAATGATTGAAGTCCAACTCCATGTATTAAATATACCCTTGACGAATGTGCTTCAAATGTCAAACACATTAATTAATTATTTGTGAAAGATTGATTTATGTTTAATTAGACCACCTCTGACATGCTATGAGTTGTATCACATACTCTTGACAATAAAGGAGTTATGTATATGTTCTTTATACTAGCACTAATCATATTATCACTTGCTTTGTGTGATCCAACTATAAACCAATATCAATAACATTTAATAGAGTCATGGTAGTCATCCCTAAGCTTTAATTTCCATTTGTATATCTAATCTTACACTTGGCAACCAAATGCTCTTTAAATAAGCTAATATTGTTAGAGAGAGGAAATTGAGCGACAACATCCATTTTCATCCCTGTGCCCCACCGTTCACGACGCACACGTGGTCGATGAACCAGAGAACGTTGTCGTTGGCGGCCACCAAAGTGGTGAAGGCAAGTAGCGGCTCCGCAGAGCGCGGTGAAGGCAAGTAGCGGCTCGGAAGTGGTGAAGGCAAGTATTCGGTAGATGTGACGGCTCCGCGGAGCGCGGTGGCGGCTCCTTCTGGGTACTACTTGCTCGCTGTTGTCAATGAAGGCGTTCCCAGCAACACCGAATGACTACATTTTGTCAATTAACGGGAAGCATACGACCTGAAAAACTTTAATTCGGTTTGGACAGAAAAACTGTAGCGAGTAGTAATGTGAATTGCTGTTGTTCGAAAGTATTCCATATTGATTTCGACGCTTCAGATTCTTTGGAAAGATCGATTAATTTTTTTTTCTGTCGGATGTCGCACGTCGCAGAAAACACCCTGCGACGTCGGGCGTCGCAGCAAAATGCTGCGCAGTGGGACGTCGCACGGGCAGTTTAGCGCTCCGCAGTCAGGCGTCGCAAACCAATAATTGCGCAGTCGGGCGGCGCACGCCAAGGATTGCGCAGGTGGGAGTTTCTGCGCAGTCGGGTGTCGCACGTCAAAGACTGCACCGGCTGGTTTCGCAGTACAGTCGGGCGTCGCAGACCCCAACACTTAGAGAATTTTTCTAAGTGCTCAAAATAGCATAATCCAAACGCATCGACGGACGACGCTAAGAACTTAGAAGGTCATTTCGAAATCGGTCTTTCGGGGGCGATTGTTGCCTTTTCACAAGGAAAAAGCGATTGCTTTCTTCAAAGGTTGTGCAAGAGGGATGTGATAAAACAACACCATGATTGAGCTTAAATGCAGATGAGAAAGAAAACAAGGAGACACAGACGAATTTAAACAAACCCTTCTATAAACCCGAAAACACATATAGAATTTTATTTGTTAAACAAAGGGATTACAAAGGGTCCTTGAATGAGGATTTACAATCTTCTGCAAGTATGATTGCAGGATTAACACCAATGGAATCTAAAACACCGAGACTGCTGCTCGTGCCTGAGTCAGATATGCACTCTGCTCTCAAACGTCTGTTCTGCTCTCTCCTCTCTGCCCTTGTCCTTGCTCTGTGCTTTTTCAACTGCTCTCTTCTCACTCTTCCCTCATCTGTTTAAAATGCCAGCTGAACAAAGGTTTATATAGCTAGGGAAGACGAACCAATCACCTACCTCGCACGCGGGAAGTAAATGCTGATTGGACAACGAAAACGTGCGGCGTCACATCAGAGGTTTTGGCGGGATGCCCATCGTTGCTGATTTTTGTGAGCGAAGTCCGGTAGCACTCAGTTTCGAAGTGAAGTTGGGCAATGAGTGAACATCAAGGTTAACATTTCTAACACCCTCCTTTAAACTCGATTTCACGAGTGCTTTGAATCCCAATTGCTCTCACAATCTACTGAAGTCTTCCTCCTTCCAAGGCTTCATGAAAATGTCAGCCAACTGCTCCTTGGATCTGCAAAATTGCAGTTAAATTTCCCCGAACTTCACCAACTCTCTGATGAAGTGATAACGAATATCAATGTGCTTCGTCCAACCATGGAACACTGGATCCTTCGACAGTGCTATGGCTGAATTGTTGTCACAAAACACAATTGTCACACCTTCTAGAGGATAGTTCAGTTTACCCATAACTCTTTGCAGCCAAACTGCTTGGCATGCGTCTGATGTGGTAGCGACATACTCTGCCTCAGCTATGGACAACGCAACGATTGGTTGCTTCTTGGACGCCCATAAAATAGCTCCCGATCTAAGATGAAAAGTATACCCGAAAGTTCTCTTTCAATCATTGGTGTTGCCAGCCCAGTCACTATCTATGTAGCCCACCAAATCTAACTGGTCTCATCTGGTGTAGAATAGGCCATGGTTTCACATCCCATTGACATAGCGTAAGATGTGCTTGCCTGCATGTTAGTGTGTGTCCTTTGGAGTCTCCATAAAAAGACTGATCAAGCTGACTTTGAACATAAGATCTAGCTGAGTTGCAGTCAAATACATCAGAATGCCAACTAGCCATTTTAACAAGGTTGGGTCAATGTTTCTGCCAGAGTTCAACTTGCTTAGCTTCAAACCTGTGGCAACAGGTGTGATGGTAGGTTTGTTGTCCTCCATCTTGAAACGCTTCAAGACATCCTTCACATACTTGCTATGAGAAATGAAGGTGCCATCTGTCGATTGGTCAACTCTGATGTCGAGAAAATACTTTATCAGCCCCAAATTTGTCATCTCGAACTCCTTCATGGCTATTAAAAATTGGGCAAACAGTGCAGGGTTGTTTCCAGTGTAAATCAGATCATCCACATATAGGTTGAATATTATGAGCTCTCTTGTTTCATTTGTCTTCATGTATAGGGTGTGCTCATATGGGTATTTCAAAAACACATTCTCTTGAAAATAGTCATCAATTCGATTGTACCAAGCCCTAGGCGCCTGCTTCAACCCATATAGGGCTTTCTTCAACTTCAAGACTTTGCCCTCCTAGTCTTCAAACTCATAACCGGGTGGTCTATCTAGACCTCCTCCTCCAACACACCGTTGAGGAAGGCTAACTTGACGTCCATCTAGTAAAAACTCCAGCCCTTATGAGCTGCCAGTGCTAGGATCATCCTCGCTGTGTCAAATCAGGCTATAGGCACATACACATCATGAATTCTGCTTGTAGCCCTTTGCCACAAATTTGGCCTTATGTCGATCAGCTTCACCTTGGGCTTTGAACTTTGTCTTATACACCCACTTGACCCCAATGGTCTTCTTCCCTTTTGGAAGATCTGTAAGTTGCCATGTGTCATTTTTCTCAATGGCTTCTATCTCCTCATCCATCACCTTCACCCACTTCTGATTTTGACTTGCATCTTCAAACTCAACTGGATCGACCTTAGTAAAGAAGGCAAAATCAGAATGTTCATCATCTTGATGAGTTCGGATAGCCTTGTAGATATCTTGCAAGCTCTTCATCTTCGTTGGAGTCCTCAAGTTTGGGATCCTGCTTGCAAGTGGCAGCGATCAAGATGGTGAGGATGTGCTACTCCTAGCACCGCTCTTGCTGCTTGAGGATGTAGATGGTAATACTCTGCTCTTCTCCAAGTCAACAAATTCAACAACTATTGGCTCAGGCTGGCTAGTCTTCAAATTCTAGTTCCAGGCTTCATATTCTAGGAACTTCACATCATGGCTGATGATGAGCTTCTTTGTCAAAGGATTGTACAACCTGTACACCTTATCCTGCTCACTATACCATGTAAATATGCATTTCTTCACTCTATCATCTAGCTTTTGCCTCTTCTCTTTTGGAACATGTGCATATGTAATACACCCGAATACACACAAATGAGCCACACATGGCTTCTAACCACTCTAGGCCTCCTGAGGGATTTTGTCCTTCATGCTTTTGGTGGGACATCTATTCAAAAGATAGACTGCATAGGATACAAGCTCTGCTTAGAACTCGTGCGACAATCCCTTCACCTTCATCATACTACATGCCATCTCCATGATGGTTCATTTCTTCCTCTCAGCTACATTGTTCAGTTGTGATGTGTATCTGGCAGTGAGCTACCTCAAAATTTTGTGTTGCTTATATAAATTATGGAATTCATTGGAGATGTATTCACCTCCACCATCCATTTTTAGGGTTTTCACTGAATATCCGCTCTGTTTCTCCACCAGAGACTTGAACTCCTTGAATTTGGCAAATGCTTCTAACTTCAGTTTAATGGGATAAATCCAAGTCTTCCTACTGAAGTCATCTATTAACATCAAGAAGTATTTATTATTGACAAATGTGTTGATCTACATCGGACCGTAGATGTTTGAGTGCACTAGCTCCAATGGTTGTGATGCTCTCCAAGACTGCCCAGAAGGGAATGAATCCCTATGCTATTTGTAAACTAAGAAACTCTCACAAATTTTATTTTGCTACTCAATAAGGGGTAAACCCTTCACCATCTGCTTCTTGTGTAGCAGATTCAAGCCACTAAAGCTCAGGTGACCAAACCTTATATGCCACAGTCATGTAGCATCTTTCACAAGTGCACTCAGAGACATCAACGTTTCGTTATGAATCTATAGTAGAAACATTTTGTTCTTCGTCATGGACACAGTTGAAATATACCCATGCAACTTGTCTCTGATGGTGCATACTCCATATTTGAACTGGACTGTATGCCCCTTCTGCATGAGCTATCCAATGCTCAGTAGGTTG
This sequence comes from Wollemia nobilis, assembly GCA_028583015.1. NCBI lineage: Eukaryota > Viridiplantae > Streptophyta > Pinopsida > Araucariales > Araucariaceae > Wollemia > Wollemia nobilis. Next base: position 3,324,795 of record JAQPPZ010000367.1, read on the forward strand.
TGCTTCAGGCCAAGCACATAATAGACATTGCAGATCTGCTTTCATTTTTTATGACTAGTGTGGGTGAGTATTTTAACTTTCCCCATCACGAGAACCTTGCTATTGTTCCCCATATTCACATATGACTAGAGTGTTTCATCTAGTTGTGAGAACATGTCCTTGTTCCCCGTCATATGGTTGCTGCACTCGCTATCCAAATACTAGATATTCTTTTGGCTCTCCTCAATATTTTAAGTCAGCATCACATTCCCTCCTGTCGCATTTTTGGCTTCATCAGTGTAGTGGGGCTGTTACTAGTTCTCCTTGGCCATCATATTTTTGCACTCAGACATGTAGTGGCTGAATTTATTGTAATAGTAACACTGGAATTTGGATTTGTCCTTATTTTGACCAGATATGGCTTGTTGGTTTCTCCCACTGCCTCTTCCTCCTTGCTAATGGAAGTTTTAGTTGGTCTATCCCTCATTAGGGTTTGATCGGCCTCCTTTCTTGTTGCCTCTCCCATGTCTGCCTCATCCTCTTTCTCCTTGAGAACTAGAGGCACTTTGGTGGGAGTCTTATCTTCCACTTTCACAGAATGAAACCTAAGCCTTGAATGCCTGCTCTAGAGAGGTCTGAGATGAATAGATCAGCCTCTGCTCATGTGTTTGCAAATAACTCATGATCTCATCTTTAGAGAGGGTTGTCAGATCCCTCGACTCCTCTATCGCAATCACAATAGAGTAAAATTTGGCAGGAAATTTTTTGAGAATCTTCTCCATGATTCTTTGGCTCTTCACAATCTCTCCATTCAACCACATTTGGTTGATTATGTCCATCGTCCGGGTGAAGAAGTCACTCGTAGACTCAGATTCACTCATCTGTAGGTTCTCGAACTCCCTCTTGAGCATCTATAGTTTCACCAATTTCACCTTGTTGGTGCCATGATACGAACTGGCCAAAATCTCCCAGGCATGTTTCACCTTGGTGGCTGATGCAATCCACAGGAAGAGTGTCTCCTCGATCACTTGCATAATGTAGAAGAGGGCCTTTTGGTTATTCTTCATGGTTTCCTTCAATAGGTCCTTGTCTTCTTTGGAGCGGGTGGCCAATGATGCTACATATGCCAGTTCTAGGTAGCCGTTTTCAACCAACTCCCACAACATCTGAGATACGAATAGGATATTCATATGAATACTCCAATAATCATAATTTTTATTATTGAAGCACAAGATCTACAACTGCAGTGAATGGTTGTTGCATGAAGCCATGCTTCATCCTTCGTGACAAGGGTACTATCGCTTTAATACCAATTTGAAAGATCGATTATTTTTTGTTTCCATCAGATGTCATAGAAAACATCATATGATTTCGGGCGTCGCAAAAAAATTTGTGCAATTAGAGTTTAGTGCCCATGGAAGGCACTGCATAGTCAGGCATCATAGACCAATGACTACGCAGTTGGGCACCGCTGTGCATTTGGAAATCGCACACCAAGGATTGCGCAGGTGGGAGTTTCTACACAGTAGGGCATTGCACGCCAAGGACTACGCCAACTAGTTTCGTAGCACAGCCAGGTGTCACAGACACCAACACTTAGAGAATTTCTCTAAGTTCTCAAAATAGCATAATCCAAACGCATCGATGCAAGATGCCAAGAACTTAGAAGGTAATTTCAAAATCGCTCTTTCAGGAGCTTTTGTTGGATTTTCATGAGGGAACAATGATTGCTTTAAATAAGAGTTAGTTGTCAAAGGTTGTGCCGAAGGGATGCGATAAAATAGCACCATGACTGAGCTTAAATGCAGATGAGAAATAAAACATAGAGACACATGAATTTAAACAAACCCTTCTATAAAACCAAAAACACATATAGAATTTTATTTGTTAAGCAAGGGGATTACAAAGGGTCCTCGAATGAGGATTTAGAATCTTCTGCAAGTGTGATTGTAGGATTAACACCAATGAAATCTAAAATGTTGAGATTTCTACTCATGCCTGAGTCAAATATGTACTCTACTCTCAAACGTCTGTTCTACTCTCTCGTCTATGTCCTTGTCCTTGCTCTATGATTTTTCAACTACTCTCCTGTCACTCTTCCCTCATCCTTTTAAAATGACATCTAAACAAAGGTTTATATAGCTAGGGAATATGAACCAATCACGTACCTCGCATGCAGGAAGTAAATGCTGATTAGACAACAAACATGTGTGGCATCACATCAGATATTTTGGTGAGACACCCATTGTAGCTGATTTTTGTGAGCGAAGTCTGACAACTCTTAGTTTCGGAGCGAAGTTGGGCGGTGAGTGAACATCAAGGTTAACATTTCTAACATTCTTGACGTCTCTCTTGACATGGATAAATGACCAACACAATAGTTTTTTATGTACAACTATATTTTTATTCTATCCCTTTCGACCGTAAAACTAAACAGATTCATACATTGTGAAATAATAAATAAAAAACAAATATATAAATAGTAGAATGCCCAAATTTTGGGGTCAATAGAACTGAAATGAGTTATCTTTGCTCCATAAGCAACAAATTAAGCCTAGTTTTGTTCTGTTGCCAAGAATGCTACAAAATAAAATTACTTTATGGGCCACCTTAGATCAGAGGTCAACTGCTTTTGCGCACGGTGGCTAAAGCATAAGTTCCAAGCGCACAAATAAGGTGCACTTTGGAGAACCACAACAACAAGTTTATGTTCTAGCTGTTTATCAGGGGTCAACCTTCTATTGGGCACTATGGTAGGTGCACAAGGAGGAAGTGCACAACTTAGATGCACAATAAACCTTTTGAGATAGAAAAACACAATTGGAGATAATAAAGGACAAAACCACTAGAAGATAAAAAATATATTTTTTAGAAATATGAACAATGCAAAGGTGTCGCACAAAAATAACTGTGCAATGCCTATGTGTTCATAAATACAACACAAAGACAATTCAAAGGGAGAATAACCCAAAATAGAACTTGCACAAGTAGATTTTGTTAATGAAAAATAAACAGAATACAAATGTAGTTTTACAATGCCAAATGGAAGGGTTTTACACATTCATCTGCAAGTGAATTTGCAGGTTCAAATTATATGGGAGACTGTGAATGTTATCGCTTCACCTCCCCGCTTCATCTCCTCCTCTCTCTGCATTGTTGTGCACTACTACTAAGTTCATTCTCATTGCATATTTTTTATTGGCACCACCACCTTATACAACCGAGTGGAAGAGAGGATAAGTATTATCCTTTGATATGCCTTAAATGCAAAACTAGGGTTTCTAACCAATTACCAAACAAATTAGGGTTTCTTTCTATCTAAAACTGCCAGTATTAATTTCTCACGTGGAATATTGCAATGCTAGGATGTCAGAGATCTATGATCGTATTTGGGAAATAAGATCTATTATATATCTTACAAGCATGAAATTGATGCCCAACATTTACCTTATCCTATTGAAGTCCCCCTCCTTCAAATATTTTGTGAAAATATCGGCTACTTGCTCTTTTGACCTACAAAACAATAACATAATTTTGTTAGCTTTCACCAGCTCTTTGATGAAGTGATAGCGGATATCGATATGCTTCATCCTGCCATGAAACATTGGATACTTTGACAATGATATGGTGAAATTGTTATCACAAAAATTGTTTTCACCATTTTTTATGGTTGATTTAGCTCACCCAAGATACTTCGCAGCCATACTTCCTCGCATGTGCCTGATGTGGCGGTAACATACTCTGCCTCTACAGTGGACAACACAACTATTGGTTGCTTCTTGAATGACCAAGAAATTGCTCTTGATCCAAGATGGAAAGCATATGTAGAAGTTCTCTTCCGATCATTAGTGTTTCCAGCCCAATCGCTATTTATGTAGCCAACCAGTTCCAGCTAGTCTTTTTGGCATAAAAACTTCTATGGTTTCGCATCCCATTAACATAGAACAAAATTATTTTGCTTGCTTTCCAGTGAGTGTCCTTTGGAGTCTCCACGAAATTGCTAATTAAGCTCACTCCAAACATCATATTTGGTCTAGTTGCAGTCAAATACATGAGACTACCAACTAACCTTTTATAGAAAGTTGGATCAACATTTCTGCTACAATCCATTTTGCTCAGCTTTAGACCTGTGGCAACAAGTGTGATGGCAGGTTTGTTGTCCTCCATCTTAAACCTCTTCAGGACATCTTTCACATACTTGCCCTGAGAAATGAAGATGCCATATACAGTTTTGTCAACTTCAATGCCAATAATTTTTTTTATCAGCCCTAAGTTTGCCATTTCAAACTCCTTCATGGCTATTTTGAACTAGTGAAATAGCACATTGCTATTGCTAGTGTAAGTTAGATCGTATACATACAAGCAAATGATTATCAACTCCCCTTTTGCATTTTGCTTCAGGTATAGGGTGTGCTCATATGGGAATTTCGTGAACCCATTCTCCTAAAAATAGCCATCAATCCAGTTGTACCAAGCCCTATGTGCTTCCTTCAACCCATACAAGGTCTTCTTCAGTTTTAAAACCTTACCTTCTTGTCCTTAAAACTCATAGCTAGGTGGCTTGTCTATGTAGAACTCCTCTTTCAACACTTTATTGAGGAATGCAAACATGACATCCATCTGGTACACATTCCAACCTTCCTAGGCTGCCAATTCCAGGATCATCCTGACTGTGTCAAGTCTCACTACAAGCACATACAACTCATGATAGTCAATCCCTAACTTCTACTTGTATCGTTTCACCACCAATATGGTCTTATGCCTATTAACTTCTTCTTGGGCATTAAACTTTTTTTTATATATCCACATGACTCCAATGGTCTTCTTCCCTATTGGGAGATCTGTCAACTACCATGTATTATTCTTCTCTATGGCTTATATTTCCTCATCCATGGCCTTCACACATTTTATATTCTAAATTGCTTCTTCAAATGAAATTGGATCACACTCAAAAAATAAAGCAAAATCAGAATGTTCTTCATCTATTTGATTTTGGGTTACCTCATAAATATCTTGCAAGCTCCTCGTATTTGTGGGTGTCCTCAAATTGGAGATCCTACTTGCAATTTGAGGTGTTTGTGATGATGAGGCAGTGTTGTTGCTCACTCCAGTATTACTGCTTGAAGCTATATGTTGATGCACTTTTTCTTCTTCCAAGTCCTCAGACTCAATAATTGCTGGTTTTGGCTGACCAGTATTTGATTTCCAGTTCCAAGCTTCATCCTCCAAGAACTTCACATCTTAGCTGATAATTAACTTCTTTGTCACATGATTATACAACCTATATGCCTTGGACTTTTCATTATACCCAATGAAGATGCATTTCTCCGCCTTGTTGTCCAGCTTCTTTCTCTTCTCATCTGGAACATGTGCATATGATATGCACCCAAAAACACTCGAATGAGCCACGTTGGGATTCTGATTTATCCAAGCTTCCTGAGGAATCATGTCCTTCACAATATTTTTGGGACATTGATTTAGCAGATAAACTGCACAACATATAGCTTCTGCCTAGAACTCATGTGGTAAATTATTTTCCTTAAGCATGCTTCATGCCATCTCCATGATTGTTTTGTTCTTCCTCTCTACAACACCATTCTACTATGGTGTGTATCTAGAAATGAGCTGCCTATGAATTCCATTTTGCTTGCAAATATTTTGGAATTCACTGGAGATATACTCACCTCCTCCATCTGTCCTGAGATTCTTCACTTGGTAGTCACTCTATTTCTCACCTAGAGCCTTGAACTCCCTGAATTTGTTGAATTCCTACTTTTGTTTGATGGGATATACCTATATCCTCTGACTAAAATAATCAATGAAATTCAGGAAGTATTTATTGTCGACAAATGTGTTGGTCTACATTGGACTGTAAATATCTGAATGCACTAGCTCCAATGGTTGTGAAGCTCTCCAAAATTGTCCTGTACGGAACACATCCTTGTGTTGTTTTTCATATAAGCAATCTTCACACACTTGATTTGGTTACTCAATAAGGGGTAAACCCTTCACCATATGCTTCTTGTGTAGCAAGTTTAGGCCACTAAAACTCAAGTGAACAAATATAAGATGCCACATCCATGTAGCATATTTCTCCACTGCACTAAATGACATTAACAATTCATTCTAAATCTATAGCAAAAACATCTTGTTATTTATCATGGACAATATTGCAATTTGTCCATGGTATTTGTCTCTGATGGTACATGCTCCATATTTAAATTGAACAGTGTGCACCTTTTGCATAATTTTTCCAATGCTCAACAAATTTTGCTTCAAACCATACACATAATATACATCGATAATCTACTTCCTTTCATATTTACTAGTGCGGATAAGGATTTTTCCTTTTCTCTTGATGGGTATCGTACTGTTGATCCCAATTTTCACTTCATATTGGATTTTTTCATCCATCTGTGAGAATATTTCTTTGTTCCCAGTCATGTGGTTGCTACAACCACTATCGAGATACTAGATATTCATCTAACTCTCCTCCTTAATATTGCAAGTTAACAACATGTTTCCACCAGCATCTCTACACTGCATTTTCAAACTCATTTTTTTAGTGTGCTTGCTATTTGTTATCTTTTGCCATCTTCTTTCTACACTCAGAGATATAATGACTCAACTTCTTGCAGTAATAACATTGGATCTTCAATTTATCAATCCTCTGATTAGATCCTCCCTGTTGATTTCTACCACTGCCTCTTCCTCTTGCTTGATGGAAGTTGCAACTGGTATCTTCATCATTGGAGTTTGACCTTCCTCCTTGCTTGTGGCCTCTTCCATGCTTGCCTCTACATTTTTCTCCTTGAGAACTGGAGGCTCCTATGTGGGATTATTGTCTGCTACTATCTTCAAATGAGACTTGTGCCTTGAATGCTTGCTCCAACAAGGGCTGAGTTGAGCGACTTAGCCTCTGCTCATGTGTTTGTAGAGAACCCATGAGCTCATCCACATAAAGGGTTGTCAAATCCCTCGATTCTTCAATAGTGATCACTACTGAGTCAAACCTTGCTGGTAGGCTCCTTACTATCTTCTCCACAATCTTATGATTCACCACATTCTCCCCATTCAACCGTATATGGTTGATGATATCCATTTTTCGGGTGAAGAAGTTAGTCATGGACTTCGACTCACTCATCTACAAGTTCTCAAACTCCCTTATCAACATATACAACTGCACTAGTTTCATCTTGTTGGTACCTTAAAAGTAGCTGGTTAAGATTTCCCAAGAAAATTGTCTCCTTGACCACCTGTATTATGTAGAATAATGCCTTTTGATCCTTATTTCGGTTCTCCTTCAGCAAATATGATTCCACCTAGGAGAAAGCGCTCACGACTACTACATTTTCTAGTTTTGTGTAACCATTCTATACTAGGTTCCATAGCTCCTATGACCCGAATAGGATCTTCATATGGATGCTCCAGTAATCATAATTTCTACCATTGAACCGTGGGATCTGCAACTACAACAAGGTTCCTACCAGAAGCCATTGCTTCTTATCATCCACGAGAAGGCTCTGACTCTGATACCAAATTGAAATAATGTGCACAGATGACTCTTGCGAACATCATATAATGGATAGCTCCAGACTGTGCTTGAGAGTTGCACAACATTCAATGTGCACACTTCTTGTTGATCGAAGGTCAACTACTTTTGTGCACGGTGGCTAAAGCATAAGTGCGAAGCACACAAATAAGGTGCACTTTGGAGAAGTGCAACAATAGATTTGTGTGTTGGTTTTTAATCGGGGTTCAACCTTATCTTGTGCACTGTGGTAGGTGTGCAAGGAGGAAGCACAAAACTTAGATGCACAATAGACCTTTTAAGATAGAAAATTGCAATAGGAGGCACTAGAGGACAAAATTGCTAAAAGACAAAAAATATGTCTTTTAGGAAGATGAAGAATGCGAAGTGTTTATTCACACAAAAACAACTATGCAATGCCTATGCACTCATAAAGACAGTGCAAGGATAATTCAAAGGGAGAATAACCTGAAATAAAACTTGCACAAGTAGATTTTATTGACGGAAAATAAAAAAACTATAAATGCAGTTTTACAATTCCAAATGGAAAGGTTTTACACATTCATCTGTAAGTGAAGTTGCAGGTTCAACTTAGACAGGAGACTGTGAATGCTGTCATTTGACCTCCTTACTTTGGCTCCTTCTCCTCTCTACATTGCTATGCACTGCTGCTACATTCCTTCTCATTGCATATTTATGAATGGCACCACTGCCTTATATAGTTAGGCAGAAGAGAGGATAAGGTTTATCCTCTGACATGCATTTAATGCAAAACTAGGGTTTCTAACCAATTGCCAAAAAAATTAGGGTTTCTTCCTATTTGCAACTGTCAATATTATTTTCTCACGCAGAAAATTGCAACGATTGAATGTCAAAGATCTGTGATCGAATTTGGGTGATAAGATCTATCAAAAATCTTACAAACATAAAATCAAATTTAATTTCCAACAAGATTATCTCGTTTTTCGGTCTACACTAACTAATATTTAAAAAAATCAAATTTTGATTATTTCCCCTTAAACGAGACCTTTTTGCATCTCATTCCTAACGATCGTTATTTCGATAATAGAGTCGAGATTTAAAGAGAACTTGAATAGATGTAAAACTCACAGAATTAAAGCCGGCAACCCATTGATGTAAAACTCACAGCATTAGGGTTGACAACCCATCTTCGACATGTCAATCCACCAAATTGCATCGTGGTGGAATTTATGTCGGTCAATCAATGGTCAACTTTTAATACTTAATCTCTCCCTACCTCACAACATTAAAATAGTCGGCATGCAATACAATTTCGCGCCTGTTAATGTGAGAGTTCCAAAGACATTTTTAAAATCAATCTTTTAACATGACAAACATAAATAGGAAGCAAACGAAGACCATATAAATGTTGACCACCGAAATTGTCTAAACATGCAAACTTCCCTACTTATTTATTTATTTTTGAAAGTAAATTGAAAGTTGTTAAAATTTCGATGTTATACCTCTTCAAATTGCACAATACATTTGTCAAAACCGAAATTGTCTAAACATGCAAACTGCCCTACTTATTTATTTATTTTTGAAAGTAAATTGAAAGTTGTTAAAATTTCGATGTTATACCTCTTCAAATTGCACAATACATTTGTCAAAACACGTTTAATCAAGTTTAATTAAAATTAATACATTTGTCAAAACAGGTTTAATCAAGTTTAAATAAAATTCGTGCCCAGTGAGCGGCGACACAGTATTTCATTTGATTTAGGAAATTAATCTTTATATATATATAAAATAAAAGATGTATATAAACAAACATTTTTTAAAAAATAAATTTAATTGAGTGTATTTTTAACAAAACAATATTTATTAAAATGATATAACATTTTAAAAATTTATAAAATATAATAGATTAAAATTATATTAAATAACATGAAATTAAGTGGTTACACGTTAAAAATTGGAGCTCTCCAAAAAAAATCCAAATTTAACTCATGCATGAGTCCATTGTTAATGTATCAACAATATGGAATTGTGTTTCTCTATGGAATTGTGTTTCTGCATATGAGGGTATTGATGACCAACCAAATCATTCAAAGTGTTATTCCCTCACTCACTCCAAAAACACAATGGTGGAGCTTATCCGATAAGTACATGACAAGTGCTAAAAGTCTAAGGTTTACAAATTTTATTTATTTTCTAAATTTGAGTGTAAAAGCCCAACGTTTTAGATGTCATAACTTTTGCATCTAGAATCATTTCCGCAACTTTTTTTTAGATTGCATAACTTTTGATCTCTACACTAGTGACATTAGTTCAAGATCTTGTTGTTTTGTAGAATACTTTTGGTTGAAAGAGAAGAATGCTTTGAATTGTTAAAAAAATATATGCTTTGTTTCCATGACTTATTTTCAAATAATTGTAATGATTATTCACAAGCCTACTTTGATTATTAAATTTGTTTTCTTGTGATATTGGAGGATATAATGTGATCACCATATTTCATGTTCTTGATCTTCTCAGGAGAATATTAACATATTTGATTTCAAAGGTGGAATTATAGCTTCATGTTTAAGGAAATATTAATGAAAGCTAATGAAAGCTTTAAGCTCCTGATTTTGTATTTTAGACTTCAAGGTGGTTGTATTTGTTCTTGATGTTGTAGATAAGACCATATTGACCTAGGATAAACTCAAATAGAAGAGATTTTTATGTGTCCAAAGTGAAATAACTTGATCCAATAATGAATCCTACCAAGATGTTTTATGGGAAAAGGGATCAATTAATGCAAAGGTTTGGAGTTCCTATAAATGTGGTGTCTAATAATATCACTTTCTTTGTAGAAATTTTTTAATTTGTTTTAGATCCAAAAATACCCTAGTAAAAAGTTCATTTGACTACTTATTCTAAGAAGGTGAATGGGTTATAAAAATATTCTAATAAAAATATTAAGTAAATCTTGAAGAAGATCATTGATGACAATGGATGCACTTGGCACAATAAACTTTAATTTGCACTCTCATAGAATTTCTATGAAGAATGCACTCGAAATATGTCTCTACACTTTAGTTTATTGAAAGGAAATTATTATTCCCATTAAATTTGAATTATATTATTCTTAGCTTTTGGTTAATATTTAAATGTTGTAAAAGTAAAATCTATTCAAAGTAAGATGTAACAAATTAATCAAGGTAGAAGAAATAAGGGGAGATACCCACCATATATTTGTTAATCATCTATTATAAGTGAAAATATTGTTTGACAAGGGGATGAAAGATAAATAGATCCGAGAAGGAGACTTGGTCTTATTGTGGAACAACAAAAATGAGAAGCTTAGAGCTCAAGATAAATTTAATTATTTATGTATTGGGCTATTCAATATCATTAGCATAGTATGTTAAAGTTATTTTTATCTTTCAATTACGAGGATTTTCTCCTCTTTTTGACAAAAAACTAAAGAAACTTGATATAATGGGATATATTGATCATTCCTTAGTTATATCTAGATTGTGATGATATAAATTGTCAAGCTTTTACAATTTAGAAACTTGACCCAAAGTTGGCTTTTTTCTTGGAAAGGAGACACCAATGAAGGTATCAGCAGTTGAAAAGTGCTTCTTTATACCGTGCAAAGGAATAAAGTTTGCAATTAAGGTAAATTTACTATGTCATTCATAGACTAAGGGTGTTGAATTAAACTCAATAGCTAAAACTTTAAAACCATTCAAATGTGAAGGCCATATCATACCCCATAGTCTATATGCTTACATTAATTTCTTCTAATGATACCTTATATAAAGTGTAATTTGGTTGTCATCAAGTCTTTTATTTTGTGTCTATCATAATGTGTACCCCATACTCTACATCCCCTTTTTATTTTTACCTGTTTGCATTAATATGAATCCCAAAGTTATTATCATCACCATGTATTAATTGCTCACCCACTATTTTAATGCACATGAACATGAAATTATTTAGTGTATTTCCTACTATATAAGGAAATTTATTATTTTTTTTTATTTTAAATTTAGCGAAAAACCCTTTGCGGGGCTGCCTTGTTCTAAGAAACCATGATTAAGGGGGTCTATTAAGAAACACACGCTTATATTGAGAGGGAGGGTGAACAGTATAAGATAAAACCTTTCTTACCAAAAATAATAAATGCAATAATATGAATGCAATAATGAATCAATGCACAAATCACCACACACATAAGAGACAAGGAATTTATGTGGAAACACCATTTTGGAAGAAAAACATGGAAAAATATTTCTTTTATAACTTCAAAATATTTGTAGGCACCAACCTACATGAGATACCAATCTCCTTACACAAATACATAGGCACCAACCTATGAGAGACACCAGTCTTCTTATACAAAATGTAGGCACCAACCTATGGGGGATACCAATCTCCTTGAGGCACAAACCTCAGATATGAAGGCACCAACCTTCAAACATAAAATTGATCAACAATATTACACAAGTTTGATCCAAAATTTGATCATGAAAGGCATCGACTTATTCTCAAAAATCTGATAAAAAACTCCACTCGAGTCTGAACCAAAATTTGATAAAAAAACTTCATTTGGGTCTGCTCCAAAACCTAATTATTAATGGTTGTACAAAAATACTTTTCGAGCAAAAAATTTAGTAGGCCACCGAGGGGATTTGGTCCTTGCACCTTTAGCATCGTAGTGTCCTAATGTGGGCTTGTAATAAATTGGGCTAACCCAAAACTTGACACTAAAGGGCAAAATAGTGTATTTGAAACTTCCATTACACTACCTCGCACAACAAAAATTTAGCAAGTCATCGAGGAGATTTGAATCTTGGATCTTCAGCACTATAGTGCCCTAACGTGAGCTTGTAACCAATTGAGATAACCCAATGGTTGAAACTAAATGGAAAAATAGCTTATTTAAAACTTCCATTGTGCTACCATACCCAAAAGCATCACAATATTTTGCCTAAACACAATGTTGTGGCTGATCGACTTTTCACTAGATTTTGAACTCCTTTGATGCTCGCAAATTTTTGCAATATCTATGTACTAGGAAAAAGCTTTGCTCCATTCACTTTGTGATAGTATACCTCTCACATTTTTCTACATTATCAATTCATTATCACTCTTAGGATTTCTATGCTTCACACTAGATACGACTCGAGCACTATTCAATAATATAAAACTCCACATTGAAAATAGTCCAACATTTATTTATTGAATGAATCCCACTTTTTGACAAATGTATGAGCAATGACTACCTCACCAGATCAAATAATTTATCCTTTCAATTTTAAACCTTCATGTGTAGCATCACTTTCCCTTTGAAATAATATATATCTCATGCAAACTGAAGGTGAATTCATCCATCGAAGAAAGGTGTGTCATTAATATTTTATCTTCACCGTGTTTTTCCACTTTCTCCCATGAAAATTTACTATATTTGGTACATCATATATACCACACAATCATTTCCTTTCATCGCTTGAAATGATCTCTTCACTAGATTCATATGGAAGAACGATGTGGTCAGTCTATAAAAATTGAAAGGGAAGTCTCCAATCATTTTATTTGTTCACATTACGACGGTGATGAAACACTGGAGCATTTAGAAAAATAGGCTATCACTTTTTTCTCCTATGCAGCCTTCTACCTCCACACTTATCACCATGCCCATCTATATCAAAGGCATTCAATTTCAGCTTATTTACAAAATAAACTTTGGCCTTATTTATATGTAAACTTTTTACTTTTTGTCTTTGGTGCCCAATAGGTCATCCCACTTACTTCACTTTAATATATAATTTTAAAACATTACTTTTATAATATTTAAATATAATATTTAAATATTATAATATTTAAATATTTAAACCTTCACTCAAAATATATTTGCCTTGAATAATTTTTCCAAGCACACCATGTATTACCAAAAACCAAGTCGGTCTTTGACATCGATGACAACTCAATAATTCTAATCATCTCCCCCTTATCATTGATGGTAACCCTGCAAAGAAACTATCCTTTACTGCAACATGATCACAAGCTGCTCCCCTAACAAGCTGCTCCCCTTACTAAAATTATCCCCCTTTGACATTAATGGAAAAGACTTCTCGAGGTTAAAATATAAGGCACTTGATAATGCCCCATTACTAACTGATCTAACTGAGACGTTTATTTATGAGATGAGAGTGAAAATACTCCCAACTTACCTCTAAGATACTTAAATATCTTCTTTGGAAGTGGCTTGGTAAAGATTTCAACAATCTATTTCTTTTTAGCAATGTATTCCAACTTGACTTGTTGATTAGTCACTTGCTCTCTCAAAAAGTGATATTTTATCAGAATGTGCTTAGTCTTTGAATGGATCACCGTATTCTTTAAAATATTTGTGGCACTTGAATTATCACAAAGTATGGAGATAGGATGATCATGCTCTACTTTGAAATCACTTAAGGTTTATTTCATCCATAGAACCTATGTGCAACAAGCAGCTACTGCAATGTACTCTGCTTCTGTAGTATATAAGGACATTGATACTTGTTTCTTACTTAGCCAAGAGACCAAAAAATCTCTAAGAAAAAATGCTCCTATGTTTGTGCTTTTCCTGCCATCCATACTAACTACCTAATTCACATATGTATATGCAGTGATAGTGAAATTATCTCATCTGGTATACCACAGTCCAAACTTCATAGTTCATTTAAAATACTTGAAGATTATTTTTATTGTCTGTATACGTGTTTTATTTGGTGTAGCTTAAAATATTTCTACCAATACGACTAGTTGCATTATATCTGGCCTTGTAGGTGTGACATACAGTAAACTTCCAATCATGGATCTATAAAAAATTTGATTAGCCTTAGGAGACTCATCATATTTACTTAAATTGGATCCTATAATCATGGGGGTACTCACAGGATTGCAATCCTCCATCCTAATTTTTTTCAACATTTCTTTTACATACTTGGTTTGATCAATAAATATACCTTAATATGATTGTGAGATCTGCAAACCAAGAAAGAAGGATAGCTCACCAAACATTGACATCTCAAATTCACTTTGCATACATTTTTAAAATTTATAATACATCTTATCATTACTGCCTCCAAAAATGATTTCGTCCATATAGACCACTATAATTACCTGATCATTTCCTTCATTATTGATGTATAGGTTGTTATCGGCTATACCTTTTCTGAAACCTTGTTCTTTAAGGTATTTATCCAACCTTGAGTACCAATCCCTAGGAGCTTACTTTAGCCCATAGAAACCCTTCTTCAATTTGCATATATAGTTTGGCTGAAACCATTTGATCGCTCAATGTAGACCTCTTCCTTTGAGTAACCATTAAGAAATGTTGAGTTTACATCCATTTGGTACAATTTGAAGTTTCTAAAACTTGAAAAATGCCAAGAACATTCTTATGGACTCAAGATGAGCAACATGAGAAAATATCTTTTCAGAATCAATTCCCTCAACTTGTGCATAGCCTTTGCATATGAGTCTTGCTTTATTTCTAAAAACCTGACCATATTTATTCAGCTTGTTTATGTAGACCCATTTGGTGTCGATTAAGTTATTATATTTTGTATGTGGGACAAGTTACCAAGTCTCACTCTTCTGTATTTGATCTAAATCTTATTCCATTGTCTTAATCCCATATTTATCTTCACTTGCTTCATTAAAATTCTTAGGCTCAATTTTAGATAGTAAAGATAAGTTGGCATGTTCAATGTACCTGTTATTTTCCTTCTTGTTCGTCTCTCATCTAGATTCAAAATAATCATATTTTTTGGATGGTTGTTTTGCACATATCTGGATGGTGTTTTAGGTGGGTCCTTGAATGATATTTTGGAGGGTGTTCTTGAGGGTGTCCTCTGATTCTGAACTTATTCATATTTGCAACATTCTCCTTCTTGATACACAATCTCTTGAGCTTGTTCTCTTATATATATATATATATATATATTTCTTCATCAACTCTTACATTACGCTTTCCATAAATTTATGCAATATTTTATTGTAGTATATATAGGCTTTGATATTTGAAGAGTATCCAAGTAAGATACCCTCATCACACCTGGAATAAAACTTACCCAAATATTTCTCATCTCATCTAATGTAGCATTTACTTCCAAAGATTCTAAAATACTTCATAGGAGCTGGTCTTCCCTTTAAAATTTCATACAAATTTTTGTGATGATTTACTCTTACTTGAGATCTATTGATGATATAAACAACTGTATGGACCGTCTCTCTCCAAAAGGTATCAAAAAGCTTAGACTCATTTAGCATAGCCCTGGACATGCCTTGAATATTTATGTTCTTCCTTTCAAATACTCTATTATATTATGGAGTTCTTTCTACTGATTATTATATTTTTATTCCATGATGTTCACAGAATTCTACAATTTCATTTGAAGTGAATTCATCTCCTCTGTCTGATCTTAAAAACTTGATATTTTTTCCTGTTTTATTTTCTACAAGTACCTTGAATGCTTTGAACCTTTCAAAGGCTTTTGATTTTTTGAGAATGTTACCCAAGTCATTCTAGAATAATCATCAATAAATTACATGAAATAATTCTCCCCTTGTAAGATATTTGTCCTTGTAGGGCAACATATATTACTGTGAATTAGCTCTAAAGGCTTGGATGAAGAGAATTTATTTTATTTAAAACTTGATATTGAAGAACATGTGCTTCTACTGAGAGGGGGGTGAACAGTATAAGATAAAACTTTTTTCCTTTTAATCCAAATGATAACATAAAAAATATCAAAGCAATAAACATCACACAAAGCATCACACACATGTGAGACATTATTTTATGTGGTTAACCCAATGTGGGCTACTCCACGAAGAAAATATTTCTTATAAAATTTTCTCAAATAAATTCTCTTGGTAATCCTTTCCCTAAAATATTTATGGATCTTTGTCCAAATGAGACACCAATACCCTAATCAAGTTAGTGGATCTCTATCCACAAGAGAAATCCTTTCTCCTATTTATAAATAATATACATGACAAAAAACTAAAGACATAATATATACCAAATACCAATGCATAAGGCATTAGTTAATCAATAGGATACATTGGTATCTCTTAATCATTCCTTAGTTATATATAGAAGGTGATGCTAGAAATTGTTAAGCTTTTATAATTTATAAACTTGACCAAACTTGGAATTTTCTTGGAAAGGAGACACTGATGAAGGTATCATTAGTTGAAAAGTGCTTCTTCATAAAATACAAAGGAATAAAGTTTATAATTAAGGTATACTCGCTATGTCATTCTTATACTATGGGTGTTGAGATAAACTCAATAGCTAACACTTTAAAAACATTACTATACTGAATTATTAGAGTTTGAATATGAAGACTACTATGAACAATGAAAAGATGATTTGAAGGTGAACATTATATAATGAGGATGTATGCTAGATGTCTACTAAAAAGGACTATGAGGATGTGAAGATATCTACTATAGAAGAACATGAATTTAAAATAGGATATTGTTGTGAACAAAGACATTACTGGAAACAAGAAAAGTTGTTTATTATTTATTGAACGAAGCTAAAGCTAATGCTTGTTTGTAATTAAGGTAAACTTGTTATGTCATTCATAGACTATGGGTGTTAAGATAAAATCAATAGCTAACACTTTAAAAACATGACTATACCAAATTATTAGAGTTTGAAAATGAAGACTACTATGAACACTGAAAAGATGATTTGAAGGTGAACATTATATAATGAGGATGTATGCTAGCTTCCTACTAAAAATGACTATGAGGATGTGAAGATATCTACTATAGAAGAACATGAAGTTAAAAGAGGATATTGTTGTGAACAAATACATTACTGGAAACAAGGAAAGTTGTCTATTATTTATAGAACAAAGCTAATATCTTCTAAATAATCTAATATAAAGAGTAAATTTATTACTCAAAAAAGAATAGAGCTATGAATACAATCTAGTGTGAAGCTCATGAATAAAATCTAGAATGAAGATGTTAATCAGCATAGAATTTGGAGCACGCTAAAACTTTCCCTTGTTTTAACGGAAATTTTTCTAGTCTGGCGGTCAATGTCTCTCAAGGTGTGCATAAGTTAGGGTAGAACATCCTCAGTTCTCTCTTCTTTGCCACCTTTTGGTTTGGTTTCCTACTTTTTTATGGTTTACCTTTCATTTTTCTAGGCTTTTTGGGTTTTCACCCATTTTTTTTTCCTTGTAGTGGTTGTGGGATCCCGTTAAAACCCTTTGCTTTGAATAGTACCAAAAAAAAAAATCTAGAATGAAGATGCCATATGAAGAAGTCAAGATGTGAGCACAACCTTGAAAGTGGAATCTCGTTGCAGGAGTCTTGAGAAAGAGAGAGAATGGAAGGAAAATTAAAGGTGAAGGTAAAATTTCACAATGCATTTCAAGAATGTTCTAACAAAACTTTACAAGTTTGTCCTAACATTGAGCATTACTTGAGCAATCTATCATTTTTTACCGCATTATGTAAGTTGACCAAGCACCATTCAAGATAAATATTTCTTTGTGATATTTGAGGTACATTCAATTTTTTAAAGTTGATAATTGGAGATATAAGATGAAGTATGAATTATTATTTGAAGATATAATTCAAATGAACAGTTACAATGAATGGAGGAATAAGTTGGTTATTAATTAAGGATATTTTGAAACATAAGGAAAATTAATCCTTTGATTTTTTATAACAGAATTAAATTGAAATAATGGATTTACGCTTGGGAGATATAAGAAAACCATATGTTTAAATTTTAATTTGAATTTTTAATTGAATGGAGTATTGATGAAATTAAAATTGAAGGTGAATTTGAGAAATTGTGAAAGTAAATGGGGAGATATAAGAAGAAAAATTTGGATTAAATTTGATGAAGAAATTCCCAAATATTAGGGATTTGAATATTGACATGAAGATATCAAATGATAACAAGAAAAATAATAGATAATTAGTTTATAAGGAATATGAAAATGGTGAATATTTATATCCTACATCCAATACCAAATTAGACTATAGAAAAAACAATTTTGTTAAAGGATACAAACCATATTATTATGTTGATACATTGAAAGATGTACCAAGAACAACAAAGAACTTAGATAACTAGAAAATGAAATAAAGACAAAGAAAAATAATTACAAGGTAAAGAACCAAAAGAAGAAGAATAGAATATGAAGATGAAGATAAGAAGATCGAATATTGAAGACTATAAGTCTTCATACCAAATAAAGTAATACAGGGGGATGTTGGAGATATTACATTATTTGGTAAATATTGAGGACCATGTGGTACATTGTATGTTTGTAAATATAAGATTTTTCATAAGACTATTTTGAGGAGTTTCTCCTATTTATAAATAATACACATTACAAAAAACTAAAGACACGATATATAGAAAAT
Organism: Wollemia nobilis; assembly: GCA_028583015.1. NCBI lineage: Eukaryota > Viridiplantae > Streptophyta > Pinopsida > Araucariales > Araucariaceae > Wollemia > Wollemia nobilis. The sequence goes on from JAQPPZ010000367.1 coordinate 3,343,714, forward strand.
CCCAATGCATAAGGCACTAGTTAATAAATAGGATACATTGGGATCTCTTAATCATTCCTTAGTTATATCTATAGACACCAAAACAACACCAATCTGATTATGTGACAACAAGCACCGATCACATTGACACACACCACCCCTAGGACAACCCCCAGAGGTTAAACAGTGGTCGTAACCACTCCCAAAAGCAGTTTGGAAGGTAAAAGGTCAATTTCGCACATTTTGGCACTTTACTCCCTACTTGTCCCACCCTAGGACAAATACAAACTGGTATTCATCCCACCCAGGGATGATTATTAGCATTCGCTCCAGGGTGAGGTGAATAGAAGGTTTGACTAGCAAAAAGTCAAACCTCGAAAGGTCCGCCAATTAACTGCAGCTTCAGGCCATGCAATTGTGAGGAACAAATTCAAATCAAGAAGAGAGACTTTAGTCATGCATGTATTTTATTTTTGGAGGCCTCATGCAAGAGACTCTAAATTAGGGAATAATATTTTTCCCAAAATAGGACATGCAACTCCAGTGGCGCCCTCGCATGCGCATTCAAACAGAGAGACCCTAGGTCTATAAATTAGTGAGTCTTATCACCCAAAATAAAAAGAGAGAGAGGTTGCATTTTGAGAAATGAAGTTCTGCCATTTTACATCCACACACATACCTTTTGATTTGTGCATTTCACATCCTTCATCTCTTTTGGAAGGGAGGTCATAGGATGGTTATTGGAAGCGCAAATCTGGAGCCCAAACCCAAACATTTGGCCATAATATTCCACAAAATTTGCTGAAAACACCCCATAAGAGGTTTTTTCCCCATCCCACGTGGATTGGTGCCGAAAAAGAGTCCTAAACGGCGGGCGTATTGCCCCTGGGCGCCCCCCAAACTGTCACAGTTCTAAATGCCCCACCCCGGAGCGATTAGAAATCTGTGGTAGACTTACTTTCTTTTATTTTTGTATTTTATTTTAGGCTATTTAAATAGGCTGTAATTTAAATTTCACTTCATTTTGACAAGTTTTGATCATGCTTTTATCATTTCTCGCCTTCACTAACATGCAGATAGCACCATAAAATTTTGGGTGATAGAGGCCAAATTGGAGAAATCTGACCATCTGGGTCATCCCAAAATACCCCAAATTAGCTAACCCCAACTTTGCAAGTCATTTGGAGTCTCCTGGATAGGACATTGAAGAGGGTGCATTCTAACAATTTGTTGTAGGTTTATTCGTCTTGCCCCAAAGCGAATACAAATATGTGAGGAATTTCTTGACTGTTCCTTTTGCAGTGGCTTCCTAGTAAGTTTTTATTTCTTTTGTCAAAATTTTAGGTCATTCTGATGTTATCTGGTTATCGGTTTAATATTTTCATGCATACACTAACAGTAGGCCTTGGGAAATACCTGTTCTATTATATCTGCAGGTGCTACTGATATTTTTGTTTCCTTGAATGTAGGTCTTTGGAATTAGGGGATAAGTAAGGAGTCAACACTAATATACACAAGTGGTGATGAAATTTTGGTCTGCCCATCTTACATGTGGGCATGTAGAAGAAGGATTGCTATCCATGGATGTGACAAGAAACATATTTGACGCTCCTATCCTTTAAAAGGGAAGGAGACGTATTGTAACATGACTTTAAAAGCATATCAATAAAGAGGGCCATATTCCATATTGCTTTTATCTTGTGTCAATTCGTTTATGTTCTTTCCTTGCATGCATTTTCAATATATAGGCTTTTAGCATTAAGTTTGGTTTTAAACGCATCGTACTTGGCATTTTCATTTTTTTTTTCGTATCCTCATGCTTTCAGTGGTGATCACAGTGGGACCTCTGTCTCTTGATTTTAAGATTAAATTTTTTATCAAAATTTTCTTTTTTTTGCTTACAAGTACCAAGTTTTTAGATGTTGGACTGTTGTTCGTTTCAGTCTGTGACGAGTATAGAGCTGGAATTCGTCTTACCCAGGGATGAATAGGACTTCGTCCTAACCTAAAATTAATACAGATATGTTATTCATATCACCCCAAGATGAATAGATCTCTATGCAATTTTAGGGCAGAAATTTAGAAACATCCAATTTGGGCAGAGAAGAGGTAGGGGTCTTAAACACCTTTTATCAATTTTTTTTTGCTTTCTGTTCTCTGGTTATTTGCTTGCATAGGAGAGTTTGAATGCTTTTTTCCTTCATTTATGCAACTTAAAAAGAACCCCACACACCACGTGGTAATTTAAAACAACAAGGAGTTGGTCGTAAAACCCCAACCCTTGAGCAAGACCAACGTTGGATTTCATCACCACCTTGGCTTGAGATACTGCATACATAACCCCGATCACAACTGTTGCTAGATGTAAATCCTAATGAAATCTGACCAAGTGTAGCTGGGGTGATTCCTAGCACATGAGGATAAGTCTTCTATGGTAGGTGTCATAAACAAAGTGATTCCCCTTTCATACCGCCTATGTTCCACGTACCATCTGCTCTCACGTACCAATAGTTTCCCTCACGTAAGGGCGGGTATATAGAGAGGTTGGTATATCGGTCTGGCAATGGTATATCGAAGAGACGACCATTTTTGGGAGTCATAAGAGCCATCATATTGCATTTACACATTCTTTACAAAATATTTCAAAAAAAAATCAAAACACACTAAACCAAATTTAGGGCACACTTTTAATCTTTAAACGAGATAATCATTGCTTTGTGTGTGTGTTTCCTTTCTGTTTAGTATAGCATAAAAATCATAAAATGAGATAAAAATCTACGCATATTGTAGGAAAACATCACCATGGTGTACACCCGTAGCTGAGCCCAATCACGGGTAGAAGCTGCAGAGAGTGCACAAAGGGGGACAAGTTGGCTCCGATATAGTCCCGAGGACTTGGTCATCCTGTCTTGGTGGCCTGACATGAAATATAGTCCACATCATGCCACCATAGAATAGGACTATAGAGGCACCTCTTTGAGGGGCACCCCCACTCACCATAGATCCTTTCAATAGGAGAACCTATACGTAGCACTCAACATAGGAAGTAGGCCTCCCTTAGACACTCGTTATGAGTGGCCCAGTGATGAAGTGCTAGAGCAACATAGGGTCCATAAGGAGGGGCCACATGATTTTGTCATCCCTCCTTTACCCCTTATTACTGTTAGAAAAACTACACAAAATCTAGAGCACAAGGCTCTCCAGACAAGGCAATACAATTCTCCTCACACCCTTCACACATATGAAAGGGAGTACGAGGAAGATCACCATGTTCCTTAAGAGTAGTACACAGTGCGGGAGCGATGCACCTCCACACCTGCTATGTATCAGGATCACCCATTGAGTCCAGTGCCTCGGGTGAATGCCGCTAACCTCGACAAAGGAAAGCAATCCATAGGGGTCTCGGATCACCACGATCGAGATAGACATGTAGGAGAAGCATATAGGCTTCCTAAACATGATACAGTGGAACAAATTGACTTGGAATTTGCTATACATGCCACCCACCAAGTGCAAATCATGCAGCTCAGGCAAGATCAACAATAGTTAGATCATTTGTACCGCCTTAGCAAAGAGTGCATTCAATGTCAGGCAGTCGAATTGCTTCATAACAATGTGCCTGAGAAGGTCCCCCTCGTGCACATAAGGTAGAAGTGTATGGGAGGCACAACCCCTTGGTGCGAGATAGGTCCCTGTGACCTTATCAAGTGCTGCCTCTGAGACCTCCTAGACCTGAGCGGGAGGCCACTCCTAGGAACAAAGATGGGCACCCCCCACGAGGACCCACCCATGGTTATAGGTCTCATCCAGAACCTCCTCAAGAAGCCTATGAGGAGTATGAGCAAGAAGAAGAGTGGGCTGAAATGCCCTATCAAGGCAGAGGGGCTGCTATCCGGCCACCCTTCTATAGGCCTCAAGTTCCCCCAACCCACAATGGGAGCTAATTAAGGAGGAAGAAATTAAATCTTTCGATGCATATAAAGCGCTGCTAGAGTGCTTAGAGTCTATGGAGACCAAGACTTCTAGGCCCCAAAAGCCCACTTTATGCCAACTTTGCAGTCATCCTATGCATCCGTCAGTGTCGGCACCTCCATACCTTGAACTCTTTAAACTACCCCAGTTGGCACTCTTTAGAGGAGAGGAATATGCCCTAGAGCACGTGACTAGGTTCTTGAGCCAATGCTTTGGAATTCAAGACAATGATGCTTTGTTGCTCAGAACATTTATAACCACATTCGTAGGCCCTACCTCAGATTGGTTCACTCAGTTGCCAAAATATAGCATCAGTAACTTGGATCAGCTAGTGGACACATTCATCGAATGCTTCGCCTTCAACACCAAGAAAAAGGCATCATTAAGTGACCTAGCTAGCCTCAGACAGTATGAGGAAGAAACCATGGTGGCATATGGGAACCGATGGAGGACGTTGCTTTCAAAGCTACCCTACCTCCCTCCCATGTCCGACCTAACCCAAATGTTCTCAAAGAGCTCTTTGAGATCGATCTCTGTGCTATTGTATTTGCAGCAATATTCCACTCTTGAGGAATCTCTGGCGCAAGCTAGAATCATTGAGGAGATCAAGATACAGGATGGCAAAATTGCCAAGCCTAAGAAGAAAGAATGGTCTAAAAATGCCAAAATAGGGACCATCCAACAGAAACCCGCTATGGTCAATCAGGTTGCTATAAATGTCCCTAAGCCTACACAAGCAACATAGTCCTAAAAGGCTAACTATTAGGCAGTGCCTCCTAACAATTATGATAGAGAAAATCAGAGGCAAGACCAACATCAGCAACGTTGCCCTAGGCAACATTTGACACCTTACACAGAGTCGAGGGGCTCCCTGTTTGACCTCTTGTCAGCAACGAACTTGATCAACATGCCAGAGATTCAAACCATAGACCCTAATGCACCAAAGCCTAAGGGGTATAGGGAGGACTTGTACTGTAGGTTCCACAGACGGAAGGGACATGACCTTAATGCATGTTGGAAGTTTAAATGCTTGGTGCAAGACCTAATCGACAACAAGACATTGGTAGTGGACAACCCCATAGCACCAAACAACCAAAAAATGGGAGTTTTTAGAGACCCCCTGCCTACCTATGATGCACAGGCAAAACCACTTCAAGTCAATGAGGTGCAACAGAATTTCCCCATGTAGGGGTATGTAGGGCTGATAAGCATAGTGACTAGGAACAAGAGGTATGCAAGAGCTACCCCTACAGCAGCCACAAGAGAGGTTCCATCGATGTCACAACCTCAACAACACCCTACGCAACTTCCCCCACCTAGACCAGTGGCTACGATTCAGACCAGAATTACCCAAAGTCTACGGACCACGTCGACTAGGCTCTCCATATATGAGCTCATTCAACAATCAATGTCCCATTGGGAGGCTCTAATGGAGATATTAAAAGCCATCGAGCTGCAACCCCATGAAGCAAACTCTTTCAACAACTTCGTGGGACATGTAAAACAATGTACAGAACCAATCATCACCTTTAGAAAAGATGAATTGAAATCAGTGACTGGTGATGTGGTGGATCCACACCTGCACATCATTGTGCGGGTCAACGGGATTCCGTATAAGAGAGTGTTGGTGGACACTGGATCGTCCAGTAATATAATTACAACAACAGCATTGAAACATCTAAAGTTTTCAACATCTCACATCGTGGCCTCCACCTATACTCTTCGAGCATTCAATGATGCAATATGCTCGATGGTTGGCACAATTGTCCTACCCATCCAACTGGGAAAAAATACTATTCATACATTGTGCCACATCTTGGAAGGTGATATGGCCTAAATATCTTGTTCGACCGACCTTGGATTAGGGACATGAAATGTGTCCCTTCGATTGCTCATCAGTTCTTAAAGTACACATTTCAAGGACAGGTGCATGTAGTCTCGGTAGACTTAGAGCCCTTCAAGTACTACAATATGGTGTAATTCATGCCGCAATTGACCCTTCCATCAACACATTTGGATTTTTAGTTGAATCCATCTAAACAGGGTCCGATTTTGTAGGCATCCCCGTTGACAAGTCCATCAAGTCCCCAGCCGGGTCCATCTTCCTCATTTGGTCCTTCAACAACGATGCCACCTATGGTGGCCACACCAAAGGACAAGGGAAAGAAACCCCTAGAAGAGGAACCACCCCTAGTCTCAACCATATCTACCGAAGAGATGCCTAGCATAATGGAAGTCGAGACGCCTGGTTCGCCCTCCATGGAATGGACTCAAGAAGGGCTCCCATTCGCTCCCCCTCAACTGCCAATGATCACTATTGAGATGGCAAACACGGGCCTAGGGGAGTATATAGTGTGAAACATTGTAGCAACACCCGCACTTGAGTCCATATAGGATATGGGAAGACCTCGACTCCCCATCGGCTCTGTGGTTCCTCTAGGCTACCCACCCAATCAGACAAACTTTGTTTATGGGGGCCTAGATAATTGCGTTGAACCTTACATGCAAAAACACGAAGATGAAGAGCCCTTTGCTGAGGACGTAAACTATTTGTCCAACCCAGACTTCGCATTGAGATATCTTGGCCAATGCAATTGGCATGGATATGGGTTGGGCAGGTATGATCAAGGAGTGCATATTTTGTGCCAACCAAGATATCAAATGCCATATGACAAATCAAGGGTAGGGTTTAACCACCCTCTACCCTTGGAAATTTTTGTAGAGAACATGCAAGGCCTAGGGTTAGGCAACAAGGATGGGTTGGCATTGGATCCATATGCCAATCCTAACACAACATATACATTAGGGGATTATCATCCATTGCTCACAACCAACCTTGTTGACCTTAACAACCCTTTCCCTTTGATAAAAAAGGGAGAAAATTCGAGGACTCACCTACAAGAGGGATATAGACAAGACCAAGAGGGGTCTTCAAAAGATGAGTCAGAGTACAAGGTAGCACCTTGGGATCCTTTTGAATCTGATAGCAATCATTCACAAGTGCATCCCATGGATGATTATCAGGAGAGATTCCTGACAATGTTCCCTTTGAATTCTCTAATTGAGCATATGCCACCTCAAGAGAATCAGGTCCCCCCACAAAGAGCGAAACAACCCCGATGGGACCACATCAATTTTCTCAAGCAAGATGAACCTCATATGTTGCAAATAGCTGTTGGAGCCAACGAAGGCCTTTGGATTTTTGACAATGATTATGAAGATGAAACTGAGATAGCCTATCTCAATCATATGTGACAAAAACAATATCCCTTGGACTTAGACGATATGTTTGAACAAATAAACATAGGTCCAAGACATAGGTGGCACCTCAACCAGGCACAATTATAGTAATTACTGCACTCACCACTCCAGGTATACAGAGAACATCTTCCGCCTGGAGACCCCACAGAGCCATCACTCCATAGGCTAGATCCTGTCCTCTTATTCGCACATAGGGCCGATCCATTTGTGCCAGTGCCTATAGAGCCAGATTCAGAGCACAAAGATCATCTAGGATGTCCGAGCAGCCACACTCGCGGTAATGGAGACCATAATAATTTCATCAACATGATGTACATTGATTTAACCTCCCCCATCCATAATCCAACCGAACCAACACGATCATTGCATTTAGACCTAGATGCTATAGATTGGGATCACGCTGATGCACCACCATCGCCATTAGAGTACTGGCCTTGTGTTGGGATGTTTCATTTCACCCCTGAATAGACTCAGGATGTATTCCATGCTGAAGAGGAACCTAACATTCCAAATGATGATCTCAACTCAGCAAATGATATCCACTTGATCCCAACTCCACACCAGTTGGAGGACAGGTCCCACATGTCAGTCGAGGAGATGACTAACGTAGACATCGGCTCAGATCCAATGAATTTGCAAATAATCAAGCTGGGGGTAAGTCTATCCCCCGAAGAGCAAGCCACATACATTTCCCTTCTCAAAGAGAAGAAGGAGGTTTTTTCATGGTCTTACAAAGACATGTCGGGACTAGACCCACAGCTAGTCATGCATAATCTAACACTTGATCCGACAGTCAAGCTAGTGAAGCAAAAACTATGTAAGATGCATCCAACAGTAGCCTTAATGGTCAAAGACATGCTACAAAAGTTGTTGGATGCATAGTTTGTCATCTGCATGGATTACCCACCATGGTTGTCTAACATGGTGCCCATCAAAAAGCCTGACGGGAGGATTTGTATATGCACCGATTTTCAAGATCTAAACAAAGCGAGTTCTAAGGATGATTTCCCCTTGCTAAGCATCGATGCATTGGTAGAAACTATGGTGGGCCATGAAATGCTTTCCCTCATGGATGGTTTCTCAGTATACAATCATATTTGTATCAATCCCGAGGACAAACTAAAAATGGTGTTCACAACACCTTGGGGTACATTTTGTTATAAGGTCATGCCCTTTGGCCTTAAAAATTTTGGCACCACCTACCAACGTGCCATGACGTACATATTCCATGATTACATGCACAAAACTTTGGAAGATTACATGGATGATTTGTTGGCCAAATCTCTTTTGCACCCAGATCATCTCGATGACTTAAGCAAGATCCTCGATCACCTCATTGAGCATAAAGTCAGACTAAACCCTAAGAAGTGCATATTTGGCATAACATCTAGAATGCTCTTGGGTTTCATAGTCTCCAAACAAGGAATCAAGGTGGATCCACACAAAGTCAATGCAATCCTTGAAATGCTTCCCCCAACTACCATCAAGAAGCTCAGAAGTCTTCAGGGAAAGGTCGTGTCAATCAAATGCTTCATAGCGCAACTATCTGACAAGTGCCAACCCATGAATAAATTATTGCACAAGGGGGTAGCATTTCACTGGTATGATGAGTGCCAATCAGCCTTTGACGATATTAAATAATACTTGGCTTCATCACCAGTATTGGCACCAACTAGACCAGGAGTGTCATTCTACTTATACATCTCAGCTACTGAGGTGGCACTAGGTGCCATGCTATCCTAGAAAAATGAACTACACAAAGAACAGGCTACTTATTATCTTAGTCGCACCCTGGTCAGTTATGAACTTAACTATGCATACGTCGAGAAGCTCTGCTTGGCAGTGGTGTTTTCTACCAAGAAGTTACGCCACTACATGCTGAGCAACAAGACATATGTTGTGTCTAAGGAGAATCCATTGTGATACATGATGAGTCGTACTTATCATAGTAGCCACACGGTGAAATGGATCATGTTGTTGACAGAGTTTGACATAGAATTTATTGGAAAAAAATCCATAAAAGCTCAAGTCGTCACTGATCAACTAGCAGATGCTCCTCTTGAAGATGATCAACTTCTAACCGTAGAACTACCTGACGATGGGGTCTTCCATGTTTTGAAATCACCAGATTCTCATGATCCTGAGTCATAGGCTGACATGACCCTATTCTTTGATGGTTCTAAATGTGAGCAAGGAGGTGGCACGAGAATTGTATTCTTCACATCACAATGGTCTTTAATGCCTCTATCATTTAAATTAGACTTCTCATGCACCAATAACAATGCAAAATATGAAGCCTTGCTCATAGGTCTTCAAACAACAGTCACCATGAACATTAAACGTTTAAACATCTTTGGTGATTCGCTGTTAATTGTCAATCAAGTAAAGGGGGTATTCCAATGTAAATGCCCAGTTATGCAGGCCTATAAAGCCCTTGTGGACAAATTCTTGGCACAACTTGAATGGTACAAAATCGAGGCACTCCATCGATCATCAAATCATTTTGCGGATACCATGGCCTCCTTGGGGTCACTAATCCCGCAAGACCCTTCTAGTGAAATGACGACCATTTAGGTCAAGACATTATCACAATCCATGATGGAGCGTGCAAGCTTTGACCTAATTCTAGGAATCCACTTGATCCAGATTGAACCATCTCAAGATAGGTTCTCTTGAATCCAATATTGTCTGATTCAGGCCAACTGGGGGTCCTTATTCTCCCCGACCCCTCTTAATAGCAAAACAATGTTGTTTTTACAAGTTCTTTCCCGTTCAGCTTTTGCTAGGGATGAAATTTAAGAGGGATTGGTCATTCATACCATCGAGGTTTTTGATCAGCAAGATTGGTACATACCCATCAGGGATTACCTTAAGCTAGGTAACCTCCCACTTGGATTGACACAAAACATGAAAAGATCATTTAAATAGAAAGTGTCAAAACATGTCTTTCTTTGAGACATTTTGTATCGTTGGAGCTATGAAGGAATCCTCCTCCATTGCTTGGACCAGCAGGAGTCCACTTGGGCAATCACCCAAGCCCACGATGGTACATGGGGTGGCCATTAGAGCGGTATGGCCATCGCAAAGCGCATTATCCGCATGGGTTATTATTGGCCATATTTAGAGCGAGATTGTTGCGCATATGTAAAGAAGTGAGTGAAGTGTCAAAACCATACCAATTTGACACATGTCCCTTCTCAGGCCTTGCAATTGATTCAATTGGATTGGCATTTTTTGCAGTGGGGCTTTTATCTAATCGAAAATATCTCCCCTGCATCGTCGGGTCATCACACGTTCATCATAACGACCATAGAGTACTTCACCAAGTGGGTGTAAGCAAATCCGCTAACCTCTATGACTAGACCCTACATTGCAGAGTTTATTTTGCATAACATCATATGTCATTTTGTTATTCCATCCAAGATCCTCTCGGATAATGGGATGTCATTCAAAAATAAAGATGTGCGTGCTTTGACAACAAAGTACAAAATTCAGCATAGTTTTTCAACACCCTATTATCCGCAGGAAAATGGGCAAGCAGAGGCATAAAAAAAAATGCTAGTTGCCATCCTCAAAAATATAGTCGCAGATAGTCATAAGGATTGGCACATTCAAATCCTACTTGCCCTATGGGCTTATCGCACTAGCATTCGGACGCCCACTAGGGCAACTCCATTTTCATTAGTGTATGGCTTCGAGGCAGTCATGCCTCTCAAGTTGGAAATCCCTTCCCTATGCATTTCAATGCAAGAGTTCATCGATGATGACACTACATGGCATACTCAGTTAGACCAGTTGACATTTCTTGATGAACGATGCGTCAATGCTCTCGAGAATTTGCGTATCTATCAAGAGTGACTTAAGAAAGCATACAACATGTAGGTTCACCTGAGGGACTTTCAAGTTGGTGACCTGGTCTTAAAAGAGAACCAACAGAATTCTAATTTCTTATCCTATATAAGGGAAAATTTCATGGAAAAATAGTTAGGTCCTTCTGTGATTGACATTAAAATAGGACCTAAAACATACCGGCTCACCTCTCTTGAAGGAATCAAGGAAATAGAACCCTTGAACATCAGTTATTTGAGGCCATTCCACATTTAGAGAGCCATAGGCCCACCCAAAAGCTCCAAGGATTTCCACAATCGATTGGTCAAACCAAAATGCCCCAAAGGTATCTATAAACACTTTGGTCAAATCAAAATCTCCAAGGATTCTCATAATATCTTGGTCAAACCCAAAATGCCCCAAAGGTATCTATAAACCCTTTGGTCAAACCAAAAGCTCCAAGGATTCCCATAATCGCTTGGTCAATCTCAAAATGCCCCAAAGGTGTCCATAAACCCTTTGGTCAAACCAAAATCTCCAAGGATTCCCACAATCACTTGGTCAATCCCAAAATGCCCCAAAGGTGTCCATAAACCCTTTTGTCAAACCAAAAGCTCCAAGGATTCCCACAATCGCTTGGTCAATCCCAAAATGCCCCAAAGGTGTTCATAAACTCTTTGGTCAAACTAAAATCTCCAAGGATTCTCATAATCTCTTGGTCAACTTAAAATGCCCCAAAGGTGTCCATAAACCCTTTGGTCAAAACAAAAGCTCCAAGGATTCTCACGATCGCTTGGTCAACCTCAAAAATGCCCCAAAGGTATCCATAAACCCTTTGGTCAAATCAAAAGCTCCAAGAGTTACCATAACCGCTTGGTCAAAAAAAATATTCAAAAACAAACAAAAACAATAAAATCATCAAAAATAACAAAAAAAATTGCATCTCAATTCCATGCATACTCGTAAAAATCAAAATACAAAAATATAAGTTGCATTAGGCATCGCATCCATACATTGCATATTTGTTGATCATACATGTCACAAGCACCATAGACTGTAATTGCTCGACAATTGCTTCATTTTCTACATTCCATCCATTTTATAAACACATACATCTAGAATAATGCCATCCCCATTTCTAGCATAGTCAATTACATCCTAATGTATGTAGGGTTTTTGTCATTCAACTGTCTTTAAATTTCTAGCCAAAAAATGGTACAAAGTTAAACAGATTTTACATGGGAAAGTTTTACTGGGGTCATGCCTCGTTATGTAGCATCCCTACACAAGTTAAAACACATAAAATAATTCCCAAGTTGTGTGAATGCAAGAGACACCTACAAATCAGTCTAGGGTACCATAGGTGAACGATTATCCTGTTCATCCCCCTATGTGAATGGTTCAAGAGTGTTGATAATTGATAAAAGGACAAGATCTTCCCCATAAATTCCCCCTAATCAACAGTAGTTTTTACCACTACCAAAAATCCCAATCACCATTGGTCCCTAAGGTTGTAAGGATTCGTACTACACGTCCCTCCTAAGGATGGGTAATCATCCCCAAGGCCTAAAAGGATCAATGACTATTCAAAAACAAAATCCCCACAAGCCATCATCACGATCATCTCCAATCACATTTGGTCTCCAAAGTCATAAGGATTCGTACTACACGTCCATGGCAAGGATGGGTAGTCATCCCCAAGGCCTAAAATATCAATGCCCTTACTTCATACTATCCCAAATACCCTTTGGTTCCCAAAGTCGTAAGGATTCATACTACATGTCCCTAAAAAGGATGGGTAGTCATCCCCAAGGCAAAAAGGATCAAGGTAATTCATAAGCCAAAAACCTACAAGCTCAACCTTACGACACTCAAAATCCAAAATCTAATAACAGTGGTTATCACCACTATTCAAAATCCTTACTCAAAAATAAAAACAAAGAGAAAAATAAATAGTGATTTTCATCACTATGTATATGAGCAAGTATCCCAACACATTGAGAAAATAATGATATTCACACAATGACACTGAGAGGGGGGGGCGGTGAATCAGTGTAACTATTAATATTAATATCTACAGCATTTAAAAATGAAGCAAAGAGAACTTGAAAACCAGAAAAGCAAATTGAACAATAGAGCACACCACAACACTCAATATACCGAGGTTCACCAATTTGGCTACTCCTCAAAAATGACCGCTTGGACTCCAATCCAAATCCAAGTCTTTGCAAAATACCAATTTTACAAACACTTTACCGAACATCTTCCTGGAAGGAGCACCAACCCCTTAGTTTTCTGCCGCAATGGATAGGAGCACCAACCCCTAGTACCAAGCACCAACTTGGACTGCAATTCTGAGCAATTTAAAATGACATAAACATGTCTTCACTTATTACACGATCCTGACTGGTCTGCAATTAAACAAACTCTGCACACTCTCACGGCTTGCTAATTTCTCTCTTGGCTCTCTTCTAACCCTCTTTTCACAGCAATTTCCCTCTAACAGCAGCAACCCTATTCTCTGCACGACTGTCCTTTTATAACCCCTTTTTCTCATCGAGACTTTTCGTCTTCTATAACTTTTCAATCCTGCATGCAGTCGAATGACATTCTCGAGCTGTTCGAATTCTTTTCTCCTCTTCATAAGCGGCTGTTCGAATCCTTGCAAATACGGTTGTTCGAATGCTGCAAATACGTCTTTTTGAAAGCTTTTTCGATCCTTCATATTTGGCTGTTCGAATTCTGCAAATACGGCTTTTCGAATGCTGCAAATACGTCTTTTTGAAAGCTTTTCAGATCCTTCATATTTGATTCTTCGAATGCTTTTCAATCGTGCATATACAGCTGTTCTAGTGCATGTCTAACACCTGTCAATGTGTAACTGTAGATCTGACATCAGTTACTTTTTACGTAACTGGCTGCATGATTTTCCTGTATGCTTTTTTCGACACGTGTCATCTTGCATGCTCCTTCGGCTTTTACCCGCCCAACTATTACCTGTCGTGAAATCATGACATTTTTGCCCAGTTGACTTTTTCTGGGCTGTTGACCGTGAAATACTAACTTGTCGCGATATCGCGACACATTTTGTAGCCGTACGCCTTCATGCCCTTGCTGTCGTGAAATCATGACCATTTTGGCTTTTGAAAGCTTTTCCTCTGTTCATGTCACGAAATCGTGACACTTCAAACTTTTGCTGACGTCATCCTTAATGTTGTCGTGAAATCACGACGCTTCCGGCTTCCTGATGCTTCTCTTGCAACTTGTCGTGAAATCGTGACACTTTCAGCTTTTACTGACGTCATCCTCATCTTTGTCACGAAATCGTGACGCTTTTGGCTTCTAGTGGCTTTTCTTTCACCCTGTCACGAAATCGTGACACTTTCAATTTTGCTGACGTCATCCTCAGCTTTGTCACGAAATCATGACGTTTCTGGCTTCCGTACAATCCTTGCTTCATGCAGTAGCGAAATTGGAACATGTCGCGAAATCGTGACGTTCTTCGCTTCCGTACAACTCTTGCTCCATGCACTAGCGAAAACAAGACATGTAGCGAAATCGCTACAACTTTGTTGCCTTGCATTTTGACTTGTAGCGAAATCGCTACACCTTTGTTTCCATACATTTTGTCATGCAATGAAATCGCTACACCTTTTTCACCTTGTTGCTTCCACTCCGATCCTGTCACGAAATCGTGACACTTTTCATTGCCTGCGCCTTTACCCAACACATGTCACGAAATCATGACAATTTTGCTTGCACCTTCTCTCTCCTTGGCCATGTCGTGAAATCGTGACAATTTGGCATGCATTTTCTCTCTCCTCGGCCATGTCGCGAAATCGTGACAATTTGGCATGCATTTTCTCTCTCCTCAGCCATGTCGCGAAATCACGACAATTTGGCATGCATTTTCTCTCTCCTCGGCCATGTCGCGAAATCATGACAATTTGGCATGCATTTTCTCTCTCCTCGACCATGTCGCGAAATCGCGACAATTTGGCATGCATTTTCTCTCTCCTCGGCCATGTCGCGAAATCATGACAATTTGGCATGCATTTTCTCTCTCCTCGGCCATGTCGTGAAATCATGACAATTTGGCATGCATTTTCTCTCTCCTTGGCCATGTCGCGAAATCGTGACATTTTTCTTTCTGCCTTCGGACCTCTCAACCTGTCGCGATATCGCGACAGAAAACATGTCGCGATATCGCGACAATTTTCTTACTTGTCTTTTTCTGCAAATTTCTGAATCTGGGTCACTTCTGTTTTCCTGCAAATTCACTGTACTTGATCTGACTGACTTCAGAATTCTTGTCCATTGCTTCAACTGCATCAATTTTTGTCTGTGTTGACAACAATGACAATACTTTTGTTGCACCTTGTTCAACAATCTCCCCCTTTGGAATTGTTGGCAACACTTATGCACTCTCCTGTAATTCTTCTCCCCCTTTGACAATAATACCAAAGGGCTGTTGCAGACTCCCCCTGAGTCTATGCACACCACTCGTAGACAAATGTTGTTATAGTTAGCAAAAATCATGAATATAAGCAAAACTATAAGTATAGGCATAAATGCACCCCCTGAGAATGTGATCCCAAATGATAGTCAGTTCTTGGGAATTGTGACCACTCCCAACTTATTTCGAAGGTACTCAAAAACATCCTTGGGCAATGGTTTTGTGAATATATCAACTACTTGCTCTGTAGTTGGAACAAAATCCAATTTGACCTCTCCTACAACTTTATCCTTCAAGAAATGATACCGAATTGCAATATGTTTGGTTCTTGAATGCATAAGCTGGATTCTTGGATATGTTGATAGCACTAGTGTTATCACATTTAATTGAAATTGGCTCTTTGAAATGAATACCAAGATCTTTCAACGTTTGTCTCATCCATAATATCTGTGTACAACATGTTGTTGCTGCAATGTATTCTGCCTCTGCAGTGGATAGAGAGACTGATTCTTGTTTCTTGTTGTGCCATGCTACCAGCCTGTCTCCAAGATAAAATGCTCCTCCACTGGTACTCTTTCTGTCATCAATACATCCTGCCCAATCTGCATCAGAATATGCAATCAAAGTGAAATCTTTACCTTTTGGGTACCACAACCCATAATCCATAGTACCCTTGAGGTACCTGAAGATCCTCTTTACAGCTGTCACATGAGTTTCTTTGGGACTAGCCTGAAATCTTGCAACCATGCATACTGCTTGTAATATATCTGGTCTAGTGGTTGTTAAATACAGCAGGCTTCCAATCATTGACCTGTACATAGTTTGATCTACATCTGGAGATTTATCATCCTTGCTCAACTTGCAGCCTGTTGTCATGGGAGTGCTAACAGGTTTACTATCTTCCATTGTGAACTTTTTCAGCATTTCTTTTACATATTTAACTTGAGAAATAAAAATGCCCTTTTCATTTTGATTGACCTGCAGTCCTAGGAAATAAGAAAGTTCACCAATCATAGACATCTCAAATTCTTTCTTCATTTTAGTTGATATGTCTTTGCAATATTCATCCATGTTGTTGCCAAATATTATATCATCTACATAAACAACAAGAACAATAAGATGCCCCTTCTCTGTTTTGACATATAAATTGTTGTCCACCAAACCTTTCTTGAACCCTTGTTTAATAAGATAGTTATCCAGCCTTGCATACCATGCTCTGGGTGCTTGTTTCAAACCATATAATGCTTTCTTTAACCTGCAAACAAATTCTGGATTGTCACCAAGTTGGAAGCCATCTGGCTGTTCAATGTAAACCTCTTCTTCCAGTTTTCCATTCAGAAATGCTGATTTTACATCCATTTGATATACTTTGAAATTTTTATGGATTGCTAAAGCCAGAAACATTCCGATTGCCTCTAGTCTGGCTACCGGTGCAAAGGTTTCCTCAAAATCAATGCCTTCAACCTGAGCATAGCCTTTACAGACCAATCTTGCCTTATTTCGACAACCTGTCCATCTTCATTTAACTTATTTCGAAAAATCCATTTAGTGCCAATTATGTTTTTATTTGTTGGCCGTGGTACTAATTCCCAGGTATTGTTTTTCTCAATCTGATCTAGTTCTTCATTAATTGCCTTCATCCAACTTTCATCTGTGCTTGCTTCAACAACATTTTTAGGTTCAATGCTAGATAACAGAGAATAGTTCCTCACTGCTGCTCTTCTTGTCTGAATACCATCTGTGGGATCCCCAATAATCTGTTCACTGGGATGATTTTTCTGCCAGTTGCCTGTTTTAAATTTCCTGTTTTCTCCTTCTTCTGAGTCAGTTTTTACAACATCTGGATCAATTTTCTGATTCTCATCTGTTTCCTTTTCATCATCACCTTCAATGACTTCTTCATAAATAGGGTAGTTTTCTTGATAAGTAATTTCTTGTTCTCTACCTTCATCAACTTTCACATCAGCACTCTCAACAATTTTCTTTAGCCTCTTGTTGTAACATGTGTAGGCTTTGCTTTTTGTTGAGTAACCAAGAAAGATACCTTCATCGGCTCTATCTTCAAATTTATCGAGATTATCTTCAGTCCGTTTGATGTAGCACTTGCTGCCAAATACTTTGAAATGTCTTGTTGTTGCCTTTCTGCCGAACCACAGCTCATAAGGTGTTTTGCTTTCATGTGGTCTTAGCATGCACCTATTTTGAATGTAAACTGTAGTATGTACTGCCTCTTTCCAAAATCTGTCAGCTATTTTGTTCTCAGCCAGCATTGTCCGTGCCATTTCCTGCACTGTCCTATTCTTCCTTTCTACAACACCATTTTGCTGAGGTGTCCTAGCTGCTGAAAACTGTCTTCTTATCCCATATTTTTGACAGTATTCTGCAAATTCTTCTGAAATAAACTCTCCTCCTCTGTCTGATCTTAAGCATTTAATCCTTTTTCCAGTTTGATTTTCAACCTATTTTTTAAAAATCTTAAACATCTCAAAGGCATCTGATTTAAGCTTTAAAAAGAATATCCATGTCATCCTGGAGTAATCATCTATTAACAACATAAAGTATTTGTCACCATTTATGCTTTGTGTTCTCATGGGTCCACACAAATCAGTATGAATTATCTCCAAAGGTTTGCTGGTGAAGTATTCCTTTGATTTAAAAGTGGATCTGGTTTGCTTCCCTTTTTGACATGAAGCACGGATGCTATTTACTTGGTTTGCCAATGGTTGGTATATCTCTTACTGCCCTTTTTGAACTTATTTTTGCCGGATTGTCAAAACTAATATGACCGAGCCTCTTGTGCCACAACCAATTTTCATCTTCCTGTCCAATCAAGCATGTTCCTTCTATAGTTTTTGAGAGAGTATATAGATTACCGAAGTCCTAGATCCAGTAGCTATCAACTTCCCACTTGTGTGCTTTTCTCACTTCACGACCACTGCTTCTTAAAAATGACTTCATGACCTCTCGTCACGATTTGACTTACACTCAACAAGTTATGCTTCAGACCAATCACAAACAAGACTTCTTTTGATTTTATCTTTCCATCACTGATCTTGACTGATCCCTTTCCAACAATCTTTGCTCCATCATTATTTCCAAATTTCACAGAACCACCTTCATAATTCTGTAAATTCTCAAATTTTTGCTTGTCACCTGTCATGTGACTGGAGCATCCACTGTCAAGTATCCATGGTGCAGATTTGTCTTGTGCTTTAAAAGCAGTCTGAACAATCAAAGATTCCTTTTCTTTCCATTCTGGTTTGATGACAGATTTGGCTACTTGTTTTGCCTTTGTCCTTTCATTAGCATGTGCCTATTTTTCAGGAAATTTCTTGTTTTGTTTCAACCCACTTGGTTGAGATTTTCTACTCTGATAATTATTTGATGCAAAAGTGCTTCTACAGTTTCTAGCAATATGTCCAAAATTATGACAATTATAACATTCAACTGCATAATTCATTAAAGGAGAAAAAGCATTTTTGCTGGTGAAATTCCTTTGAGATACATTATGCCTGCAATCTGAAATCTTATGGCCATAAGCATTGCATTTAAAACAATAACCAGAAAAGGAATGATTAAACCTGGGTGCAGGTCTTTGCCAGTTTGAAGTAGGAGCCATGAATCTTCTCCTTCTTGGATGTGTGACTTTTGTGAATCCATCTTTGTCAGTACTCTTCTTGAATCGGCATTATTGCTTTCTTTGGCATGATTTGTTTTTTCTAGGTCAACCTTGATCTTTTCTTCTTTCTTTATGGGTTCTACATTCAAGGCCTTTGAACCATTTGATGATTCTCCTTCATCGAAGCCTAAACCAAATTTGATGCCGGAAGGCCTTTGGTTATTTAACATTTTATCCAGACTTTACAGTACTTTCTTCAAACTTATGAAAACAACTCAATTTTCTATTCATCTCCTCTAGCTGCATTCTTAACTTAACAATGTCTTCCTCTAGCTTGTTGCATTCAACTGTCTTTATAGTTAATTGTTCATCAAGAACTTCAGACATTTTCTTGAATTCCTCTGTCTGTATTTTTAAACTGTTTATTATGTCAGTGGCATCCTCTAGTTTTCTTGAAAACTTTTTGTTCTTTTTCCTTTCTACACTCAACTCTTCAAGTGCAGCAACCAATTCTCCTTCCAGATAAACTTCAGCCTCATCTTTAAAGCTTTCATCACCTTCCTGATTTTCTTCTGTTCTTTCCTCTTCAAGTGCCATGAACAGAGCTTCCCCTATTTCTTCTTCAGAATCTTCACCTGAGCTTTCTTCAGAAGAGCTGACATTCTTGGATATGAAGCTTTTCTTCTTGAAGTTGTTCTTTCTAAAATTTTGTTTCTTCTTCCAATCACCTTTTTCTTGGAGTGACCCTTCACCATTTTTGGTTTTATCATGCATTGGGCATTTGGCTGCAAAATGACCGACTCCTCCACAATTGAAGCACTTGAATGGTAGCTTTCCTCTATATTTTCCTTTTCCCTTTGTGAGTTTTCGAACAAAATTTGCTTCTGTTTCATCCAGTGTCTCTTCATCCTCAGATTCATGTTCAGTTTTTATATTCTTATGTGCTTTAAAAGCAGCTTCTCTGTCTATAGGCTTAGTTTGTCCTATTCTCATTTCATATGCAGTCAAGGAACCATGCAGCTCATCCATGCTAAAATTGTTTAGATCTTTTGCCTCTTCTATTGCAGAAACTTTGGAGTTAAATATTTTGTGAAGGGTTCTGAGAACCTTTTTTACAACAACTGCATCATCCATTTCTTCACCGAGTCCTCTGATTGCATTGATGATTCCATTTACTCTCAGCATATAGGCCTCTATGTTCTCATCTTCCTTCATTTGTAATGCTTCGAACTGAGCTCGATGAGTTTGCAGCTTGGCTTCCTTGATCTTGCTGTCTCCTTCATGGATGCTCTTCAGTTTATCCCACATGTCTTTTGCCGATTTGCAGCTCATGACTCTTATCAATTCACTGTCTACAAGTCCACACATTATGGCATTCTTAGCTTTGGAGTTGTTTTCAAAATTTTTCTTCTCAGCAGTATCTGTTGGAGGAGTAGTGGGTGTTGTGTATCCACTATCTACAGAATCCCAAATGTCATATCCCAATGCACTCAGATATGTTTGCATCCTGAGTTTCCAGAAAGTGTAATTAGTTCCATCAAACAAGGGAGCTTTGTTGGATGAGAATCCTTCACCGCCTGCCATTGTTTCTTCCAAGATCACCTTAGCTGATTAAACTTGTTCAAGGAACCTTGCTCTGATACCAATTGATATTCACACAATGACACTGAGAGGGGGGGGTGAATCAGTGTAACTATTAATATTAATATCTACAACATTTAAAAATGAAGCAAAGAGAACTTGAAAACCAGAAAAGCAAATTGAACAATAGAGCACACCACAACACTCAATATACCGAGGTTCACCAATTTGGCTACTCCTCAAAAATGACTGCTTGGACTCCAATCCAAATCCAGTCTTTGCAAAATACCAATTTTACAAACACTTTACCAACATCTACTGGAAGGAGCACCAACCCCTTAGTTTTCTACTGCACATGAGATAGGAGCACCAACCCCTAGTACCAAGCACCAACTTGGACTGCAATTCTGAGCAATTTAAAATGACATAAACATGTCTTCACTTATTACACGATCCTGACTGGTCTGCAATTAAACAAACTCTGCACACTCTCACGGCTCTGCTAATTTCTCTCTTGGCTCTCTTCTAACCCTCTTTTCATAGCAATTTCCCTCTAACAGTAGCAACCCTATTCTCTGCACGACTGTCCTTTTATAACCCCTTTTTCTCATCGAGACTTTTCGTCTTCTATAACTTTTCAATCCTGCATGCAGTCGAATGACATTCTCGAGCTGTTCGAATTCTTTTCTCCTCTTCATAAGCGGCTGTTCGAATCCTTGCAAATACGGCTGTTCGAATGCTGCAAATACGTCTTTTTGAAAGCTTTTTCGATCCTTCATATTTGGCTGTTCGAATTCTACAAATACGGCTTTTTGAATGCTGCAAATACGTCTTTTTGAAAGCTTTTTCGATCCTTCATATTTGATTCTTCGAATGCTTTTCAATCGTGCATATACAGCTGTTCTAGTGCATGTCTAACACCTGTCAATGTGTAACTGCAGATCTGACATCAGTTACTTTTTACGTAACTGGCTGCATGATTTTCCTGTATGCTTTTTTCGACACGTGTCATCT
The DNA here is from genome assembly GCA_028583015.1 of Wollemia nobilis. Classification (NCBI taxonomy): domain Eukaryota; kingdom Viridiplantae; phylum Streptophyta; class Pinopsida; order Araucariales; family Araucariaceae; genus Wollemia; species Wollemia nobilis. Next base: position 3,365,424 of record JAQPPZ010000367.1, read on the forward strand.
TGCATGCTCCTTCGGCTTTTACCCGCCCAACTGTTACCTGTCACGAAATCATGACATTTCTGCCCAGTTGACTTTTTTTGGGCTGTTGACCATGAAATACTAACTTGTCACGATATCGTGACACATTTTGTAGCCATACGCCTTCATGCCCTTGCTGTCACGAAATCGTGACCATTTTGGCTTTTGAAAGCTTTTCCTCTGTTCATGTCACGAAATCGTGACACTTCAAACTTTTGCTGACGTCATCCTTAATGTTGTCGCGAAATCATGACACTTTCGGCTTCCTGATGCTTCTCTTGCAACTTGTCACAAAATCGTGACACTTTCAGCTTTTGCTGACGTCATCCTCAATGTTGTCGTGAAATCGCGACGCTTCCGGCTTCCTGAGGTCTCTTTTGCAACTTGTCGCGATATCGCGACACTTTCAGCTTTTGCTGACGTCATCCTCATCTTTGTCGTGAAATCGTGACGCTTCTGGCTTCCAACGACTTTTCTTTCACCCTGTCGTGAAATCGTGACACTTTCAATTTTGCTGAGGTCATCCTCAGCTTTGTCACGAAATCATGACGTTTCTGGCTTCCGTACAATCCTTGCTTCATGCAGTAGCGAAATTGGAACATGTCGCAAAATCGTGACGTTCTTCGCTTCCGTACAACTCTTGCTCCATGCACTAGCGAAAACAAGACATGTAGCGAAATCGCTACAACTTTGTTGCCTTGCATTTTGACTTGTAGCGAAATCGCTACACCTTTGTTTCCATACATTTTGTCATGCAGCGAAATCGCTACACCTTTTTCACCTTGTTGCTTCCACTCCGATCCTGTCGTGAAATCGTGACACTTTTCATTGCCTGCGCCTTTACCCGACACATGTCACGAAATCATGACAATTTTGCTTGCACCTTCTCTCTCCTCGACCATGTCGTGAAATCGTGACAATTTGGCATGCATTTTCTCTCTCCTCGGCCATGTCGCGAAATCATGACAATTTGGCATGCATTTTCTCTCTCCTCGGCCATGTCGTGAAATCGCGACAATTTGGCATGCATTTTCTCTCTCCTCGGCCATGTCGCGAAATCGCGACAATTTGGCATGCATTTTCTCTCTCCTCGACCATGTCGCGAAATCGCGACAATTTGGCATGCATTTTCTCTCTCCTCGGCCATGTCGCGAAATCGTGACAATTTGGCATGCATTTTCTCTCTCCTCGGCCATGTCGCGAAATCGCGACAATTTGGCATGCATTTTCTCTCTCCTTGGCCATGTCGCGAAATCGCGACATTTTTCTTTCTGCCTTCGGACCTCTCAACCTGTCGCGATATCGCGACAGAAAACATGTCGCGATATCGCGACAGTTTTCTTACTTGTCTTTTTCTGCAAATTTTTGAATACGGGTCACTTCGTTTTCCTGCAAATTCACTGTACTTGATCTGACTGACTTCAAAATTCTTGTCCATTGCTTCAACTGCATCAATTTTTGTCTGTGTTGACAACAATGACAATACTTTTGCTGCACCTTGTTCAACAAATAAAAATCCTAAACTTGAATCCCTAGAATTCTCATCATTTGAAAACCATCTAGGTGATCCTCATTATGGGTTTGGTGGATAGCCTACCTGGCAATGGCGGTATCCTAAATGCAATACGATATGTCTATCACATTAGCTTTGCATGTGAGCAGACCAATGTCTGCATGTGGATGAGCTAGCTTATGGTACCTTAGATTGTCCCATGGATTAATCTTACTATATACAACAACGAAGTTAGAGGAGCTACTTAGGTGATTCTCAGTACAAGTTTGGTTGACAACCTATCTAGCACTGGCGGTATCCTGACAAATACCACATAAATGAACTCAATTGCACACATAGGGATGTAAAATAATTTGGTCAAAATCCATTCTGATTTATACCTTGTTCAAAAGTTTTGTGAGATAAATATACAGTTTTGGCTAGTTAGTTAATATATCTGACTCTCAGAAAAGCTTAACTACATTTTTAAAACAACTGGTACATTTCATTACATCCATCCCCATCAAAGAATACAAAAGATACAAAAACAAAGTTCTTACATGCAAAGTCATTCCACAAAGCCATCCCATAAGTACAACAAGCCAGTCAATCTTGTACAGTCTATGGTGCCATCGACAAGTTATCAACAACTCATTTCAGTCATGCCATATGCATACATCATATAACTAGAAACATCGCATACATAATACCACATGCATACATCATCATAAATAACTGTGCATAAATAGAAAAACAAACCATGACAAGTGTATAAACACAAAGAAAGTCATCTATATATATATATATATATATATATATATATATATATATATATATATATCATCAAAATGCTTGCAGGCTACAATAAAACGGTCCTCTGACCAAACAGAGCAAAAATTTCAAAAACATCAAAAACTGCACAAAATGCACCACAAACAAGCACAAAAATTGTCCACTGAGAGTGCTTTTGCATTTTACATTTTGGGCATGCAAAACAGACGTCGGGGTCACAAATCCTCACTATACTATTCCCTAAGAAGGCTACCATAGCCGGACCGCTCCATGGGAAGACGAATTTTTGAGAATTTCCTCCCCAAGCGGCATCATAAAAAGGGTCACAACCCAACAAAAAATAGAAATAACATTTCCGAACGAAGGCGCCTTTGCACCTAACATTCTTGGCATCCAAAATAGACGTTGGGGTCACAAATTGTCATTACCCTACTCCCTAAGAAGGCTACCATAGCCAAATCGCTCCACAGGAGGACGTATTTTTGACAATTTCAGCTCCAAAATGCATCATAACATGGGTTGAAACCCACCAAAAATAGGTCATAATGTTTGGAAACTACTTACGCATTCAACGAAAAACAACTGAAGGCACCCTTACCTAAGTCATATTGGGTCAAGTGACTCGTCACTTTTCTCATGTTGGTCATTCCCTCATCGATTCGTCGCTTGAGGGGGTAGTCACACTTAGTCACCAACCAACAAAAATACACTCAATCAAGGAAATAACATGCATTCAAAGGATCATTGATAAAGACAATCACGCTCCTGCTTGGGGCAACAAAAAAGCAATAATCACAAGCTGATCAAACACTTGACATTCGTGAATCATGAACTCAAGGTTTCCATAGAAAAAAGGTTGTGCCCTTTGCCTATTCATGACTGATCAATGTCCAAGCTCAAGTAACACCTCACTGAACAAGGTTAACACTTGAATTAAGTTCCTTAGCTCGTTAGAAGCAAGGATTCAAGAATGCGTGCCTTTTCCATACTTGGGGCATCAAGAGTTGGTTAGGTTATTGAGAAACCCTAATCATTAGTTCTTTGGTTATCTATATTTGCTCAACGCTGCGCCTTGCATAGCACTTCCCAAAAATGGGCATCTTTAGACACCAAAACAACATCAATCTAATTATGTGACAACATGCACCGATCACATTGACACACACCGCCCCTAGGGCAGCCCCCAGAGGTTAAACAATGGTCCTAACCACTCCCAAAAGCAGTTTGGAAGGTAAAAGGTCAATTTGGCACATTTTGGCACTTTGCTCCCTACTCATCCCGCCCTGGTATTCATCCCACTCAAGGATGATTATTAGAATTCACTCCAAGGTGAGGCGAATAGAAGGTTTTACTAGCAAAAATTCAAACCTTGAAAGGTCCGCCAGTTAACTACAGCTTCAGGCCATGCAATCGCGACGAACGACTTCAAATCAAGAAGAGAGACTTTAGTCATGCATGTCTTTGATTTTTGGAGGCCTCATACAAGAGACTCTAAATCAGGGAATAATATTTTTCCCAAAATAGGACATTCAACTCCAGTGGTGCCCTCGCATGCGCATTCAAACAGAGAGACCCTAGGTCTATAAATTGGTGAGTCTTATCACCCAAAATAAAAAGAGAGAGAGGTAGCCTTTTGAGCAATGAATTTCTGCCATTTTACATCCACACACATACCTTTTGATTTGTGCCTTTCACATCCTTGATCTCTTATGGAAGGGAGGTCATAGGGTGGTTATTGGAAGCGCAAATATGGAGCCCAAACCCAAAAATTTGGCCACAATATTCCACAAAATTTGCTGAAAACACCCCATAAGAGGTTTTGGACCCATCCCAAGTGGATTGGTGTTGAAAAAGAGTCCCAAACGGCAGGCGTCCTGCCCCCAGGCGCCCCCCAAACTATCACAGTTCTAAATGCCCCACCCTGGAGTGATTAGAAAACTTTGGTAGATTTACTTTATTTTATTTTTGTATTTTAGTTTAGGCTATTTAAATAGGCTGTAGTTTAAATTTCACTTCATTTTGACAAGTTTTGATCATGCTTTTATCATTTCTCGCCTTCACTAACATGCAGATAGCACCATCAGATTCTAGGTGATAGAGGCCAAATTGGAGAAATCTGACCATCTGGGTGGTCCCAAAATACCCCAAATTAGCTAACCCCAACTTTGCAAGTCATTTGGAGCCTCCTGGATAGGACATTGAAGAGGGTGCATTCTAACAATTTGTTGTAGGTTTATTCATCCTGCCCCAAAGCGAATACAAATCTGTGAGGAATTTCCTGACTGTTCCTTTTACAGTGGCTTCCTGGTAAGGTTTTATTGCTTTTGTCAAAATTTTAGGTCATTCTGATGTTATCTGGTTATCGGTTTAATATTTTCATGTATACACTAACAGTAGGCCTTGGGAAATACATGTTCTATTCTATCTGCAGGTGCTACTAATATTTTTGTTTCCTTGAATGCAGGTCTTCGACATCAGGGGAGCAGTAAGGAGTCAACAATCATATACACAAGTGGTGGTGACATTTTGGTCCACCCATCTTACATGTGGGCACGCAAAAGAAGGATTGCTATCCATGGATGTGACAAGAAACATATTTGATGCTCCTATCCCTTAAAAGGGAAGGAGACGTATTGTAACACAACTTTAAAAGCATATCAATAAAGAGGGCCGTATTCCATATTGCTTTTATCTTGTGTCGATTCGTTTATGTTCTTTCCTTGCATGCATTTTCAATATATAGGCTTTTAGCGTTAAGTTTGGTTTTAAACGCATCGTACTTGGCATTTTTCTTTTTGTTTCCGTATCCTCGTGCTTTCAATATCTAGAAGGTGATGCTAGAAATTGTTAAGCTTTTATAATTTATAAACTTGACCAAACTTGGAATTTTCTTCGAAATGAGACATTGATGAAGGTATCATTAGTTGAAAAGTGCTTCTTCATAAAATACAAAGGAATAAAGTTTGTAATTAAGGTATACTCGCTATGTCATTCTTAGACTATGGGTGTTGAGATTAACTCAATAGCTAACACTTTAAAAACATTACTATACTGAATTATTCGAGTTTGAATATGAAGACTACTATGAAAAATGAAAAGATGATTTGAAGGTGAACATTATATAATGAGGATGTATGCTAGCTGCCTACTAAAAAGGACTATGAGGATGTGAAGATATCTACTATAGAAGAACATGAATTTAAAAGAGGATATTGTTGTGAACAAAGACATTACTGGAAACAAGGAAAGTTGTTTATTATTTATTGAACGAAACTAATTCTTGCTAAAGAATCTAATATAAAGAGTAAATTTGTGACTCGGAAAAGAATAGAGCTATGAATACAATCTAGTGTGAAGCTCATGAACAAAATCTAGAGTGAAGATGCCATACGGAAAAGTAAATACGTGAGCACAACCTCGAAAGTGAATCCTCCTTGCAGGAGTCTTGAGAAAGATAGAGCATGGAAGGAAAATTAAAGGTGAAGGCAAAATATTACAACGCATTTCAAGAATATTCTAACAAAAATTTACAATTTTTTCCTAACATTAAGCATTACTTAAGAAATCTATCATTTTTTACCACATTATGTCAGTTGATCAAGCGTCGTTCAAGATAAATATTTCTTTGTGACATTTGACTACTTATCATAGGTGAATAACAATGCCTCGAATCCCCGGCACTTCTCTCTTTTCTGGGGTGGTACGCCTCCAGCCAGATATTTCTCGACAATCGCATAGTTGTTGTAGGAGGCCGCAGACTGTTTAGCTATGAATTCATTCCCAAGGCACCCAGTGAGGGAGCCTTCAAGCTCTCGTTCCTGGTGCAGACCAACATGCCCGGCGCGGAGAACAATCTTTACCCATTTATGCCTCTCCTCCGACGACAACCTCTTCGTCCTTGCCAATAGGGATTCCATTCTTTCGGACTACAAGAAAAACCAGGTTGTTCGGACTTTCCTCACCATGCCCGGCGACAGTGTCCGAAACTATCCATCGTCCGGGTCTTCGGTCAGGCTTCCCCTGGACTTCGCTAACAACTTCCAGTGGGTTGAGATTATCGTCTACGGAGGAGCGCCCGACGGAGCCTTCGAAAGCCTCAATAAGCGGACGTTTGTGGAGGCGTTGAGGAGCTGCGGAAGAATGGAGATCACGTCCCAAAACCCGCAGTGGGCAATGGAGGACATGCCCGGCCCCAGAGTGCTGGGCGACATGGTCGTCCTTCCCACTGCTGAAATTTTGATAATCATCGGTGCCAAAAATGGAACCGCGGGCTATCATGTGGGGAGGGAACCCGTGCTGAGTCCGTTCCTATACAGGTCCACCGCAGCCGTGGGAAACCGGTTCAGCGTTCTACACTTTAGTTTATTGAAAGGAAGTTATTCTTCGCATTAACTTTGAATTATGCTATCCTTATCTTTGGTCGATATTTATATGTTGTAAAAGTAAAACCCATTCAAATTAAGGTGTCACAAATTAATCAAGGTAGAAGAAAGAAGGGAGGATACCGATCAAAGATTCCTTAATCATCTATTATAAGTGAACAGGTTCTTCGACAAGGGGATGAAAAATAAACAGGTCCAAGAACAAGAAGGAGACACGGTCTTATTATGGAACAACAAAAATGAGAAGCTTGAAGCGCATGATAAGTTTGATTATTTATGTATTGTGATATCCAATACTAAGCATAGTATGTAAAAGTTATTTTTATATTTCTTATCTTGATAGTACTTATGTTGGGTTGCCTTATAACAAAAAAACATTTGAAGATTTTTTATAAGACTATTTTGAGGAGTTTCTCCTTTTTATAAATAATACACATGACAAAAAAAAAAGACATAATATATACCAAAGCCCAATGCGTAAGGCACTAGTTAATCAATAGGATACATTGGGATCTCTTTATCATTCCTTAGTTATATCTAGATGGTGATGCTAGAAATTGTTAAGCTTTTACAATTTAGAAACTTGACCCAAACTTGCAATTTTCTTGGAAAGGAGACACTGATGAAGGTGTCATTATTTGAAAAGTGATTATTCATTGTGTTGAAATATCCCGACATGAATTATGAATTGCCCCACAAGCATTAAATTAAGCTTAATAATACTATGGAGGTGTTGGAATATCCTCCTAATTTTATATTTTAGATTTCAAGGTGGTTGTGTATGTTCCTAATGTCTAATATTGTAGTTAAGACCATTTTGATCTAGAATGAACTCAAATAGAAGAGAGTTTTAGGTGTCCAATGTGAAATAACTTGATCCAAAAATGAATCTACCAACATGGTTTATAGGAAAATGATTAATTATTGTGGAGTTTTTATAAAGGTGGTGTCTAATAATATCACTTTCTTGAAATAGAAATTTTAATTTTTTTAGATCCTAAAATATCCTAGTAAAAAATTCATAGGTGAAAATGTTGTAAAAAAATTCTAATAAAAATAAAGTAAATATTGAAGAAGACCATTGATGACAATGAATGCACTTGGCACAATAAAATTTAATTTGCACTCTCATAGAATTTCTATCAAGAATGCATTGGGAATGTCTTTCTACACTTTAGTTTATTGAAAGGAAGTTATTCTTCCCATTAACTTTGACTTATATTCTCCTTATCTTTTGTTCGATATTTAAATGTTGTAAAAGTAAAATCTATTCAAAGTAAGGTATCACAAATTAATCAAGGTAGAATAAAGAAGGGAGGATACCCATCAAAGATTCCTTAATCATCTATTATAAGTGAAAAGGTTGTTCGACAAGGAGATGAAAGATAAACAGGTCCAAGAAGGAGACTCAGTCTTATTATGGAACAAAAAAAATGAGAAACTTGAAGCCCATTATAAGTTTGATTATTTATGTATTGGGATATTCAATATCAATAGCATAGTATGTAAAAATTCTTTTTATATTTCTTATCTTGATGGTACTTATGTTAGGTTGCCCTATAACCAAAAACATTTGAATATTTTTCATAAGATTATTTTGAGGAGTTTCTCCCTCTTTATAAATAATTAACATGACAAAAAACTAAAGACATAATATATAGCAAATCTCAATGCATAAGGCACTAGTTAATCAATAGGATACATTGGGATCTCTTCATCATTCCTTAGTTATATCTAGATGGTGATGCTAGAAATTGTTAAGCTTTTACAATTTAGAAACTTGACCCAAACTTGGAATTTTCTTGGAAAGGAGACACTGATGAAGGTATCATTAGTTGAGATATTTAATTTCTACGGGATCTTTGCTAGGTTTTGATGAGGAAAAACTACTCTGCAAGGGTTTGATGAAGAAAAAATGCTCTGTGGGGATGGTAGCAAATTTTGAAGGAGGTCTAAAAATTTGGAGGAATGTCTGATGGCATCGGGTCCAGCACAGAGAGTGCATGCTCATGATATTTTTTCATCTAAAAATGACTGGAAGGAATAGGATTTTCCAGTGCATGTCGGGAATCGCTTGTTAAAGAACAATGGATGTTTGGAACGATGTGAAGCCAGGCCAGTTCTAGTGGTTCAACCAGACTCGGTGGCGGAAGATGTGGAGTATCTAACCAAACATGCCCTTATTCAAAAAATTTTGGGCATCCAAATTTTTATCCCCTTTGTGGAGGCTTGGGTTAGGAAGACTTGGAATCCTGAAGGTGATGTGGAGGTGATGTTGAGTGCGAATAACTATTTTATGGTGGTTTTATCTTGTATTGCATATCATAACAAAGCATTTGAATGGGGTCCTTATTTCTATAATGAAGTGGGACTCTTTCTTAAACCTTGGCATGTGGGCTTCAACCCAACAGAGGAGCAGCCTTCGTAGGTTCCAGTATGGGTGCGGCTTCCATGGCTCCCATTGGAATTCTAGAGAACTGATATCTTGCATAAGATTGCCCTTCTGCTTGGGAATCCGGTTGGACCGTCACAACAGACAATGGATAAAAATATAATCTCTGTTGCTTGTATTTGTGTTGAAATTGACTTAAATAATCCTATTCTAGATTCTATTGAAATACAATTTGGATCAACTACATGGGTTCAAAAACTTGACTATGAAGCTCTTCCATTTCATTGTTGGATTTACCATGAATATGGCCACCTGCAAAGAAAATACCCTAAGTTTGTCTCACCTATGGCTTCAAATCCTGGGCCCTCTCGGTCTGGACAAAGTTTGGATAAAGGAAAAGCCTCGATAAAGGAAGGGGAATGGGATAAGGAAGGTTTTGTTCCAGTAAAAGCCCAAAAAAGAGAACAAAGTGCCAACAAAGACCTTAAGGATAGCCAGCCAGATGCTCTACTCAACCGTTTTGAAATATTAGATGATCTTGATCAGTGCATGGAGATACCTGAAACATCGCTACCTGATGCAAATATAACAAGGCCGAATCAGATGTCTCTTATTAAGGGAGAACTTAAGGAATCATATCTAGGGGATTTAAATGAAGAACAAAGGGTTTTGGATCTGAGTATAGGGGACATGGTTGGGTCTAGCCCTATAAGGGAAACTATTTTGGAAAGTGGTACAGATTTAGTTATGTCCTCTCCTACTCAAGTACTAATGCAGTTATCCTTGGACTACAAAACTCCTACGGTGTTGGGATTGTAGCAAAAAATAATTAAAAAAAAAAATTGGATAAGAATATGAAGGTGGGTCGAAATAAGGACCAGGATAAAATTAATTTAATGGGGGAGACTTTTGTGGAGTCAGGCTTGGTGAGAACATTGGACTCCCATTTTTATAACCCCTAAAAATTATTATCCTCTCATGGAATGTAAGGGGGTTGAATAGCATCCCCAGATAAAAATTTGTTCGTGATTTGGTTTGTGTGCATTCTCTAGATGTGGTGTTTATTCGGGAGACTAAATTTTCTATTGATAGTATGTTCAATATTGCTCCCAATTTGTAGAGAAGGGGGCAATGCTAGTGTATTGGTGCATGTGGATATGCTGGTGGCATTACTTTTTTATGGGTTTCGGTTAAGATATCCCCTCTTACTTGGATTTCTAGTAGATGGTCTATTTCAATGGTCGGGCATGATAATGAATCTGGTGAAATCATCCTACTTACAAATGTGTATGCTCTTGTTTATTACAATGGTAAAGTGAATTTGTGGAAGCAAATTTGCTTTGTGACAAGTTTGGATCCCTATACCCATGGATTTTGGCTGGAGACTTCAACTCTATCACTTGTCTAGAGGAGAAACATGGTGGGGTGGACCGTCTCCAGCCTTTTTATTCTGTCTTCAATTCTCATATACAGGCCCTAAACTTGGTTGACATCAAGCCAGATAATGGGATCTTTAATTGGCACAATATAAGGTGTGGGTAAGCTTCCATATCAGAGAGACTGGATAGGTTTTTGATATCCAGTTATTGGATGGGTAATAACAGAGGTGCTAGTTATGTGATTCTAGAGGGTATGGGATCTGATCATTGGCCTATCAAACTCTTTGCTTTAGAGTTAGGGCTAAAAATGAATCCCTCCTTTAAGTTTCAAATTATGTGGCTTCGTGATCCTAAGCTTCATGATTTCATGCGAGGCTGGTGGACCACTGGTAAACCTCCTCATGGCACCACTATGTATTCCTTTATGAAGCGACTACAATTTGTAAAACATAAATTGAAGAGATGGAATAGACTAAATTTTGGGAACCTTTCCTTGGCTAAGTTGGCAGCTCTTAGGAGGATAGAAGAAGCTTCAAGGAAGATTAGAGATCAGGGATCCACGAAGGAGCTTCTTGTTGAGGAATCTCAGGCTGCGAAAGACCTTGCTGAATGGGAACTTAGGGAAGAATTTTTTTGGAAATAAAAATCTTGAGTATATTGGCTTCAAGAAGGGGATAGGAACACAACCTTCTTTTATAACTTAGTTAAGGCTCACCGTAATGGTAACCTAATTACCTCTCTTGTGAATTATCAGGGTGCCCTACTCTCTTCTTTCAAGGATATTTCATAAGAGACTAAGAGGTATTTTTCCTCTCTCTTCAAGGAGGACTCCCTATAAGATGATGAGAATGAAAAGCTTATTCTAAACTGTATTCTAGCGATTGTTTATAAATAAATGAATGAGCACTTGATGGGTCCAATTTCCCTTGAGGAGTTGAAAAATTTTGTATTCAAGATGAAAAAAGGAAAAGCCCTAGGTCCAGATGGATTCCCGATTGAGTTTTATCAAGATTTTTGGGATTTAATCAAATTTGATCTTTTGGAGGTGGTCCATGAGTCCCAAAAGAACAAACAGATGCTAAGGGCCCTAAATGCTACCTTTGTGGTGCTTATACCTAAAAAAGAGGGAGCAAATTCCTTGGATATGTTCAGGCCTATTACTCTCTACAATGTTTTGTATAAGATCATCACAAAAATTATTGCTGAGAGGCTGAAGATATGGTTGAGCAAAATCATCTCTGAGGAGCAAGGAGGGTTTGTTGTTGGCCAAAAAATCTTGGATGGGGTTGTTATTTCTATAGAAGCTATTCACTCGATGGAAACTTCTAAGGAGAAAACTATGTTCATTAAGTTGGACATGGCCAAAGCCTATGATCGGGTCAAATGGTCCTTTCTTTAGAAAGTTCTTGCTGCTTTTGGATTTGAGGAGGAATGGATTACATGGGTGATGAGTTGTGTTTCTTCTTATTCATTCTCTGTTCTTGTTAATAATGATCCATCAGAGCTATTTGAGGCCTCAAGGGAATTGAGGCAAGGAGATCCTTTATATCCTTATTTATTTATCATTATAGTGGAAGGGTTGGGAAGATTGCTCAAGTCTCAAGTCATGTAGGTTCTCATTCAGGGGTTGAAGTGGGATAGTAGTTTGCCACCTCTTTCCCACCTTCAATTTGTTGATGATACTACTTTGTTGGGAGTTGCCACTATCAGGGAAGCTGGCAATATTAGACAATATATTGACATATATCTTGGTGCTTCTGGACAGTTGATTAATGAGAACAAGTTTTCTATTTTCTTCTTCAACACCCCTCCTCTTATTCAATCTAGCATTGCTCGTATTCTAATATTCCAGGTTGGGACTCCCCCCTTCATTTATCTTGGTATTCCAATTTCATCTCACCCTCTACCTAGATCTTCTTGGAAGTATATGCTTGATAAATTTAGAAGTAAGGTGAATCACTAGACTTTCATATGGCTATCCACTGCAGCTAGAGTGTTGCTTTTAAAATCTGTTGTTCAAGCTTTACCCATTTATAGATATTTTGTACAAATAGCTCCCTCTCACATCATCAAGGACATGGATGCTTTTTCAAGACAATTTTTATGGTCTGGAAAACTTGATAAATCTAAATGGAGTTTGGTTAGGTGGGATTCTATATGTAGGCTGATGCAAGGGGGATGCCTTGGGTTGCGACCTATAGCTATTTTTGGGTAGGATTTGGCTGCAAAATTTTATTGGATATGGTGTACCTCTCAAGATCGGATTTGGGCTAAAATATTATCTTGTAAATACTTGAGAGGTATTTCTGAGGCTGAAATATCTAGAGTTAGCTTGGTTGGGAAAGGTTCAGTTATTTGGGACACTCTAAAAAGAGGAGCTAATTTAATCAAGCAGGGTTTGTTGTGGATTTGTAATCAGGGATAAAATGCTCTTTTTTGGGAGGATTCTTGGGATGGCCACCCTCCTATCTTGAATCAATATCCTAGATTACATTTCCTAAGAATTTTTTTCTTGGAAGCGGGCTGGTCTCATGTGGACTTTAAAAAAAACCAGTATTTTGGAAATATGGAGATGTACAGGTGGAAAGATCCACAAGAATGGTCCCAGGGGGGACTGGCCAAGGATAGAGAGGTGCTTACTCTTATTCTTATGTGGAGGCCTTATTCTTAATTGAGGGGTAAATATATTCTGTCTTGGAACCCTGATCCTAAGGTAACCTACTATGTAGCCTATGGTTATCAGGTTCTTGATAAGAAAAAGTATGGGAGTATTCATATCACCTGGTGGAAAAATGTGTGGAACAAATTTTCCTGGAAAAAATATAACTTCTTTCTCTAGGTGGTAGCTCATAATAAATGCATCACTTGGGATAATGTGAGGAAGAGGGGATTTCAGGGTCCCTCTTTTTGTGTCCTTTGCAGTAATAATAAGGATGACTCTTCTCATTTATTTTTCCAATGCTCCTTTGCCAGAGATATTTGGCACCATTGGTGGAGCACCTGGAACCATCCATGTTTTCATGTGCTATCCCTAGTGGAGTTTTGGAGTATTCTAGGTAGACCTTCGGCTAAGGCCCCCTTCCTTTGGGTGGCTTGGAATTTGGGCCCTTCTTGCATCATCTGGTAAATTTGGCTTGAACAGAACCGGCGCATATTTTAGGGAAGTTATTTGGCTGTTCAACAGATCTAGCAAAGGATCTTGTATATGGTTCAAGAAACCATCCATAGCAAATGTGATGTGGACCTTCTTTTGGATTCTAGGGAGGATAAGGTATAGCAAGCCCTTGGTCTCTTTGGGGATGGTGTGAACTCTTCTAGACCTAGTAGGGTTCCTCAGCTCAGCAAGAAGGTTAGGAGAGATGGTAGGTGGAGGCCACCCCCTAGAGGAGTTTTAAAAATTAATACTTATGGATCATCCAGGGGTAATCCTAGACATGCTAGCATTGGCGGTGTTGGGAGAGATTCTACTAGTGGTGTCAATTTTTTCTTTTCCATTTATAAATATGTTCACTCCAACAATTTTATGGAAGCTTTTGCAATTCTTGAGGACTTGTGGAGGGGGTTTTCTCTTGGCTGGCATAGGATTATCTACGAGTCTAACTCTCAAATTGTGGTTAATATTTTAAACAGTAAAAGGGTGGAGGAAGTTAATTGGTAGTTGGCCTTTGTAGTCGTTTAGATTCTCATAATGAGTAAAGAGTTTGAATTTATATTCTTTGTTCACATTCCAATGGAATGGAATGTGGTTGCTGATTACCTGGCCAAAAGGGCTTTTGAGCTACTAGATCCTTGGAGTATCGATAATTGGGAGAGTCTCCTATTTGGGGACTCTCAATGCCTATGGGAGTTGATCCACAAGGATGTACAAACTTAATGTGGTTTATTTTTTTTGTCTTTTCTAGGTGTCATTCTAGACTAGTGGTTTTAGCCTGTTTGGCTATTTATTTGAGTCCTGGTTGGAAGCTCAGTTGTACTCTGTAATCTAGACTTTTTATCAATAAATTTTTACCCCTTTATTCATAAAAAAAATGTATCATTAGTTTAAAAGTGCTTCTTCATAACATAAAAAGGAATAAAGTTTGTAATTAAGGTAAACTTGCTATGTCATTTATAGACTATGGGTGTTGAGATAAACTCAATAGCTAACACTTTAAAAACATTACTATACCAAATTATTAGAGTTTGAAGATGAAGACTACTATGAACACTGAAAAGATGATTTGAAGGTGAACATTATATAATGAGGATGTATGCTAGCTTCCTACTAAAAAGGACTATGAGGATGTGAAGATATCTACTATAGAATAACATGAAGTTAAAAGAGGATATTGTAGTGAACAAAGACATTACTGGAAACAAGGAAAGTTGTCTATTATTTATTGAACAAAGGTAATGTTTTTTAAATAATCTAATATAAAGAGTAAATTTGTGACTCGAAAAATAATAGAGCTATGAATACAATCTAGTGTGAAGCTCATGAATAAAATCTAGAATGAAGATTTTAATCAGTGTAGAATTTGGAGCACGTTGTAACTTTCCCTTGATTTAACAGAGAATGTTTCTAGTCTGGCAGCCAATGTCTCTCAAGGTGTGCATAAGTTAGGGTAGAACCTCCTCAATTCTCTCTTCTTTTCTGTATTTTGGTATGGTTTCCTCCTTTTTTCTAGTTTGCCTTTGGTTTTTCCAGGCTTGTTTGTTTTTCACCCATTTATTTTTTCCTTGTAGTGGTTGTGGGATCTCGTTAAAACCCTCTGCTTTTAATAGTACCAAAAAAAATCTAGAATGAAGATGCCATATGAAGAAGTAAAGATGTGAGCACAACCTTGAAAGTGGAACCTCGTTGCAGGAGTCTTGAGAAAGAGAGAGCATGGAAGGGAAATTAAACGTGAAGGCAAAATATTACAACTCATTTGAAGAATGCTCTAACAAAACTTTACAAGTTTGTCCTAAAATTAAGAATTACTTGACCAATCTATCATTTTTTACCGCATTATGTTAGTTGACCAAGCACCATTCAAGATAAATATTTCTTTGTGATATTTGAGGTACATTCATTTTTTTAAAGTTGATAATTGGAGATATAAGATGAAGTATGAATTTTTATTTGAAGATATAATTCAAATGAATAGTTACAATGAATGGAAGGATAAGTTGGTTATTAATTAAGGATATTTTGAGACATAAGGAAAATTAATCCTTTTATTTTTAATAATGAAATTAAATTGAAGGAATGTATTAGTGATTGGGAGATATAAGAAAACCATATGTTTGAATTTTAAGTTGGATTTTGAATTGAATGGAGTATTGATGAAATTAAAATTTAAAGGTGAATTTGAGAAATTGTGAAAGTAAATGGGAAGATATAAGAAGAGAAAATTGGATTAAATTTGATGAAGAAATTCCCAAATATTAGGGATTTGAATATTGACATGAAGTTATCAAATGATAGCAAGAATCATAATAGATAATTATTTTATAAGGAATATGAAAATGGTGAATATTTATATCCTACATCCAATACCAAATTAGACTATAAAAAAAACAATTTTGTTAAAGGATACAAACCATATTATTATGTTGATACATTAAAATATGTAACAAGAACAACAAAGAACATAGATAAATAGAAAAAAGAAATAAATAAAAAGAAAAAGAAGCACAAGGTAAAGAACCAAAAGAAGAAGAATAGAATATGAAGATGAAGACAAGAAGATTAGAGATTGAAGACTATAAGTCTTCATACCAAATAAAGTAATACAGGGGGATGTTGGAGATGTTACATTATTTGGTAAATATTGAGGACCATGTGGTACATTGTATGTTTGTAAATATAAGATTTTTCATAAGACTATTTTGAGGAGTTTCTCCTATTTATAAATAATATATATGACAAAAAACAAAAGATATAATATATACCAAATACCAATGCATAAGGCACTAGTTAATCAATAGGATACATTGGGATATCTTAATCATTCCTTAGTTATATCTAGAAGGTGATGCTAGAAAATGTTAAGATTTTATAATTTAGAAACTTGACCAAACTTGGACTTTTCTTGGAAAGGAGACACTAATGAAGGTATCGTTAGTTGAAAAGTGCTTCTTCATAAAATACAAAGGAATAAAGTTTGTAATTAAGGTATACTTGCTATTTCATTATTATACTATGGGTGTTGAGATAAACTCAATAGCTAACACTTTATAAACATTACTATCCCGAATTATTAGAGTTTGAATATGAAGACTACTATGAACATTGAAATATGATCTGAAGGTGAACATTATATAATGAGGATGTATGCTAGCTGCCTACTAAAAAGGACTATGATGATGTGAAGATATCTACTATATATGAACATCAATTTAAAATAGGATATTTTTTAGAACAAATACATTACTAGAAACAAGGAAAGTTGTTTATTATTATTGAACGAAGTTAATGCTTGCTAAATAATCTAATATAAAGAGTAAATTTTTGACTCGAAAAATAATATAGATATGAATAAAATCTAGTGTGAAGCTCATGAACAAAATCTAGAGTGAATATGCCATACGAAAAAAGTAAATACGCGACCACAACCTTGAAAGTGGATCCTCATTGCAGGAGTCTTGAGAAAGATAGAGCATGGAAGAAAAATTAAAGGTGAAGGCAAAATATTAGAACACATTTCAAGAATATTCTAACAAAAATTTACAATTTTGTCCTAACATTGAGCATTACTTGAGAAATCTATCATTTTTTACCACATTATGTCAGTTGACCAAGCGCTATTCAAGATAAATATTTCTTTGTGACATTTGAGGTACATTCAATTTTTTAAAGTTGATAATTGGAGATATAATACGAAGTATGAATTATTATTTGAATATATAAGTCAAATGAACAATTTAAAATGAATGGAGGGATAAGTTGGTTATTAATTAAGCATATTTTGAGACATAAGGCAAATTAATCCTTTGATTTTTGATAACAAAATTAAATTGAAGGAATGGATTAATGCTTTGAAAGAAATAAAAAAACCATATGTTTGAATTTTAAGTTGAAGATTGAATTGAATGGAGTATTGATGAAATCAAAATTTAAATGTGAATTTGAGAAATTGTGAAAGTAAATGGGGAGATATAAGAAGAGAAAATTGGATTGAATTTGATGAAGGGATTCCCAAATATTAAGGATTTGAATATTGACATGAAGTTATCAAATGCTTTCAATAATCATAATAAATAATTAGTTGATAAAAAATATGAAAATGGTGAATATTTATGTCCTACATATGATACCAAATTATACTATAGAAAAAACAATTTTTTTTAAAGATAAAAACCATATTATTATGATGATTCGTCGAAATGTGTAACAAGAACAACAAAGACCTTAGATAACTAGAAAAAAGAAATCAAGACAAAGAAAAAGAAGCACAAGGTAAAAAACCAAAGTAAGAAGAATAGAATATGAATATGAAGAAAAGAATATAATATATTGAAGACTATAAGTCTTCATACCAAATAAAGTAATATAGGGGATGTTGGAAATATTACATTATTTGGTAAATATTGAGGACCATGTGGTACATTGTATGTTTGTAAATATAAGATTAGGAAGTGTGATTTATATATTTTTCTAATGTATGTGTCAATATGTGAGAAGTATTCAAGTGTCAAGGTGTGCAAATTGTGAGGTGTGAGTTGTGAGAGTGCAATGTGTCAAATAATTAAGTCAAGAGTCGTAGGTGTTAGGCATCAAATATGCCATTGAAGAGTCAAATGAGATGTGGAAAGATGTAAAGTGAAGAGTCATGAATGTTTTATCATATATGAGGAATGTGAAATGATTCATAGACAACAATCACAAAGAAAAAAGAAAATTCATTCACAACTTTGTTGGTCTTGATTATTTTTAAAAGCTCTTTGATCATAATATTATACAAAGAGCAAAAATATAAACTCAAAATTAATCATATAAATGAAATAACTATGTATATGAGTGTGAATATAGAACAAGCATTTTTATTGATATAAGGACTCACTATATTAGAATTTCATAGTGTAACGTCATGCAGTGTTTCACTAATTGATGTGGAAGCACCACTCCTATTAACCTACTTATTTTTTACTAGATTATTTGTAATCTCTATACTAGGAATTTTATTTGGCCCCTTCTCATCAACTATAGAAGTAATAGTATTTTCATTTTTCTCTAATAGGAATGAGGTAATCCATCCTATGTTCTGATAATTAGAGATATTATCTAGACATGTTAAATTCCATGGTGGGGTTCGGGAGAGTATAAGTCAATATTATAAGTGGAGGTTTTAAATTGTAAAATATAGCTATAGTCTAAGAATAAATATGGACTATGAAGTTAAATAATTTTCCATGTGATAGAAAGTCTTTTTTCTCATGATGGAGAGCCACACAATGTAAAGATATAATCTATTGCTCATACTCTAAATCTAAGACATGGCCATATTCTAATATCTTTAAAATCATAGGAGATGGGAGAAATCCATACACCTTCACAGGAAATTATGTTGACTCAAATGTTGAGTTAATATGGACAACATTCACATATAAATGGGATATTATGAAGCAAAAGCTCTTATGAAATATACTTAGTCAAACAAAGATCAACATAAGTATTTTTAATCATAAAGCTTTTATGTGATCTTGTTAATTATTATTCAAAAATATTTAAAAATAATTAAACTTATCCCCATAAAGGATCTTTAATAACTTTAGAAACAACTTCTAGTATTTGTTTTTAAAGTTTCTCTTCCTAATATTGTTGTTTAAGAGAAAATGTTATAAAATTAATTAAAAGTATAAAATAAAATTTAGGTTTCGATCTTACTACAACATTTATTTTGTAGATTATCCTTTGAAAAAAACTAAGATACCAAAACAAAGATGGAGAGGCCTTCATCCTAAGATTGAGTTTTCCACTAGCTTAGTACTAGTCTTGCTTGCAGAATGTTCAATGTTGAAGTCCTTATTTCAATGGTTAGTTTATTAAGAATCAATGCATTAAGTAGAGGTCCTAAATAATGTTTGACTCCTCCTTGGGGATGTTTATTTTAAACTTACTAACAAATTTATTATTTTATGCATCGAACAAACTTTCATGTGCATATGTACAGTAACTCCAATATTGTCATTGTGACAACAAAAAAATTGGAATGTCTGTATCGCCAATTCCACCGCTACTCATTACTAGAGTGAGATCAATAAGTAGATAGTTGAAGAGATGAAAATGCTCTCTATAGCATTTGCATGCATTATAGATATAATGAACAAGATTGAATAGGTGACAATGAAAATAACATCTAAGGGAATTGGACTTATTTCTCTTAATCAATAAATGTTGAGAATAGTTGGTTGTAATTTTGAAGGAAGATCTTACTATGTTATTATATACCTAGTTCATCTCAATGGTTTTAGTCTTAATAAATGCTATAAAAGTTAGCGTCATTTTGTAATCAAATATGTTACTATATTTATACGTAATTAGTTTATTTTAATGGTTTTAATTTTCTTTTCCCTATTATCTAATTTTATTATTTCTCCACCTATTTTTTGTTTTTGAACTATACATTTATTATTCTAATATTGAACTACTAACAAAAGTTTGTTTTACTATCAAATATAATTTATAAGTTAATTAAGAACAAATTATACATAATTTAAGATCATGTATGCATCTTCATCTTCGTATATCTCTTCTAACCTTCACCGGGCAGGCATGCATCATCTTCATTCTGTGTAAGATGCTTGTTTACATTATCTTCATTCTCGATAACACATCGGAGAGCCAGTTCTATTAACAAAAATAACTGAGCAACTTTGGTATTAAAACCTCTTAGGCTTGGCTGCAGGCTCCTATTCCGTTTACATTATCTCCATTCTCGATAACACATCGGAGAGCCAGTTCTATTAACAAAAATAACTGAGCAACTTTGTTATTAAAGCCTCTTAGGCTTGGCTGCAGGCTCCTATTCCATTTAGGATCACCTAGACCACCCAATGTATTTGTTACACTAAAAGGATTAAATAATTTAACACGGATTGATATTGTTTAAACTCCCTTCTTAAATATTAAGCTACAAAGTCAAACCAGGATACTTTGTCCCTCTCCCGTGATGACCAATAAGACACCCATTATAACTACTTATCCAGACTATTTCAAGGGTCTATTCGTTAAAGCGGGTGGCACGAGGTTTCCGTATCTCTTTAGTTAGCATGGGGAATAAAAGCAGTGTTCGGATGGATGTTCGAAGCCGGATTTGTTTGTTTCTCACAAAATTCATGTTATTTTGTATCTATTCTAACACCCCAGGCCAGCACGGGTGACACGATCAGTCATAAAATTCGTCTTTCGAGACAATCCATACCCCGCTCTTTCGCTATATATATTGACTCGCATCCTCAGTCACAAAGACGAAAACGAAACCACATTGTTTAAGCAACTGTTTCTATATCTCCTCAACATCGTACCTGTCATCACGTTAGCAGTGGGTAACAATTATGTCGAGGCTGCTATCTATCCAGAGAGCCTTGCTTTGTCTTTTAGTAAGCTGTTTACAGGTTGGAGGAGAAGAACTGCTCAAAGACAGATGGGAGCTTCTAATAGAAAACGCGGGGGTGTCTGCAATGCACATGACACTCTTATATACCAACAAGGTCCTCATCTTCGACCAGACGCTCGCTGGTCCGTCGAAGATCAGAAGAACCGACTCGCCGTGCAATAACAACGCCTCGCCCATATCGGAAGACTGCTGGGCACACTCCATCGAATACGACATCACCACCAACACGGTCAGGCCCCTGCACCTTGTCACAGACACGTTTTGTTCGTCAGGCGCGTTTGCCGCCGACGGCACTCTCGTCCAGAACGGCGGGTTTAAAACCGGCGAGAAGGTCACTCGCTACTTTGCACCGTGCTCGGCCGCGGCCTGCGACTGGGTCGAATCCCCGGCACTTCTCTCTTCCCGAAGGTGGTACGCCTCCAGCCAGATATTGCCCGACAACCGCATCGTTGTCGTAGGAGGCCGCCGATCGTTTAGCTATGAATTCGTTCCCAAGGCGCACGGCGAGGGAGCCTTCGAGCTCCCGTTCCTGGTGCAGACCAACATGCCCGGCGCGGAGAACAATCTGTACCCGTTTACGCATCTCTCCTCGGACGGCAACCTCTTCGTCCTTGCCAATAAGGATTCCATTCTTCTGGACTACAAGAAAAACCAGGTTGTTCGGACTTTCCCAACCATGCCCGGCGGCGGCGCCCGGAACTATCCGTCGTCCGGGTCTTCGGTCATGCTTCCCCTGGACTCCACTAACAACTTCCAGCGGGTTGAGATTATCGTCTGCGGAGGAGCGCCCGACGGAGCCTTCGAAAGCGTTAATAAGGGGACGTTTGTGGAGGCGTTGAGGAGCTGCGGAAGAATGGAGATCACGTCCCAAAACCCGCAGTGGGCAATGGAGGACATGCCCGGCCCCAGAGTGCTGGGCGACATGCTCCTCCTTCCCACGGCTGAAATTTTGATAATCAACGGTGCCAAAAACGGAACCGCGGGCTATCAGGTGGCGAGGGAACCCGCGCTGAGTCCGTTCCTGTACAGGCCCGCGGAAGCCGTGGGAAACCGGTTCAGTGTTCTCGCTCCGACGGAGATCCCTCGAATGTACCATTCTTCTGTCAACGTTCTGCCCGATGGTCGCGTGCTTGTGGCCGGGAGCAACTCCAACTACGGATACCACTTCTCCGGCGTGCCGTTCCCCACCGAGCTGAGGATGGAAGCCTATATTCCTTACTATTTGCACTCAGACTATGATACCATAAGGCCGACCATCATTTCCGTTTCCTCAACTGAGATCAAGTACGGATCCGAATTCGAAGTGCGATTCTCTACTCCGGGGAAACCGAGCGCCAACATACATTTTCATGCCTATGCCCCTCCGTTCACGACGCACACGTGGTCGATGAACCAGAGAATGTTGTCGTTGGCGGCCGCCGCAGTGGTGGAGGCAACTGGCGGGTATTCGGTGGATGTGACGGCTCCGCCGAGCGCGGTGGCGGCTCCTTCTGGGTACTACTTGCTCACCGTTGTCAACGAAGGCGTTCCCAGCAGGGCCGAATGGCTTCATTTCGTCAATTAACGGGAAGCATACGACCTGATTGGAACATTACTACGTTTTCGTTGCTGCTGATTATTATTTTTCAGAACCGGTAGTGTAAAATGAAAATGATTTTTCCCAGTGCTGGGTAGCGTGAAAAACGGACCAGCAACCAGCAAAGTAGGCGAGCGCCTCCAATTTTTGATAATATTGATATATTCTATCGAGTACGAATTATTTATTAATAAAATCTTTAATTCGGTTTGGACCAAAAAAAACTGTAGTTTGTGCTACTGTGAATTGCCGTTGTTCGAAAGTATTCCATATTGATTTTGACGCTTCAGATTCTTGGCATCTCTCTTGACATGGATAAATGACCAACACAATGGTTTTGTATGTACAGCTATGGCTTTATTCTATCGCTTTCGGCCGTAAAACCAAACAGTTTCACAGTGTGAAATAATAGACCAAAAGCATATATATAAATAGTAGAACGCCCAATTTTGGGGGTCAATAGAACCGAAATGAGATATCCATTGCTCCACAAGCATCAAATTAAGCATAATAAGACTATGGAGGTGTTGGAATATCCCGAAATGAGTTATCCATTGCTCCACAAGCATCAAATTAAGCTTAATAAGACTATGGAGGTGTTGGAATATCCCATTAAGCTCCTAATTTTATATTTTAGATTTCAAGGTGGTTGTTTTTGTTGTTAATGTTGTAGTTAAGACCTTCTTCATCTAGAATGAACTCAAATCGAACAGAGTTTTAGGTGTTCATCCAAGAATGAATCTACCAACATGGTTTATGGGAAAGGGATCAATTGTTGTGGAGTTTTTATAAAGGTGGTGTCTAATAATATCCCTTTTTTTAAATAAAATTTTTAATTTTTTTTAAGATCTTAAAATACTTTAGTAAAAAATTCATTTGACTACTTATCATAGGTGAATAGGTTGTAAAAATATTATAATAAAAATATTAAGTAAATATTGAAGAAGACCATTGATGATAAAGAATGCACTTGCACAATAAACTTTAATTTGCACTCATAAAATTTCTATCAAGAATGCATTGGGAACGTCTTTCTACACTTTAGTTTATTGAAAGGAAGTTATTCTTCTCATTAACTTTGAATTATATTCTCCTTATATTTTGGTCTATATTTAGATGTTATAAAAGTAAAACCCATTCAAAGTAAGGTGTCACAAATTAATCAAGGTAGAAGAAACAAGGGTTGATACCCATCAAAGATTCCTTAATCATCTATTATAAGTGAAAATGTTGTTCGACAAGGGGATGAAAGATAAACAGGTCCAAGAAGGAGACTCGGTATTATTATGGAACAACAAAAATGAGAATCTTGAAGCCCATTATAAGTTTAATTATTTATGTATTGGGATATTCAATATCAATAGCATAATGTGTAAAAGTTCTTTTTATGTTTCTTATCTTGATGGTAATTATGTTAGGTTTCCCTATAACGAAAAATATTTGAATATTTTTTATAAGACTATTTTGAGAAGTTTCTCCTCTTTATAAATAATACACATGACAAAAAACTAAAGACATAATATATAGCAAAGCCCAATGCATAAGGCACTAGTTAATCAATAGGATACATTGGGATCTCTTCAACATTCCTTAGTCATATCTAGATGGTGATACTAGAAATTGTTAATCTTTTACAATTTAGAAACTTGACCCAAAATTAGAATTTTCTTGGAAAGGAGACACTGATGAAGGTATCAATAGTTGAAAAGAGCTTCTTCATAACATAAAAAGGAATAAAGTTTGTAATTAAGGTAAACTTGCTATGTCATTCATAGACTATGGGTTTTGAGATAAACTCAATAGCTAACACTTTAAAAACATTACTATACCAAATTATTAGAGTTTGAAGATGAAGACTACTATGAACACTAAAAAGATGATTTGAAGGTGAACATTATATAATGAGGATGTATGCTAGCTTCCTACTAAAAAAACCTATGAGGATGTTAAGATATCTACTGTAAAATAACATGAAGTTAAAAGAGGATATTGTTGTGAACAAAGACATTACTGGAAACAAGGAAAGTTGTTTATTATTTATTGAACGATGCTAATGTTTTCTAAATAATATAATATAAAGAGTAAATTTGTGACTCTGAAAAGAATAGAGCTATGAATACAATCTAGTGTGAATCTCATGAATAAAATCTAGAATGAAGATGTTAATCAGCGTAGAATTTGGAGCACGCTGAAACTTGCCCTTGATTTAACAGAGAATGTTTCTAGTCTGGCGGCCAATGTCTCTCAAGGTGTGCATAAGTTAGGGTAGAACCTCCTCAGTTCTCTCTTCTTGTCTACCTTTTGGTTTGGTTTCCTCCTTTTTTTTGGTTTTCCTTTAGTTTTTCCAGGCTTGTTGGTTTTTCACCCATTTATTTTTCATTGTAGTGGTTGTGGGATCTTGTTAAAACCCTCTGATTTTAATAGTACCAAAAAAAAATTAGAATGAAGATGCCATATGAAGAAGTAAATATGTGAGAACAACCTTGAAAGTGGAACCTCATTGTAGGAGTCTAGAGAAAGAGAGAGCATGGAAGGAAAATTAAAGGTGAAGGAAAAATATTACAACGCATTTGAATAATGTTCTAACAAAACTTTACAAGTTTATCCTAAAATTGAGCATTACGTAAGCAATATATCATTTTTTAACGCATTATATCAGTTGACCAAGTGTCATTCAAGATAAATATTTCTTTGTGATATTTGAGGTACATTCATTTATTTAAAGTTGATAATTGGAGATATAAGATGAAGTATGAATTGCTATTTGAAGATATAAGTCAAATGAACAGTTAAAATGAATGGAGGGAAAAGTTGGTTATTAATTAAGGATATTTTGAGACATAAGGAAAATTAATCCTTTTATTTTTTATAACAAAACTAAATTGAAGGAATGGATTAATGCTTGGGAGATATAAGAATTGTACGTTGAATATTGAATTGAATGGAGTATTGATGAAATTAAAATTTAAAGGTGAATTTGAGAAATTGTGGAAGTAAATGGAGAGATATAAGAAGAGAAAATTGGATTAAATTTGATGAAGAAATTCCCAAATATTAGGTATTTGAATATTGACATGAAGTTATCAAATGATGACAAGAATCATAATAGATAATTAGTTGATAAGGAATATGAAAATGGTGAATATTTATATCCTACATCCAATACCAAATTAGACTATAGAAAAAACAATTTTGTTAAAGGATACAAACCATATTATTATGTTGATGCATTGAAAGATGTAACAAGAACAACAAAGAACTTAGATAACTAGAAAAAAGAAATAAATAAAAAGAAAAAGAAGCACAAGGTAAAGAACCAAAATAAGAAGAATAGAATATGAAGATGAAGACAAGAAGATCAGAGATTGAAGACTATAAGTCTTCATACCAAATAAAGTAATACAGGGGGATGTTGGAGATGTTACATTATTTGGTAAATATTGAGGACCATGTGGTACATTGTATGTTTGTAAATATAAGATTTTTCATAAGACTATTTTGAGGAGTTTCTCCTATTTATAAATAATATACATGACAAAAAACAAAATATATAATATATACCAAATACCAATGCATAAGGCACTAGTTAATCAATAGGATACATTGGGATATCTTAATCATTCCTTAGTTATATCTAGAAGGTGATGCTAGAAAATGTTAAGATTTTATAATTTAGAAACTTGACCAAACTTGGACTTTTCTTGGAAAGGAGGCACTAATGAAGGTATCGTTAGTTGAAAAGTGCTTCTTCATAAAATACAAAGGAATAAAGTTTGTAATTAAGGTATACTTGCTATTTCATTATTATACTATGGGTGTTGAGATAAACTCAATAGCTAACACTTTATAAACATTACTATCCCGAATTATTAGAGTTTGAATATGAAGACTACTATGAACATTGAAATATGATCTGAAGGTGAACATTATATAATGAGGATGTATGCTAGTTGCCTTCTAAAAAGGACTATGATGATGTGAAGATATCTACTATAGAAAAACATTAATTTAAAAGAGGATATTGTTGTGAACAAAGACTAGGAGTCTTGAGAAAGATAGAGCATCGAAGGAAAATTAAACGTGAATGCAAAATCTTAGAATGCATTTCAAGAATATTCTAACAAGACTTTACAATTTTATCCTAACATTGGGCATTACTTGAGAAATCTATGATTTTTTACCACATTATGTCAGTTGACCAAGCACCATTCAAGATAAATATTTCTTTGTAACATTTGAGGTACATTCAATTTTTTAAAGTTGATAATTGGAGATATAAGATGAAGTATGAATTATTATTTGAATATATAAGTCAAATGAACAATTTAAAATGAATGGAGGGATAAGTTGGTTATTAATTAAGTATATTTTGAGACATAAGGGAAATTAATCCTTTGATTTTTGATAACAGAATTAAATTGAAGGAATGGATTAATGCTTTTGAAAGATATAAAAAAACCATATGTTTGAATTTTAATTTGAAGATTGAATTGAATGGAGTATTGATGAAATCAAAATTTAAAGGTGAATTTGAGAAATTGTGAAAGTAAATGGGGAGATATAAGAAGAGAAAATTGGATTGAATTTGATGAAATAATTCCCAAATATTATGGATTTGAATATTGACATGAAGTTATCAAACCCTATCAAGAATCCTAATAGATAATTAGTTGATAAAAAATATGAAAATGGTGAATATTTATGTCCTACATCTGATACCAAATTAGACTATAGAAAAAACAGTTTTTTTAAAAGATAAAAACCATATTATTATGATGATTTGTCGAAATATGTAACAAGAACAACAAAGAACTTAGATAACTAGAAAAAAGAAATAAAGACAAAGAAAAAGAAGCACAAGGTAAAAAACCAAAGTAAGAAGAATAGAATATGAAGATGAAGACAAGAATATCGGATATTGGAGACTATAAGTCTTCATACCAAATAAAGTAATACAGGGGATGTTTGACATATTACATTATTTGGTAAATATTGAGGACCATGTGGTACATTGTATGTTTGTAAATATAAGATTAGGAAGTGTGATTTATATTTTTTTTTAATGTATGTGTCAATATGTGAGAAGTATTCAAGTGTCAAGGTGTGCAAAGTGTGAGGTGTGAGTTGTGAGAGTGCAAAGTGTCAAATAATTAATTCAAGAGTCATAGGTGTTAGGCATCAAATATGCAATTGAAGAGTAAAATGAGATGTGGATAGATGTAAAGTGAAGAGTCACGAGTGTTGTATCATATATGAGGAATGTGAAATGATGCATATACAAGAATCACAAAGAAAGAAGAAAATTCATACACAACTTTGTTGGTCTCTATTATTTTTAAAATCTCTTTGATCATAACATTATACAAAGAGCAATAATATAAACTCAAAATTAATCATATAAATGAAATAACTATGTATAAGAGTGTGAATATAGAACAAGGATTTTTATTGACATAAGGACTCACAATATTAGAATTTCATAGTGTAACATCATGCAGTGTTTCACTAATTGATGTGGAAGCACCACTCCTATTAACCTACTTCTTTTTTACTAGATTATTTGTAATCTCTATAATAGGAATTTTATTTGGCCCTTTCTCATCAACTATAGAAGTAATAGTATTTTCCTTTTTCTCTAATAGGAATGAGGTAATCCACCCTATCTAGACATGTTAAAGTCCATGGTGGGGTTCGGGAACATATAAGTCAATATTATAAGTGGAGGTTTTAAATTGTAAAATATAGCTATAGTATAAGAATAAATATGGACTATGAAGTTAAATAATTGTCCATGTGATAGACAGTCTTGTTTCTCATGATGGAGAGCCATACAATGTAGAGATATAGTCTATTGCTCATACTCTAAATCTAAGACATGGCCAGATTCTAATATCTTTAAAATCATAGTAGATGGGAGAAATTCATACACCTTCACAGGAAATTATGTTGACTCAAATGTTGAGTTAATATGGACAACATTAACATATAAATGGGATATTATGAAGCAAAATTTCTTATGAAATATACTTAGTCAAACAAAGATCAACATAACTATTTTTAATCATAAATCTATTATGTGATCTTGTAAATTATTATTCAAAAATATTTAAAAATAATTAAACTTATGCCAATCAAGGATCTTTAATAACTTTAGAAACAACTTCTAGTATTTGTTTTTAAATTTTCTCTTCCTAATATAGTTGTTTAAGAGAAAATATTATAAAAATAATTAAAATTATAGAATAAAATTTAGGTTTCGACCTTCCTACAACATTTATTTTGTAGATTATCCTTTGAAAAAAACTAAGATACCAAAACAAAGATGGAGAGGCCTTCATCCTAAGATTGAGTTGTCCACTAGCTTAAGACTAGTCTTGCTTGCATAATGTTCGATGTTGAAGTCCTTATTTTAATGGTTAGTTTATTAAGAATCGATGCATTAAGTAGAGGTCCTAAATCATGTTTGACTCCTCCTTGGGGATGTTTATTTTAAACTTACTAACAGATTTATTATTTTATGCATCGAACAAAATGTCATGTGCATGTGTACAGTAACTCCAATATTCTCATTGTGACAATAGAAAAATTGGAATGTTTGTATCACCAATTCCATCGCTACTCATTACTAGAGTGAGATTAATAAGTAGATAGTTGAAGAGATGAAAATGCTCTCTATAGCATTTGCATGCATTATGGTTATAATGAACAAGATTGAATAGGTGACAATGAAAATAACATCCAAGGGAATTAGACTTATTTCTCTCAATCAGTGAATGTTGAGAATAGTTGGTCATAATTTTGAAGCAAGATCTTACTATGTTATTATATACCTAGTTCATCTCAATGGTTTTAGTCTTAATGAATGCTATAAAAGTTGGCCTCATTTTGTAATCAAATATGTTACTATATTTATACATAATTAGTTTATTTTAATGGTTTTAATTTTTGTGCCTATTATCTAATTTTATTATTTCTCCACCTAATTTTTGTTTTTGGACTATACATATATTATTCTAATATTGAACTACTAACAAAAGTTTGTTTTACTATCAAATATAATTTATAAGTTAATTAAGAACAAATAATACATAATTTAAGATCATGTATGCATCATGTATGCATCTTCATCTTCATCTTCGTATATCTCTTCTAACCTTCTTTTGACCTCACCTTCACCGGACAGGCATGCGTTATCTTCATTCTGTGTAAGATGCTTGTTTACATTATCTTCATTCTCGATAACACATCGGAGAGCCAGTTCTATTAACAAAAATAACTGAGCAACTTTGTTATTAAAGCCTCTTAGGCTTGGCTGCAGGCTCCTATTCCATTTACATTATGTTTATTCTCGATAACACATCGAAGAGCCAGTTCTATTAACAAAAATAACTGAGCAACTTTGTTATTAAAGCCTCTTAGGCTTGGCGGCAGGCTCCTATTCCATTTACATTATGTTCATTCTCGATAACACATCGAAGAGCCAGTTCTATTAACAAAAATAACTGAGCAACTTTGTTATTAAAGCCTCTTAGTCTTGGCTGCAGGCTCCTATTCCATTTAGGATCACCTAGACCACCCAATGTATTTGTTACATATTCTTTCTATCTACATATCTATCTATAATTTGCTAGACATACTATTTATAACTGTTTACTATGTTTATTTCCAACGAGAAACCTGTATGATGAGTGTTTCCTTCATTATCCATATCAGAAGAGGAGAACAAGTTACACTAAAAGGATTAAATAATTTAACACGGATTGATATTGTTTAAACTCCCTTCTTAAATATTAATCTACAAAGTCAAACCAGGATACTTTGTCCCTCTCCCGTGATGACCAATAAGACACCCATTATAACTAATCCAGACTATTTCAAGGGTCTATTCGTTAAAGCGGGTGGCACGAGGTTTCCGTATCTCTTTAGTTAGCATGGAGAATAAAGATGTTCGAAGCCGGATTTGTTTGTTTCTCACAAAATTCATGTTCTTTTGTATCTATTCTAATACCCAAAAACACCCCGCTCTCTCGCTATATATATTGACTCGCATCCTCAGTCACAAAGACGAAAACGAAAGCACATTGTTTGAGCATGTGTTTCTATATCTCCTCAACATCGTACTTGTCATAACGTTAGCAATGGGTAACAATTATGTCGAGGCTGCTATCTGGAGCCTTGCTTTGTCTTTTAGTAAGCTGTTTACAGGTTGGAGGAGAAGAACTGCTCAAAGAGAGATGGGAGCTTCTAACAGAAAACGCGGGGGTGTCTGCAATGCACATGACACTCTTATATACCAACAAGGTCCTCATCTTCGACCAGACGCTCGCTGGTCCGTCGAAGATCAGAAGAACCGAGTCGCCGTGCAATAACAACGCCTCGCCCATATCGAAAGACTGCTGGGCACACTCCATCGAATACGACATCGCCACCAACACGGTCAGGCCACTGCACCTCGTCACAGACACGTTTTGTTCATCAGGCGCGTTTGCCGCCGACGGCACTCTCGTCCAGAACGGCGGGTTTAAAACCGGCGAGAAGGTCACTCGCTACTTTGCACCGTGGTCGCCCGCGGCCTGCGACTGGGTCGAATCCCCGGCACTTCTCTCTTCCCGGAGGTGGTACGCCTCCAACCAGATATTGCCCGACAACCGCATCGTTGTCGTAGGAGGCCGCAGATTGTTTAGCTACGAATTCGTTCCCAAGGCGCCCGGCGAGGGAGCCTTCGAGCTCCCGTTCCTGGTGCAGACCAACATGCCCGGCGCGGAGAACAATCTGTACCCGTTTACGCATCTCTCCTCGGACGGCAACCTCTTCGTCTTTGCCAATAGGGATTCCATTCTTCTGGACTACAAGAATAACCAGGTTGTTCGGGCTTTCCCCACCATGCCCGGCGGCGGCGCCCGGAACTATCCGTCGTCCGGGTCTTAGGTCATGCTTCCGCTGGACTCCGCTAACAACTTCCAGCGGGTTGAGATTATCGTCTGCGGAGGAGCGCCCGACGGAGCCTTCGAAAGCGTCAATAAAGGGACGTTTGTGGAGGCGTTGAGGAGCTGCGGAAGAATGGAGATCACGTCCCAAAACCCGCAGTGGGCAATGGAGGACATGCCCGGCCCCAGAGTGCTGGGCGACATGCCCATCCTTCCCACGGCTGAAATTTTGATAATCAACGGTGCCAAAAACGGAACCGCGGGCTATCAGGTGGCGAGGGAACCCGCGCTGAGTCCGTTCCTGTACAGGCCTGCGGAAGCCGTGGGAAACCGGTTCAGTGTTCTCGCTCCGACGGAGATCCCTCGAATGTACCATTCTTCTGTCAACGTTCTGCCCGATGGTCGCGTGCTTGTGGCCGGAGCAACTCCAACTACGGATACCACTTCTCCGGCGTGCCGTTCCCCACCGAGCTGAGGATGGAAGCCTATATTCCTTACTATTTGCACTCAGACTATGATACCATAAGGCCGACCATCATTTCCGTTTCCTCAACTGAGATCAAGTACGGATCCGAATTCGAAGTGCGATTCTCTATTCCGGGGAAGCCGACCGCCAACATCCATTTTCATGCCTATGCCCCTCCGTTCACGACGCACACGTGGTCGATGAACCAGGGAATGTTGTCGTTGGCGGCCGCCGCAGTGGTGGAGGCAACTGGCGGGTATTCGGTGGATGTGAGCTCCGCCGAGCGCGGTGGCGGCTCCTTCTGGGTACTACTTGCTCACCGTTGTCAACGAAGGCGTTCCCAGCAAGGCCGAATGGCTTCATTTCGTCAATTAACGGGAAGCATACGACCTGATTGGAACATTACTACATTTTCGTTGCTGCTGATTATTATTTTTCAGAACCGGTAGTGTAAAATGAAAATGATTTTTCCAAGCGCTGGGTAGCGTGAAAAACGCACCAGAAAAGTAGCGAGCGCCTCCAAATTTTGATAGTATTGATATATTCTATCGAGTACAAAGTATTTACTAATAAAATCTTTAATTCGGTTTGGACAGAAAAACTGTAGTGAGTACTAATGTGAATTGCCGATGTTCGAAAGTATTCCATATTGATTTCCACGCTTCAGATTCTTGGCATCTCTTGAGATGGATAAATGACCAACGTAATGATTTTTTATGTACAGCTATGGCTTTATTTTATCGCTTTTGGCCGTAAAACCAAACAGGTTCACATTGTGAAATAATAGACCAAAAACAAATATATAAATAGTAGTACGCCCAATTTTGGGGGTCAACAGAACCGGAGTGAGTTATCCTTGCTCCACACGTGTTGGAATATCCCGAGATGAGTTATCTTTGCTCCACAAGCATCAAATTAAGCTTAATAAGACTATGGAGGTGTTGAAATATCCCATTAAGCTCTTAATTTTATATTTTATATTTGAAGGTAGTAGTGTTTGTTCCTATTGTTGTAGTGAAGACCATCTTGACTTAGAATGCACTAGAAGAGATTTTTAGGTGTCCAGTGTGAAATAACTTAGATCCAAGAATGAATCCTACCAAGATGGTTTATGGGACATGGGATCAATTATTGTTGGAGTTTCTATAAAAGTGGTATTTAATAATATCGTTTTGTTAATATAGAATTAATATTTTCTTAGATCTTAATATATCTTAATAAGAAATTCATTTGACTATTTATTATAGTTGAATAGGTTGCAAAAATATTTTAATAAAAATATTAAGGAAATATTGAAGAAGACCATTGATGACAATGAATGCACTTGGCACAATAAACTTTAATTTGCACTCTTATATAATTTCTATCAAGAATGCATTGGGAATGTCTCTCTACACTTTAGTTTATTGAAAGGAAGTTATTCTTTCCATTAACTTTGAATTATATTCTTCTTATCTTTTGGTCGATATTTAAATGATCTAAAAGTAAAACCCATTCAAAGTAAGGTATCACAAATTAATCAAGGTAGAAGAAAGAAGGGAGGATACCCATCAAAGATTCCGTAATCATCTATTATAAGTGAAAATTTTATTAGACAAGGGGATGAAATATAAACAGATCCAAGAAGGAGACACGGTCTTATTGTGGAACAAAAAAAATGAGAAGCTTGGACCCCATGATAAGTTTGATTATTTATGTATTGGGCTATTCAATATCAATGACATAGTATGTAAAAGTTTTTTTTATCTTTCTTATCTTGATGGTACTTATGTTAGGTTGCCTTATAATGAAAAATATTTGAATATTTGTCATAAGACTATTTTGAGCCCACTTATAAATAATACACATGACAAAAAACTAAATATATCATATATAGCAAAGCCCAATGCATAAGGCACTAGTTAATCAATAGGATACATTGGGATCTCTTGATCATTCCTTAGTTATATCTAGATGGTGATGCTAGAAATTGTTAAGATTTTACAATTTAGAAACTTGACCCAAACATTAAATTTTTGTGGAAAGGAGACACTAATGAAGGTATCATTAGTTGGAAAGTGCTTCTTCATAACATACAATAGAATAAAATTTGTAATTAAGGTAAACTTGCTATGTCATTCATATACTATGGATTTCGAGATAAACTCAATAGCTAACACTTTAAAAGCATCACTATACTAAATTATTAGATTTTGAAGATGAAGATTACTATGAACACTGAAAAGATGATTTGAAGGTGAACATTATATAATGAGGATGTATGCTAGCTGCATATTAAAAAGGACTATGAGGATGTGAATATATCTACTATAGAATAACATGAAGTGAAAAGAGGATATTATTGTGAACAAAGACATTACTGGAAACAAGGAAAGTTGTCTATTATTTATTGAATGAAGCTAATTTTTTCTAAAGAATCAAAGATAAAGAGTAAAGTTGTGACTTAGAAAAGAATAGATTTGTGAATACAATCTAGTGTGAATCTCATGAATAAAATCTAGTGTGAAGATGCCATATGAAGAAGTAAAGACATGAGCACAACCTTGAAAGTGGAACTTGGTTGCAGGAGTCTTGAGAAAGATAGAGCATGGAAGGAAAATTAAAGGTGAAGGTAAAATCTTTCAATGCATTTCAAGAATGTTCTAACAAAACTTTACAAGTTTGTCCTAACATTGAGCATTCCTTGAGCAATCTATCATTTTTTGCCACATTATGTCAGTTGACCAAGCGATATTCAAGATAAATATTTCTTTGTGACATTTGAGGTACATTCAATTTTTTAAAGTTGATAATTGGAGATATAAGTAGGAATTATTATTTGAAGATATAAGTCAAATGAAAAGTTAAAATGAATGGATGGATAAGTTGGTTATTAATTAAGTATATTTTGAGACATAAAGGAAAGTAATCCTTTGATTTTAGATAACGAAATTAAATTGAAGGAATGGTTTAATGCTTGGGAGATGTAAGAAAACCATATGTTTGAATTTTAATTTGAATATTGAATTGAATGGAGTATTGATGAAATCAAAATTTAAAGGTGAACTTGAGAAATTGTGAAAGTAAATGGGGAGATATAAGAAGAGAAAATTTGATTGAATTTGATGAAGAAATTCCTAAATATTAGGGATTTGAATATTGACATGAAGTCATAAAATGATAACAAGAATCATAATAGATAATTAGTTGATAAGGAATATGAAAATGGTGAATATTTATATCCTACATCCGATACCAAATTATACTATAGAAAAAAAAAATTGTTAAAGGATACAAACCATATTATTGTGATGGTTCATTGAAAGATGTAACAAGAACAACAAAGAACTTAGATAACTAGAAAAAAGAAATAAAGACAAAGAAAAATAAGCACAAGGTAAAGAACCAAAATAATAAGAATAGAATATGAAGATGAAGACAAGAAGATCATATATTGAAGACTATAAGTCTTCATACCAAATAAAGTAATACAGGGGGATGTTGGAGATATTACATTATTTGGTAAATATTGAGGACCATGTGGTACATTGTATGTTTGTAAATATAATATTAGGAAGTATGATTTATATTTTTTCTAATGTAGTATCCAAGTTTCCAAGTGCGCAAAGTGTGAGGTGTGAGTTGTGAGAGTGCAAAGTATCAACTAATTAAGTCAAGAGTCATAGGTGTTAGGCATAAAATATGCAATTGAAGAGTCAAATGAGATGTGGTAAGATGTAAAGTGAAGAGTCATGAGAGTTATACCATATATGAGGAATGTGAAAGGATGCATATACAACAAGCATAAAGAAACAAGAAAATTCATACACAAATTTGTTGGTCTTAATTATTTTTAAATGCACTTTGATCATAAGGAGCAATAATATAAACTCAAAATTCAAAATATAAGAGAAATAATTATGTATATGAGTGTGAATATAGAACAAGCATTTCTATTGATATAAGGACTCATTATTTTTGAATTTCATAGTGTAACATCATTCAGTGTTTCACTAATTGATGTGGAAGCACCACTCCTATTAACCTACTTCTTTTTTACTAGCTTATTTGTAATATCTATAATAGGAAATTTATTTGGCCCTTTCTCATCAACTATAGAAGTAATAGCATTTTACTTTTTCTCTAAAAGGAATGAGGGAATCCACCCTATGGTATGATAATTAGAGATATTATCTAAACATGTTAAAGTCCATGGTGGGTTTCAAGAGCGTATAAGTCAATATGGTGGGTTTTGTAAAATATAGCTATAGTCTAAGAATAAATATGGACTATGAAGTTAATTAATTTTCCATGTGATAAAAAGTCTTGTTGCTCATGATGGAGAGCCACACAATGTAGAGATTTAGTCTACTGCTCATACTCTAAATATAAGACATGGTCACATTCTAACATCTTTATAATCATAGTATATGGGATAAATCCATACACCTTCACAAGCAATTATGTTGACTCATATGTTGAGTTAATATGAACAACAGTAATATATAAATGGGATATTATGAAGGAAAAGCTCTTATGAAATAAACTTAATTAAAAAAAGATCAAAATAAGTAATTTTAATCATAAATCTAGTATGTGATCTTGTTAATTATTATTCAAAAATATTCAAAATTAATTAAACTTATCCTCGTCAAGGATCTTTCATAACTTTAGAAACAACTTCTAGTATTTTTTTGAAGTTTCTCTTCCTAATGTACTTGTTTAAGAGAAAATATTATAAAAATAATTAAAAGTATAAAATAAAATTTAGGTTTCAACCTTCCTACAACATTTATTTTGTAGATGATCCTTTGAACAAACCTAAGATACCAAAAAAAATATGGAGAGACCTTCATCCTACGATTGAGTTGTCCACTAGCTTAGTGTCAGTCTTGCTTTTAGAATTTTCGATGTTGAAGTCCTTATTTTAATGGTTATTTTATTAAGAATCAATGCACAAACACATTTCTAAGTAGAGGTCCTAAAGCATGTTCAACTCCTCCTTGGGGATGTTTATTTTAAACTTAGTAACATATTTATTCTTTTATGCATCGAAAAAACTTTCATGTGGATGTGTACAGTAACTCCAATATTCTCATTGTGACAGCATAAAAATTGGAATGTCTCTATCGCCAATTCCACCACTACTCATTACTAGAGCGAGATCAATAAGTAGATAGTTGAAGAAATGAAAATGCTCTCTATAGCATTTGCATGCATTAGGATTATAATGAACAAGATTGAATAGGTGACAATGACAATAACATCTAAGGGAATTGGACTTCTTTCTCTTAATAAATGAATGTTGTGAATAGTTGGTCATAATTTAGAAGCAAGATCTTACTATGTTTTCATATACCTAGTTCATCTCAATGGTTTTAGTCTCAATGAATGCTATAATAGTTGGCCTCATTTTGTAATCAAATATGTTACTATATTTATACATAATTACGTTATTTTAATGGTCTTAATTTGTGTGCCTATTATCTAATTTTATTATTTTTTAATGACAAACATAAAAAATTTCTCCATCTAATTTTTTTTTTTGAACTATACATATATTATTCTAATGTTGAGCTATTAACAAAATTTTGTTTAACCATCAAATATAATTATAAGTTAACTTATAATAGATAATACAACAATTTTAAGATCATGTACGCATCTTCATCTTCATGTATCTCTTCTAACCTTCTTTTGACCCCACCTTCACCGGACAAGTATGCATTATCTTCACATTATGTAATATGCTTGATGACATTACCTTCATTCTCGATAGCACATCGAAGAGCCAGTTCTATTAACAAAAATAAGTGAGATACATTGTTATTAAAGCCTCTTAGGCTTGGCAACAGGCTCCTATTCCATTTAGCATCACCTAGACCACCTAATGTGTTTGTTACATGTTCTTTATATTTATATATCTATCTATATTTTTTTTGAGTAATACCTATTATACACATCTACCATGGGGATTGAAACTAGATCATATTACCAATAATACAAAGAAGATCCTTACTGTAGTAAAATAACTAAGCACAATAAATAAGATAAACATAGAGAGAGAGATTTGCCAAAAAGAATGTTCCTTTGTATTAATGCTTGATACAATGTTACAAATGGATATCTTGAATTGCCCCAAATGCATTGGGGGTAATGCTACAATGATTTTCTCCTTCTGATAGATGTTACAATGCTCCCATAGGAGAGGTAAATTATTCCAACTCCTTAGCAATATAGGGTACTCTTCACTCCTATGCTACAGCTCCAAGGGGTGAGTGGACTTTGGTATCCAATGTAGGGACCACTCCTAGCTTCAATAGCTCTTCAAATACCTATCTCCTGAACACATGGAAACCAAACAAGGGTTAATAGAACATGTATAAATGACTGCAAACAATGCAAATAAAATAAACCCTTGAAAGGAATGCTTGCAAGAAAATATGGAAATACTAATTAAAAATGCCTTGCTAACAAGTTGATAACTTACTGATCTCTATAGATAAAACCTGTTCGGGACTGTGGAACCGCAGGAATGCGGTTGTGGGCTGAAAACCGCAGACCTACGGTTGTGAAACCATCGATGCGTATTTTTTACTGTAGAACTATGGGTTGGCAATTTCAGCTGAGATGAAAGGTCACCTTGGGATGCATGCCAATGATCGGATTCGATCCCGTGCTCTCAGTTTCTCATCGGGTCTGGATGTATTTTGGTAGCCTGTCGATACGTAAATTTAGCTCCTTTTTTTTGGTGGATTGATGGTGCCTTTATAGGCTTCTTGGGGCTTTGGATGGTAAGGTGAGGTGGCAAGCCTAACTTGCCAAGTGGTAAATCTGGACTACCAAGTGGAAGGGGCAGTTATAGTGAGTCATTTAGTGTGGTTCACTTAACTGGGGTGATGTGGCTCCAAGTGGAGTGGGATGTGGAATGCTATTTTATGTGAAGGGACAAGGGGACAACAACAAAGAATTTGTGGCATGGGTATTGGTAATCTGTCTCATGTACAAGGAAAAAGGGGACATAAGTGGGTAAGATGTGGCATGGATGTTGGATGAAGTGTCCAGGACACATGTCCAATGGGTAGGTAGGGTATCCTAGGGTGATTTTCCTAATTAAATAAATTAGGAAAGTATAATGATGTGCAGGATTTTATATCCCTAAGTTAGAACTTAGGCATATATCTTTATTATGCAGGATTTTATGGTGAGGTGGTGAATGTGAACTAAAGGGTGCTAGATTTTGGTGTCTACAGTTGTCCCTTTTTATACTACATTGTGTACAACACAATGCGGTGCAAAAACTAATGACATATAACTTTATTGGACGAATGGGTTCATTTCTCTTTGACACATAGAATGAATGAATTTAAAATTTTGATTTGTTTTCTTACCCCCTCAGTTGACGATTGGGTAAAGGTTGACACCCATAAGCCAATTGACAAAATATGAATGCTGAAAGTGTGTTGTTTATTGAATGTTGTTGATTTTGTTAATGAATTTTGTCTTGATTTTCTTTGTGCTCCAAGTTGGGATTATTTGTGTTCTTGCAATTTTGCTTTTGGTTTCATGGTAAGATTTCTGACCACTCTTTTGATTTTTCATCCACTTTGACTTTAGCAATTCCTTCCAAATTATGGGTTTAAGGAACCAGTCATCGAGGATTTGATGCTCAAGTGGTTTTTTGATTATTACCAAATTGTTATTTGTTGT
Organism: Wollemia nobilis; assembly: GCA_028583015.1. Taxonomy (NCBI): domain Eukaryota; kingdom Viridiplantae; phylum Streptophyta; class Pinopsida; order Araucariales; family Araucariaceae; genus Wollemia; species Wollemia nobilis. Next base: position 3,405,120 of record JAQPPZ010000367.1, read on the forward strand.
TCCGCTTTTGACCCAACGAAAGGTTTTTGTAGGATACCTTGGCAAATATGTTTTATAACACATTTAAACTCATAGATCTAGGCACTTATCGAATAGATTCATTGTGTTTTATTTTTGTGATTTTTGAATGAGTTTCCTTATGGTGATTTACCCATCCAACCGGTTTGCATAGATTGCTAGTCGCTGCAACCGCTAGGTGTATAGGATAATCCACTAGATACGAGTTTCACTCCAGATGATTAGGTGGATTGGAATTTTCATTTTTTATTTTTGAAACCATTGACTTGAGGTTATTTTGGCAAAAAACATGGATTTACGTTTTTCTTTATGAAACCGTGTTTTCGCGTTTTGCACCTCCAAACACGTGTTTGCATTTTTGTGCACCGCAAAAAACGTGGGTGCACATTTTTCGTCGCTAAAAGCAGCTATTTATAGGTTGTTGTTGTTTTCAAAATCATTCTGCCAGTTGTCATTGGTTGGTCAGTTGAAGTGATGAGTGAGATAGAGGTTGGCGAGGGGAGTGGTGGTGGTGGCTTGGCTGGAGAGAAATTTGGCGGCCGGTTTGTCGAGGTAGGCATGTTGTCTTTTTTTTTTCCTTGTTTGTTTTGCTTGTTTGATAATTAAGTGGGGCTGGTAAATGATTATTGTTTGCTCATTAAGCATTTTTTTTTGCTTTTATTACCTAGGGTAGGTAAAAAAAAATTGTTTTTTGTTTTATTACCATGCATAGGTAATTTTTTTTTTTTTTCTATTTTTTTTTTTTTTTTTTTTATTACCTAGTGTAGGTATATATTTTTTTGTTTTTTTTTTTGTTACCATGATTAGGTTTTTTTTTTTTTTTGTGCTTTTATTACCTAGGGTAGATAAAAATTTTCGTTTTTTTTTTTTTTACCATGATTAGGTTATTTTTTTAATTTGTTTTTGCTTTTATTACCTAGGGTAGGTAATTTTTTTTTATTTTTGTTTTTATTACCTAGGTTAGGTAAAAAAAATTCATTTTTTTTTATTTTTTATTTTTTATTTTGGCTTTTATTTCTGGCATGTTGTGCTAATTTTTGTTGCTTTTTGTATGTTTTCTTTTCAGGTTAAGCTTCTTGATGCTCGACATAGGTGGCCGAGGACCATTCGAAAAGTGTGAAAAGCACTTTCTGATGATGATTGGACTTTACTTCAAGCCATTGGTTTAGGTAGTTGCGGGCGGTTAGGAACCGTCCGAGCTGATGAGGATCTCCTTTTGGCACTTGTTGAGCGTTGGTATCTAGACAGGGGCACATTTTAGCTCCCAATAGGAGAGCTAACTATCACTCTCGAGGATATCTACCATATCTTCCGCGTCCCTATCGAGGGTCCTATCGTTCTTGTTGACCTTGACAAGAAGGAGACCCTTTTCCCTTTGTTTGGTGAGATGTGGGACATTGATTGCAGTAGGGACGAAATTGCATATTTGGATCTCTTTACAACTGGCAGCTTGAGTGCATTACCTGCCTTTATGATGTACATATTGAGCAACATGTTGTTACCCAATTCCATGGGATCAAGGATCCCGTGGAACTAGGTGCCTATTGTTCTTGACTTGATAGTTGATACTCATCGATTAGCTTGGGCTCCCACTTTTCTTTGCGAGGTTTATAGCGAGCTCTATGAGGTGAAGAGGTGTGGATGCAAGGGCCTGGGTTACAGTTTTTTGCTCTAGATTTGGTGTTGGAAGCATGTTATCATTGGTCACCCTATTGGTTTGCCTTGTGATGTGGATGCCACCTCTCCCCGAACATACATATGGTTACTCAATGAGGAGGTTAGTAGATTTTTTGCGAGTGCTTTAGAGTTTAGATATATCTTGAGTTCTCTAACTAGGGACCTGATGTGTTGGCAACCTTGGAGGGGTTTGTATTGGGCAACGGATGCAATGAAGATTCATTATGTTAGGTGGGTACGATGGTTTGTTGGTTCCCATTTGAGGGATATGGATTTTATCCAGTTCTCTCGTGTACTATGACAGTTTGGTCTTGTACGGGGTGATGAGTTGGGATTGCCTATTGCTCCTAATTTTTTGTGAGTCAAAGATTCTACTAACGACTCAGACTTGGAGGTGCTTGACTTGGATGATGTTGGCACGACTATTGAGTATGATGCTTGGTTTACGAGTCAGCCTCTATGGACTCCTAGCATCATTGTAGATGATGATGGGAGTGGTGATGATGTTGATGTGGGTGGATGGGTTACTTGGTCGGCAAAGCACAGGTGTGGTAGCTCTTCAAGAGCTGACACAAACATGAACATTCAGCAGCCTGAGGAAGTTGGTGGCGATGATGATGAGGGTTTACCTCCTTGATGGTTAGAGGAGGAGTGGGGGATTCTTTAGGATGAGCGAGATAGCCTAGATTTGGAGCTGGGTTAAGTGAAGACCGAGTTAGCATGGTATCCAAATGAGGTGACTCATCTTCAAGCTGAGGTGGACGGGTTACGGGTTGGACCTAGTAACACTATTTTGGTTGCTAAGGATGCAGATGTCACCAGACTTGGTGGTGAGATTACCTGTTTATAGGGTGATATTTCTCGATTGCAGTCAGGTGCTAGAGGTGATAATTCTTCTTTGACTATTGCTTCTCTATGGGTAGAGATTTCTCAAAGGGTCGCTTGCCAGGGTGCTTATTTGAGGATCCTGCATAAGCATGCTATCTACATCAAAATTTTGGAGAACATTCTTCATGAGTGTCAGATTCCTTTACCTATTCCTCCTTCATCATATGCTGCCACTGCTACCTGAGATACTGAAACAAGTCACAAGACTCATCGTACTTCTAGATCTCATGGGGCTTCTATAGCACAGGGTCCATGGAGGGATCCTGTTGGCACTAGCTAGATGTTGTATTGCCTTTTTTTGTTTTTTGTATATTTTATCTTAGTATGAGCCTCAGTGCTTCGATGTACTACCTTCGGGTATTTTGTACTTTGTAGAATTTCGTTTATATATATATATATACATGGCATATTATATTCGTATTCACATGTGTTATTTGCATTCTTCTTGTTTATGCTTTACAAATTTTATATAATGCAATCTAACATTTTTGTGGTATTGCTATGAAAATGAATGCAACTGAACTTATAAAATGCATTTGATTTTTATTCATGTAACTAAATGATGGTATCCATGTTGCTCGTGTAATATTTTTTAGCTTAGAGTATTTGATCTTGACCTTTACTCGTTCATATTTGCAATTGGGGGTATCCCACTTGATTATTCTTTGTGGTGATGTATGTGGTATGTATAAATGGTATGTGTATTGTGATATTGATTATGATTTGGTTTTTGATATGTAACTAAAAGTATTCTCAAATACTCTAAGAAGGTAGTAATGTTAACCATTTTTCTTGATGTTATCTTACTTTCTTTAGGACCATATTGTGTGCAAGTGAAGTTCTTTTACTAAATCTTGTGTGTCGATGACCCTAAGCAATCCAGAACTAGTGCATGTGATTGTGATGTTTATTGCCCCATCTTGAGTGATTTTGGACGATACCTTTTTGGGTTCCCTTTTTGGCTAGCTTACTTGTATGTAAGTTTAAAGGTCTCTTTATTGAGAAAGAGACATGTTGCCTTGCATGAGTTTACTCCACTGCCATTCGAGCATCTATAGCCCCAGTGGAGGCTCACTCCATAGTCCAATGATTTTATCTTTAAGCCTTTGTGATGACTACATAACTTTCTGAGGGGAACATAGTACGATCTTTTCAGCTTTAGAGATTTGTGGTGTGTGTTAATTATTTTTGTATATATTTTTTGGGAATTGGATTCTCAACCGAAGTATGATGAGAATGTGACCCTATCCTTACTACTCTACATTTATTTATATTTTTTGTTTCACTGTGGTAGTTGTGATAACCACTATTTTTATTTTTGGACTATGTTACGTGATAGGGTAAGCAAAGAATTTTATTTTTTTCGCTTTGAGGTTTACCCAAATTGGTGTTATCTTTCTATCATTCAAGATGTTTTAAGATTTGTAAAAGTGTATTTGGTTCCAGATTACTTTTGGGTCAATCTACCGTACTCAAGATTTTCTTAATGTGGTGAAAGTGCTTTGGTCCTAAAGAAAATTGGACACTTCATGAAGTTTGGTTTTTCACTAGACATTTTTGAGTGATTGCAAATTGTATGATGTATCATATATGATGTGTATGATTTGTGAGTTGTAAAGAATATTTAGTTGAATACCCCCAACTCTTGGAACTTGTTTTATTGGTCTTATAATCACCACTATTAAATATTACTCAGCAAGGGATGGGATGGATGCAACTATTTTTTTATTTTTTTATTTTTTATTTTTGTGTATGAACATATAATTGAAATGCAAATGCCATATAAAAAATGTAATTTAAAATATGTCTATTTACAATGTGAAATACATGCAAAATTGTAATATATATATATATATATATATATATATATATATATATATATATATATATATATATATATATATATATATATATATATATATATATATTTGTGTATGAACATATTATTGAAATGCAAATGCAATTAAAAATGCAATATGAATTTTATTTTTATTTTTATTTTTTGTTTTAGACATGTACATATATATACATATATTGCAAGTCGTTTTATGCATAAAATGCCTTTAGGTGCACAATGTTCAGTGGTTATAGCTCCAATTTCCCTTCTAAATTGGAGAGTTTGTATGTTTCTTGTTCAAATTTTTGCTTTACTATATATGGGCCCAACCAATTTGTTGCAAATTTATCCCTTAAGTGCGGTAAAGCATTAGTATTTTGTTGGTTTTCTTTGAGCACTAGGTCCCCCACTTGAAATTCATGAGGATGGACTTTTGCATTGTACATGTGCTTGACTCTATCTTGATATACTCGTAAATGTTCTAGAGCATTGATACGTTTCTCATCAATAATTGTCAATTAGTCAAGATGCGCCTATCTAGTCGTATCATTGTTCATGAATTCATGTATCTTGATTCGCAAGGATGGCATCTCGAGCTCTAATGGTAATATTGCTTCTACACCGTAAACTAGTGAAAATTGTGTTGCTCTCGTTGGTCTTCTTATGCTTGTTCTGTAAGCCCATAGTGCTAAATGGAGGTGAGTATGCCAATCTCGATGATTATCTTTTACCACTTTCTTGAGAATGGATATGATTATTTTATTTGTTGCTTTAGCTTTCCCATTTGCTTGTGGGTAATAAGGTGTTGAGAAACTATGTAGGATTTTGAATTTGTTGGACAATGCTCTAACATCCTTATTCTTAAATGACTTTCCATTATCAAAAATTATTTTTGAGGGTATTCCAAAATGATAGATAATATGCTAAAGTATAAACTCCGCTATTCAAGGTCTATTCATAGTTGTCATTGGAATTGCTTCTGTCCATTTTGTGAAGTATTCTGTAGCAGTTATGATGAATTTATGTTATCCTGATGAAGAAGATGTTATTTTATCGATCAATTCAAGGCCCCATTGTGAAAAAGGCCACAAAATTTGAATGGGTTGCAAATTTTGTGATGGCACATGGGTCAAGTCTACATGATGTTGGCACTTTTGGCATCTTTTCTCATATTTGCTATAGATACCAAAATAGCACCAATCCGATTATGTGGAAACAAGCGCTGATTGCATTGACACACACAGCCCCCAGGGTAGCCCCCAGAGGTTAAACAGTGGTCCTAACCACTCCCAAAAGTAGTTTGGAAGGTCAAAGGTTAATTTGGCATTTTTTTGGCACCTTGCTCCCTACTTGTCCCACCCTGGGACAAATACAAACTAGTATTCATCCCACCTAGGGATGATTATCAACATTCGCTCTAGGGTGAGGTGAATAGAAGGTTTGATTGACAAAAAAAATCAAACCTCGACAAGTCCACCAGTTAACTACAACTTCAGGCCATGCAATTGTGAGGAACGGATTCAAATCAAGGAGAGAGACTTCAGTCATGCATGTATTTGATTTTTTGAGGCTTCATGCAAGAAGACTCTAAATCAAGGAATAATATTTTTCCCAAAATAGGACATGCAACTCCACTGGTGCCCTTGCATGCACATTCAAATAAAGAGACCTTAGGTCTATAAATTGGTGAGTCTTCTCACCCAAAATATAGAGAGAGAGGTAGCATTTTTAGCAACGAAGTGTTGCCATTTTATATCCACACACATACCTTTTGATTTTGTACCTTTCATATCCTTGATCTCTTGTTGAAGGGAGGTCATAGGGTGGTTATTGGAAGTGCAAATCCGGAGCCCAAACCCAAAAATTTGGCCACAATATCCCACAAAATTTGTTTAAAACACCCCATAAGAGGTTTTTGACCCATCCCAATTGGATTGGTGCCAAAACAGAGTACCAAATGGTGGGCGTCCTGCCCCCGGGAGCCCCCCAAACTGTCGTAGTTCTAAACGCCCCGCCCCAAAGTGAATAGAAATTTGTGGTAGATTTCTATGATTTTTATTTTGCATATGATTCTAGATTATTTAAATATGCTGTAGTTTAAATTTCAATTCATTTTGACAATTTTTGATCATGCTTTTATCATTTCTTGCCTTCACTAACATGCAGATAGCACAATCATATTCTGGGTGATCTAGGAAAAAATTGAGAAATATGACCATTTGGGTCATCCCAAAATACCCCCAATTATCTAACCCCAACTTTATAGGTCATTTGGAGCTTTTTGGATAGGACATTGAAGAGGGTGCTTTCTAACAAATTATTGTAGGTTTATTCGTCCCGCCCTAGAGCAAATACAAATCTATGAGGAATTTCTCGACTGTTCCTTTTGTAGTGGCTTCTTGGTATTCAAAATCAGAGGAGTAGTAAGGATTCAACATTCATATACACAAGCGGTGGCAACATTTTGGTCTGCCCATCTTACATGTGGGCACGCAAAAGAAGGATTGCTATCCATGGATGTGACAAGAAACATATTTGATGCTCCTATCCCCTAAAAGGGAAGGAGACGTATTGTAACATGACTTTAAAATCATATCAATAAATAATGTCGTATTACATATTTCTTTTATCTTGTGTCGATTCGTTCATGTCTTTTCCTTTTATGCATTTTTCAATATATAGGCTTTTAGCGTTAAGTTTGGTTTTACACGCATCGTACTTAGCATTTTCCTTTTTTTTTTCATATCCTCGTGCTTTCAGTGGCGATAACAGTGGGACCTCTATACCTTGATTTTAAGATTAAATTTCTGATCAAAAGTTGCTTGTTTTTTCTTACAGGTACCAAGTTTTCAAATGCTAGACTACTATTCATTTTAGTTTGTGATGAGTGTAGAGCTAGAATTCATCTTACCCAGTGACGAATAGGACTTCATCCTACCCTAGAAGTAATATAGATCTATTATTCATCTCACATCAGGATGAATAGCTCTCTGTGCAATTTTAGGGCATAAATTCAAAGACATCCGATTTGGGCAGAGAGGAGGTAGGGGTCTTAAACACCTATCAATTTTTTGCTTTCTATTTTCTGTTCTCTGGTTATTTGCTTGCATAGGAGATTTTGAATGCTTGTTTACTTCATTTATGCAACTTAAAAAGAACCCCACACACCACGTGGTAATTTAAAACAACAAGGAGTTGGTCGTAAAACCCCAACCCTTGAACAAGACCAACGATGGATTTCATCACCACCTTGGCTTGAGATATTGCATACATAACCCCGATCATGACTGTTGCTAGACATAAATCCTGATGAAAGCTGACCAAGTGTAGCTGGGGTGATTCCCAGTGCATGAGGATAAGTCTTATATGGTAGGTGTCATAAACAGAGCGATTCCCCTTCCATATTGTCTATGTTCTGTGTACCATTTGCTCTCACATACCAATAGTTTCCCTCACGTAAGGGCGGGTATAGAGAGAGGTTGGTATATCAGCCCGGTAGTGGTATATCAAAGGGGCGACCATTTTTGGGAGTCATAAGAGCCATCATATTGCATTTAAACATTCTTTACACAAGCTTTCAAAACAAAAATCAAAACACACTAAACCAAATTTAGGGCACACTTTTAATCTTTAAACATGATAATCATTTCTTTGTGTGTGTGTTTCCTTTCTGTTTAGTGTAGCATAAAAATCATAAAATGAGATAAAAATCTATGCATCTTGTAGGAAAGCATCACCATCGTGTACACCCATAGCCGAGCCCAATCACAGGCAGACACTGTAGAGAGTGCACAAAGGGGGACAATTCACCTCCGATATAGTCCTGAGGACTTGTTCATTTTGCCTTGGTGGCCTGACCCACAAGATAGTCCACATCATGCCACCACAAAATAGGACTATAGAGGCACATCTTTGAGGGGCACCCCCACTCAGCATAGATCCTTTCAAGATGAGAACCTACACATGGCACTCAACATGGAAATTAGGCCTCCCTTAGATGCTCGTTATGAGTGGCCTAGTGATGAAGTCCTAGAGCAACATAGGGTCCATAAGGATGGGCCACATGATTTCGTCATCCCTCCTTTACCCCTTATTAATGTTAGAAACATTAGACAAAATCCAGAGCACAGGGCTCTCCAGGCAGGGCAAGACAATTCTCCCCACACCCTTCACACATATGAAAGGGAGCACGAGGAAGACCACCACGATCCTCAATAGTAGTACACAGTGTGGGAGCGATGCATCTTCGCACTTCTATGTATCAGGATCACCCATTGAGGCCAATGCATCGGGTGAATGCCTCTAACATCGATAGAGGAAAGCAACCCATAGGGGTCTCGGATCACCACGACCGAGATAGACATGTAGGAGAGGCATCTAGGCTTCCTAAATACAAGACGGTGGAACACATTGACTTGGAATTTTCCAGACATATCGTCTGCCAAGCGCAAATCACGTATCTTAGGCAAGATCAACAATAGCTAGATCATCTGTATTGCCTTAACAAAGAGCGCATTCAACGTCAGGCAACCAAATTGCTTCATAACACTGTGCCTAAGATGGTCCCAACCCCTCATGCACATAAGGTAGAAGTGTATGAGAGGCACAACCTCTTGGTGTGATACGAGTCCCCACAACCTTACCAAGTGCTATCTTTGAGACCTCCTAGACCTGAGTGGGAGGCCACTCCCACGAACAATGATGGGTGCCCCCTGCGGGGACCCACCCATGGTTATAGGTCTTGTCCAGAAACTCCTCAAGAAGCCTATGAGGAGTATGAGCAAGAATAAGAGTGGGCTAAAATGCCCTATCAAGGTAGAGGGACTGCTATCCAGCCACCCCTCTATAGGCCTCAAGTTCCCCCTAACCCACAATAGGAGAAAACTAAGGAGGAAGAAATTAAATCTTTCGATGCATATAAATTGCTGCTAGAGCGCTTAGAGTCTATGGAGACCAAGACTTTTGGGCCCCAAAAGCCCACTTTACGTCAACTCTGCAGTCACCTTGTGCATCCGTCAGTGTCAGCACCTCCATATCCTGAACACTTTAAACTGCCTTGGTTGGCACTCTTTAGAGGAGATGAGGATGCCCAAGAGCACGTGACTAGATTCCTGAGCCAATGCTTTGGAATTTAGTACAACGATGCTTTGTTGCTAAGAAAATTTATAACCACATTCGTAGGCCCTACCTCAGATTGGTTCACTCAGTTGCCAAAACATAACGTCAGTAAATTGGATCAGCTAGTGGATGTGTTCCTTGACTGCTTCACCTTAAACACCAAGAAGAAGGCATCACTAAGTGACCTAGCTAGCCTCAAACAGTACGAGGAAGAAACCATGGTGGCATATGGGAACCGATGGAGGACATTGATTTCAAAGCTACCCTACCTCCCTCCCATGTTCGACCTGACCCAAATGGTCTCAAAGAGTTGTTTGAGATTGATCTCCATGCTATTGTAGCTACAACAATATGCCACTCTTGAGGAAGCTCTAGCGCAAGACAAAATCATTAAGGAGATCAAGATACGGGATGGTGAAATTGCCAAGACTAAGAAGAAAGAATGGTCTAAGAACACCAAAACAAGGACCATGCAATAGAAACCCGTTGCAGTCCATCAGGTTGCTATAAACGTCCCTAAGCCTACACAAGAAACATAGCCCCAAAAGGCTAACTATCGGGCAATGCCTCCTAACAATTATGATAGAGAAAATCAGAGGCAAGAACAAAATCAGTAGTGTCACCCTAGGCAACAATCCACACCTTACATAGATTCCAGGGACTCCCTTTTTGACCACTTGTCAACGGTGAACTTGATCAACCTGCCAGAGATTCAAACCATAGACCCCAATGCACCAAAGCCTAAGGGGTATAGGGAGGACTTGTACTGTAGGTTCCACAGACGAAAGGGACATGACCTTAATGCATGTTGGAAGTTTAAAGGCTTGGTGCAAGACCTAATCGACAACAAGACATTGGCGGTGTACAATCCCGTAGCACCAAACAACCAACAAATGGGAGTTTTCAAAGACCCCCTGCTTGCCCATGATGCGTAGGCAAAACCCCTTCAAGTTAATGAGGTGCAACATAATTGCCCCATGCAAGGGTATGTAGGGATGATAAGCATAGTGACTAGGAACAAGAGGTACCCAAGAGCTGTCCCTACGACAGCCATAAGAGAGGTTCCATCAACGTCACAACCTCAACAGCACCCTACGCAACTTCCCCCACCTAAACCAGTGGCCACACTAAAAGGAATTAAAGCATTACATCGTGGTCACATGAGGGCCAACTCACATTTGATTTATCTTGGTTCAATGAACAATCACTAAAGTTTCATGGTAAAATAAACCAACATTGCCCCTTGTTTACAGTTACTTGCAATCACTAAGGTGTTCCAAGCATTTAAATTGAATATCTTTATTTGATGCACATATGCAAATGCTAATATAACAAGAACCTTGGAGAAGTTGTTTGTTTAACTTCTTTGCAAGAGGGGATTTGGAATCCAAATCCTAAGGGAGAGTGTACTTTCACAATTGGGTGAAAATACCACTCAACATTTTGGCGCTAGAAGGAGGGCTTGAATAGGTTTATTTTAGTGTGATTTAAATGCTATAGGGATTTAAAGTTTGAATATTTCATGCCCTATTGATTATTATCTTTAGCCCTCTTTTAACAATACAACCTTGTGCTATTAAAAGGAGGACATGAATTGCTATGCATTGTTCTAACGCTTTGATTGTTCATACAGGAATAATGGGATTTGATTTGATGTTAAAAAATTTAAAAAATTAAAAAAAATTAAAAAAAAAAAATTTTTTGGGTATTAAAGTTATATTCTTTAAGATTCACTAATGGCTATGTTTTCACCATGGATGACAGGTAGCCCATTGAACATACCAGGAGTTCAACATTATTTTCCCGTCGGTTTTGAGAGATGTCTTCCTCGATTTTTGTCTAATGGGACAAATACTGCACAAGAACATATTCAAGCATTCAAATTTGTTGTGAATCACTTAACAATTTGGTATGATGATGTTGTTTGTAAAATGTTCCCTTACACCTTGGACAAAGTGGCATATGATTGGTTTACAAGTCTACCTTTAGGGTCTATCACTTCTTGGGCTCAATTAGAGACAACATTTCTTAATCAATTCAACAAAAAGCAAGTTGACCCAATCCGCATGTATGAGCAATTTTTCACCATCAAAAAAGGACCAAGTGAAAATGTGAAGTCATTTTCTGAAAGGTTCTTTGGATTATATGCTCAATTAGTGACATGTTATGTTTTGCAAGAAGAAGTGGCTCTCCAAATATATGTCAATGCTCTTGACCCACTCATTTCCACATATTTGCGAGGGATGCCCCTAATCACATCTTTGTCTCAAGCCTATACTCAAGCAATGGCAATTGAGCAACAATTGAGTTGTCAAAATTATGGTGTGGGTTTTGGATCATGTAATATTCAATCATTTAATACTTCCTTTACCCACCCAATGATTTATCCACCTCAACCAAGTTCAAGTGTGAATCAATTTCAGAATCAACAATCATTCCCAAGCTTCAATCAATTTCAAAATCCTCAACCTACTATGCAAGATCAACCATCTTTCTTAAGTATGAATCAACTTCAAAGTACTCATCTTGATTCAAAAGATGCTTCTAAAATCAATTTTAATTATTTTCACAAGAATATGATTTTAGGCAAGGGAGGAGTACTAGATCCAACTAGTATTGAAACATGTGACAAATTGGAAACCCTTGACTCACCAAAAGATGAATTCTATGAGGATGAATCTATTTCGGATGACATTGTTGAAAGTAATGACCAAGAAGATCCACACCTTCCAAATTGTGATAAAATTGAATCATGGGTTACAAATTTGGATTATGATAGCCTTATCAATTTGAATACAAGCAATAACCCAATTTTGGAAGTAATTGAACCATCTAAGGAAGGTGAAGATAAATTTGATGAGAAACATGTTGATGAATTAAAAGATGAAGAAGAAATAGTTGAGCATCACAATTTGATTTTGAAAGATGATCATTATGATTCTTGGGAAGAATATGCTCACTCCAAAATTGCTAATGAAATTTGTATGCCTATTGATATGCAGGATGATACAATTGCCCTTTCACATGAGGATATTACAAATCCTGTGCAATCTGAAAATGTTTTGGAAGAAGGATTGGAATCTCATCAAAGGTTGGAGAAGGATAATGATTTTACTACCATGGATCAAGAAGGAGAATCAATTGTTTTTGTTCCCCTTGAGGGGCAAGAAATAGAAAATCTTGATCCACCTATTGTTTCTACAATGTCCATGCCATCTCAAAATGATGAAATTACAAAACCTAAGTGGTGTGGGTTTGATACTATTGATGATCCTAATGAAAATATGGATTTTGAGGCAACTCAAGCCATTGATCATGGAAAGGTGTCACGTGACACATATCTTGAAAAATTAGGCTCTTGTTTTGAAAAATATGGATGCATGTTTGATTGGGTGCCTAACTTTGGTGTTTTTGAACAGGTGTTGGATGATGAAGAAGACAATGAAGAAAAGAAAAAGCTACTAACACTCATCAAGTTGTGGTAAATTCTAACCATGATGGGTTGAGTATGGATGACAAGGTGAAATCTTTACCTTTGGTAGTAGCTACCAAAATTTCAAGTGATGGATTACATGATGTCCCTTTGGATGCTAATGTTATTAATGATGAAATGTCAAATCTTGGTGATGTTTTGATGGCTTTAAATTCTTGAAGAATTTGAATGCAAGACTTTTAGAAATAGGCTCTTGTTTGCAATATCTCACTTTTGAAAAGGAAAGCCTACTTCTAAATCATGAATGGAATGATAAAACTTGCACTTTAAAGAATAGACATGATAAAATTGAAAACCAACCATTGTCTAATCAATTTGATTTGAATCTCACCTATGATGTTGCTAATAGAACTAAATCAAATTGGTATGGTGAACATGGCAAGTTGAAATTTGTTGCATTGCTTGGTTTGATCTTATTGTTGTTGGATTCCTACAACATTTGGCATGTGTATTGTGACATATGTCTTTTGAAATGCTCTAATCATGTTTGGGATCCAGGAAAGTAATAGTCCAAGCTTGGCATCATCTTGTACTATATTGTATATAAATTTTGGTTTTGGTTTTGGTTTGTGCTTTCAAGTTTCATTTTGAAGTTACTTTTGGATTAGGATTTAAGTCGTGTGTTTGATTTTATTTGACATGTTTTGATAAATTTGAGATGTTAACTTATGCCTAAAATCAGGAGAATATGAAACATTGGAATTGTGTTGTAGAAAGCTCCACAAGTAACACAAACATTTAAATATTATCGTTTGAATCTTGTGATGCATGAAGTTTTCAGTTTTGCACATTATGGTAAAATAGATGATATATTCCAAAAGAAGTAGTGCATTCATATCTCATGTCATATTCCACATTGCATATACATGTCATCTCAGTTTCATTTTCATTCCATGGGCAATTATTGAGAAGGTGTTGAATCCTCTTAGGATTATTACATAACATATAGTAAAAGGATCCTAAGGTTGGGAACTGCTGCCTAAACTATTTTGAACCAAGCACATTCCATGCACATTAAAAGAATCTTGAGCAAAATGGTCAAAACCATACTTGGATGAAAAGGTGAGGTGAAAAGAATATTTCATGTTTGTCCTATCATGCAACATAATCCTTGAAATAGTGGTTTTCACCACTCCCATAAAAGCTTAAAGCCTAAAACCGGAGTAGTAAGGATAGGGTTAAATCCTCATCGAACTTAGGTTGAGGATCCAACTCCCCAAAGCTATGGTTTGACCTACATGGAGTAGTAAGGATAGGACTTAATTCTCATCTCGCTTAGGTTGAGAATCCGATTCCCCAAAGCTTCCATTTTTCCGTTTCATCATAAAGCTTGGATTGGAAGGATCGTACTACATGTCCTCTGCAAAGGATGGGTAGTCATCCCAAAGGTCCAAGTAATAAAATTGATCAATATTTCCCATTTTGTCATAATATTGGATTGGAAGGATCGTACTACTTGTCCTCTACAAAGGATGGGTAGTCATCCCCAAGGTCCAAAGAAATGAAGTTAAGTCATGGATTATGGGGTTAAGTATGCTCATGCGTGGCAACATGTCTTGCCTAAAAGCAAGACCACTGATTGCTCATATGGATAGACTAGCCTGACCATTTCATCCATAACAAGTTAAATTATTTTGTTCAAGATGAGGTAATGAACTCCAAATCATAGTAGTAAGGATAGGGTTAAATTCCCATCTCGCTTAGGTTGGGAATCTTATTCCCCAAAGTCTCGATTTCACTTACACTTGCACATGGGTTCAAGATGGTAGTGACACATAACCAACTTTGGGATCTAGTAAAATTAATTCAGTACACATATATTTGGTCCTAAGAGGGTTTGACATCTTTAATATGTTTGTCCATGATGTAAAAAGGTTTGAGCATTTATAAAGCATGTTGTTACATCTCTAGTATCTTCATCATGAACAAATCATTCATAGCCCTGCATACAAATCATAAGTAAAACTGACAATGGAATGTTGATCAAATTCAAACGGTAAGGAATGAAAACACATTGCACACACCGAGCTAATACTTATGATTCTGATGTTGCATGTATTTCTGATCTTTCGGTATTTGTTTATCTTCTATGTGCTAACACCTGTATCTAAGCTTGTATGTTTCAGGTTGGGTTCTCACCAAAATGCTCAAGAGCATTTGACAGTAGAGTCGCCATTTGTTGTGGGTGATCCACAACACACCCCAAAATTGGGGACCCACCTTTTCGTTTTGATATTCGGGTGTTGGCATTTCATTTTAGTGTCTAATCCTTCGTTTTGTCTTAGGTTTTGCAATTGTTGTCGGTTTTTTGTCGACAACTTTTTCTTGTCAACAACATTTTCTTGTCGACGATATTTTATTGTCGACAACTTCTTCTTGTCGACAACATTTTCTTGTCGATGATATTTTATTGTCGACAACTTTTTCTTGTCGACAACATTTTCTTGTCGACAATATTTTATTGTCGACAACTTTTTCTTGTCGACTTTGTGGTCAGTTTCTCGTCAATGTTTCCTTTTTATCGTCAGTTTGTGTGTCGGCAAGTCTGTTTGTCAGCATTATCGTTTGAGATTTTGATGTACACTTGTTAGGTTTTATGTCATTTGTGATTGTGACCCAGGTTCACTTCCCACGGCGGACATGTATATGTATAAGAAGTATTTACTCAATAAAAAAATAATAATAAAAAAAATAATAAAAACAATAAAATATAAATAAAAATAAAGTGGTGAATGAAGCCATGGTGCTTCATTCACCTCATTTTGGTTTACATTTTAAAAGGTTTGATGTTAAATTTTGTTTTTTTTATAATTTCAACTTTAATTTTTTAAATTTTGCCTTAAGGCTAATTCACTTATGTGGTTATGTGCAGGTAAAGCGAAGACAGCACCTGCGAAGGGATAGGGTTACTCGGCCCGACGGGACGGAGCAGTCCGACTTGGCGGGGCCCGCTCCCGGTGCCGTGCTGGCGTTCACGGCCGCGGACGTGCCGAGCCTTGCGGCGTCTGCCACGGTGGAAAATAGCATTCAGCTATGAACAAGCCGAGACGTTCGGGAGGGTTTTTGGCAGTCACCGACGTGGTTGATGTGGCGGTGAATTGAAATACCTGGTGAATCGACCCACGTGGAGGTGGATCCGGACGTCTTGAGTAGTGCACATCAGATTCTGTGGAGTGGACCCGAGGTGACTTTCCTGACCATGTGTCCCCGCATCTCCATGTCTCATTCCCCTGTCATGTTTACACCACACATTGGTCTCCGCGTTAGATGGCAAGACCCGCAACTTCTCGACAGTATCGTAACAGCATCGTAACAGCGTCGTCGAAATTTCCTATGGCATTCGTAACATCGTCGTCGAAATTTCTTATGGCTTATAATGTGATGAACATATTCTATGATTAAACTTTCTTACCACCTGAAATTCACACGACTATTCTTCGTCTGTAAGGGCATCATTAAAGGATGGTTCGATTGAGGCGTTATAGAATGTTAGGCGTTACAAGGCCAAAAGGAGAAAATGACAATGAGAAGAAAAGATAGCGTTTCGAAATCTATAGACCAAAGGAAATGGAAATGAAAAGCCAAATGGGAGGCGAATGACCTTGAAGGAAAATTATAAAACCAGAAAAATTCATGGAGATAAAGAGGAATTTTTGGCATGGCCAAATGCGGCAAATTTTGGGCATGTGTAAAACCAGGAATATAATTTGAATGGGAAAGCTTCTTTTCAGAAATTAGCGTTTAATGTGAAAGCTTCTCTTCAGAAATTTCAGGCCTTGTTAGCAAGAAAGAATGAGAAATTTTCTGCATGCTCTATTTTAATTGTTTTATCTTTCTCCTTCCAAATTTCAGATTTGTATGTGGAATTTACGCCATTGTTTTTGGGTTATTTCATGTGAATGTCTGCAATCTGGAAATTATTTAAAACCCTAGGAGCCAGCACCTAGTTTACTTTGATTGTGTGTTGTACAGGTCAAATAGGCTAGGTTGCATGTATGAAACTCTCACGTATTCGGTTTTGCAGGACGGGGTGCTATCAAAATGAAGGAGCTTTTGCATTGCTGCATTTCAACAATTATTTTGATGCAAACTTTTAATTTTCTGTTTCCAAAAAATTTAATTTCAGAATTTTTTCCTATTTTCAGGCATTAAAATAAACATTAAAAAAATTTCAAAATCTAAAAATGATTTCACCATTGCGTAGAGTATAATTCAGACTTCCAATACGCACTTTGAAATTTCATTTTCGGAGTTGTTTAGTATTTTTTAAAATTCATCAAAGTTGATGTTTTGTCACAGATTTTAAAAATCCGAAAATAGAAAATTTCCATTTTAAGGTCAAATTTCATTTTTCCAGTTTTGTTTTGCATTCATGAGCCTATGATGACATTCCCTTCATGGAAATTCCAATTTCATTGAAGGAGTTATGTTTTATGGCATTTTCACAAATTCCCATTTTGGGCCTAAAATTACCCTTTCTTCATAAAAATTCTAATTTTGCGAAAGAGGGGTAATTTGAGTATTATATTGAAGGTCTTTGCCTTAAAGCACTTAATTATTCATCTTGATGAAAATTTGATTTCATTTAAGAGGGATAAGTTAAAGTGACATTTTGAAGCTATATTTGAAGACCCTATTCATCATTGAGGATTTAATGCAAGATAAAATCTATCTTAAAACCATCAAGATAAAAGGAATTAAAGCATTACATCGTGGTCATATGAGGGCCAACTCACATTTGATTTATCTTGGTTCAATGAACAATCACTAAAGTTTCATGGTAAAATAAACCAACATTGCCCCTTGTTTACAGTTACTTGCAATCACTAAGGTGTTCCAAGCATTTAAATTGAATATCTTTATTTGATGCACATATGCAAATGCTAATATAACAAGAACCTTGGAGAAGTTGTTTGTTTAACTTCTTTGCAAGAGGGGATTTGGAATCCAAATCCTAAGGGAGAGTGTACTTTCACAATTGGGTGAAAATACCACTCAACAAGCCATAAGAGAGGTTCCATCAACGTCACAACCTCAACAGCACCCTACGCAACTTCCCCCGCCTAAACCAGTGGCCACGATTTGGACCAGAATTACCCAAAGTCTAAGGACCATGTCGGCTAGGCTCTCCATATACGAGCGAATTCAACAATCAGCGCCCCATCGGGAGGCTCTAATGGAGATATTAAAAGCCATCGAGCTGCAACCCCATGAAGCAAACTCTTTCAAAAACTTCGTGGGACATGTAAAACAATGTACGAAACCAGTCATCACCTTTAGAGAAGATAAATTGAAATCAGTGACTGGTGATGTGGTGGATCCACCTCTGCATGTCATCATGTGGGTCAACAGGATTTCGTATAAGAGAGTGTTGGTAGACACTGGCTCGTCTAGTAATATAATTACAACAGCAGCATTGAAACATCTAAAGTTGCTAGTATCTCACATCGTGGCCTCCACCTATACTCTTCGAGCATTCAATGATGTGATATGCTCAACGGTTGGCACAATTGTCCTACCCATCCAAGTGGGAGAAAATACTATTCATATATTATGCCATATCTTGGAAAGTGAGATGGCCTATAATATCTTACTCAGCTGGCCTTGGATCAGGGACATGAAGTGTGTCCCTTCTATAGCTCATCAGTGCTTAAAGTACACATTTGAAGGATAGGTGCATGTAGTCCCGATAGACTTAGTGCCCTTCAAGTACTGCAATACGGTCCAATTCATGTCGTAATTGACCCTTCCATCAAAACATTTGGATTTTCAATTGAATCCATATAAACAGGGTCCGATTTCGTAGGCATCCCCATTGACAAGTCCATCAAATCCCCATTCAGGTCCATCTTCCTTATCTGGTCCTTCAACAACGATGCCACCTACGGTGGCCACACCAAAGGACAAGGGAAATAAACACCTATAAGAGAAACCACCCCTAGTCTCAACCATCTCTATCGAAGAGATGCCTAGTAGAAGGGAATTCGAGATGCCTGGTTCACCCTCCATGGAATGGACTCAGGAAGGACTCCCATTCGCTCCCCCTCAACCGCCAACGATCACTATTGAGATGGCCAAAATGGTCCTGGGGGAGTATATAGTGCGAAACATTGTAGCAACACCCGCACTTGAGTCCATATAGGATATGGGGAGACCTCGACTACCCATCAGCTCTGTGGTTCCTCTAGGCTACCAACCCAATAAAACAAACTTTGTTTATGGGGTCCTAGATAATGGCATTGAACCTTACATGCAAGAATACGAAGATGAGGAGCCCTTTGTTGAGGACATCAACTATCTGTCCAACCCAGACTTTGCATTGAGATATCTTGGTCAATGCAATTGGCATGGATATGTGTTGGGTAGGTATGAGCAAGGAGTGTGTGTTTTGTGCCAACCAAGATATAAAATGTCGTATGAAAAGTCAGGAGTAGGTTTCAACCACCCCTTGCCCTTGGACATCTTGGTAGAGAACATGCAAGGCCTAGGGATAGGCAACAAGGATGGGTTGGCATTAGATCCATATGCCAATCCTAACACAACTTATACATTGGGGGATTATTTCCCATTACGAACAAACAACCTTGTTGACCTTAAAAACCCTTTCCCTTCGGTCAAAAAGGGAGAAAATTTGAGGCCTCACCTACAATAGGGATATAGAAAAGACCAAGAGGGGTCTTCGGAAGATGAGTCGGAGTACGAGGTAGCACCTTGGGATCCTTTTGAATCTGATAGCAATCATTCACAAGTGCATCCCATGGATGATTATCAAGAGAGCTTCCTGACAATGTTCCCTTTGGATGCTCCAATTAGACATATGCCACCTCAAGAGAATCAGGTCCCCCCGCAAAGAGCGAAACAACCCCGATGGAACCACATTGAAAGCACGAGGATACGGAAACAAGAAAGGAAAAACTCCAAGCACGATGCAAAAATGGAACTAAACTTAACGCTAAATCCTACAAATTAAAAATGCATAAAAATGGAGAAAGCATAAACAAATTGAAACCCAAATGAAATAAACAACCCTTTCTTTTATTGATGTGTTTCAAAACTCGGTTACAATTTGCCTCCTCCCTTTTCAGGGGCAAGGAGCATTAAATTCGTCTCTTGGTTACATCCATGGATAGCCATCCTTCTTTTGCGTGCCCACATGTAAGATGGGTGGACCAAAACATCACCGTCGCTTGTGTATACGAGTGTTGATTCCTTGCTGCTCCTCCGATGTTCCGATCCTGCGCTCAAAGAAACAAGGAGATAGTCAATAGCACCTGCAAAGAAGATCAAACATGCAATCTCAAAACCCAAAACTAATGCATGCGAAGAAATAAATAAAACGATGATCAAAACAACTCCAAATTGACTAAAATTTTCACAGAGGCATGGGAACATCACTGGGAAGGCATTGCAAAAAGAACAGTCTACAAATTCGCCTTGGATTCATATTCGTTCCAGGGTGGGACGAATATACCTACAACAAAATGTCGAATAGAACCGTCCCAAATGTCACCTCCAGATGGCTCCAAATTTCCTGCAAAAGTGGGGGTTAGCTAATTGGGGGCATTTTGGGACGACCCAGATGGTCGGATTTCCCCAATTCGGCCTCTAACACCCGGATTTTGATGGCACCCTCTGCAAGTTAGTGGAGGCGAAAACATGATAAAACAAAATAGCACTTGATCAAAATGATATGGAATTGAAATTGCAAACTATCTAAGCAGCATAAAGATCGAATACGAAATGAAAATGACAGAAAGAAAATCTACCACAGATTCCCAATCGTTCCTAAAAGGGACGATTAGACCTGCAGCAGTGCGGGGGTGCCCGGGCAGGCCGCCCACCATTTGGGGCCTGATTTCGACACCAATCCACTTGGGATGGGTCCAAAATCTCTTACAGGGTGTTGTCGACAAATTGGGTGGTATACTGTGGTCAAGTGTCGGGTTTTGGGCTCAATATTCGTCCTTCCAATAGTCACCCAATGACCTCCTCTCTAAAAGAGATCAAGGATGTGAAAGGCACAAATCGCACAAGGATGTATGGGGAAGTAAAACTACAGCACTTCATTGCTCAAAAATGCTCTTACTCTGTATATTTTGGGGTGAGAAAGCTCACCAATTTATAGACCTCGAGGTCTCTTGGGATGAACATGCAGAGGCGCCACTTGGAAGCCATGCCCTTCTAGGGGAGGGAAGATTCCTCCCTGATTAGGGGCTTCATGACTGCCCC
This sequence comes from Wollemia nobilis, assembly GCA_028583015.1. NCBI lineage: Eukaryota > Viridiplantae > Streptophyta > Pinopsida > Araucariales > Araucariaceae > Wollemia > Wollemia nobilis. The sequence continues at coordinate 3,426,380 of JAQPPZ010000367.1, forward strand.
TATAACAGCCTCTAATGCTCAAAAACGCTCACCCACACTCCCATGAAATGAAGGAGGCGTTAAGTGGCGGATCCGAGCTGCCATTTGTCATGAATTGAATTTTTGCTCGTCAAACCCGCTATTCGCTCCACCCCGGAGCGAATACTGCTATTCGTCCCTGGGCGGGGCGAATACCAAACCGTATTCGTTCTTGGGTGAAACGAGTATGGAGCAAAGTACCTGAGGGTGCCAAATTGACTTTTAACTTTCAAAAACTGCTGAAAGAGTGGTTAGGACCACTGTTTAACCTCTAGGGGCTGCCCTGGGGGCTGTGTGTGTCAATGCGATCAGTGTTTGTAGTCACATAATCGGATTGGTGCTGTTTTGGTGTCTATAGATGCCCATTTTTGGGAAGCGCTGCGCATGGCACAGTGCTGAGCAAAAATAGATAACCAAAGCACTAATGATTAGGGTTTCTCAATAACCTAACCAACTTTGGATGCCCCAAGTATGGAAAGGGCATGCATTCTTGAATCCTTGCTTCTGATGAGCGAAGGAACTTAATTCAAGTGTTAACATTTTTTGGTGAGGTGTTACTTGAGCTTGGACATTGATCAGTCATGAATAGGCAAAGGGCGCAAACTTTTGTCTGTGGGAACCTTGAGTTCATGATTCATGAATGCCAAGTGTTTGATCAGCTTGTGATTATTGCTTGTTTGCTGCCCCAAGCAGGGGCGTAATTGTCTTTGTCAATGATTCTTTGAATGCATGTTGTTTCCATGATTGGGTGTGTATTTTGTTGATTGGTGACTAAGTGTGACTACCCCCTCAAGCGACGAATCGATGAGGGAATGACCTACATGAGAAAAGCGACGAGTCGCTTGACCCAAGATGACTTAGGTAAGGGTGCCTTCAGATGTTTGATCTTTGAATGTGTGTGCAGGTTTCTCGACATTTAGACCTATTTTTGGTGGGTGTTAACCCTTTTGGTGACGTTGCGTTAGGGATGAAATTCTTAGCAATCCGTTCTCCCATGGAGCGGTCCGGCTATGGTAGCCTTCTTAGGGAGTAGGAGAGCGAAGAGTTGCAATCCCGACGTCTGTGTTGCATGCCCGAAATATCAAGTGTAAAAGCACTCTTATTGGGCAAGTTTATTGCTTTGTTTTTGGTCATTTTTTTGGTTTTTCTTGTTTTTTTTTTTGGCAGTGTGAGGATGAAAAGATAGCAAGTTGGTCTAGGATGTATGTAGGGTTTTTCAAAACTTAGATGTTCTAACTATCTAGCCAATACTGTATTTTATCTTACAAGACTTTTGAACAAGGTATGAATCGGACTTGTCTTTGACCAAGTTATTTCACATCCCTATGTGTGCAATTGAGTTCATTTATGTGGTGTTTGTCAGGATACCGCCAATGCCAGATAGGCTATCAACCAAACCTGTACTGAGGATCACCTGATTAGCTCCACTAACTCCTTTGTTGTATTAAGTTCGATTAATCTGTGGTGCTATCATAGGATATCATAAGCTAGCTCATCCACATGCAAACATTGATCTGCACACAAGTTAATGTGATAGATATATCGTCATGCGGGAGGTTTACCATCGGTGACCGATAGGCTATCAACCAAACCAGTACTGAGGTTTGCCTCATGACCCATCTGAATGTTGAGAGTTCCAGGGATTCAAGTTCGACTCCCTTCTTTTCTTCAATTGTATGGGATACTTGCTCTTTGGTAGTGATAAAAATCATTGTTTATTTTTTTGTTTGTTTCTTTTGAGCAAGGGATTTGGAATAGTGAGTGATGAGAATCACTATTGTTTGTGCTTTTTGAGGTAGGCACTTTGAGATGTCAAATTTTGGAGTTTTGACTTTTGCAAATTTTTGATGTTTTGCAACTTTTTGAGAACTTGGGATTCTTGGGGAATTGGGTAGGGAGGATGCTTGTCCTTTTGCCAACTCTCAGGATTCTTGGGGTCATTCGCACAGGGGGATGAGCAAGATAACCATTTCGCTTATGGTGACTGGATTGCTTTGCAGGTTTCATCTTTCGTTCACACAACTTGGGAATTCTATTATATGTTTTAACTTGTGTCGGGATGCTACGTAACAAGGTGTGATCCAAGTAGAATTCTACTTGCATAAAATCTGTCTGACTTGGTACAGTACGTGGCTAGAAAGCTAATGATGACTGAATGACGAAAAACTCATGATACATTAGAAAACACCTGACTATTATGCTGGAAAAATAACGTGAATGGCGGTTATGGGCGATGAGTTATTGGGAAGGTGGAAAAGTGGGAAAAATGATGGTTTTGCCAAGTAATGACAGTCTATGGTGCTTTGACCTTTATGACCACAAATATGCAATGGATGGATGTGATGCTTAATGCAGCTATATATTTTTGTGTTCTTGAGGGATTGATGTTTGTGAATATGAGGATGAGATGCAAAAGGAGCTCTGTATGGTTATGATGATTTTTGAGTATGCATGGAAATGAGATGCAAATTTTGTTATTTTTGATGATTTTATTGTTTTTGAATTTTCTTGTTTTTGACCAAGCGATTAAGGGAATCCTTGGAGCTTTTGGGGTTGACCAAGCGATTATGGGAATCTTTGGAGCATTTTGGGTTGACCAAGCGATCTTGGAGATTTTTGGGTTGACCAAGCGATTGCGGGAATCCTTGGAGCATTTTGGGTTGACCAAGTGATTGCGGGAATCCTTGGAGCTTTTTGGGTTGACCAAGTTATTATGGGAATCCTTGGAGCTTTTTGGGTTGACCAAGCGATTATGGAATCCTTGGAGCATTTTGGGTTGACCAAGTGATTATGGGAATCCTTGGAGCTTTTTGGGTTGACCAAGTGATTATGGGAATCCTTGGAGCTTTTTGGGTTGACCAAGCGATTGCGAGAATCCTTGGAGATTTTTGGGTTGACCAAGTGATTGCGGGAATCCTTGGAGCTTTTTGGGTTGACTAAGCGATTGTGGGAATCCTTGGAGCTTTTAGGGTTGACCAAGCGATTTGGGAATCCTTGGAGATTTTTGGGTTGACCAAGTGATTGCGGGAATCCTTCGAGCTTTTTAGGTTGACCAAGTGATTGCGGGAATCCTTCGAGCTTTTTGGGTTGACCAAGCGATTGTGGGAATCCTTGGAGCTTTTTGGGTTGACCAAGCGATTACGGGAATCCTTGGAGCTTTAGGGTTGACCAAGCGATTACGGGAATCCTTGGAGCTTTTGGGTTGACCAAGGATTATGGGAGTCCTTGGAGCTTTTTGGGTTGACCAAGCGATTACGGGAATCCTTGGAGCTTTTTGGGGTGGGCTATAGCTCTTTTAAATATGGAAGGGCCTCAAATGACTGATGTTCAAGGGTTCTAGTTCCTTGATTCCATCAAGAGAGGCTAGCCGGTATGTTCCAGGTCCTATTTTACTTTCAATGACATAAGGACCTAACCAGTTTGCCACGAACTTGTCCCTTAAATGGGGTGGCAAGTTAGAGTTCTGCTGGTTCTCTTTCAAGACCAAGTCACCAACCTGAAAGTCCCTTAGGTGAACCTTCATGTTGTATGCTTTCTTAAGTCGCTCTTGATAGATACGTAAATGCTCAAGAGCATTAATGCGTCGTTCGTCAAGCAACGTAAGTTGGTCTAACCGGGCCTACCACGCAGTGTCATCATTGATGAACTCGTGCATTGATATGCGTAGGGAAGGAATTTCCAACTCGAGAGGCATGACTGCCTCGGAGCCATACACCAATGAAAAAAGAGTTGCCCCAGTGGGTGTCCGAATGCTAGTGCGATAAGCCCACAGGGCAAGTGGGATCTGAATGTGCCAATCCTTATGATTGTTTGTGACTATCTTTTTGAGGATGGCAACTAGCATCTTGTTTGATGCCTCGGCTTGCCCATTTGCCTGTGGATAATAGGGTGTCAAAAAACTGTGCTGAATTTTGTACTTTGTAGTCAAAGCACGCACATCTTTGTTCTTAAATGATGTCCCATTATCCGAGATTATCTTGGATGGAATACCAAAATGACATATGATGTTATGTAAAATGAACTCCACAATGCGGGGTCCAGTCGTAGAGGTCAGCGAAACCGCTTCCACCCACTTGGTGAAGTACTCTGTGGCCATTATGATAAATGTGTGATGGCCGAACGATGCAGGGGAGATCTTTTTGATTAGATCTAGGCCCCACTATGAAAATGGCCAAGCCAACTGAATCGATTGCAAGGCCTGAGAAGGTACGTGTGTCAAATTGGCATGATGTTGACACTTCACGCACTTCCTTACATACACGCAACAATATCACTCTAAATATGGCCAATAATAGCCCATGCAATGATGCACTTTGCGATGGCCATACCGCTGAAGTGGCCACCGCATGTACCATCGTGCGCTTGGGTGATTGCCCAAGCGAACTCTTGCTGGTCCAAGCAACGGAGGAGAATCCCTTCGTAGCTTCGATGGTACAAAATGTCTCCTAACAAGACATGTTTTGCCACTTTCTATTTGAATGATTGTGTTGCGGCGTGCGTCAATCCAAGAGGGAGGTTACCTAACTTGAGGTAGTCCCTGATGGGTGTATACCAATCCCACTGATCAGAAACCTCGACAGTCTGAATGGCCAATCCCTCTTGAAGTTTATCCCTAGAAAAAGCTGAGTGGGAAAGAACTTGTAAGAATAGCATTGTGTTGCTATTAATGGGAGTAGGGGAGAACAAGGACCCCTAGTTGGCATGATTCAAATGATCATGGATTCGAGAGAACTTGTCCGTGGATGGCTCAATCTGGATCAAGTGGATTCCTGGCATTAAATCAGAGCTTGCTCGCTCCATCGCTGATTGCGATAGTGTTTTGACTTGAATGGTTGTCATATCACCAGAAATGTCTTGCAGGATTAGGGACCCCAAAGAGGCCATAGTGTCCGCAAAATGATTCGATGATCGAGGGAGTGCCTCGATGTCATACCATTCAAGATTCACCAGGAATTTGTCCACAAGGGCTTTGTAGGCCTGTAGAACTGGGCATTTGCATTGGAATACCCCTTTGACTTGGTTGACGATTAACAACGAATCACCAAAGATGTTCAATCGTTTAATGTTCATGGTGATTGTTGTCTGAAGACCTATGAGCAAGGCTTCATACTCTGCATTGTTTTTGGTGCATGGGAAATTTAATTTAAATGACAGAGGCATTGGAGCACCCTGCGATGTGAAGAATATGATTCCCGTGCCACCACCTTGCTCACATTTAGAACCATCAAAAAATAGGGTTATGTCGGCCTGAGACTCAGGCTCATCAGAATCTAGTGATTCTGAGACATGGAAGACCCCATCATCGGGTAGTTCTATAGTCAGAGGCTGATCGTCTTCGAGAGGAGCCTCTGCTAGTTGATCGGCTATGACCTGACCTTTTATGGATTTCTGTCCGATAAACTCTATGTCAAATTCTATCAACAACATGATCCATTTCGCCGTGCGGCTACTATGATAAGTGTGACTCATCATGTACCGCAATGGATTCTCCTTAGACACAACATACGTCTTGTTGCTCAACATGTAGTGGCATAGATTTTTGGTAGCAAACACCACTGCCAAGCAGAGTTTTTCAACGTATGCATAGTTAAGTTCATAGCTGACCAGGGTGTGGCTAAGATAGTAAGTAGCCTATTCTCTATGAAGTTCATTCTTTTGGGCTAACATGGCTCCTAGTGCCACCTCAGTAGCTGAGATGTATAAGTAGAATGGCACTCCTGGTCTAGGTGGTGCCAATACTGGCAGGGAAGCCAAGTATTGTTTAATGTCATCGAAGGCTGACTGGCACTCGTCATCCCAGTGAAATGCTACCCCCTTGTGCAACAATTTGTTCATGGGTTGGCACTTGTCAGATAGCTACGCTATGAAGCGCTTGATCGACGCGACCTTTCCTTGTAGGCTTCTGAGTTGCTTAATGGTAGTTGGGGGAAGCATTTCAAGGATTGCCTTGACTTTGTTTGGGTCCACCTCGATGCCTCATTTTGAGACTATGAAGCCCAAGAGTTTTCCAGAGGTGACGCCAAAAACGCACTTCTTGGGATTCAGTCTGACTTTATGCTCCATGAGGTGATCAAGGATCTTGCTTAAGTCACCGAGATGATCCAGGCACAAAAGAGATTTGGCCAACAAATCATCCATGTAATCTTCCAAAGTCTTGTGCATGTAATCATGGAAGATGTATGTCATGGCACGTTGGTAGGTGGCGCCAGCATTTTTAAGGCCAAAGGGCATGACCTTATAGAAAAATGTTCCCCAAGGCGTTATGAACGCCATTTTTAGTTGGTCCTCGGGATTGATACAAATCTGATTGTATCCCGAGAAACCATCCATGAGGGAAAGCATTTCATGACCCATTGTAGCATCTACCAATGCATCGATGCTCGGTAAGGGAAAATCATCTTTAGGGCTCGCTTTGTTTAGATCTCAAAAATCAGTGCATATGCGAATCCTCCCGTCAGGCTTTTTGATGGGCACCATGTTGGACAGCCATGGTGGATAGTCCACGCAGATGACAAACTGTGCATCCAACAGCTTTTGCAATTCGTCTTTGACCATTAAGGCCACTGTTGGGTGCATCTTGCATAGTTTTTGCTTAACTGGCTTGACTGTTAGATCAAGCGTTAGATTATGCATGACTAGTTGCGGGTCTAGTCCCGACATGTCTTTGTATGACCATGCAAAAACTTCCTTCTTCTCTTTGAGAAGGGCAATGTAGTCGGCTTGCTCTTCAGGGGATAGACTTACCCCCAACTTGATGATCTATGGATCCATTGGGTCTGAGCCGATGTCTACGTCAATCGTCTCCTCGACCGACATGTGGGATCCGTCCTCCAACTGGTGTGGAGTTGGGATCAAATGGATATCATTTGTTGAGTTAAGATCATCATTAGGAACCTCGGGTTCCTCTTTAGCATGGAAGATATCCTGAGTTGGCCTAGGGGTAAAATGAAGCATTTCACCGAAAGGCCAGTACTCGAATGGGGATGGAGGGGAATTGATGCGATCCTAGTCTATGGCATCTATGTCTAGAGACAATGACTATGTTGGATTGGTCGGATTGTGGATGGGGGCGGTTAAGTCAATGGATATCATGTTGATGGAATGATTTTGGTCTCCATTACCATGGGTGTGGTTACTCGGACATTCTGGATGCTCTCTATGCTCGAGGTCTGGTTCTAGAGGGATGGGCATGAATGGATCGGCCCTATGTGCGGATAGGAAGACAGGGTCTATCCTCGGCACTGATGTCACTATGGGGTCTCTGGGCGGAAGGTATGCTTCGTATGCCTAGAGTGGTAGATCCAACACTTGGTCCCACCGCGTTGGGTCTACGTACCACTCATGCCCTGGCACTATGTTTAACTATTCGAATATGTCGTTAACCTCCAAGGGGTATGGTCGCTGCATTTGTCGCATGTGATTAAGATATGCCATCTCGGTTTCATCTTCATAATCACTATCGGAGATCCAAAGGCCTTCATTGGCTCTGACAACTGCTCGTGGCATTAAAGGCTCCCCTTGCTCAAGCAAATTGATCTGGCCCCATTGGGGTTGTTTCGCTCTCTGCGGTGGGGCCTGATTTCCTTGGAGTGGCACTTGCTCGATTGGAGCATCCAAAGGGAACATCATCAAGAATCTTTCTTGATAATCATCCATGGGGATCACCTGTGAGTGATCACTATTTGATTCAAAGGGGTCATATGACACTGGTTCATACTCTGACTCATCCTCTAAGGACCCTTCTTGACATTGTCTAGACCCTCCCTAAAAATGAGCTCTCGAGCTTTCTCCTCTCTCGAGCAGAGGGAAGGGATTGCGAGGGCCAACAAGGTTGATTGCCATTAATGGGAGATAATCCCTCAATGTATATGTGGTGTTAGGGTTGGCATATGGATCTGATGCCAATCCCCCCTTGTTGCCTATCCCTAGGCCTTGCATGTTCTCCACCAAGATGTCTAAGGGCAGGGGGTGATTGAACCCTACTCCTGACTTGTCATATGGCATTTGGTATCTTGGTTGGCAAAGAACACGTATCCCTTGCTCATATCTGCCTAGCCCATATCCGTGCCAATTGCATTGGCCAAGGTATCTCAGAGCAAAGTCTGGGTTAGACAAATAATTGACATTTTTGGCAAAAGGCTCTTCATCTTCGTCCTCTTGCGTGCATGGTGCAACGCCATGATCGAGGCCCCCATACACAAAATTTGTCTGGTTCGGTGGGTAGCCTAGGGGAACAATAGTGCCAATGGGAAGGCGAGGTCTCCCCATGTCCTGCATGGACTCTAGTGTGGGCGTTGCTACAATATTCCACACCAGATACTCCCCTAGGCCCGTATTGGCCATTTCAATGGTGATCATTGGTGGTTGAGGGGGAGGGAATGGAAGCTCTCCCTGAGTCCACTCCATGTCGGGTGAACTAGGAGCCTCGACTTCCATTCGGCTAGGCATCTCCTCAATAGAGATAGTTGATACTGATGGCAGTGTCTCTTCCAAAGGTTTTGCCTCTTCCAGGGGTTTCTTCCCTTTGTCCTTCTATTTGGCCCCCAAAGATGGTGTCGTTGGTGGAGGTCCAGATGATGAAGATGAACCCGGCTGGGATTTTGAAGAACTTGCTAACGGGGATGCCTACGAAATCGGACCCTGTTTAGATGGATTTAACTAGAAATCCAAATGCGTTGATGGCAGGGTCGATTGCGACATCAGCTGCACCGCATTACAATACTTGAAGGGTTCTAAGTCCACCGGGACTACATGCACCTCCCCTTCAAATGTATACTTTAAGCATTGGTGAGCTATCAAAGGGACACACTTCATGTCCCTGATCCATGGCCGGCCCAACAAGATGTTGTAGGCCATCTCACCCTCCAATATGTGGCACAATGTGGGTATGGTATTTTGTCCCACTTGGATTGGTAGGACTATTGTGCCAACTGTCGAGCAGATTGCATCATTGAATGCTCATAGAGTGTAGGTGGAAGCTGTGATGTGAGATGCGGGCAACTTTAGATGTTTTAGGGCCACAGTTGTGATGATATTACTGGATGAGCTAGTGTCTATCAACACCCTCTTGTATGGGATCCCGTTGACCCACGCGATAACATGTAGGGGTGGATCCGCCATGTCATCAGTCACTAATCTCAATTCATCTTCTCGAAATGTTATGATTGGCTTAGTGCATCATTTGACATGGCCCACAAAGTTGTTGAAAGAATTTGTCTCATGGGGTTGCAACTCGATGGCTTTCAATATCTCCATTAGAGCTTCTCGATGGGGCATAGATTGTTGTATAAGCTCGTATATGGAGAGCCTAGCCGATGTGGTCCTCAAACTCTGAGTGAGTTTGGTCCGAAGTGTGGCCACTGGTCTAGGCAGAGGAGGTTGTGCAAGGTGCTATTGTGGTTGTGATGTTGTTGGCACCTCTCCTGCAGCTGTCGTAGGAGCATTCGTGCTCGGATACCTCCTGTTCCGAGTCACTATACTGATCATCCCTACATATCCCTACATGGGGAAGTTCTGTGTGACCTCATTAACTTGTAGGGTCTTTGCCTGTGGAGCATGAGCAGGCAAGGGGTCTTTGAAGACCTCCATTTGTTGATTGCTTGGTGCGACGGGATTATCCATCGCTAGTGTCTTGTTATCAATCAAGTCTTGCACCAAGCCCTTAAATTTCCAACAGGTATTTAGGTCATGTCCCTGCCGCCTATGGAACCTATAGTACAAGTCCTCTCTATACCCCTTAGGCTTGGGTGCATTGGGATCTATGGTCTAGATCTCTGGCAGGTTGATCAGGTTTGCCGCTAACAAGCGGTCAAACAAGGAGTCCCTGGACTCTATGTAGGGTGTGTATTGTCGCCTAGGGTGACGCTGCTGATTCTGTTCTTGCCTCTAATTTTCTCTATCATAGTTGTTGGGAGGCACTACCTGATAGTTAGCCTTTTGAGGCTGTGTTGCTTGTGCAGGCTTAGGGACATTGATTGCAACTTGGTTGACCACCATGGGTTTTTGTTGCGTGGTCCCGATTTTAGTGTTCTTAGTCCACTCTTTTTTCTTAGGTTTGGCTATCTCGCCATCCTGTATTTTGATCTCTTCAATAATTCTGGCTTGTGCCAGAGCTTCTTCTAGGGTGGCATATTGCTGCAGCTACAATAGCACAGAGATCGATCTCAAACAGCTCTTTGAGAACATTTGAGTGAGGTCGGACATAGGAGGGAGGTAGGGCAGCTTTGAAAGCAAAGTCCTCCACCGATTCCCGTAGGCCGCCATGGTCTCTTCCTCATACTGCCTGAGGCTGGCTAAGTCACTTAGTGATGCCTTCTTCTTGGTGTTGAAGGCGAAGCGTTCGAGGAACGCATCCACTAACTGATCTAAGCTTTTGATGTTGTGCTTTGGTAATTGGGTAAACCAATCCGAGGTAGGGCCTGCGAATGTGGTTATAAATGTTCTTAACAACAAAGCATCATTGTCTTGAATGCCAAAGCATTGGCTCAAGAATCTCGTCACATGCTCTTGAGCATCTTCTTCACCTCTAAAGGTTGCCAACTGAGGCAGCTTAAAGTGTTCAGGGTAAGGAGGTGCTGGCACTGACGGATGCACAGGATGACTATGGAGCTGGCGTAAAGTGGGATTTTTGGGCCCAGAAGTTTTGGTTTCCACAGACTCCAGATGCTCTAGCAACACTTTATATGCATCTGAGGATTTAATTTCTTCCTCTTTGGTTTGCTCCCGTTGTGGGTTGTGGGAGACTTGAGGCCTATGGAGGGGTGGCTGGATAGCAACCCCCCACCTTGGTAGGGCATTTTGGCCTGCTCATCTTCTTGCTCATACTCCTCGTAAGCTTCCTGAGGAGTCTCTGGGTGAGACCTATGACCCTGGGTGGGTCCCCGTGGAGGGTACCCATCATTGTTCTAGGGAGTGGCCTCCCGTTCAGGTCTAGGAGGTCTCGGAGGCAGCACTTGGTAAGGTCACGGAGACCTATCTCGCACCAAGGGGTTGCGCCTCTCATATGGTTTCACCCTTTGGGTGCACGGGGTTGGAACCCTTTTAGGCACCGGGTTATGGAGCAGCTCGTCTGTTTGGCACCTAATGCGCTCTTTGCTAAGGTGATATAAATGCTCTAGCTATTGTTGGTCTTGCTCAAGCCGCGTGATCTGCGCTTGGTGGGTGGCATGTCTAGTGACTGCCAGGTCGATTTGTTCTGCCATATTGAGCCTAGGAGGCCTAGATGCCTCTCCTATGCATTTACCTTGATCGCGATGATCCGAGATCTCAATAGGTCACTTCCCTCTGTCGAGGTTGGTGGCATTTACCCGAGGCTCTGGCCTCAGTGGGTGATCATGGTATATAGCTGGTGTAGAGGCGCATGGCCCCCATGCTGTATATTGCTCTTGAGGAATGTAATCATCTTCCTCGTGCCCCCTTTCATATGTGTGAAAGGGGCGGGCAGAGTTAGCTCGCCCTGTTTGAAGAGCCTTGCGCTCTGGATTTTGTCTATTGGTTCTAATAGTGAGAAGGGGTAAAGGGGGGATGACATGATCATGTGCCCCCTCTTTATGGTCCCTATACGGCTCTAGCGCTTCATCGCGTGGTGGCCACTCATAACGAGCATCCAAAGGAGCCCTTCTGCCTAAGTCAAATGGTACATGTACAGACTCTTCCTGAAAGGGTTCATGTTGACTGGGTGTGCCCCTCAAAGGGGTGTCTCTATAGTCTTGTTCTGACATGTCCCTATGTGGACTGTCTCATGGGTCAGGCCACCAAGGTGGAATGACCAAGTCCTTGTGGCTATAGCGGAGGCGACTTGTGCCTCCTTGTACACTCTCCGTAGCCTCCGCCCGTGATTGGGCTTGGCTACGGGTGCACACCATGGTGGTGTCCTTCTACAAGCTATGTAGGTTTTTATCTCTTTTATGATTTTTTATGCTACACTAAACAAAAAGGATCACACATACACACAAGCAGTGATTATCTCGTTTAAAGATTGAAAGTGTGTCCTAGACCTGGTTTAGTGTGTTTTTTATTTTTGTTTTTTTTTTTTTTTTGGTTTTAAAGAATGTTTAAATGCAAAATGATGGCTCTTATGACTCCCAAAAATGGTCGCCCCTTCGATATACCATTTCCAAGCCGATATACCAACCTCTCTATATACCCACCCTTACGTGAGGGAAACTATAGGTACGTGAGAGCAGATGGTACGTGGAACGTAGGCGGTATAGAAGGGGAATCACCCTGTTTATGACACCTACCATAGAAGACTTATCCTCATGTGCTGGGAATCACCCCAACTACACTCGGTCAGCTTTCATCAGGATTTACGTCTAGCAACAGTAGCGATCGGGGTAATGGATGCAAGATTCAAGCCAAGGTGGTGATGAAATCCACCGTTGGTCTTGATCAAGGGTTGGGGTTTTACGACCAACTCCTTGGTTTTTAATTTGCCACGTGGTGTGTGGGGTTCTTTTTATTTTGCAAAAGGAAACAAGCAAGCAGCAAAAAGAAAACTTTCCCTAAGCAAGCAAGTAATCCAGAAACAGAAAAATTGACAGCAGAAAATGACAGGGAAAGTTCAAAATCCTTACCTCTTCTTTGCCCAAATATTCTGGTTCTGAGTCTCTGTCCTAGAAATGCGCAGAGAGCTATTCGTCCCTGGGTCGGATGAATAACAGAACTGTATTCGTCACAGGGTGGGGCGCATTCCCATTCGTCCCTGGATGAGACGAATTACAGCTCTGTGTTCGCCACAGGCTGGAACGAACAACAGTCCCGCATTTAAAAAAAAAAAGATACCTGCAAGCAAAGCAAGCTTTGATCAGATTTTTGATCTAAAAAAGTAGAGGACAGTGTCCCACCGTGATCGCCACTGAAAGCACGAGGATACGGAAACAAGAAAGGAAAAACTCCAAGCACGATGCAAAAATGGAACTAAACTTAACGCTAAATCCTACGAATTAAAAATGCATAAAAATGGAGAAAGCATAAACGAATTGAAACCCAAATGAAATAAACAGCCCTTTCTTTTATTGATGTGTTTCAAAACTCGGTTACAATTCGCCTCCTCCCTTTTCAGGGGTGAGGAGCGTTAAATTCGTCTCTTGGTTACATCCATGGATAGCCATCCTTCTTCCACGTGCCCACATGTAAGATGGGCAGACCAAAACATCGTCGCCACTTGTGTATACGAGTGTTGATTCCTTGCTGCTCCTCCGATGTTCCGATCCTGCGCTCAAAGAAACAAGGAGATAGTCAATAGCACCTACAAAGAAGATCAAACATGCAATCTCAAAACCCAAAAACTAATGCATGCGAAGAAATAAATAAAACGATGATCAAAACAACTCCAAATTGACTAAAATTTTCACAGAGGCATGGGAACATCACCGGGAAGGCATTGCAAAAATAATAGTCTACAAATTCGTCATGGATTCGTATTCATTCTAGGGTGGGATGAATATACCTGCAACAAAATACCGAATAGAACCGTCCCAAATGTCACCTCTAGACGGCTCCAAATTTCCTACAAAAGTGGGGGTTAGCTAATTGGGGGCATTTTGGGATGACCCAGATGGTCGGATTTCCCCAATTCGGCCTCTAACACCCAAATTTCGATGGCACCCTCTGCAAGTTAGTGGAGGCGAAAACATGATAAAACAAAATAGCACTTGATCAAAACGATATGGAATTGAAATTGCAAACTATCTAAGAAACATAAAGATCGAATACAAAATGAAAATGATAGAAATAAAATCTACCATAGATTCCCAATCATTCCTAAAAGGGACGATTAGACCTATAGTAGTGCGGGGGCGCCCGGGCAGGCCGCCCACCGTTTGGGGCCTGATTTCGGCACCAATCCACTTGGGATGGGTCCAAAATCTCTTACAGGGTGTTGTCGGAAAATTGGGTGGTATACTGTGGTCAAGTGTCGGGTTTTGGGCTCAAGATTCATCCTTCCAATAGTCACCCAATGACCTCCTCTCTAAAAGAGATCAAGGATGTGAAAGGCACAAATCGCACAAGGATGTATGGGGAAGTAAAATGGTAGCACTTCATTGCTCAAAAATGCTCTTACTCTGTATATTTTGGGGTGAGAAAGCTCACCAATTTATAGACCTCGGAGGTCTCTTGGGATGAACATGCAGAGGCGCCACTTGGCAGCCATGCCCTTCCAGGGGAGGGAAGATTCCTCCCTGATTAGGGGCTTCATGACTACCCTTGTAATAGCCTCTAACGCTCAAAAACGCTCACCCACACTCCCATGAAATGAAGGAGGTGTTAAGTGGCAGATCCGAGCTACCATTTGTCATGAATTGACTTTTTGCTCGTCAAACCCGCTATTCGCTCCACCCCGGAGCGAATACTGCTATTCATCCCTGGGCGGGGCGAATACCAAACCGTATTCGTTCCTGGGTGAAACGAGTATGGAGCAAAGTACCTGAGGGTGCCAAATTGACTTCTGACCTTCAAAAACTATTGAAAGAGTGGTTAGGACCACTGTTTAACCTCTAGGGGCTGCCCTGGGGGCTGTGTGTGTCAATGCGATCAGTGTTTGCAGTCACATTAATTTGATCGAGCAATATGAGCCTCATATGTCGCAAACAACTATTGGAGCCAATGAAGGCCTTTGGATCTCTGATAGTGATTATGAAAATGAAATTTAGATGGCCTATCTCAATCATATGCGACAACAACAATATCCTTTAGACATAAACGATATGTTTGAACAACTACACCTAGGGCTAAGACATAGGTGGCACCTCAACCAGGCACAATTATAGCAATTACTGCACCCGCCACTCCAGGTATACAGAGAACATCTTCCACTTGGAGACCCTATAGAGCCATCAGTGCCTAGGGTAGATCCTATCCTCTTATCCGCACATAGGGCCGATCCATTCGTGCCAATACCTCTAGAGCCTGATCCGGAGCACAAAGAACATCTAGGATGTCCGAGCATCCACAACCGCGATAATGGAGACCAAAATCATTTCATCAACATGATATCCATTTATTTAACTACCCCCATCCATAATCCAACTGACCCAACATGGTCATTATATTTAGACTTAGATGCTATAGATTGGGATTGTGCTGATACACCGCCATCCCCATCAGAGTACTGGCCTTGCGGTGGGATGTTCCATTTTACCCCCAGATAGACTCAGGATGTCTTCCATGCTGAAGAGGAATCTGATGTTCTGAATAACGATCTAAATTCAACAAATGATATCCACTTGATCCCAACTCCACACTAGTTGGAGGACGGATCCCACATGTCGATCGAGGAGACGACTGACATAGACATCGGCTTAGATCCAATGAATTTGCAAATCATCAAGATGGGGGTAATTCTATCCCCCAAAGAGCAAGCTAACTACATTGCCCTTCTCAAAGAGAAGGAGGTTTTTGCATGGTCATACAAATACATGTCGGGACTAGACCCGTAGCTAGTCATGCATAATCTAACACTTGATCCGACAGTCAAGCCAGTGAAGCAAAAACTACGTAAGATGCATCCAATAGTAGCCTTAATGGTCAAAGATGAGCTACAAAATATATTGGATGCATATTTTGTCATCTGCATGGATTGCCCACCATGGTTATCTAACATGGTGCCCATCAAAAAGCTCTATGGGAGGATTTGCATATGCACCGATTTTTGAGATCTAAACAAAGCAAGTCCTAAGGATGATTTTCCCTTTCCAAGCATCGACGCATTGGTAGATGCTACAGCGGGCCATGAAATGCTTTCCCTCATGGATGGTTTCTCGGGATACAATCAAATTCGTATCAATCCTGAGGACCAACTAAAAACGGTGTTCACAACACCTTGGGGGACATTTTGTTATAAGGTCATGCCCTTTGGCCTTAAAAACGCTGGTGCCACCTACCAACGTGCCATGACATACATCTTCCATGATCACATGCACAAAAATTTGGAATATTACATGGATGATTTGTTGGCAAAATCTCTTTTGTGCCCAGAACATCTTGATGACTTAATCAAGATCCTCGATTGCCTCTTTGAACATAAAGTTAGACTAAACCCCAAGAAGTGCGTATTTGACATCACATCTGGAAAGCTCTTGGGTTTCATAGTATCCAAATGAGGAATCAAGGTGGATCCACACAAAGTCAAGGCAATCCTTGAAATGCTTCCCCCAACTACCATCAAGCAGCTCAGAAGTCTACAAAGAAAGGTCGCATTGATCAAGCGCTTCATAGTGCAGCTATCTAACAAGTTCTGACCCATGAATAAATTATTGCACAAGGGGGTAGCATTTCACTGGGATGGCGAGTGCCAGTCAACCTTTGACAAGATTAAACAATACTTGGATTTGGCACCAGTATTGGCACCACATAGACCAGGAGTGTCATTCTACTTATACATCTCAGCTACTGAGGTGGCACTGGGTGCCATGCTGTCCCAGAAAAATAAACTACACAAAGAATAAGCTACTTATTATCTTAGCCGCACCCTAGTCAGTTATGAACTTAACTATGCATATGTTGAGAAGCTCTACTTGGCAGTGGTGTTTGCTACCAAGAAGTTACGCCATTACATGCTAAGAAACAAGACGTATGTTGTGTCTAAGGAGAATCCATTGCGATACATGATGAGTCGTACTTATCATAGTAGCCGCACAGTGAAATGGATCATGTTGTTGATGAAGTTTGACATAGAATTCATTGGACAAAAATCCATAAAAGGTCAAGTCATCGTCGATCAACTAGCAGAGGCTCCTCTTGAATACGATCAGCCTCTGACCATAGAACTACCTGATGATGGGGTCTTCCATATTTCAAAATCATCAGATTCTAATGAGCCTAAGTCATAGGCTAACATGACCCTATTCTTCGATGGTTCTAAATGTGAGGAAGGAGGTGGCATGGGAATTGTATTATTCACACCGCAAGGGGCTCCAATGCCTTTATCATTTAAATTAGACTTCTTGTGCACCAACAACAATGCAGAATATGAAGCCTTGCTCATAGGTCTTCAAATAGCAGTCACCATGAACATTAAACATTTAAACATCTTTGGTGATTCATTGTTAATTTTCAATCAAGTAAAGGGGGTATTCCAATGTAAATGCCCAGTTCTGTAGGCCTATAAAGCCCTTGTGGAAAAATTCCTAGCACAACTTGAATGGTATGACATCGAGGCACTCCCTCGATCATCGAATCATTTTGTGGATACTATGGCCTCCTTGGGGTCACTAATCCCGCAAGACCCGATGAAATGATGACCATTCAGGTCAAGAAATTATTGCAATCTACGATGGAGCATGCAAGCTCTGACCTAATGCCAGGAATCCATTTGATCTAGATTGAACCATCTCAGGATAGGTTCTCTCGAATCCAAGATTATCTGATTCAGGCCAACTCGGGGTCCTTATTCTCCCCGACCCCTCTTAATAGCAACACAACGTTGTTTTTACAAGTTATTTCCTGTTCAGCTTTTGCTAGGGATGAACTTCAAGAGGGATTGGTCATTCATACCATCGAGGTTTCTGATTAGTAGGATTGGTACACACCCATCAAGGATTACCTTAAGCTAGGTAACCTCCCACTTGGATTGACACAAGCTATGAAAAGATCATTTAAACAAAAAGTGGCAAAACATGTCTTGCTAGGAGACATTTTGTATCGTCGGAGCTATGAAGGAATCCTCCTTCGTTGCTTGGACCAATAGGAGTCCGCTTGGGTGATCACCCAAGCCCACGATGGTATGTGTGGTGGCCACTTCAGCGGTATGGCCATTGCAAAGCACATTCTCTGCATGGGCTATTATTGGCCATCTTTAGAGCGATATTGTTGCGCATATGTAAAGAAGTGCATGAAGTGTCAACACCATGCCAATTTGACACACATACCTTCTCAGGCCTTGCAACCGATTCAATCGACTTGGCCTTTTTTGTAGTGGGGATTTGATCTAATAGGAAAGATCTCCCCTACGCCGTTGGGTCATCGTCGGGTCATCACACGTTCATCATAACGACCACAGAATACTTCACCAAGTGGGTGGAAGCAATTCCGCTAACCTCTACGACTGGACCCCGCATTGTGGAGTTTATTTTGTATAACATCATATGTCATTTTGGTATTCCATCCAAGATCCTCTCGGATAATGGGATGTCATTCAAGAATAAATATGTACGTGCTTTGACAACAAAGTACAAAATTCAGCATAGTTTTTCAACACCCTATTATCCACAGGTAAATGGGCAAGCAGATGCGTCAAACAAAATGCTAGTTGCCATCCTCAAAAAGACAGTCACAAATAGTCATAAGGATTGGCGCATTCAAATATCGCTTGCCCTATGGGCTTATCACACTAGCATTTGGATGCCCACTGGGGCTACTCCATTTTCAATGGTGTATGGCTCTAAGGTTGTCATGCCTCTCAAGTTGGAAATCCCATCCCTACGCATTTCAATGCAAGATTTCATTGATGATGACACTGCACGGTAGGCTTGGTTAGACCAACTTACGTTGCTCGATGAACGATGCATCAATTCTCTTGAGCATTTGCATATCTATGAAGAGCGACTTAAGAAAGCATACAACATGAAGGTTCACCTAAGGGACTTTCAGGTTGGTGACTTAGTCTTAAAAGAGAACCAACATAATTCTAATTTGCCATCCCATATAAGGGACAAGTTCACGGAAAACTGGTTAGGTCCTTATGTGATTGACAGTAAAATAGGACTTGAAACATACCGACTTGCCTTTCTTGAAGGAATCAAGGAGTTAGAACCCTTGAACATCAGTCATTTGAGGCCATTCCACACATATAGATCCATAGTCCAACCAAAAGCTCCAAGGATTCCCACAATCGCTTGGTCAACCCAAAATTCCCCAAAGGTGTCCATAAACTCTTTGGTCAAGTCAAATGCTCCAAAGGTATCCATAAATCCTTTGGTCAAACTAAAAGCTCCAAGGATTCCCACAAATGCTTGGTAAACCCAAAATGCCCCAAAGGTATCCATAAAATATTTGGTCAATTCAAATGCTCCAAAGGTATCCATAAATCCTTTGGTCAATCTAAAAGCTACAAGGATTACCACCATCTCTTGGTCAAACCCAAAATGCCCCAAAGGTATCCATAAACCCTTTGGTCAAGTCAAACGCTCCAAAGGTATCCATAAATCCTTTGGTCAAACCAAAAGCTCCAAGGATTTCCGCAATCGCTTGGTCAACCCCAAAATGCCCCAAAGGTGTCCATAAACCCTTTGGTCAACTCAATAGCTCCAAGGATTCCCACAATCGCTTGGTCAACCCCAAAAATGCCCCAAAGGTATCCATAATCTCTTTGGTCAAATCAAAAGCTCCAAGGGTTACCATAACCGCTTGGTCAAAATAAATATTCAAAAACAAACAAAAAAAATAAAATCATTAAAAATAACAAAAAAATTGCATCTCAATTCCATGCATACTCATAAAAATCAAAATACAAAAATATAAGTTGCATTAGGCATCGCATCCATACCTTGCATATTTGTTGATCATACATGTCACAAGCACCATAGACTGTAATTGCTCAGCAATTCCTTCATTTTCCACATTCCACCCATTTTATAAATACATACATCAAGAATAACACCATCCCCATTTTTAGCATAGTCAGTTGTCCCCTAAATGTATGTAGGGTTTTCGTCATTCGGTTGTCTTTAAATTTCTAGCCAAAAATAGCACAAAGTTAAAAGAATTTTATAAGGGAACATTTTACTTGGGTCATGCCTCATTATGTAACATCCCTATACAAGTTAAAACACATAAAATAATTCCTAAGTTGTGTGAATGCAAGAGACACCTACAATGTAGTCTAAGGTACCATAGGTGAACGATTAGCCTGTTCATCCCCCTGTGCGAATGGTTCAAGAGTGTTGAGAATTGACAAAAGGACAAGCTCTTTCCCATCAATTCCCTCTAATAAATAGTGGTTTTCACCACTACCAAAAATCCCAATTCCTATTGGTCCCCAAAGTTGTAAGGATTCATACTACACGTCCTTGCCAAGGATGGGTAGTCATCCCCAAGGCCTAAAAGGATCCATGACAATTCAAAAGCAAACTCCCAACAAGCCATCATCACGATCATCTCTAATCACCTTTGGTCTCCAAAGTCGTAAGGATTCATACTACACACACCTGACAAGGATGGGTAGTCATCCCCAAGGCCTCAAATATCAATTGTCCTTACTTCATAATCTCCATAATCCCCTTTGGTTCCCAAAGTCATAAGGATTCGTACTACACGTCCCTGAATAGGATGGGTAGTCATCCCCAAGGCCAAAAGGATCAAGGTCATTCATAAGCCAAAAACCTACAAGCTCAACCTTACGATGCTCAAAATGCAAAATCAAATAATAGTGGTTATCACCACTATTCAAAATCCTTGCTCAAAAATAAAAACAAAGAGAAAAATAAATAGTGATTTTCATCACTATGTATACGAGCAAGTATCCTAACACATTGAGCAAATAAAAATCCTGAACTTGAATCCCTGGAATTATCAGCATTCAAAAACCATCTAGGTGATCCTCATTACTGGTTTGGTGGATAGCCTACCTGGCAATAGCAATATCCTAAACGCATGACGATATGTCTATCACATTAGCTTTGCGTGTGAGCAGACCAATTTTTGCATGTGGATGAGCTAGCTTATGGTACCTTAGATTGTCCTATGGATTAATCTTACTAAATACAACAACAAAGTTAGTGGAGCTAATTAGGTGATCCTTAGTATAGGTTTGGTTGACAACCTATCTGGCACTGGCAGTATCCTTACAAATACCACATAAATGAACTCAATTGCACACACAGGGATGTAAAATAACTTGGTCAAAATCCAGTCTTATTTATACCTTGTTCAAAAGTCTTGTGAGATAAATGTACAGTTTTGGCTAGTTAGTTAAAATATCTGAATCTTCAAAAATCTTAACTACATTTTTAAACAACTGGTACATTTCATTATGTCCATCACCATCATATTATACCAAAAATACAAAAACAAAATTATCACATGCAAAAGTCATCCCACAAAGCCATCCCTGCAGGCATTTTTGTAGCCGAGTCACCTGCTTGAGCCCAAGGGCATCAAGCCACTCCCAGTCAGCCAAAGTCAGCGTCACGCACTTCAGTGAAAACTATCGATACACGATACTGACTCTTCACAACCTGCAAAAGAAAACAAAACAACAACATTAAAACCATGAAAAATTGTATAGCCATCACAAGAATATACAGCAATGCATCACACAATGTACTACTACAACAACAAAAATTCAAAAACAATTTGTCAATTCTAGGGTTTTTAACTCTAACCTGATAAATTAAACCAAAAATTAGAGAAATAAACAAAAACAACAACAAATTCAAAAATAATTTGTCAGTTCTAGGGTTTTTAACTCTCAACTGATAAATTAAACAAAAACAACAAAAATTCAAAAATAATTTGTCAGTTCTAGGGTTTTTAACTCTCAACTGATAAATTAAACAAAAACAACAAAAATTCAAAAATAATTTGTCAGTTCTAGGGTTTTAACTCTAAACTAATAAATTAAACAAAAACAACAAAAATTCAAAAATAATTTGTCAATTCTAGGGTTTTTAACTCTAAACTGATAAATTAAATAAAAACAACACAAATTTAAAATTCAAAAATAATTTGTCAGTTCTAGGGTTTTAACTCTAAACTGATAAATTAAACAAAAACAACAAAAATTCACAAACAATTTGTCAATTCTAGGGTTTTTAACTCTAAAACTGATAAATTAAAAACAAACAAAAAAAATAAACAAAATAATTTGTCAGTCCTAGGGTTTTTAACTCTAAATTGATAAATTAAAAACAAACAAAAACATCCAAAAAAATTGTTTGTCAGTCCTAGGGTTTTTAACTCTAAAGGTCAACTGATCAATTACAAACACAAAAACACAATCACAACAATAACTAGGGTTAAGCTACGTTTTTACATTCAGTTTTATCCTACGTTTCTAACCTAAGTTTTGATCTTTGTTCAATTAGGGTTAAGCGAAGTTTTTAAGTTATGTTCTAAACTAAGTTTTTCAGCTAAGTTGTAAACTAACTTTTGATCTTTGTTTAACTAGGGTTAAACTAAGTTTTAAGCTAAGTGTTAATTTTTGATAGACTAGGGTTTCATTTTTAATTTGACAACCAAAATACAAAAAGACAAAAAACAAAACAATTTGTGGTTTTACAAACTGTAACAAACAAACAATAAAGAGGAAGAACACTCATTGGTATCGATTCGACTCCACCGCGTGAGGATCCGGTCTATGAACTCATGGTAGTGAGAAAAATTTGGCAGCGGTTCGCTTCGTAGAATTGACCTCCTCCTCCTCAGAGCTCCAAATCGCCAGGAAAAACAAATGCAAATGAACCCAAAACCCAGTTTTGGCCCTTAAATAGGCTTTTTGAGCCTGTAATCGTTCCTCCCTAGGACGAACACTCTAGTTAGTGCTCATCCCAACCTGGGATGATTACTAAACTAGTATTCATCCCACCTAGGAATGAATATAGAGCAAAAACTTCAAACACAACAAAAAACTGCACAAAAGCACCAAAAACAAGCAATAAAACTGTCCAATGAGAGTGCTTTTGCACCTAACATTATGGGCATGCAAAATAGACATCAAGGTCACAAATCCTCACTATCATCCTCCCTAATAAGGCTACCATATCTGGACCACTCCATGGGAGGACGGATTTTAGAGACTTTCATCCTCAAATGGCATCACCAAATGGGTCCAAACCCAACCAAAAATATTAATAATATTGTCGAATGAAGGCGCCTTTGCACCTGACATTCTTGGCATCTAAAAAATACATTGGGGTCACAAATTATCACTATCCTACTCCATAATAAGGCTACCATATCCGGACCACTCCACGGGAAGACAAATTTTTGATAATTTTAGCTCCAAGATGCATCGCAAAAAGGGTTAAAACCCACCAAAAATAGGTCATAATGTTCGGAAACTACTTACGCATTCAATGGAAAACAACTAAAGGCATCCTTACCTAAGTCATATTGGGTCAAGTGACTCGTCGCTTTTATCATGTTGGTCATTCCCTCATCGATTCGTCGCTTGAGGGGGTAGTCACACTTAGTCACCAACCAACAAAAACACACCCAATCAAGGAAATAACACACATTCAAAGGATCATTGATAAAGACAATCATGCCCCTGCTTGGGGCAGCAAACAAGCAACAATCACAAGATGATCAAACACTTGGAATTCATGAATCATGAACTCAAGTTTCCCATAGACAAAAGGTTGTGCCCTTTGCCTATTCATGACTGAACAATGTCCAAGATCAAGTAACACCTCACCAAAAAAGGTTAACACTTGAATTAAGCTCCTTAGCTCGTCAGAAGCAAGGATTCAAGAATGCATGCTCTTTCCATACTGGGGGCATCAAAATTTGGTTAGGTTACTAAGAAACCCTAATCATTAGTGCTTTGGTTATCTATTTTTGCTCAGTGCTGTGCCTTGCACAGCGCATCCCAAAAAGGGGCATCTGTAGACACCAAAACAACACCAATCTGATTATGTGACAACAAGCGCTGATCACATTGACACACACAGCCCCCAGGGCAGCCCCCAGAGGTTAAAAAGTGGTCCTAACCACTCCCAAAAGCATTTTGGAAGGTCAAAGGTCAATTTGGCATATTTTTGGCACCTTGCTCCATACTCATCCCACCCTGGGATGAGTACAAACTGGTATTCATCCCACCCAAGGATGATTATCAGCATTCACTCCAGGGTGAGGCGAATAGAAGGTTTGACTGGCAAAAAAATTCAAACCTTGACAAGTCCGCCAGTTAACTGTAACTTCAGGCCATGAAATTGTGAGGAACGACTTCAAATCAAGGAGAGAGACTTTAGTCATGCATGTCTTTGATTTTTTGAGGCTTCATGCAAGGAGACTCTAAATCAGGGAATAATATTTTTTCCAAAATAGGACATGCAACTCCACTGGCGCCATCGCATGCGCATTCAAACAGAGAGACCTTAGGTCTATAAATTGGTAAGTCTTCTCACCCAAAATATAGAGAGATAGGTAGCATTTTGAGCAATGAAGTGCTTCCATTTTATATCCACACACATACCTTTTGATTTTGCACCTTTCACATCCTTGATCCCTTGTTGAAGGGAGGTCATAGGGTGGTTATAGGAAGTGCAAATCCGGAGCCCAAACTTGAACATTTGGCCACAATATCCCACAAAATTTGTTGACAACACCCCATAAGAGGTTTTGCACCCATCCCAAGTGGATTGATGCTGAAATAGAGTCCCAAAAGACGGGCGTCCTACCCCTGGGCACCCCCTAAACGCCCCACCCCAGAGTGAATAGAAATCTATGGTAGATTTCTTTGATTTTTATTTTACATCTGATTTTAGGTTATTTAAATAGGCTGTAGTTTAAATTCAATTCATTTTGACAAGTTTTGATCATGCTTATATCATTTCCCGCCTTCACTAACATGTAGATAATGCCATCCTATTCTGGGTGATCTAGGAAAAATTGGAGAAATCTAACCATCTGGGTCATCCCAAAATACCCCCAATTAGCTAAACCCAACTTTGCAGGTCATTTGGAGCTTTTTGGATAGGACATTGAAGAGGGTGCTTTCTAACAAATTGTTGTAGGTTTATTCGTCCCGCCCCAAAGCGAATACAAATATGTGAGGAATTTCTTGACTGTTCCTTTTGCAGTGGCTTCTTGGTCTTCGACATCAGAGGTGTAGTAAGGATTCAACATTCATATACACAAGCGGTAGCGACATTTTGGTTTGCCCATATTACATGTGGGCATGCGGAAGAAGGATTGCTATCCATGGATGTGACAAGAAACATATTTGACACTCCTATCCCCTAAAATGGAAGGAGACGTATTGTAACACAAATTTAAAAGCATATCAATAAATAGGGCCATATTACATATTGCTTTTATCTTGTGTCAATTCGTTCATGTCCTTTCCTTTTATGCATTTTTCAATATATAGGCTTTTAGCGTTAAGTTTGGTTTTACACGCATCGTACTTAGCATTTTCCTTTTTGTTTCTATATCCTCATGCTTTCAGTATCATCATGGAAACAAGCAATAATCACAAGCTGATAAAACACTTGGCATTCATGAATCATGAACTCAAGGTTCCCACAGATAAAAGGTTGCGCCCTTTGCCTATTCATGACTGATCAATGTCCAGGCTCAAGTAACACCTCACTGAACAAGGTTAACACTTGAATTAAGTTCCTTAGCTCGTCAGAAGCAAGGATTCAAGAATGCGTGCCCTTTCCATACTTGGGGAATCAAGAGTTGGTTAGGTTATTGAGAAACCCTAATAATTAGTGCTTTGGTTATATATTTTTGCTTGACGCTATGACTTGCATAGCGCATCCCAAAAATGGGCATCTGTAGATGCCAAAACAACACCAATCCAATTATGTGACAACAAGATTTTATCACATTGACACACACAGCCCCTAGGGCAGCCTACAGAGGTTAAACAGTGGTCCTCACCACTCCCAAAAGTAGTTTGGAAGGTCAAAGGTCAATTTTGCACCTGTTTGGCATCTTGATCCCTACTCATCCCACCCTGGGATGAATACAAACTAGTATTTGTCCCACCCAGGGACAATTATCAGCATTCGCTCCAGGGTGAGGCAAATAGAAGGTTTGACTGGTAAAAAAAGTCAAATCTCGACAAGTCCGCCAGTTAACTATAGCTTCAAGCCATGCAATTACGAGGAACAGCTTCAAATCAAGGAGAGAGACTTTAGTCATGCATGTCTTTGATTTTTTGAGGCTTCATGCAAGGAGACTCTAAATCAGGGAATAATTTTTTTCCCAAAATAGGACATGCAACTCCACTGGCGCCCTCGCATGCGCATTCAAATAGAGAGACCTTAGGTCTATAAATTGGTGAGTCTTCTCACCCAAAATATAGGGAGAGAGGTAGCATTTTGAGAAATGAAGTGCTACCATTTTACATCCACACACATACCTTTTGATTTCGTGCCTTTCACATCCTTGATCTCTTGTTGAAGGGAGGTCATAGGGTGGTTATTGGAAGCACAAATCCAGAACCCAAACCCAAAAATTTGGCCACAATATCCCACAAAATTTTTTTACAACACCCCATAAGAGGTTTTGTATGCATCCCAAGTGGATTGGTGTCGAAACAGAGTCCCAAACGGCGGGTGTCCTGCCCTCGGGCGCCCCCCAAACTGTCACAGTTCTAAACGCCCCACCCCAGAGTGAATAGAAATATGTGGTAGATTTCTATGATTTTTATTTTGGATCTGATTATAGGTTATTTAAATAGGATGTAGTTTAAATTTCAATTCATTTTGACAAGTTTCGATCATGCTTTTATCATTTCCCACCTTCACTAACATGCAGATGCGCCATCAAATTCTAGGTGATATAAGCCAAATTGGAGAAATATGACCATCTAGGTCATCTCAAAATACACCCAATTAGCTAACCCCAACTTTTTAGGTCATTTCAAGCTTTCTAGATAGGACATTGAAGAGGGTGCTTTATAACAAATTGTTGTAGGTTTATTCGTCCCATCCCAAAGCGAATACAAATCTATGAGGAATTTCTCAACTGTTCCTTTTGTAGTGGCTTCTTGGTAACATATTCATGCTTCTGTAAAATTTTTAGGTCATTCTGATATTATTTGGTTATCAGTTTAATATTTTCATGCATACACTAACAGTAGGCCTTGGGAAATACATGTTCTATTCTATCTGTAGGTGCTACTGATATTTTTTGTTTCCTTGAATGCAGGTCTTTGACATCAGAGGAGTAGTAAGGAGTCAAAAATCATATACACAAGTGGTGGCAACATTTTGGTTTGCCCATATTACATGTGGGCATGCAGAAGAAGGATTGCTATCCATGGATGTGACAAGAAACATATTTGATGCTCCTATCCCCTAAAAGGGAAGGAGACGTATTGTAACATGACTTTAAAAGCATATCAATAAAGAGGGTCGTATTCCATATTGCTTTTATCTTGTGTCGATTCATTTATGTTCTTTCCTTACATGCATTTTCAATATATAGGCTTTTAGCGTTAAGTTTGGTTTTACATGCATCGTACTTAGCATTTTCCTTTTTGTTTCCGTATCCTCATGCTTCCATTTGCAACAGTCATTTTCCATTGTCGGTCAATAGTATCCCATGTGTAATATAATTTTTGCAATTGCCATTCTGTTGAAGTGACCACCGCAAGTACCATTGTGGGCTTTTGATATTGCTCTTTCTACTTTAATTGGATTTAAACATCGTAGTAATATTCCATAATTACTACGTTTATATAACACATCTCCAAGTAAAGTGAAACGAATGGCTCTTTGTTTGAATGTTATTTTTGTAGTTTGTGTCATTTCTATTGGTAGTGTGCCTGACTTGAGAAAATATTTTATCTCATCAAGGTAAGAATTATAAGGTTCAACATGTATCAAACAAACATTCTTCTCACCTATAGATTCTGCTTTTTGAATTGATGGTTTAGACACTGTTGTTATGATTAGCGGTTGCATTTCTACATGTTCATTTTTAGGGATGAGAGATCCCAAGGAAGCCATTGCGTCCGAAAATCTATTTGTCGATCGTGGAAAATTACTAATTTCATACCATTCAAATTTTCCTAGAAACTATAATGCTACCTCATGATATTTCTTTAAGACTGACTCTTTACATTGGTATTCTCCTTTTATTTTGTAGACAACCAATTGAGAATCACAAAAAATGCTTACTTTTTATTCCCATTGCTATAACTAGTTTAAGACCTAGTATTAAGGCTTCATATTATGCATTATTGTTAGTGCATGTGAAGTCGAGTTTGAATGATAAAGGAATGGGTATTCCTTCAAGTGTGTAAAATACAACTCCTGCACCTTGATCTTTTTCACACTTTGATCCATCAAAGAACATTGTCATATCTGCTTCATCCTCAGGTGAAACTACTTCTTCTTGTTATGTGACAAAAAATACTGAATCATCGGGAAACTTAATTATTAATGGTGTATCATTGTGCAACGAAGCTTTTGCTAATTGATCAGCTATCACTTGCCCTTTTATGCATTTTTGACTTGTGAATTCAAGTTCGAATTATGTTAAAAGCATTATCCATTTAGCAGTGTGGGTGTTGTTGTAAGTGCAAGTTATCATGTATCGCAAAGGGTTTTCTCTAGCTATAACATAGGTGGTATTGCTTAGCATGTAATGTCTAAGTTTCTTGATGGTGAAAACCATTGCTAAGCATAACTTTTCGACATAAGCATATCTTGTTTCGTAACATACCAATGTTCGACTGATGTAATAAACTGCTTGCTCTTTATTTTTCTCATTCTTTTGTGCAAGAATTGTTCCTAAAGCAAAATTTGTTGCAAAAATGTATAGGTGAATTGGGACTCTTATTTTTGGTGGCATAAGAACTAGCGGTGAGGCTAGATATTTATTTATATCATCAAATGCCTCCTGACATTCAGTTGTCCAAGAAAATATCACTCCTTTTTGTAACAAGCGGTTAAAAGGCCTGCATTTATCTGAGAGTTGCACAATGAATCATCGAATAGATTGGACTTTTCCTTGCAAACTTTGCAACTCTTTCAAGCTTTTGGGAGGTGACATTTCTAATATTGCTTTTACCTTGCCTAGGTCTACTTCAATGCCTTTTTTGGAAACAATGAATCCTAGAAGTTTTCCTGATGTGACACCAAATACACACTTCTTAGGATTTAACCTTACCTTATGTTCTATTAATTGATCAAATACCTTTTCTAGCACATCTATGTGTTCAAGACGCATTTTTGATTTAGCAATAAGATCATCTACATAATCTTCGATTATCTTATGCATATAATCATGAAATATGTACGTCATGGCATGTTGATATGTAGCTCCTACGTTCTTTAACCCAAAAGGCATCACTCTGTAGTAGAATATCCCCCAAGGTGTTGTAAATATTTTTTTATGTTGATCTTCGAGATTAATCCGAATTTGGTTGTATCCGGAGAAACCATCCATTAAGGATAGCATTTCATGACCATCACAGGAGTCTACTAATTGATCAATATTTGGCAAAGGAAAATCATCCTTGGGACACACTTTGTTTAAATCTCAAAAATCGGTGCATACTCGTATCCCCCCATTTAGTTTACGAATGGGTACCATGTTTGAAATCCATTTAGGATAATCTATTGGTACTATGAAGTGTACATCCAATAACTTTTGCAACTCTTCTTTCATAATTAATGCTACTGTTGGATGAAATTTCCTAAGCTTCTGCTTGAATGGCTTGGCATCATGTGCTAGCGTAAGGTTGTGGACTACCAAGTCCAGATCTAAGCCAGGCATGTCTTTGTAGGACCATACGAACAATTCCTTATTTTTAATAAGCATGTTTATGATGCTTTCTTTTTCTTCTATGGATAATTCTTTTGCTATTTTGACAATCTGGGGATTATCCACATCTTCACTAAGTTTCACATCTATAGAATCTTCTATTAGCATGTGAGAACCTTCCTCTAGCTGATGTGGAGTTGGGATGAGGTGGATATCATCTACCACATTTTCAAATGTATCTGGGGTGTCCCCCTCTATCTTAGTTTGAAAAATTGAATTGTTTGATGATGAATGTTGTTGTGGAATATAAGTGTTTGAAGCACACAACAACTCTTCGGATAAGATGAAGTCAACAGTGGATGGCAGGGATGAAATCCTGTCCATGGCTATGAGACTAGTGTCAATACATATTGGTTTTGTATCATTATATAGATTACGGAGTGGGGTGAGAAAATCAATAGAAATAATGTTGACTTGATGGAAATGAGGTGGTTGTGATTCAAGAATTGATGACTCGTATTCTCTAGGTTGCAACTGACCTAATGTGTGTGATAGGTTTTACTGTATGCTTTGCCAATGTGATGGAGGAGGTTCTGGTTTAGAAACCTCACACTCTTTGTTTAGCCGAAAAAGTGTGCGATCTATTGGAAAATTCTATTGATACCAGTTATCCTTCTGCATGGTTTCTCCATATATTATATCTTCCTGAGGCTCTTCTTCTTCTTGATTAAGCCATTCAGGACATGCTTCATATTGGAGCATTATCTTGGCTTATATCTCAAGAGCATGGTTGATGAAAATCATTTTAGTTTCATCATCATCATTGTCACTCATCCAAAAGCCATTAGCATTTGTATGAGGTCCTAGTATTAGTGGCTCAAGGTCTTGCCTAAGGTATGCCATCTCAGTAGGATATTCATAATCTGTTTCTTGTTGTAAAGCTTGCTCTCGAGGGTAAAAATTATGAATTTGGTATCTACTTTCCATTTGTTCATCCTTATCATTAGGTTCATCCTCCTCATTGCTCTTATTCGCATTCTATGTCTAGTTATTGGAAAGCTTGATTAAGCGAAGAGCTTGCGATGGAAGGTTTATATCCTAGACCGAAGCGGTCACTTGGCTCTCTATATTTTGATTCGATAATGTGGTGAGGACCTTGTTCATGTCTTCCAAGTCCATATCCTTGCCAACTAACCCTTCAAAAATATCTTACTGGAAAACTTGGGTTCGATAGATAATCAATGTTTTCATTAAACTCTTGTAAAGAGTTGTCATTTTGATGAGGTGGGTCCAATCAAGAATCCATACCTCCATATATGAAATTTATTGCATTTGTTTGAGAACCCATTCTATATACATCACCAATAGCTAAAGGTGGGTCGTGAGGGTGATCATAATCTCTGACTGACTCGATAGGTGGTGTAACTATGACACTTTCAATAATGTACTCACCAATACTTGGATTGGCGAGATGTATTGCAACTCTAGATGGTTGTGTGGCTAATGGCTTTGTGGATGAATAGGGTTCTTGAGCCTCAGCTCTTGGCTCTACTGGCGGTGTTGGATTATCTCTAACAGGTGGCCCTATTTGTGAGACTATGGGTTCTAATGACTGTGAAGTAGTGGCTGATGATGTGGGTTGTGCTTTGAATGTGAATGGTGGTTTTGAATATGTAAGTGTAATAGATGGAGCTAGCAATTGATTAGCAAGATGAGTGGGTGTAATTTGAAAATGAAATGCGATGTTTGAATGATGCGCTGAGCTAACGCTTTTAGATGTGAAAGCTGGATCAACTATAGGCAACTCTTATAGAATGGGTGCTTTTGATGATATGGTGCTTGATGGAATGGTTCTAATGACTAGTGGTTGGATGGTTAGATGTTTTGATGGGAGTAAATTCTCATAAGGATTTGAAATAAAGTTGCAGTATTTGAAAGGTTCAGTGTCAGCTGGTATGCAATGTACCTTGCCTTCATGCACATATTTTAAGCATTGATGCAATTTTGAAGGCACACATTTCATTTTCCTAATCCAAGGGTGTCCAAGAAGTATGTTATATTGCATTTGCCCTTCCAATATGTGAAATATAACATGTATTTTTTTTACCCCCACAGTGATGGGAAGAACAAAATTCCCTACAGTTGAGCATAAATTTTCATTAAAGGCCCTAAGAGTGAATGTGGATGTTGTGATGTGAGATGATGGGACATTGAGCTTCATCATGGCAGGTGTGGTAATGAGGTTGATTGAAGAACCTGTATCAATAAGCACTCTCTTGAAGGGTTTCCTGTCAATGTGAGCTACTATGTGCAATGGCGGATAAGGTGAATCTGTTGATATTTGTTTTTCCTCGAAGTCATAGAATACTATCGAGGGTTCCATGCACTTTTGCACACTACCCACAAAGGAATTGAATGCATTGGGGTCTTCTGATTGTACTTGAATAGACTTTAAAATTTCCATCAATGCTTCCCTGTGAAGTGTTGATTGTTGTATTAATTGACAATTTTGTTGAAGCCATCTTCAAACTCTGTGTTTATCGGTTGTTCAATGTAACAATAGGGCGGTTATGGAATGGTTGTGGTGGCCCACTCGATCCAAGTTGTATGGGCACATTAGTTGATGATGTTGTCGAAGCCTAGGTTGTGCGATTAGCTTGCCTTTGTCCATGGGTAACTATATTGATATCCCCTATAAAACCTTGTGGCAATTGAGACACATAATTAACCTGATTGATAGGAACTATAGAAGTTGATGCTCCCGTCGCTTGTTGATTCACCTATCGATGTGGAAAAGGTGTCTGATATATGCCTAGGTTTTGGTTAATTTGGGCTAGTGGGTTGTCAATTTTGATTGTACCCGCTTCCAATAAATCTTGCACAATTCCTTTAAATCCATGACAACCTTCAATATCATGTCCTCTTTGTCTATGATAGATGCAAAAGAGGTGTTATTTGCAACCTTTTTTCTTTGGTTTGTTAGGATCATCAGGTTTCATTTCTGGTAAATTAAAAAGTTTTGGCACATACAACTTCTAAAATACTAATGAATATGGCTCTTGTACTGGCATGTAATTTATTTTTGGCTTAAAATGACATTGTTGCCTTTTTTTAGGTTGTGTATGATTTTGTGCCTACTATGGGGTGGAACTGCTTGATAATTTTTTTGGTGTGGTTGTTGTTGTTGGGGTTGTTGGATTTGTGTTTGAGCTAGTTGATTTGACTACGGTTGGCTCAAAACTATCTGATTAACCTGTGCGATCTTGTACTGATCATGGTTATTCCCCTTTTGATTCTTATTGTGCCACTCTTTCTTCTTAGGCTTAATCTCGCCTTCTTGAATTTTAATTTCTTCAATTAGTTTTACTTGGGCGAGTGCCTCATCGAATGTTCTATACTATTGTAGTTGTAGCAATGAAGATATGGGTCTACCAAAACTCTTCATGAACATTCATATTATCTCTAGCATAGGGAGTGAAAATGGTAACTTTATCATGACTGATCTCCATATGTTGCCAAAGTCATAGACTGATTCATCGTCATATTGTTTTAGGTAAATCAAATTAGTCAATGTTGTTTTTTTTCTAACATTTAGGGCAAATATTTCTAGGAACTGGTCCGCTAGTTGTTCAAAGGTAAAAATACTTTGATGCGGGAGGTGGTTGTACCAGTCTTGGGCTTCCCCACTAATGTTTGAGGAAATGTATGTAATAGAAATGTATCACTTCTTTTGATTCTGAAGCATGCATTCACAAATCTTGTTACATGCTCACGAGGATCCTCTTCTCCTTTAAATTCAAGCTTCGATATTTGGAAGTCATGTGGAAATTGTAGATATGGTACCGAAGCATGAATAGGATGATTGAGTAGTTGCCTTAAAGTTGGATTTTGGTATTGCAAGCCTAGGGTTTGCATGGCAAGACTATCAATATGACTCTGTAAAAACTAGTATCTAGGATCATCTATAGGACTGACACTCGAATGTACTTGATGCTGCTGGTAATGGGGTGGATTGTATGTAGGTTGGGTATGATAAGACATGTTTGGTGGAAATGTGTTATGGTATGGATGTTGAGGGATGTTATGATATGGATGGGGTGATGAAGGTATGATATTATGTTGACCTACTGCATTAGCATATGGATGCGGTGGTTTATTGTGAACCACAATGGTAGAGGGAGGACGCATTACCTAAGATGGATCTTGGATCAAGGCATTAGGTTGATGAGATGTAGGTGGAAGATTTTGCTCGATCACTTGCAAATATTGGTTAGGGTCAGGGTTCATGCTACGGTTAGCATTATCTAAAATTATTTGCTGCAACTGTAAGAAATCTTGTTGCATAGCAATTGCATTTGACATAGGTACTGCTACCTATGATTTGGTGGACTGAATTGGTTGTGGAACAACCATGGTAGTGGAGGTAGATGGAGGGTAAGTAGAAAAGGATATCGCCACTGACTATGGAATGGTATGAGATGTATGTCCTACAAGTGTGGATGGAGGAATGGATGTTGGGGCTTACAAAACAATAGGAATTGTTTCATACAAGGTATTAGTGATAATGGTCATTTGTTGTGATACTGTGGGGGGAATTTGGTTGGATGACAATGGTTTATTGGCTAATGCTACAACAGCCAACTCAAAGAGAGGATTGGTGAAAATTTTTTGTGACTGTTGTGGATAGGCAAATATGGATTCTTATTGTAATGAGGGTATGACACGTGATGGGATGGAGAGTGATGGTAATTATGGGAAGACCATTCCAGATGCATTCAAGTACATTATAATAGTGTCCATATCTATCATGGTGACCTGACTATTTACCGTTGCAGGAGGTTCACTCCTAGGTGTCTCAGGTATAGCTGTGTGAGTAGCTCTATGCATAATGTTTGTCTATGTTGGGGGCATTACTAGAAGGCCGTACATCAAGAATCTGTGACATAGAAAGGGGCATACCTACTTTTCCCACCACTAAAATATGAGGGACATTGCCAGACTGGGAGGCCATAGGGGAAGACCATTGACTTCGGTTTGACACTAGTTTATTAGCTTGATTACGAGTCACTACCATCCGCTACTATGGGGTAATATGTGAAGTGAGACTATCTATGCAAGTAAAGTGAAAAGACAATGCAATACAACACACAAAGAAAATAACCACACAAAATTTTTGATGCTATATTTTCGTATATATATATATATATATATATATATTAAATTCATTTGTAAAATAAAAAAGGCGTGTGCTCAATATTTTGTCCTAAATTAATCTAGGATTTCACCTGTATACTCGTAGCTCGACAACCTAGCTATGAATTCTAGGTCATGTAATCCCACCTATAATATTTGGTAATGAAGTCCACACACGGCCAGGGAGCAGAGGCCCTACCAATTCCTCACCCAGATCACCCACAGTCAGCAATAAACCTCTCTGAAGAGAGATGCATGCTATCACCCACGGGTTATGATGGATCTTAGAATCAGCCTTGGCTAAGAATAGGGTATAATTTTAGTGGTTCGGTGATGAAATCCAAACCCAGCAGTGATGAAATCCAATCGTTTTCCAATGTTTATGTGATGTGTGGTGGTTTTGTTTAACTAGGATGCTATGCAAAATTACTATGCAATTCTATTTCAATGGCCTAAATATAGAAAAGCAAAAAATAGAGAATGAAAGACAATAGATCAGGGGTAAAAATACTAATTTTAGATCTAATTTAGTCAGATTCTGTTTAACAGGGCTAACCGCGGGTGCACGGTTAGTTATGGTAAACCGTGGGTGTGCGGTTTGCCAATCTCGCATTTACGTTTGGGATATCACAACCGTGGATGCGTGGGTCCTTTCTGTCAACATAAAACAAATAATATTATAGAAACAATCCTAAAATAAACACCTGAGCTATTCCTAACCAGGTGAATCCAAGATGATCTGTTTTCTACTATGCAAATGCAATTTTTTTTTTTATATGAATGCAAGGTTTTTATGTATTTTCTTCTACCTCTAAGACCTAAGTGCACACAAATACATACAGTACTAGGAATCTTAATCTAGTTAAATGCAATCTAAACTGAAACTAAGACAAAAATTAGATAGGAAGCATGAAGTACATACCTGAGTAAACCGTCGACCCACATTTTTTATGCAGCAACCACATTTCTACGTTTTATTAGGCAAAAACTACGTGTCTGTATTTTCTCCTGCCAGGAACAGAACGTTTTTGTTTTATCAGACAAAAACCACATTTCCACATTTCCATAGTAAATGATATGGTAACAATATTTTTTGAATATATCAATTTTTATGTCGAATCTGTGTGCGCTTTGAATTCCCGAAACTTGTAGGTGTAGACATAGATCAGTGAAAAAATTTAGACAGCAAGGGAAAAATAAATAGGACCTTTAGGGGGTCCCACCGTGATTGCCATTTTTTTTAGCAAAATAACTAAGCACAATAAATAAGATAAACACACAAAGATATATTTTCCAAAAAGAATGTTCCTTTGTATTAATGCTTGATACAATGTTACAAATGGATATCTTGAATTGCCCCAAATGCGTTGGGGGTAATGCTACAATGATTTTCTCCTTCTGATAGATGTTACAATGCTCCCATAGGAGAGGTAAATTCTTCCAACTCCTCAACAAGATAGGGTTCTCTTCATTCCTCTACTACAGCTCCAAGGGGTGAGTTGGCTTTGGTATCCAATGTAGGGACCACTCCTAGCTTCAATAGATCTTCAAATACCTATCTCCTGCACACATGGAAACCAAACAAGGGTTAATAGCACCTGTATAAATGATGGAAAATAATGCAAATAAAAGAAAACCTTGAAAGGAATACTTGCAAGAAAACATGGAAATACTAATTAAAAATGCCTTGCTAACAAGTCGATAAGTTACTGATCTTTGTTGATAAAACCTCTTCAGGACTGTGGAACCGCAAAACCGCAGTTGCGGGCTGGAAACCATGGACCTACAATTGTGAAATTATGGATGTGCATTTTTGACTATAGAACCACGGGCAGGAGGTTTCGGTTGAGATGACAAGTCACCTCGGGATTCATGCCAATAATAATATTTGAGCCTGTGATCTCAGTGTCTCATCGGGTCTGGATGTATTTTGGTAGTCTATCAGTATGTAAATTCAGCTCCTTTTGTTTGGTGGATTGATGGTGCCTTTATAGGCTGCTTGGGGATTTGGAGGAGAATGTGAGGTGGCAAGCTTGACTTGCCAAGTGGCAAATCTGGACTGCCAGGTGGAAGGGGCAGTTACAATGAGTCATTCAGTGTGGTTCACTTAACTAGGGTGATATGGCTTTAAGTGGAGGGGGATGTGGGATGTTGTTTTATGTGAAGGGACAAGGGGACAACAACAAAGGAGTTGTGGCATGGGTGTTGAGAATCTATCTCATGTACAAGGAAAAATGGGACAGGAGTGGGTACGATGTGGCATGGATGTTGGATGAAGTGTCCAGGACACATGTCCAATGGGTAGACAGGGTATCCTAGGATGATTTTCCTAATTAAATAAATTAGGAAAGTATAATGATGTGCATGATTTTATATCCCTAATTTAGAACATAGGCATATATATTTATTATGCAGGATTTCATGGTGAGGTGGTAAATGTGAACTAAAGGGTGCTAGATTTTGGTATCTACACTTACCAATAGACCACACTCACGAAGCTGAAAATACTATTTATAATTTTTTACTATGTTTATTTCCAATGAATAACGTGTCTATGAGTGTTTCCTTCATTATCCATATCATAAGAAGAGCACAAGCTACACTTAAAAGATTAAATAATTTAACACAGATTGATATTTTTTAAACTCCCTTCTTAAATATTAAGCTACCAAGTCAAAACTGGATACTTGGTCCCTCTCCCGTGATGACCAATAAGAAAACCATTATAACTACTTATCCAGACTATTTCAAGGGTCTATTCATTAAAGCAGGTGGAACGAGGTTTTCGTATCTATTTAGTTAGCATAAAGAATAAATATGTTAGTTTATCACAAAATTCATGTTCTTTTGTATCTATTTTAACATCCCCAGGTCAGCATAGGTGACACGATCAATCATAAAATTCATCTTTCGAGACAATCCATACCCCACTCTCTCATTATATATATTGATTTGCATCCTGAGTCACAAAGATAAAAAAAACAAAAGCACATTGTTTGAGCAAGTGTTTCTATATTTCCTCAACATCGTACATGTCATCACGTTAGCAGTGGTAAGTAATTATGTCGAGACTGCTATCTATCCAGAGAGTCTTGCTTTATCTTTTAGTAAGTTGTTTACAAGTTGGGTGGAGAAGAATGCTCAAATACAGATGGGAGATTCAAATAGAAAATGCAGGGGTGTCTGCAATACACACGACACTCTTATATATTAGCAAGGTCCTCATATTTGACCAGACGCTTGTTGGTCCATCAAATATCAGAAGAAACGACTCATCGTGCAATAACAACGCCTCACCCATATCGAAATACTGTTGGGCACACTCCATATAATACGACATCACCATAAACATGGTTAGGCCCCTATACCTCATCACAAACACATTTTTCTCATCAGGCTTGTTTGATATCGATTGTACGCTCATCCAGAATGGTGGGTTTAAAACCAGTGAGACGGTCACTTGCTACTTTGCACCGTGCTCGACCACAACCTGTGACTGGTTTTAAACCCCAGCACTTCTCTCTTCTTAGAGTTGGTACAACTCCAGTTAGATATTTCCTGACAATTACATTGTTATCTTGGGATGTCATAGATCATTTAGCTATGAATTTATTCCCAAGGTGCCTAGCAAGGAAGCCTTCAAGCTCTCATTCTTGATGCAGACCAACATGCTCAATGTGGAGAACAATTTGTACCTGTTTACGCATCTCTCCTCTGATGAAAACCTCTTCATATTTTCCAATAGGTATTCCATTCTTTTGGACTATAAGAAAAAGCAGGTTGTTTGGACTTTCCCCACCATGCTCAACAACGACAGTTTGCCACTTGCAAGACACCTCAATAGATTTCCCAAAATCTTATTGCGAACCTTCGTTTACCCATCCATATGAGGGTGATAAGCTGAACTAAAACTTAGCTTTATTGCATCAAATCCAATCACTTCTACTCTCATTGCAGTCATCAAAAGACTCCTTCTATTCAATGGGTCATCTACCTTATTTGAAGTTACACTTGTATGCTTCAACATAAAAGTAAAATTTTGCATATACTCAACCCATTTTAAATGTCTCTGATTCAACTTACCTTAGTTGTTTATATATTGTATCGTTTGATTATCTATATAAAACAAATTATTTGGACAACAAGTAGTTCCTCCATTTCTTCAACACTTGGATGATAGCATAAAACCCTTGATCATATATTGAATACTTCTGCTTGGCTTCATTTAACTTCTCGTTGATAAGCTATAGGTTTGCCTTCTTGACTTAAAACACCTCCAATAGTTGTACTGCTTGATTCATAATCTACTTGGAATACTTTATTAAAATCTTGTAAAGTCAATATAGGCTGCTCTATAATCCTTCTCTTCAAATGCTAGAAACTTCTTTCTACTTTAGCTGTCCAAAAAAATATTTTCCTCCATTAAAGTTTTTGTAATAGGTGCACATACTCTACTAAAATTTCTTATAAACTTCCTGTAAAAACTATCCAAACCATAGGAACTTCTATCTTTGAATGTACTCCTCGATGAAGGCCAATCTGCAATCACT
Source organism: Wollemia nobilis (assembly GCA_028583015.1). Taxonomy (NCBI): domain Eukaryota; kingdom Viridiplantae; phylum Streptophyta; class Pinopsida; order Araucariales; family Araucariaceae; genus Wollemia; species Wollemia nobilis. The sequence continues at coordinate 3,465,532 of JAQPPZ010000367.1, forward strand.
TTTACCTTTTTTGGATCTATTTTCAATACATCCTTCGATATCACAATATCCAAATAAACCAGCTCCTCCATGAAGCTACATAAACCATATCCATTTTTAGTCCATCATTCAATATCACAAAACCCAAATAAACCAACTCCTCCTTCATGAAGCTACATAAAATAGCTCCATTTTCAAGACACCTCAATAGATTTCCCAAACTCCTATTGACAACCTTCATTTTTCCATCCGTTTGAGGGTGATAAGTTGAACTAAAACTCAGATTTATAACACTAGAGGATTCTCACATGCCTTTGATACCCTCATGAAATATGGATCAACATTATACAAATATTTGATTGCATCAAATCCAATCACTTATAAGCTCATTTCATTAATAAAAATACTCCTTCTATTGAATGCATAAACTACCTTATTTGAATTTCTACTCCTATGCTTCAACACAAAAGTGAAATTTTGAATGTACTCAACCCATTTTAAATACCTCTAATTCAACTTATCTTGGCTGTTTATATATTGTAGAACTTGATGATCTATGTATAAAACAAATTCTTTGGACAACAAATAGTGCCTCCATTTCTTCAATGCTTGGATGATAGCATAAAACTCTTGATCATAGATTGAATACTTCTGCTTGGATTCATTTATCTTCTCGCTGGAATAAGCTATAGGTCTATCTTCTTGACTTAAAATACCTCCAATAGTTGTATCGCTTTCAAAACAATCTATTTGGAATACTTTATTAAAATTTGGTAAAGCCAATATAGGCTGTTTCGTAATCCTTCTCTTCAAATGCTGGAAAAATTTCTTTCCACTTTAGTTGTCCAAACAAATTGTTTTTCTCCCTTAATTTTTTTTTGTAATAGGCGCACATACTCTGTTGAAATTTCTTATAAACTTCCTATAAAATTAGGTAAACCATGGAAACTTCTAGCTTTGAATGTACTCCTCCGTGAAGGCCAATCTGCAATCGCTTTCACCTTTTCTAGATTTATTTTAAGTCCATCCTTCAATATCACAAAATTCAAATAAACCAGCTCCTCCTTCATGAAGCTACATTTTTCTAAATTTATCAATAATTTTTCCTACCTCAGCTTATCTAACACCATCCTAACATGCTCCAAATGCTCCTATTTAGTCTTGCTAAAAATTAAAATATCATCCAAATAGACAATTACAAATTTACTAGTGAATGGCTTTAGGACCTCATTCATCAATATCATAAATGTGTTAGGTGCATTTGTCAATCTGAAAGGCATGACTAGCCACTTGTATAATCCATCATTGGTCTTCAATGCGGTTTTCCATTCATCCCCTTATTTAATTTTGATATGATGATATCTGCTCTTCAGATCAATATTCGTAAAGTATGGAGCTCCACCCAAGAAGTCCATAAGATCATCCATTTTTAGTAATGGAAACTTGTACTTAATTATTATTTTATTGATTGCCCTTGAATCCATACACATTTTTCATTTTCCATCATTATTCGATGCAAGTACGGTTGGTATTGCACATGGACTCAAACTCTCTCTTATCAAACCTCTATCTAGAAACTCCTATACTTATCTTCGTATTTGATCATTTTTCTATGGAGTCAACCTGTATGCAACCATGTTAGGTAGTCTTAAATCCAAAATTATGTCCATATGATGTTTGATCTTCCTCATAGGTGGCAATCCACTTGGAAAATATTCTAACATAACATCTGCATACTTCTCCAACAATTTTTTGATCTCTTTTGGATATTCTTCCTTTCTTTTCTCACCCTTTACATCTGCTATTTTAGCTACCAGAACCAAACACATCCTTTCATTTTTCTTTATCTTTAGAAATTCCTTTCTTGTTATCAATATTACGTTGTGTTCCTATTCCACCTCTTCCTGATTATCCTCCAATGACTTCAACTTAAATTTTTTTCCATCCTTCCATATGGTGCAAGTATTTTCTCTCCTATCATGGACAACATACCTATCATACTGCCAAGGCCTTCCAAGCAACAAGTAGCAAACATCCATAGGCATAATATCACATAAAATTTCATCATAATAATTACCAATCTTAAAAATCACCAAATATTGTTCTTTGACTACCAATTGGTGCCCCTTTTGCATCCACACCACCTTGTAGGGTGTAGGATGAGACATCCTCTTCAATCCTAGTTTGGTCATCATCTTCTCAGACACAAGATTATCCATTCTATCATTGTCGATGATCATTTTGCAATATTTTCCCCTTACCTTGCATATTATTTGAAATAAGTTTCTCCTTTGTGAGGGCCCAACTTCCTTTTCTGCTAGTGGTTTAATTAAAATCCACCTCATGACTAATTATTCTCCATGCTTTAGTGATGTACACTATGACCTACCTTCATGCTTCTCCTCATATGCAATATGAACCTTACCCTCAAGTTCTCTTTGACTAGTTGTAGGTGCATTTACAGGACACTCATATGACTTATGCCCAACAAATCGATTGCATCTAAAACATTTTCCTCTAAAGATTCCACCTTGTCATTTGTTATAAGACCCTCTATTATAAGACTCTATTTCTCTAGCTGAATATCCACCTCTTGTATTGACATCTTAATAATGTGCATGGTTGGTTCCTTCATCCCTTGCCTAAAATTTCTAATTGTTGCCTTCCTCTCTTGGTTGGGATCTCTGACTGTCTCCTCCTTGAGCTCTTCCTCTCATTAATTAACCTCTTCCTGTAGAGTTACTCTGCATTTTCCTCGCTAATTTATTATTTGCCTTCAATGCATACTGGTATGCAATTTCTATGAATTTAATTTCCATTAAGTTGATTTCATCCTGAATGTTATACCGCAATCCGTTAATGTACCTAGCCACTTTTTTTGGTTCTGAGTCATCATGACAAGCTCTTATGGATAATTTATAAAACTGCTATGTGTAATCTTGGACACTCATCTCTTTTTGCCTCAAATTTTGTAGTTTTTAGAATAGACCCATCTGGTAATCAACAGGCATGAACTTGACTTTCATCCTGGACACCATCTTATCCCAATTTTTAATTTTCTCCTTTCCTTTCCTTTGCCTCTCAGCTTGAATGTTATTCCACTACAACAATGCATGACCTTTCAGCCTTGAACTTGCATATTTTTTTTTTTTGTTATTTTCTACTGATTCTAAGTCAAAATACCTATCCATTTCACTGATCCAATTGATTAATTTATCAGGGTCAAGACTTCCTTCATAACTAAGGACCTCAACATGGGGTTTACCTCCAATTTTTGCTATGGCTTGAATTAATCTTTCACTATCATTATCTAATTGCTCTCCTTGGACTTCCTCAAATTCTGATTCCTCATCACTTTCCTTTGCAACAGGTGTTCCTCTACGTTGTGCTGCCTCAATAGCATCTAATATGGCTGTAAAAGTTCTCACCATTTAATTCAATTCTTCTCTTCCTAGAGCCCTTCTTCTGACTCTATACCACTGCGCCATACTACTGCAATGTTTTCTTCTCCTTTCAACTTCACCTGTAAGTATTTTTTTTTTGCCACTTACCCAGTTTGCACTTAGACTATGATACCATAAGGCCGACCATCATTTCCGTTTCCTCAACTGAGATCAAGTACGGATCCCAATTCGAAGTGCGATTTTCTATTCCCGGGAAACCGAGCGCCAACATCCATTTTCATGCCTATGCCTCTCCGTTCACGATGCACACGTGGTCTATGAGCCAAAGAATGTTGTCGATGGCAGCCGCTGCAGTGGTGGAGGCAACTGGCGGGTATTCAGTGGATGTGACGGCTCCGCCGAGCGCGGTGGCAGCTCCTTCTGGGTACTACTTGCTCACCGTTGTCAACAAAGGTGTTCCCAGCAAGGCCTAATGGCTTCATTTCATTTTGTCAATTAACAGGAAGCATACGACCTTATTGGAACATTACTACGTTTCCGTTGCTGTTGATTATTATTTTTCATAGCCAATAGTGTAAAATGAAAATGATTTTCCCCACTGCTGGGTAGCGTGAAAAATGCACCAACAAAGTAGCCGAGCGCTTCCAATTTTTGATAACATTGATATATTCTATCAAGTACAAACTATTTATTTATAAAATATTTAATTCGGTTTGGACAGAAAAAACTGTAGTGAGTACTAATGTGAATTGTTGTTGTTTGAAAGTATTCCATATTGATTTCGACGCTTCAGATTCTTGGCGTATCTCTTGACATGGATAAATGACCAACACAATGGTTTTTTAAGTACATCTATGGCTTTATTCTATCCCTTTCGACCATAAAACCAAATGATTCACACATTGTGAAATAATAAACCAAAAACAAATATATAAATAGTAGAATGCCCAATTTTGGGGGTCAATAGAACCTAAATGATCTTTGCTCCACAAGCTTCAAATCACGCTTAATAAGACTAAGGAGGTGTTGGGATATCCCTTTATGCTAATGACAGCTTTAAGCTCCTAATTTTATATTTTAGATTTCAAGGAAGACCATCTTGACCTAGAATGAACTTTGGTTGTGTTTGATCTTGATGTTGTAGTTAAAACCATCTTGACCTAGAATGAACTCAAATAGGAGAGGGTTCTAGGTTTTTAAAGTGAAATAATTTGATCCAACAATTAATTCTATCAAGATGGTTTAGGAGAAATGCTATTAATTATTGTTAACGTTTGGAGTTCCTATAAAGGTGGTGTTTAATAATATCATTTTCTTTATTATTAGAATTGTAAATTTTTTATATTTTAAAATATTCTAGTAAGAAGTTTATTTTATTACTTATTATGGGTGAATAGGTTATAAAAATATATTAATAAAAATATTAAGTAAACCTTGAAGAAGACCATTGATGACAATGAATGCATTTGGCACAATAAACTTTAATCTGCACTTCCATAATATTTGTCTCAAGAATGCATTGCGAACATCTCTCTACACTTTAGTTTATTCAAAGGAAGTTATTCTTCCCGTTAACTTTGAATTATATTCTCCTTAGCTTTTGGTCAATATTTAAATGTTGTAAAAGTATAACCCCTTCCAAGTAAGGTGTCACAAATTAATCAAGGTAAAAGAAATAAGGGAGGATACCCATTAGAGATTCATTAATCATCTATTATAAGTGAAAATATTGTTTGAAAAGGGGATGAAAGATAAAAAAATCCAAGAAGGAGACTCGGTCTTATTGTGGAACAATGAAAATGAGAAGCTTGGAGCCCATGATAAATTTAATTATTTATGTATTGGGATATTCAATATCAATAGCATAGTATTTTAAAGTTCTTTTTATCTTTCTTATCTTGATGGTACTTATGTTAGGTTTCCCTATAATGAAAAATATTTGAAGATTTTTCATAAGACTATTATGAGGAGTTTCTCCTCTTTATAAATAATACACATGACAATAAACTAAATAAATAATATATAGCAAAGACCAATGCATAAGGCACTAATTAATTAATAGGATACATTGGGATCTCTTGATCGTTCCTTAGTTAAATCTAGATGGTGATGCTAGAAATTATCAAGATTTTACAATTTAAAAACTTGACCCAAATTTAGTATTTTCTTGGAAAGGAGACACTAATGAGGGTATCATTAGTTAAAAAGTGCTTATTTATACCATGCAAAGGAATAAATGTTTTAATTAAGGTAAATTTTCTATCATTCATAGACTATGGATGTCGAGATAAACTCAATAGCTAACACTTTAAAAGCATTCAAGTGTGAAAGGCTATGGTGAGCGTGATGCATAGGGGTTGCAATGAGCAGGCTCTAGTGAGCATGATACATAGGGACTACGATGATCAATTTACAATGAGTGTAATGCACGGATGCTACTGTGAGCAGGTTGCATCAAGCACAACGTACAAATGTTACAATGAGCACAAAAAATAAGCATAAACCATGGAGGTTACGACAAGCACAAAGTCAATGATTATGGATATGAGTAGTAGGGTTCCTACAATGATGTGGAGGTAGGCAAGGGTGAATCCCATGGGAAACTAAAGGATTATAGGAAGCACCAACATCAATTATGAGCTTAGTGCAAATCCTAGGTGCAATCAAGCATTGAAGGGAGAGGGTTGTTCACAAATTGTCTCTTCAGTATGTGAGAAAATATCTCCAATCAAAAAAAATATCTCTCAAGGATCTTTGGGTTCATAGGTGAATGAAACCCTGCCCTCTATCAAGATTTTAGAGGATGAATTTGGGTTGGATTTAATTGATCACAAAACACGAATAATTATTTGAAAACTCAAGGGCAAAATTCTAGGCCTAGAGGAGCTCAAAGTATACATTAAATTTTGGTGACCGGTTCAAAATTCCAAGTAACTCTCATATCTAAAAGTTTATTTTCTATTTTATTTTCTAATTTAGCGAATAGAAATGAGGTAATGGATTATACATATAATTAGTTTTTTGGATAAATGGGTGTCTATATAAAACCTTGGACTCCTAGTTTCAACCCCTTTATAAAAGAAGTTAATTGCTTCCCATTTTGGGTGAATCTTTATACTCTCCCTATGGAGTTTTGGGAAGAGAAGATTTTCATCAAAACCAATGATGCCATTAATGCATTCCAATAAATGGATGCCCAAACAGAGGAAAAATTATATAGTAATATTAATATGAGTAAAGCAAGATTGGCTATTTGGATGGATGTTTTAGTTCCTAGACCTCAATCTAATACAGTCTCCTCGAGCAAAGGGGAATGGATCCAAAATATTGAATATGAAAACTTCTCCATAAGATGTTATGGTTGTCAGCAATATGGCCACCTAAAGAAGAGATATTTGAACATTTGATCATGTTTTGATTTCTCCTTGGTGGAGAAGGCCTTGCATGTGAATGATTCAAAATATTTAAATATATCAAGTCAAAAGAAAGAAGCTCATCCTCCAAAGGCACCAATTATCTTGTAGGATTTATGCAACAAAAGACTCAATCCCAAAGGAGAATTTGAATCAAATCAATGATAAAAATTAAATGGTTACTAAAGATCATCTAGATGGTTCCATGGAAAATATTAACACCTTAGATGGTATTCTTGAAGCTAATTATGAAATAATCGGTGATGGTTAGGTTTTTGAAAATGAAGATCCTACAAAATGTGTTACAGCTAGATATTACCTTGGGATATTGAAGTGCAAAAATTCATTCTCAGATCTTGCCAATTTACATGAGGAATAACCTTTACTACAAAAGAAAAATAGTCAAACTAATGGATGAGTATTATGTTTTTTTTCTTCTATCTATTGAAGTTATGTGTCATGTAAGGGTTATTCTTCTTGTTAGTTCTTTAAAAAATAGTTGATTATAGACACTTAGCATTTGGAGGAATATGGAGAATATATTTGATAGAAAAGCAAATATAAGTATGTTGTAATTAACTTGTTAGAAATGTAATGAGAGCAATGTATTGTTTTATTTGTTAATGGGAGTGGCCCCCAATAGAAGCCACACATAGCTTATTAAAAAAAAAAAGCATTCAAGTGTGAAGGCCATCTCATACCCCATAGTCTATATGCTTACATTAAGCTCTACCTTATTTAGAGTGCAATTTGGTTGTCATCAAGTCCTTTATTTGGTGTATATCTTAATGTGTACTCCACACTCTACATCCCCATATTATTTTTACCCATTTATGTTGACATGATTTCCAAAGTTATTACCATCACCATGTATTAATTATTCACCCACTTTTGTAATACACATGAACATTAAATTATTTGGTGTCTTTCCTACTATATAAGAAAATTTATTGTTGGCTAAGTCATTGCACTTTTATTAAGTCTCTTGTTACGCATATTTTCTATATAAATTATCATTGTCAATCTTGTGTAAGGTCATTCTCATGTTCTCCCTTATTTCTAACTTGGTTCAAAGTCTCTACTAGTTAGGAGTCAATAAGTATTCTCTTGTTATGGATTTGGTATATATGTTATTCTTTACTTATAAATTATCTCTTTACATTAGACTCTGCTCACTTTTCTGCTTTAATCTTCTTCATTTTAACTAAAGTTACCTCAATTTTAGTTAATTTGTTAAAAAAAATTCTGAAATAGATTATTTGTAATTTACAAGTTATTTTATCTCTATTGTTGTCACATTTAGTAAATTTAGTCATCCATTTGATAAAATCATTATATTTATCATATTTTTTCCTAATTGAATTATTCTAATTTGATAAGTTATCTCTAATTGAATTATTTTACTCACTATATCTATCATATATTTTTCTATTAATGCATAAGTTCTTTCCCTTCATAATTTATTTGAGTGTTAAACCTAAATCACAAGTATCTAACCTATAAATAATCCTATGGATCAAGGACTTGTCATTGTCGATACCCATTTTCCTTCCACCATTTCATTTTGGTATCAATATTCTATTCTAACAATTTCTATGTCCTAAATGAAAACCATCAAAAACCCTACTATGCTCAATTTGACCATCTTATAATATAGCTTATGTTTACTCATATTTTCATGGTCTGTATGTCTTTCCCTAATTTGAGATATTTTCAATTATTTTTTGGATAACCATTGCAAACTTACCACTATGAATGTGCATCTTCAATTTTATTTTAAAGGTTACATATTGTGTTTGGTATTTTCTCTATTGAATATGGTCCTACACATCATAGTTTGTTTAAATATTTTATATAATTTTCATGTGAAATTGTATTATAGAAATACATTCCATGTATAACTTGTAGTGTTACTCTTGATTCCTTCCAATGCAATCTACTCCCACATTTCAAAATTTCCCACGTATGCTAAGGACCTTTTATGGGTGGTTATATTTTGTGTATGTATTCTTTTATTGACTCCTTGTGTTACTCAAGATCCACCTTTTACACTATCTACTTCCATATATTAAAATTGGACATGTATGTTATGGAACGTTTATGCAATATTGTATATGCAAGCATGCAATTCCATCGAATACCAAAACTTATCCATAAACTATCTCTCCATTTACTCTCACATCTCAATTATCCCTAAATTTTCCAACTCTCATCTTGTTGTGTGGAATATTGGTATGGGATTTGTATATTACAATAGTCACATCATTGTATGCATTGAATTGTAGGAGGAACACATCATGGTGACCTTTATGGCTAAATATTAAGCTTTATATTTTTTTGGTGAATCTAATATGTTTTAGCAGGTGTTCAAGGGTCCCAAAAAACCTTCTTCCTCATCTAGAAGTATGAATTTCCAATATGACCCTAGGGAAGAGACCAAGGTTGACTTTGACATAATGGAGATTACAAGCACTAATATGGCTATGAATAGTTATTTGACATTGATGAAGGGAGTTTAAATAGATATAAGACACAAGAAACTAGAAAATTCAAGGATTATTAGGATCAATATTTTTTAAGATACCATTGAGTAGAATAAATTAGTCTTCTTATTTATGAAATACCTAAATCTAGATAATATTTACATTTGCAATCCAAAGAGTGAAGTGTTTGCTAATGGTGAGAAGAAGATTTTTTCTTTAGTAATCAATATAGTTGGGTTTGAGAAAGAAGACATGTTTATATCAAATTCAAAAACAACCATAATGTAGAAAATAAGATAAGATCAATTCCTAAAGTATGTTCAGAAGATTTTTTTGAGGGAATAAAAAGAAAAAATCTAGTCAATTAGCAAGGATCCCAAGGTAAAGTATATTTTTTTATTTGGTTAAATGAGATTGAAACAAGCCCCACACATATTACATCATCACTACATAGTGGTATTACAACAAAGCTTGGATATTATCCATGAATCATTGGGTAAGATAACCTTGGTCTCCTCTTTAAATATTGAGAAATATAACTGGTTGAGTGAATACCACTTGATAATGATTTAAGTTTTGTAATGGTTCTCCTTGCATGACCATTAATAGTAAATTAATTAATGATGTAAAACTTACATTTTTCTTAGAAATGTGGTCCTGTTAATGGTTTTATGTATGCAAGATCATAAATATTCATCTGATAGACAAGAGAATTTATTATAAAATGGTAAAGTGGGGAAGTGATGATTCGGCTGATGAACACATGAAAGTTCACATTGAGATGTTTCATGTAGGTGCATAAGAAATTGACTGCATTAGGCATGTGTCTTGTTTTAATGCTTACATATTGTTTGTGAAGAATTGGTTTATCGTTATATTTTTTTCTTTTATGTGGCAATGAAGATGATTTGTCATGGGAGCCACCTTTTACAAAGTTGTGATGAAATGAAAATATTATGTATACATTACCTTTGAAAGTGATAATTATTAAGATAGAGAGGTATGTTATAAAAATAATAATAAAAAATAGAGAAAAAGGAATGTGCCTAGATTGGGTAATTAGAATATAGACTATAATATGTGATTATGTGGTGGTTACTTTGTGATAAAGGAATATGATGGAATAAAATAGAGTTAAGCAAAAAATTTATCTCTTAATGCCTTATCATGAAGATGGTGAATGTGTGTTAATTGGTGAAAATGACTCCTTTTGACTGGACACTATACATGTGTTTTGTTTTGGATAAGAGGTCCTCGATTTTTGGAATTATGGAAAGAAAATGTGGATAATTTATTTTTTCTAAAAGAAGATAGGGGTCTATATTGAAATTTAGATTTGGAATATATAATTTACATATTTCTAGCTCATGGAGTTTGTAGGACACTAACAAATGGGACTAATCTAATTATTTTGGAAAGTACAGTGGACAAGGGTTCCACATCAATTTTTAGGTTGGACTTGGTTCCTTTATTTTGAATTGACTAATAATGATGGAGTGTTTTGTACTAAAAATTATATGTTTCTAAAAAGAGTGCTATTCAAGAATATTTTGAATGCTTTGATATTTTTTTATGTGAATATTTATTTGAAAACTTAAAATAAATTCAAGTTGCATGCTTTTCTGGTTTTATTTTTAGCTTGAACTTTGTTTGTGAAAATGAAGCAAATGTGGGTTCTATGTTATAAAATGGGTGACAAAGAAAAATTAATGAATCATTGATAATATTATGAATGTTTGAATGGTAAGAATGGTCAAGTAAATATATGCATGTAGCCTATTTAGTTACATGGTTATGTTTGTCCATCCTTGTGAATCCTGATATTGTGGCATGTTAAGTTAATTACATAAGTAGAATGAATTCATGATAGAGCTAATTCAGAATGTGGTGAAGTGGATATTCAGATATTTGAGAGCCACTTTAGATTTTGCCATTTACTTTGGATCAAAATATTTGCAAGTTACAGGTTTTGTGGATTCTAATTATGGTGGAGATAGAGAAGGGAGAAATTCCACTACAGGATATACCTTCACCCTTTTTGGAGGAGCGGTGAGTTGGGCTTCCAAGTTGTTGTATGTTGTAGCTTTATCAACCACTGAAGAAGAATACATTACAACAACTCATACTAGCAAAGAGACAATTTTTCTAAAGTGATTGTTGGGTGACTTCAAGGTAATTCAGGATAAAATTACGCTACATTGTGATAGCCAGAGTGCTATTAAGTTAGTGAAGAATACAAAATTCCATGATCGCACGAAACACATTGGTGTCAAGTGCCACTTTATCAAAAATGTGGTGGAATAAGGTAGGATCCTGTTGCAAAAAATCAACACTGAAGTGAATCCTACATATATGCTTACAAAGTCGGTCAAGGTAGAGAAGTTTGAGTGGTGTAGAACTTCTTTGGGTTTGCTGAAAAAGTAACAAGGGTAGCATTGGTTAATTGGCACTGGATGAAAATATTTTGGGAAAAGAGTTCCTGAATACTAACTTCAAGAGGGATAATGTTAGGTATGAATTTCGTATGGTCGTTAGACATCTGACCTAGAAGAAATCTAGTCCAGACGTCTAGGCTGCCAGACATTTGTACTGGCAGACATCTAGGCCAGACATCTAAGTTGTAAGACATATGGACTAACAAACATCTAGGTCAGATGTTTGGGCTACCAAACATCTGGATTGGCATACATATGGGCCAAACTTCTAGGCTTTCAGATGTCTGGTCTAGCAGATGTCTAGGCCAGATGCCTGGGCTACCAGACGTCTAGTCTGGCAGAAGTTTAGGCCAGACGTCTAGGTTGGCAGACGTCTAGGCTAGACGTATGGGTTGGTAGACATCTAGGTCAGATGTCATTCCAAGAAGATGCCAAAGTAGTGGATGTCTAGGTAGATGCCAGTACACAAAAGATGAATAGTCTTGGAATGTGGAAGACCAATAGTCTTGGGAGTGAAAATGAATAGTCTTTTGGAGGCTTGCATTGGAATATGAAACAAACAGCTTTGGAGTCTTCCTCTGCTCTATAAAAGGGATGAGATACCTTGCATTGATGTGAGTTATTGAAAACATCCAAGGACATGAATGTAATCTTTGCTAAAATTAATAAGAAGAGAATTTGCAATTGCCCCATGGTTTTTTATACACATTGCAGGTTTCCACGTAAAATATTTGTGTCACTTGTGTTACTGTTTTCGTGTTCTATATTTTTGTTATTGTGCTTCCTCTTGCAAGTGTGGAATCTTTGAGTTTTTCCTAAAAGTTTGTAGGACACTAACAAATGGGACTAATATAATTATTTTGGAAAGTACAGTCGACAAGAGTTGCACAATAATTTTTAGGTTGGACTTGGTTCCTTTATTTTGAATTGCCTAAGAATAATGGAGTATTTTGTTCTAAAAATTATTCGTTCCTTTTTTCTTTGTTTGTGTGGAAAACATCCCAAAAGGGATGCCACTTTCGGGTAAGACCCAAGGATGCAGGGGTATCCATTCCACCAAAAATTCCCAAGACTCGGACCTAGCCTACCATCTTCGACATACTCAATGAGCAAACAAACACACACAACCAAATTAAAAAAAAGTAAATAACAACAAAAATAATAAAATAAAATAAAAAACATGCTCCTTGAGTGTGTCAAAACCAAAAGCACAACCAAAAATGCACAATAAGATAAAATAAACCACAACACAAACCACATAGAACACAAAAAACAACACAAAGAACACAAAAACAAAACAAAAAAAACGAACCCACCCACCTTAAAAAACTAAACAAAAAAACAAAGAAGACAAAAGAAAATAAAAAAAAAATGAACAAAACAATGACCTATCTAGACCAGAAGACTATTAATGCAAGAATCAATGGAGGAAACAAAATTAAGAATAGAATGAGCTAGGGAACCAAAAAAACTGAATGAACCAAAGAGAAACAAAAAAAAAAACAAGAAGAAACTAGGTACCTTCAGAACTGGAGCCATCCAAAGAAATTATAGAAAGAAGAGCTTCCCTAATTTGAGAAGCCCACCATAGAGGAGGGTGACCATAACAAGTAAGATCACCTTTGTCCAAATCCTAATTAGCTAAAGCATCGGCACTCTTGTTTTGATCTCTGACCACATGATTGTAATCAACTTTCAAAAACCCCATATGGATTAACTGAATCTTCTCAATAATTCATTTTATTCTCCAATCCACCTTATGATTCTTAGAAGTAGTCTTCAAGAGATTAATCATAAGTTGAGAGTCATACTCAACTAACACCTTTTCCCATAAAACCTTAGTAGCCTCCTGAAGGCCTCTAAGGATACCATACCCCTCAGCAAGGTTATTGGAAAGAATACCCAAATTCTCAGCAAAAGTAAAAACCAGGGAGCCATTTAAAAGTCTACCAATCCCTCCCACACTGGATTTTTTAGGGTTCCCTCTAGAGGCTCCATCAGTATTGACTTTTCCAAAATCCTTAGGAAGAGGTTGCCAATTTCTAGTCCTATCCATCTTACAAATACTCACATTCCATTTAAGTTGGTTGCCCTTAGAAGGTTTAATCTTCAATCTTAGCATCACTTGATCCCATATTTTGTGGGAGTTTTGGGGGTGATTAAGGAGTTGATGGATCGATTCAACTAATTTGGCTATGGTCTTTTGCCAAATATAGTGAATATCCTTCCTATCTTGATTAAAAATTTGGTTGTTCCTTTCATTCCAAATATTCCAAAGAAGAATGGTAGAACCCATCCAAACTAACTGTCTAATAAAATGATCAACACCCTCTTGATTAGGCCAATCCCTCCAAAGCTGTTCAAAAGTGAAAAAATTAGACCACTATAAGCCAAGTAAAGTTGCCATTCTCTTCCATAGCTCAGAGGCTAAAGTACACTCAATAAAAATATGGTTGATATTTTCTACATCCTCTTCCCACATTTCACATGTAAAGGGTCCATAAAAACCATGCTTCATAAGTTGCGCACCAGTAAGCACCCTACAATGCAATAAAAGCCAATTAAAGAACCTCACCTTAGGCCAGAGCTTTTGAGCCCACAATTGAGAAAATATTTCAGAAGAATGGTTGGGATTATTATGGCATAAGGTCAAATAACCTTGAGCAACTGAATACTCACCATTAGTAGTGTTGTTCCATCCAAAATAATCTTTTTCATGGGACCAAGAGAGGGATCTCATATGAAGGATGCCTTGGATATCTTTTCTTTGTCTTTCTGGGATTTGAATAGGCCAGTCCTCAATAGGGATCCAATATCTACCAACCTTTGAATTACCAGTATAGTATCGACAGTAATTAGCCACCTTTATCCAATTAGCTTGGTGAAGCTCCTCCATCCAAGGCCTCCAATCGGGAAACTGAGTTATCAAAGGCTTGTGACCATCCCAAGAATCTGTCCAAAAATTTGCATGTTGACCATTATGAATGATCCAAAATAATTTTTTCTTTATCAAATCCTCACTAGCCTTAAGAACAGCTAAAATGGGAGAACCTTTGGTAGGAAGTTGATAGCGAACAAGGTCTTCAGGATTTTTGTTCTCAGCATATTTAGCACGAAGATTATTGGCCCAAAGAGCATTGGGGTTATGCAACATCCTCCAATATAATTTAGCAGCTAAATATTTGTTGTTATTAATTGAAGATCAGAATCCTAACCCCCAAAATTATTCGTTTCTAAAAATATAATGATATTCATGAATATTTTGAATGATTTGATATTTTTTTATGTGAATATTTATTTTAAAATTGAAAATAAATTCAAGTTGCATGCTTTGCTGGTTTTATTTTTAGCTTGAACTTTGCTTGTAAAAATGAAGCAATTGTGGGTTCTATGTTATAAAATGGGTAACAAAGAAGAATTAATGAAACATTGATAATATTATGAATGTCTGAATGTTAATAATGGTAACGTAAATATATGCATGTAGCCTATTTAGTTACATGGTCCATCATTGTGAATCCTTATATTGTTGCATGTTAAGTTAATTGCATAAGTAGAATGCATTTATGATAGAGCTAATTCGGATCTCATTCTCTATTAATCTAGAGCTAGCAGAGTTGGGGACTATCTAGACCAAATTTGAAGCACTGTGCATGTTTTTATGAGAGTAGATAACAATTGATCAAGGCATGAAGGAGATCGATGGTGGGAAAATGTCTTTAAAGATACCACATTTCCTTTAAAATCAACTATTATGTTGTCTAAAGATGTAGTAAACAATAATACTACATCCAGATTACTGCCATAGGGAGGGTTGTCTATTAATAGATTGAATCCATGCACTAACGAACAAGATGAGCTAGCTTATTGGATATGGTGGAAGTTGTTTGAAATGAAATCAATCTGGTCATAATGTGCATGTGTTGTCAACTAAATATAATATTTTTGGAATAACCTATAATAGAGACCCCTTATGTACAGTTGTATTGCTCTATAAAAATATTTATAAATCCCTTGTATTGAAGTTTGTTACCTTTGTGGGTAATGTATTTACTTTGGAAGAACTCTACCTCTATCATTGGTAAACAACTAGAATGTGACATTTGATTACTAGTTTACCTTTCACCCATTAAGAGGTTTACGAAAATAAAATTTTGAGTAAACTTTGATGGAAATGTCTCTTCTAAAAAATTTATTGAATATCATAATGTAAGCTTTTTCATTTGGTTGTAAACACGTATAAATAATAATAAAGTACATACTTTTATTTTATATAAGTCAGTTTTGGTTGTTCAATTTGTTTAGCATAGAATAAATGAAAGATACTTACGAGTATTAAATGGATCTTATAACAAGGAATATTTTAAATAGTAAATTGCATATTGAACAAAATCAGTTAAAATCCTCACTAAAAATATCATAGTGAATTGCTATTCTATCTTGGATTGGTAGAAAATATTAAAGCATAATTATATGGTCAATTAGAAACAATTGAATAGTAAACCCAAAAAGAGTTAGTGTGTCTTTAGTTAACCTTATTTTCTAGATAAAAAATATGTGTAATTTTTTAGAATACATCAAAATGGAGTCCATAACCTTATATCAAAGAAATGGTTTCTTAAACCAACCAAGAATGAACATATTTCTATGTTGATAGTAGTGATCTATTTGTTGTGTGATAAAATGAGTAAATAATGTTTTAGTTGAGGAGGAAATCACCTATTCACATGGTTGAGCATGATTTCCTTATTTAAAAATTAATTAATTGTGTGGAGCTTTCTAAGTTAAGGGGAGAAAATAAGTTAAGTTGTGTGTTTACCCTAGTATAATTGTCTAGAATAAACCTCATAGTAGTGCCAAGTAAGAAATGGTAGGTTTCGTAGCTATGTTAAACGTGATAGCTAGGAGTTGAACCAATATGTTGCATAATAAAGAAAAACTATTAGTTATGATCTAAAAAAGTACACAAGAGCTTGTGGAAACCAAAACTTATTCATGAATTGGGATAAAATAGTTAAATGCTTAAAACTAAGGAATCATTTGTTGTCTAAGCTATTAGTATGTCGGAGATAGTTGTAATTTAATTTATAAACCTTATTTCCTTTCTATAAATTAAATCATGTTATACAACCTAGGAATGGATTTAGGAGCTCACTAACAATAAAAAAACCTATTCTAAAAGTAAGTTCCTATATTGGATAGGTGTAGAGAGTACGTAGATAAAATATGTAAAGGCCTATCCTTGTTGGTAAATTGTGTTCTTTAATAAGAATGTTTTACTTTTATAACATTTATAAGGAAATATTGAAGTTTAGTATAGACATTAAAGAACTATTGATAAGAAATGGATTTTCTATTTTATTTTTAGGAAAGAAAGTCCTTCCTCAACCTCAACCATTAACCCTAATTCAAGAGTGAAAAATATAAACTTGGAGAGATCATCGAGAAGGGATGACTATTTGAGAATACCCAATGTTTTTGAGGTGTGGGTATGCACATAATGAGTCTTGGAAGCAACTATAGCCTAACAGAATTGGTAAAAATAGATGACTTGGTTAGAACTGGTAGCGAGGGACGGTATGGGATGCCACCTATAGGTTGTTGCCCAGGTATTACTGTGATAAGTTCCATATTTGTTTGAATTGGTTAGTTTAGCTAAGATATTTGGTATGGGACAAATGATCATGAGTTATAAAGTGCATGAGTGATGAATTCCAATATCAAGATATTAACATGGTTCTAGTTGACTCTGGGTAGTGGAAAATAAACTAGACACTAGTTATATGTATGCTAACTCCATTTTATACGGTTATTAGAACAATTTGACTAATTAGTCGAAGATTTAGTATGAAAAGGATGGGGAGTTATGTGTCCACCCTTTAGGTGTTATGGTCCCTAAAGCATAACCCCAATCATAGAATGACCCTCACACAAAAACTAGAGGATATTAAATGAGATAAGTCATTTCCACATAATGGTACCATTTTACAGGATTTGGCCAATGTTGTCCACTTGGGTGGTTGTCTACAACAACCCAAAAGTGGCCTAATATATTTGTACTATGTAAGGCTGATAAAAAAGATACATTGGGTGAATTAATTTACTATGAGTATGAAAGCACTCTTAGAAACAAAACTATGATTTGTAAACAAAAACAATTACCCTATAAAATTGCTTGACCTATTTTTATGGTACAATGAGGTGAGTCGATTTGGGTTTTTACATATGTTATTATAGCAGAATAGATCTTCAGTTGCATAAATATGGTTAACTATTTTTATTTAAATTAATGAAAACTTATAAATTGACTTGATTATTTCACCTATATGTCAAATGCCATGGATGTTGCAAGGTGGGTCTTCAAAAAATCCTATGGGAGGTAGGAAGGAAGAAGCTACTGAAAGACCTATGAGGGGACTTATGTTAGGTAGGATTATGCACAGTGGTGAATATTCATAAATTGAAAGAAGGATGAAATTTTTGAATGAGCCTCCTCCAAATGATCTTGGTACGAAGGAAGGAAACCTTGCAAAGGTCATACAATTATTACAAAATCATGTGAATCAACAACAAGACTTAATATATCAGCAACAAAAACTGATTGAGAACTTGATCAAGAAAATAAAACCTATAGGTAGCTCTATAGAAGCACTTGAAGAGCCAATAAGAGTGGATGATGCTAGAATGGGATTTAAGTTAGTAAAGGACCTAATGAAGGTTGTGAATTCCAAGTCCAATGATGCAAGAGAAAATAATATCATGGAGAAGTTTTGGGAATTCACTAATTTGCAGTAAGGATTAATTTTAGTCTAAGCTTATTATCAAAAATTTAATCAACTATTAAAATATGTACCTAATTAAGAGGGTATGGAGGGCATAAAGGTGTAGAATTTCATATTTTGATTATATTATAATATTAGGATTGAGTTGAACATGCTAAATCCTGAAAATCTTCCTAGAGTATTTTATTTATCTCAGCAAGAAGAAGTCTATCAACAAACTAAAAAGGCTTACTTCAATTATAAAAAATTAACTGAAAAGAAAAATATGATCTTAAGAAATGTAAAAGTATGATATTAATAAATTGGATTAAAGAGCAAAGTAAAAATCCTAAAGGAGGAGATCAGAATATACACAGAGGCACAATGGAAAGAATTGTTCAGGTCTACAAGCATAGGAAAAACAATAGGAAAAACAACAAGGGATAGCGTGGAATAAATGATCTAGGGTTAGTAGAATGGGAAAAGACTAAATATGATGTATCCCAAAGTAGCAATTAAAGTAACAATAATAGAGGGAACATAACTCCTCTAAGTGGATGTTATATATGCCAAGGAGCTCATTATGCCAAAAAGTGCTCCTAAAAAGCTGATATTCAACAAAAAGCTCTAGAATAATCCACCCACATGATCTTTGCGACTATAGGTAGTCCCATACTTGATGGCTAAGTTATTCCATTTTTGTTTAATGGTAAATTTTTTGATAATATTTGTAATTTTCTAGAATACGTCAGAATGGAGTCTGGAACCTTATATCAGAGAAATGATTTATTAAACCAACCAAGAATGAACATATTTCTATGTTGATAGTAGTGATCTATTTGTTGTGTGATAAAATGAGTAATTAACATTTTAGTTGAGGAGGAAGTCACATGTTCACATGGTTGAGCACAATTTTCTTATTTGAAAATTAATTAACTGTGTGGATCTTTCTAATCTAAGGGAAGAAAATAATTTAAGTCGTATGTTTACCCTACTCTAATTATTTAGAATAAACCTCATAGTAATGCCAAGTAAGAAAGATTAGGTTTTGCAACTATGTTTAACATGATAACTAGGAGTTGAACTTGAATTTTGGATAATAATGAAAAACTATTAGTTAGGCTCCAAAAAAGTACACAAGAGCTTTTGGAAACCAAAAATTATTCATGAATTGGGATAAGTTAGCTAAACGCTTAAAACTAAGGAATCATTTGTTGTTTGAGCTATTAGCATGCCAGAGATAGTTGTAGTTGACTTTATAAACCTTTTTTCCTTTCTATAAATTAGATTATGTTATACAACCCAAGAATGGATTTAGGAGCTCATTAACAATAACAAAAGCTATTCTAAAAGTAAATTCCTATATTGGATAGGTGTAGAGAGTACATAGATAAAATATGTAAAGACCTATCCTTGTTGGTAAATTGTGTTGTTTAATAAGAATGTTTACTTTTATAACATTTATGAGGAAATATTGAGGTTTAGTATAGAAATTAAAGAACTATTTAGAAGAAATGGATTTTCTATTTTATTTTTGGAATTAGGAAATAAATTCCTTCATCAACCTCAACTATTAATCCTCATTCAAGAGTGAAAAATAGAAACTTGTAGAGTTCATCAAGAAGGGATGACTATTTGAAAATACCCAATGTTTTTGAGGTGTGGGTATGCACATAATGAGTCTCGAAAGCAACTGTAGTATGACATAATTGGTAAAAATAGATGACTTGGTTAGAAATGGTAGCAAGGGATGATATGAGATGCCACCTATAGGTTGTTGCCCAGGTATTATTGTGATAAGTCCCATGTTCATTTGACTCAGCTAGTTTAGCTACAATATTTGGTATAGGATAAATGATCATGAGTCATAAAGGGTATGAGTGATGAATTCCAATATTAGGGTATTGAAATGTCTCTAGTTGAATCTGGGTAGTGGAAAATCAACTAGACAATATGTATATGTATGCTAACTTCCTTTTATACAGTTATTAGAACAAGTCGACTAACTAGTCAAATATTTAGTATGAAAATGATGGGGAGTTACACATCCACCCTTTAGGTGTTATGGTCCCTAAAGGATAACCGCAATAATGGAATAAACCTCATGCCAGAACTAGAGAATATTAAATGAGATAATTCATTTCCACTTTATGACACCATTTTACGATATTTGGCCAATCTCATCCACTTGGTTGTTTGTCTACAACAACCCAAAAGTGGCTTAATATACTTGTACTATTTAAAGGTGATGATAAAGATATATTGGATGAATTAATTTTCTATGAGTATAAAATCACTCTTATAAAAAAAACTATGATTTGTAAACAAAAAAAAATTACCCTATAAAATTGATTGACATATTTTTATGGTACAATGTGGTCGGTAGGCTTGGGTTGTTACATATATTATTAGAGAAGAAGAGATATTCAATTGCATAAATCTAGTTAATTATTTTTGTTTAGATAAATGAAAACTTATAAATTGACTTTATTCTTTCACCTATAGGTAAATTGACATGGATGCTACAAGGTGGGTCTTCAAAAAATCCTATGGGAGTAGGAAGGAAGAAGCCACTAAAAGATCTATGAGGGGACTAATGTTAGGTAGGATTATGCACAGTGGTGAATATTCATAAATTTAAAGAAGGATGAATTTTTTGAATGAACCTACTCCAAATGATCCTGGTAGATAGGAAGGAAACCTTGCAAAGATCATGCAATTATAAAAAAATCATGTGAATCAACAAAAAGACTTAATAAATCAATAATAAAAATTGATTGGGAACTTGATCAAGAAAAGGAAACCTGCAGGTAGCTCTATGGAAGTACTTGAAGAGCCAATAAGAGTGGATGATGCTAGAATGAACTCTAAGTTGGTAAAGGACCTAATGAAGGTTGTGAATTCCAAGTCCAATGATGCAAGAGAAAATAATATCATGGAGAAGTTTTGGGAATTCACTAATTTGTAGTAAGGATTAATGTCAATCTAAGCTTATTATCAAAAATTTAACCAACTATTAAAATATGTACCTAATTATGAGAGTGTAGACACCAAAACAACACCAATCTGATTATGTGACAACAAGCACTGATCGCATTGACACAAACAGCCCCCAGGGTAGCCCCTAGAGGTTAAACAGTGGTCCTAACCACTCCCAAAAGTAGTTTGGAAGGTCAAAGGTCAATTTGGCACCTTTTTGGCACCTTGATCTCTGCTCGTCCCACCCCGAGATGAATACAAACTGGCATTCGTCCCACCCAGGGATGAATAACAACATTTGCCCCAGGGTGAGGCGAATAGAAGGTTTGACTGGCAAAAAAAGTCAAACCTCGGCAACTCCGCCAGTTAACTAAGGCTTCAGGCCATGCAATTGCGAGGAATAGCTTTTATTCAAGAAGAGAGACTTTAGTCATGCATGTCTTTATTTTAGAGACCTCATGCAAGGAGATTCTAAATCAGGGAACTAGCTTTTCTATGAAAATAGGATAGTTAACTCAAGTGGCACCCTCGCATGCACAATTTAAACAAGGAGACCCTAAGGTCTATAAATTGGGGAGTTTTCCCACCCAAAATAAGGATAGAGAAGGAGCATTTGAGCAATGAAGTGCTTCCAATTTACATACCTACTTGCGATTTGTGCCTTCACATCCTTAATCTCTCATTCGAAAGGGAGGTTATTGGGTGACTATTGGAAGCACGAATCCCAACCCAAAACCCAATTTTTGACCAAAATATTCCACAAAATTTGTCGAAAACACCCTATAAGGATTTTTGGACCCATCCCAAGTGGATTGGTGCCGAAAAAGTGTCCCAAACGTGGGCGTCCTGCCCCCGGGCGCTCCCCAAATTGTCATAGTCCTATTCGCCCCACCCCGGGACGATTAGAAATATGTGATATATTTCTCTGGTTTTTCTTTTGCATTTTATTCTAGATATGTTAAATAGGTTATAGTTCAAATTTCATTTCATTCTGAGCAATTTTGACCAATTTTTTGTCATTTCCCGCCTTTACTAACTTGCAGATGGCACCAAAAAAATATGGGTGATAGAGGTAAAATTGGAGAAATATGACCTTCTGGGTCTTCCCAAAACACCCCCAATTAGCTAACCCCAAGTTTTCAGGTCATTTGGAGCTTCCAAGATAGGACATTGAAGAGGGTGCTTTCTGACAAGTTATTGTAGGTCTATTCGTCCCACCCTCGAGCGAATACAAATCTGTGAGGAATTTCCTGACTATTCTTTTTTCAGTGGTCTTTTGATAACATATTTATACTTTTGTCAAAATTTCAGGTCAATCCAAGGTCATTTGATTATCGTTTTAATATTTTCATGCATAGATTGACAGTAGGCCTTGGGAAATACATGTTTTATTCTATCTGCAGGTGCTACTAATATTTTTTGTTTCTTTGAACACAGGTTTTTGACATTAGAAGAGCAAGAAGGAGTGAAAAATCATACACACAATATGCAGCAATTTTTTGGTCCGCCCATCTTACATGTGGGCACGCGGAAGAAGGATTGTTGTTTATAGATGCGATAAGAAACTTATTTGACGCTCCTATCCCCTAAAAAGGAAGGAGACGTATTGTAACACAACTTTGAAAAGCATATCAATAAAAAGGGCTATATTTTATATTGCTTTTATCTTGTGTCAATTCATCTATGCTCTTTCTTTTTATGCACTTTGCAATACATAGGCTATAAGCGTTAAGTTTGATTTTATAAGCATCATATTAGGCACTTTCCTTTTTGTTTCCGTATCCTCGTGCTTTCAATGGAGATCACGGTGGGACCTATGTCCCTTGATTTTTAAGATTAAATTTCTGATTAAATTTGATTGTTTTGTTGCTTACAGGTACCAAGTTTTCAAATGCTAGACTGTTTCAAACAAAAATTTAGAGACATCCGATTTAGGCAGAGAAGAGGTAGGGGTTTTAGACACCTTTTGTCAATTTTCTATTTTCTATTTTTTGTTCTCTGATTTTTGCTTGCATAGGAGAGTTTAAATGCTTGCTTGTTTCAATTTTGCAATTTAAAAATAACCCCACACACCATGTGGTAATTTAAACCAAGGAGTTGGTCGTAAAACCCCAACCCTTGAGCAAGACCAATGGTGGATTTCATCATCACCTTGGCTTGAGATATTGCATCCATAACCCTGATCGCGACTATTGCTAGATGTAAATCCTGATGAAAGCTAACCAAGTGTAGCTTGGGGTGATTCCTAGCACATGAGGATAAGTCTTCTATGGTAGGTGTCATAAACAGAGCGATTCCCCTTTCGTACCGCCTATGTTCCACGTATCATCTGCTCTCACGTACCTATAGTCTCCCTCACGTAAGGGCGGGTATATAGAGAGGTTGGTATATCGGTCCGACAATGGTATATTGAAGGGGCGACCATTTTGGGAGTCATAAGAGCCTTCATAATTGCATTTAAATGGTTTTCACAAAAAGCTTTCAAAAACAAACAACAAAACACACTAAACCAGATTTAGGGCACACTTTTAATATTTAAAAGAGATAATCATTGCTTGTGTGTGTGTGATATTTTATGTTTAGTGTATCAAAAAAAAATCAAAAAAAGAATCTACGCATCTTTAGGTAAGCATCACCATGGTGTACACCCGTAGCCAAGCCCGATCACGGGCAGAAGCTGCAGAGAGTGCACCAAGGGGGACAAGTCGCCTCCGATATAGTCTTGAGGACTTGGTCATCTCGCCTTGGTGATAGGATACACAAGATAGTCCCCATCATGCCATCACCGAACAAGACTATAGAGGCACCCCCTTGAGGGGCACACCCACTCAACATAGAGGCACCTCCTTGAGGGGCACCCCCACTCAGCAAAGATCCTTTCAAGAGGAAAACCTACATGTGGCACTCAACCTAGATAGGAGGCCCCCCTTGGAAACTCATTATGGGTGGCCTAGTGATGAAGTGCTTGAACAACATAGGGTCCACAAGGAGGAACCATATGATTTTGTTACTCCTGATTTACCCCTGATTACTGTCAAAAACACTAGACCATATCCAGAGTATCAGGCACTACAGACAGGGCAAGACAATTTTGCCTGCACCTTTTATGCATATAATAGAGAGTGTGAGGAAGACCATTATGTTCCTCAAGAGCGATACACAGTGTGGGAACGATGTACGTCCACACCCGCTATGTATCAGGATCACTCATTAAGGCCAGAGCCTCAAGTAAATGTCGCTAACCTTGATAGAGGGAAGCAACCCATAGGGGTCTCAGATCACCATGACCGAGAAATACATGTAGGGGAGGCATATAGGCTTCCTAAACAAGAGACAATAGAACAAATTGACTTGGCATTTGCCAAACTAGCCGCCTACCAAGCGCAAATCACACGGCTTAGGCAAGACCAACAACAATTAAAACATTTGTGCCACCTTAACCAAGAGTGCATTCAGCGTCAGATAGATGAATTGCTTCATAGCAATGTGCCTGAGAAGGTCCTAGCCCCTCGTGCACATAAATCAAAAGTGTATGAGAGGCACAATCCTTTGGTGCGAGACAGGTCTTCGTGACCTCATCAAGCACTACCTCCAAGACCTCCTAGACCTGAGCGGGAGGCCACTCCCAAACACTATGATGGGCACCCTCCGCGGGCACCCATCAATGTTTACAGGCCTAGGCTAGACACTCCTCAAGAAGCCTATGAGGAGTATGAACAAGAAGAAGAGTAGGCTAAAATGCCCTATCAAGGCAGAAGGGGTGCTACCCAGCTACCCCTCCAAAGGCTTCAAGTTCCCCGCAACCCACAATGGGAGCAAACTAAGGAGGAAGAAATTAAATCCTTTGATGCATATAAAGCATTGCTAGAGCGCTTAGAGTCTATGGATATCAAGACTTCTGGGCCCCAAAAGCCCACTTTACGCCAACTCCGTAGCCATCCTATGCATCCGTCAGTGCCGACACCTCCATACCCGAAACACTTTAAGTTGCCCCAGTTGGCACTCTTTAGAGGGGAGGAGGACGCCCAAGAGCATGTGACCAGATTCCTGAGCCAGTGCTTTGGTATTCAAGACAACGATGCTTTGTTACTCAGAACATTTATAACCACATTCGCAGGCCCTACCTCGGATTGGTTCACCCAATTACCGAAACATAGCATCAGTAACTTGGATCAATTAGTGGATGCGTTCCTCGAATGCTTCACCTTCAACACAAAGAAAAAGGCGTCCCTAAGCGATCTAGCTAGCCTCAAGCAGTATGAGGAGGAATCTATGGTGGCATATGGGAACCGATGGAGGACGTTGCTTTCAAAGCTACCCTACCTCCCTCCTATGTCCGAATTGAACCAAATGTTCACAAAGAGTTGTTTGTGATCGATATTTGTGCTATTATAGCTACAGCAATATGCAAATTTAGAAGAAGCTCTGGCACAAGATAGAATAATCAAATAGATCAAGATATCGAATGGTGAAATTGCCAAGCCTAAGAAAAAAGAATGGAACAAGAGCACTAAAATAGGGACTACGCAACATAAACCTGTCGTGGTCAATCAAGTTGCTATCAACGCCCCTAAGCCAGCTCAAGCAACACAGACTCCAAAGGCTAACTATCAGGCGGTGCCTCCCAACAACTATGAGAGAGAAAACCAAAGGCAAGAACAAAATCAGCAGCGTCACCCTAGGCGACAATTTATGCCTTATACAAAGTCCAGGGACTCTCTGTTTGACCGCTTGTCAGCGGCAAACTTGATAAACCTTCTAGAGATTCAAACTATAGATCCCAACACATTGAAGCCTAAGGGGTACCGAGAGGACTTGTATTGTAGGTTTCATAGGCATAAGGGACATGACCTTAACGCATGTTGGAAGTTCAAAGGTTTGGTACAAGATCTCATTGACAACAATACATTGGTAGTGGATAATCCCATAGCGCCCAACAACCAACAAATGGGAGTTTTTAGAGACCCTTTGCCCGCACATGATGCATAAGCAAAATCCCTTCACGTCAATGAAGTGCAACAAAATTTCCCCATGGAGGGGTATGTGGGGATGATAAGCATAGTTAGGAGGAACAAGAGATATCCAGGAACTGCCCCCGTGGTAGCCACAAGAGTAGTTTCATCAATGTCACAACCTCAACAAAACCCTACGCAGCTTCCCCCGCCTAGACCAGTGGCCACGATTCAAACTAGACTTACTCAAATTCTAAGGACCACGTCGGCTAGGCTCTCCATATATGAGCTTATTCAATAATCAGTGCCCCATCGGGAGGCTCTTATGGAGATATTAAAGGCCATTGAGCTGCATCCCCATGAAGCAAATTCTTTCAACAACTTCGTGGGCCATGTGAAACAATGTACAGAACTAGTCATCACCTTTAGAGAAGATGAATTAAAATCGGTGGCTGGTGATGTGGCGGATCCACCCCTGCATGTTATCACGTGGGTCAATGGGATTCCATATAAGTGGGTGTTGGTAGATACTGGTTCATCTAGTAACATTATTACAACCGCAACACTGAAACATTTGAAGTTGTCGGCCTCTCACATCGTACCTTCCACTTATACTCTTCGAGCATTCAATGATGCGATATGCTCGATAGTTGGCACAATTGTCCTACCCATCCAAGTGGGACAAAATACCATTCATACATTGTGCCACATATTAGAAGGTGAGATGGCTTATAATATCTTGCTCGGGCGGCCTTGGATCCGGGACATGAAGTGTGTTCCTTCAATTGCTCATCAATGCTTAAAGTATACATTTGAAGGATAGGTGCATGTGGTCCCTACAGACTTAGAGCCTTTCAAATACTGCAATTCAGTGCAACTCATGCTGCAGTCGACCCTCCCATCAATGCATTTGGATTTTTAGTTAAATCCATCTAAACAGGGTCCGATTACGCAGGAATTCCCATTTCAAAGTTCATTCAATTCCCAGGCGGGTCCATCTTCTTCATCTGGTCCTTCCACAATGATGCCACCTACGGTGGCCACACCAAAGGACAAGGGAAAGAAGCCCCTAGAAGAGGAACCACCCTTAGTCTCCAACATCTCGATAGAAGATATGCCTAGTAGAACGAAAGTCGAGATGCCTAGTTCACCCCACATGGAGTGGACTCAGGGAGAACTTCCATTCGCTCCCCCTCAAATGCCAACAATCACAGTTGAGATGGCCAACATAGGATTGGGGGAGTATCTAGTGCAAAAAATTATAGCAACACCAACACTTGAGTCCATGCAGGACATGGGAAGACCTCGATTCCCCATCAGCTCTATGGTTCCTCTAGGTTACCCACCTAATCAAACAAATTTTGTTTATGGGGGCCTAAATAATGGCGTTGAACCTTCCCTACAAGAAGAGGAAGATGAATAAACCTTTTTTGAGGATTTCAATTATCTATCTAACCCAGAATTCGCATTGAGATATCTTAGCCAATGCAATTGGCACAGATATGGGTTGGGCAGGTATGAACAAGGAGTGCATGTTTTATGCCAACCAAGATACCAAATGCCTTATGACAAGTCAGGCGTAGGGTTTAATCACCCTTTGCCCCTAGACATATTGGTCAAAAACATGCAAGGCCTAGGGATAGGCAACAAGGATGGGTTGGCATTAGATCCATATGCCAATCCTAATACAACTTATACATTGGGGGATTATTTCCCATTACGAACAAACAACCTTGTTGACCTTAACAACCCTTTCGACCGTCCCTTCGGTCGAAAAGGGGGACAATTCAAGGACTAACCCCCACGAAGGGTATGGACAAGACCAAGAAGGGTCTTCAGATGATGAGTTAGACTACGAGGTAGCACCTTGGGATCCTCTTGAGTCGGGAAGTAATCATTCCCATGTGCATCCCATGGATGATTATCAAGAAAGCTTCCTGACCATGTTCCCATTGGATGCTCCAATTGAGCATGAGCCACCTCAAGAAAATCAGGTCCCCCCGTAGAGAGAGGAACAACCTCGATGGGACCACATTAATTTGCTCGAACAAGATGAGCCCTATATGTCACAAACCACTGTTGAAGCAAATGAAGGCCTTTGGATCTCTAACAGTGATTACGAAGATGAAACCGAGATGGCCTATCTCAACCACATGTGACAAATGCAACAACAGTATCCCTTAGGCATAGATGACATGTTTGAACACTTGCACATAGGGCCAAGACATAGGTGGCACCTCAACCCAGCGTAGTTATAGCAATTACTGCACCTGCCACTCCAGGTACATAGAAAGCATATTTCGCCTAGAGACCCTATCAAACCATCAGTGCCTAGGGTAGACCCTGTCTGCATGTCCATGCATAGGGCCAATCCATTTGTGCTAGTGCATACAGATCCAGATCCAAAGCACCAAGAACATCCAAAATGTCATAGTCATCACACCTATGATAATGGAGGTTATAATCATTTCATCAACATGATCTCCATTGACTTAACCACCCCCATCCATGATCCAACCGACCCAACACGGTCATTGCATCTAGACATAGAGGCTATAGATTGGGATCACGCTGACACACCACCATCCCCATCAGAGTACTGGCCTTGCGGTGGGATGTTTCATTTCACTCCAAGATAGACTTAGGATGTCTTTCATGCTAAAGAGGAACCTGACATTCCTAACAATGATCTTAATTCAGCAAATGATATCCATCTGATCCCAACTCCACACTAGTTGGAGGACGGATCCCACATGTCGATCAAGGCAATGACTAATGTAGACATCGGCACAGATCTAATGAATCCATAGATTCTCAAGCTGGGGGTAAGTCTCTCCCTCAAAGAGCAAGCCGATTACATTGCCCTTCTCAAGGAGGAGATTTTTGCATGGTCATACAAGGACATGTCGGGGCTAGACCCGTAGCTAGTCATGCATAATATTACACTTGATCCTAAAGTCAAGCCTGTAAAGAAAAAACTATAAAAGATGCATCCAACAGTGGCCTTAATGGTCAAAGACGAATTGCAAAAGCTGTTGGATGCACATCATCTGCATGGATTATGTGCCATGGTTGTCTAACATGGTTCTCGTCAAGAAGCCCGACGGGAGGATTCGCATATGCACCGATTTTTGAGATCTAAACAAAGCGAGTCCTAAGGATGATTTTCCCTTGCCGAGCATCGACGCATTGGTAGATGCTACAATGGGCCATGAAATGCTTTCCCTCATGGATGGTTTCTCGGGATACAATCAGATTCGTATTAATCCCGAGGACCAACTAAAAATGGCATTCACAACACCTTGGGGGACATTTTGCTATAAGGTCATGCCTTTTGGCCTTAAAAACACTGGCGCCACCAACCAACATGCCATGATGTACATCTTTCACGATTACATGCACAAGACTTTGGAAGATTACATGGATGATTTTTTGGCCAAATCTCTTTTGTGCCCAGATCACCTCGGTGACTTGAGCAAGGTCCTTGATCGCCTCATTGAACATAAATTCAGACTAAACCCCAAGAAGTGTGTCTTTGGAATCACCTCTGGAAAGCTTTTGGGTTTCATAGTCTCCAAACAAGGAATTGAGGTAGACCCAAACAAAGTCAAGGCAATCCTTGAAATGCTTCCCCCAACTACCATCAAGTAGCTCAGGAGTCTGTAGGGAAAGGTCACATCGATTAAGCGCTTCATAGTGCAGTTATCTGACAAGTGTCGACCCATGAATAAATTATTGCATAAGGGGGTCACATTTCACTGGGATGACGAGTTTCAGTTGGCATTTGATGACATTAAATAGTACTTGGCTTTACCTCTAGTATTGGCACCACCTAGACTAGGAGCATCGTTCTATTTATACATCTCAACTACTGAGGTGGCACTGGGTGCCATGTTGTCCCAGAAAAATGAACTTCACAAAAAACAAGCTACATACTATCTTAGCCGCACCCTCGTCAGTTATGAACTTAACTATACATACATTGAAAAGCTTTGCTTGGCAGTGGTGTTTGTTACCAAAAAGCTACGCCACTACATGCTCAGCAATAAGACGTATGTTGTGTCTAAGGAGAATCTATTACAATACATGATGAGTCGTACTTATCATAGTAGTCGCACAACGAAATGGATCATGTTGTTGACGAAGTTTGACATAGAATTCATTGGAAAAAAATCCATAAAATGTCAAGTCATCATCAATCAACTGGCAGAGGCTCCTCTTGAAGACGATCCACATCTGACCTTCGAACTACCTGATGATGGGGTCTTCCATGTTTTAGAATCGCCAGATTCTGATGAGCCTGAGTCACAAGCTAACATAACCCTATTTTTTGATGGTTCTAAATGTGAGCAAGGAGGTGGTGCAAGAATTGTATTCTTCACTCCACAAGGGGCTCCAATACCTCTATCATTTAAATTAGACTTCCTGTGCACCAATAACAATGCAGAATACAAAGCCTTGCTCATCGGTCTTCAGACAACACTCACCATGAACATTAAATGTTTAAACATCTTTGGTGATTCACTGTTAATTGTTAATCAAGTTAAGGGGATATTCCAATGTAAATGTCCAGTTCTGCAGGCCTACAAAGCCCTTGTGGACAAATTCTTGGCACAAATTGAATGGTATGACATCGAGGCACTCCCTCGATCATCAAATCATTTTGCGGATACTATGGCCTCCTTGGGGTCACTAATCTCGCAAGACCCTTCCGGTGAGATGACAACTATTCAGGTCAAGACATTATCACAACCCGTGATGGAGCGTGCAAGCTCTAACCTCATGCCAAGAATCCACTTGATCCAGGAACCATCTTCGAATAGGTTCTTTCAAATCCAATATTGTTTGACTCAAGCCAACTCCTTGTTCTCCCCTACCCCTCTTAATAGCAACACAACGCTATTTTTATAAGTTCTTTCCTACTTAGCTTTTGCTTGGGATGAAATTCAAGAGGGATTGGTTGTTCATACCATTGAGGTTTCTGATCAACAGGATTGGTACACACCCCTAAGGGATTACCTCAAGCTAGGTACTCTCCCACTTGGATTGACACAAGCCACAAAAATATCATTCAAATAGAAAGCAGAAAAACATGTCTTACTCAGAGATATTTTGTATCATCAGAGCTATGAAGGAATCCTCCTTCGTTGCTTGGACCAGCAGGAGTCCGCTTGGATGATCACCCAAGCCCACGATGGTACATGTGATGGCCACTTCAGCGGTATGGCCATCGCAAAGCGCATTCTCCGCATGGGTTATTATTGGCCATATTTGGAGCGAGATTGTTGCGCATATGTGAAGAAGTGCATGAAGTGTCAACATTATGCCAATTTGACACACGTACCTTCTCAGGCCTTGCAACAGATCCAATCGGCTTGGCCTTATTCATAGTGGGTCTTTGATCTAATCGAAAAGATCTCCCCTATGTCGTTGGGTCATCACACATTTATCATAACGGCCACAGAGTATTTTACCAAGTGGGTGGAAGCAATTATGTTAACCTCTACGACTGGACCCCGCATTGCGGAGTTTATTTTACATAAAACCGTATGTCATTTTGGTATTCCATCCAAGATCCTGTTAGATAATGGGACGTTATTCAAGAACAAATATGTGCATGCTTTGACCACAAAGTACAAAATTCAGCACAATTTTTCAACACCCTATTATCCGCAGGCAAATGGGCAAGTAGAGGCGTCCAATAAAATGCTAGTTGCCATCCTCAAAAAGACTATCATAGATAATCATAAGGATTGGCACATTCAGATCCCGCTTGCCCTATGGGCTTATTGCACTAGCATTCGAATGCCCACTGGTGCAACTCCATTTTCGTTGGTGTATGGCTTCGAGGTTGTCATGCCTCTTGAGGTGGAAATCCCTTCCCTGCACATTTCAATGTAAGAGTTCATCGATGATGACACTCAACGATAGGCCCGGTTAGATCAACTCACGTTGCTTGATGAACGACGCGTCAATTCTCTAGAGCATTTGCGTATCTATCAAGAGCGACTTAATAGAGCATATAACATGAAGGTTCACCTAAGGGATTTTTGGGTTGGAGATTTGGTCTTAAAAGAGAACCAGTAGAATTCTAATTTGGCGTCTCATCTCTGAGACAAGTTCGTGACAAACTGGTTAGGTCCTTATATGATTGACAGTAAGATAGGACCTGGAACATACCATCTTTCCTCTCTTGAAGGAATCAAGGAGCTAGAACACTTGAACATTAGTCATTTGCGGCCATTCTACATTTAGAGAGCCATAGTCCACACAAAAGCTGCAAGGATTTCCACAATCGCTTGGTCAACCCTAAATGCCCCAAAGGTATCTAAACACTTTGGTCAAAACAAAATCTCCAAGGATTCCCTTAATCGCTTGTTCAACCTAAAATGCCCCAAAGGTATCCATAAACTCTTTCGTCAAACCAAAAGCTCCAAGGGTTACCATAACCGCTTGGTCAAAACAAGTATTCAAAAACCAACAAAAACAATACAATCATAAAAAATAACAACATAAAAACAAAAAAAATATATATATATATATATATATATATATATATATATATATATATATTCCATGCATACTTGTAAACATCAAAATACAAAAATATAGGTTGCATTAGGCATCACATCCATACATTGCATATTCGCTAGGTCATACAAGTCAAAAGCACCATAGACTGTAATTGGTCGGCCATTTTCTCATTTTTTTTTACATAAAATCAATTTTATTAACGCATACATCCCGCATACCACCATCCCCATTTTTAGCAAAGTTAGTTGTCTCCTAATGTATTTAGGGTTTTCGTCATTCAGCTGTCTTTAACTTTCTAGACAAAAATTATACAAAGTCAAACAACTTTTATACAGGGACAATTTTACTTGGGTCACGCCTCATTATGTAATATCCCTACACAAATTAAAACACATAAAATAATTCCTAAGTTGTGTGAACGCAAGAGAAACCTACAAAGCAGTCTAGGGTACCATAGGTGAAATATTAGCCTGTTCATCCCCTTGTGTGAATGGTTCAAGAGTGTTGAGAATTGACAAAAGGACAAGCTCTTCCCCATACATTCCCATAATCAACGGTGGTTTTCACCACTACCACAACTCCCAAACACCGTTGGTCCTAAAAGTTGTAAGGATTCATATTACATGTCCCTACCAAGGATGGGTAGTCATCCCCAACGCCTAAAAGGATCAATGACCATTCAAAAAAAACATTTCCACAAGCCATCATCACAATCCCCTTTGGTCTCTCAAGTCGTAAGGATTCGTATTACACATCCCTGCTAAGTATGGGTAGTCATCCCCAAGGCCTAAAATATCAATACCCTTACTTCATAATTTCCATACTACCCTTTGGTTCCCAAAGTCGTAAGGATTCGTACTACACATCCCTGCCAAGGATGGGTAGTCATCCCCAAGGCCTAAAAGGATCAATGTTATTCACCATTCACACACATACCAGCTTAACCTTACAAATTTCAAAAGCCCAATCAAATAATAGTGGTTATCACTACTATTTAGCATCCTTGCTCCAAAAAAAAAAAAAAACAAACAAAAGAGAAAAACAAAATAAATAGTGATTTTCATCACTTTGTATACGAGCAACTATCCTAAACCATTGAGCCAATAAAAATCCTGAACTTGAATCCCTAGAATTCTCAGTATTCGAAAACCATCTAGGTGATCCTCATTACAAGTTTGATGGACAACCTACCTGGCAATGGCGGTATCCTACCCACATGACGATATGTCTGTCACATTAGCTTTGTGTGTGAGCAGACCAATGTTTGCATGTGGATGAGCTAGCTTATGGTATCTTAGATTGTCTCATGGATTAATCTTGTTGAATACAACAACGGAGTTAGTGGAGCTAATTAGGTGATCCTTAGTACATGATTGGTTGGTAGCCTATCTGGCACTCGTGGTATCCTGACAAATACCATATAAACGAACTCAATTGCACACACAGGGATGTGAAATAACTTGGTTCAATTCAAGTCAAATTTATACCTTGTTCCAAAGTCTTATGCGCTAAATGTATAGTCTTGGCTAGTTAGTTAAAATATTTGAATCTCAAAAAAGCTTAACTACATTTCAAAAACAACTGGTACATTGCATTTCGTACATTACCATAAAAAAATATGCAACATACAAAAACAAAGTTTTCACCTGCATAGTCATTCCACACAGTCATCCCATAAGTACACCAAGCCAGTAAATCTTGCACAGTCTATGGTGCCATCAACAAGTTATCAACCAAATAAGTTCATTCATTCCATATGCATACATCATATAATTAGAAACATCGCATTCATAATACCACATGCATCCATCATCATAAATCAATATGCATAAACAGATAGACACACCATGAAAATTTTATAAAAACCAAAAAAGAGTCATTTGTATATATATCATCAAAAATGCCTGCAGGCTACAACGAACTGGTCCTATGACCTCGCAACAAAAACCAAAAGATCAAAAAACCCCTAAGCCTAGGGCATCAGCCACCATGATCAAGGCAACTACTACTTGCCCCTACATCATGCCCACTAGTGTCCCCCTCATCTAGCCGCCTGCGACGGGACGATGCTGACTGCTCAGTATTGCTGTCTCTCGTCTGTCTTGAAGAGCCACCTCCAGGGGGCTCAGGTATTTGCCCACAAAGGTGAATAATCTCTCCCTCCATATCCATACAATGCTAACACCAATCTACCTCCCGTCGACCCCACTCTACCTCCCATCGATGGTAGTAAGCTACTACGTCATCGTGCTGTGCTAGCTACGTCCATAGGAGATCCCTCTCTCGTGCCGCATCAGTATCCCCATCATACCAGTGGGACGCAGCCCATGCATTCTATCACTCCAGTAGTTGAGTCCATAGGATATCTCTCTCCTGCAAATCCTATCCCAGCTCCCCATCTCGCCTCCGTAGTAGCCC
This sequence comes from Wollemia nobilis, assembly GCA_028583015.1. Taxonomy (NCBI): domain Eukaryota; kingdom Viridiplantae; phylum Streptophyta; class Pinopsida; order Araucariales; family Araucariaceae; genus Wollemia; species Wollemia nobilis. The sequence continues at coordinate 3,500,890 of JAQPPZ010000367.1, forward strand.
CGCCAATCGTGCATTCTCAGTGCGCAACCCTGCCTCCATGTCCTCCGACACTGCCTGAGGCCTCGACAAATTTGGGACGTCCTACATTTTTGGTTGGTTTGAAACCCCATAATCCTCACCTACATCCTCAAACTCCACCATCTCCACATCATCTAGTAGAGCACCAAAACCCTCATCTGGTTCCTCTACACCCTCATCCCCGGTTGTTGCCGCCTCCGCCCTACCTAGAGGCCCCTCGCCTTGCCACCGTCACAAGGTCAACCACTGCTCATACTTGGATGTAACCTCGACATCATCCACATTTGGTATGTCAATAGCCATATCTAAATCCTTTCCAAGTGGCACAACAACTGGCCGGTCCAAAGTCCTCTCATCCCCCCAGTGTCGATAGACCATGGGCTCACCAGGCATCCCCTGGTGCACCCCAAACTGTCATGTCACTCGGCCATATGGGAACAACTCCTACTCAGTCCCATGCCTCCTAATCATCCATCGCTCCCTTCGTGCCCCCCGGAGCCACTCTCCAACCTCAAGCCAGGCTGGACAGTCTTGGTAGGGGCACCAGAACACATCCCCTGGAGTAAGCCGAGCGAAGGCATCGACATAGTGCCCTACTGCACCTGCCCATTGTCGACTCTGACCCTACTCCTTTGACCTCTGCCACAGTACCCCATATCCAATCTCTTGATCTAACATTTCTTCCTGAGTCATCCATGGTAGCTTCGCTGGCCTCTCCACTGCTATGTGCTGCCAAGCCCAGCACTGCAACAAGTAGCTGCAACTAATCCCCTTTCGCTTCTGGAAACAAACCTCGTAAAGCTCATCATAGAGTTGTTCCAGAAGAGTATGTACCCATTTCATGATCATCAGTGCATCTATAGGACACTCCACCAGCCCGAATACCACCTCCAGTAGGTTCCATGAGAACCTCGTGCCCGAAGATTCAGGGAGCAGCATGTTAGAAATGAGGCCCATGAATAATGCGTGCCTCATTCCCAACACACCCCTCTCTAGCCACCATCAAACCAGTATGCCACCAATATGGCAGTCGATCTCTGCCATCTCCATTGGGCAGTCGATCTATGTTTATCTAGGGTTAAATTAAGTTTTTTCGCTAAAGTTTTCATAGACTAGGGTTTCAATTTTACAATTTGAAAAACCAGATAAACAAAAACACAAGAAATAAACAACTTGCGGTTTTCAAACTGTGATACAAACTAACAAAGAGGACGGGCAATCACTGGTATCGCTTCGGCTCTACCACTCAATCTGGTATGTGAACTCATGGTCATAAGAACATTTTGGCAGTGCTTCGCTTCGCAGACTTGACCTCCTCCTCTTCAGAGCTTCAAATCACTAAGAAAAACAAGTGCAAATGAGCCCAAAACTCAGTTTTTGCCATTAAAAAGGCTTTTTGAGCCTATATTCATTATCCCCTAGGATGAGTGCTTTGGTTAGCACTCATCCCTACCTGGGAATAATACTAAATAGGAATTTGTCCCACCCTGGGATGAATACAAAGCAAAAATTTCAAAAATAGCCAAAACTGCACAAAAATGCACCAAACCAAGCAATAAAACTGTCCAATAAGAGTGCTTTTGCACTTGACATTCTAGGCATACAAAACTGATTTCGGGGTCACAAATCCTCACTGTCCTACTCCCTAAGAAGGCTACCATAGCCGGGCCGCTCCACGAGAAGTCAAAATTTTGAGAATTTCAGCCCCAAACGGCGTCACCAAAACGGGTCCAAACCCAACCAAAAATAGCAATAACATTGGCGAACGAAGGTGCCTTTGCACTTGAAATTCTTGGCATCCAAAACAGATGTTGGGGTTACAAATTTTCACTATCCTAATCCCTAAGAAGGCTACTGTTGCAGTCCAAACATAGCAGCGTCGGCTATGTTTCTCCAAGAGATAGAAATTTAGTATATATATTCACCGTAGTTGGTTTGAATAAAAATCATCATATCTTTTATAATTTTTCATCTGCTGCTTCTGCGCAAGGGTGTGCCCACCTTAAGTGGCCATTGTTTATTTCTATTCGTTCATTAAATTTTGTGTTTCGTAATTATTCATTTTCCATCTTTCGATCGTTGCGTTGCATGTAATTGTGTAATTTCATATAGCCAAGGTAGGAAAAGTGTAGCAAGTGGTATCAGATTCAAATAGATCTTGAAATCCGTCACCGGCATCCTTGACAAACGCTCCAGCCACGTTTCTGTGCCGTTCTGGTCTATCAGACGTTCTTGGCAGCCGCTGCAGCTGCTATTCGCAGTCCTCTCAGCTCGTCGGTGGTCCATATTCTCTGCAACTCGGTCGTTCGTAAATTAAATCTTTACGAACAACTGCAATTTCGTGGATATTCCCGATAAATTCCCTCGCCACCGTTCATAGATTAAACCTTTACGAAACTATTGCCATTTCGTGGAAATTCTCTACAACTCCTCTAGCCGCCGTTGGTCACGCCAAATTCATGATTTTTACTCCATTTATAAGCACAAACCTTAAGAAATTTATTTTTATTTTTATTCCTTTGCGGTGCTGACGTCATTTAAAAATTTCATTTTCGTCGTGCATGGGCTAGTTATCCCACATTTGCTGTGTTTTGTTGGTAGAGGGGTTTAATTCATTGTTGTCACACCATTTACATCGTGACTACGGTCATGCCTTGGCAATAATTTGTGCATCGCAAGTCTGTCGTCCGCTCGTTGGTCGTATTTGTCTCTTCATCCGTCTCGCGTCTGTCCGTTCCGTTCACTGTCTCTTCGTCCGTCTCGCGTCTGTCCGTTCCGTTCGGTCCTAGCTGTCTCTTCATCCATCTCACGTCTGTCCGTTCCATTCGCTGTCTCTTCGTTCGTCTCGCGTCTGTCCGTTCCGTTTGGTCCTATCCTGTCACGTCCGTCTGTAGTGTTCGTCCACTCGGTCCTGTCTGTTGTCGGTTCTCACGTCTGTCTGTTCCGTTCGGTCCTATCCTATCACGTCCGTCCGCTCGGTCCTGTCTGCTGTCGGTTCTCGCGTCCGTCCGTCGTGTCCATCTGATCGGTCCTATCTGCTGTCGGTTCTCACGTTCGTCCGTCGTGTCCGTTCGCTTGGTCCTATCCTGTTGTGTCCGTCAGTCGTGTCCGTCCGCTCGGTCCTGTCTGCTGTCGGTTCTCGCATCAGGATCCACTTCGGTTCGGTGTCCTAATTATAGTGGTCAACAACTGTCATCAAGAAGGGGAGCCAACGAAATTCAGTTCCGCGCCACAGTTGGAGTGGCAGCAAGGCGGAAAACAACACAAATTTTTTATAAACTCATTGTGGCCAAAATTTTGAAGTTCAAGGACTATTAAGCAAGAGATCGTAAGTAGTGCATGAGTAAAAGTTGGAGCAAGGGTCCTAACGGTCGATTATCCAGCTCAGACACAACCAATACCAACATAAGAAGAGCTCATCGCAGCCCAGGTACAAAAAATTCTCTTTCTCCTTTTAAAATTGGTAGTTATAATCCACACCACCCACTAGTAATCCACACCACCCACTAGTAGATCCTATGGCTACTAATCCTTCCCCAACTCACGAAAACATCATGCAAGGACACTCAAGTAATTCAGCCATGTCTGATAGGGAGTCTCTTCATGAAATACTAGAGAGTATAAATGAAATGAGTCTCACTCTAAAAAACTTTGTGAATGCACAAACACAACCTAATCCCACTACTAATCCCCAAAATCACTCCCATGCCCAATGAAATGAAGAAAATATTGATCCTAATGATGATTGGCAACAACGAGGTGATTCGGATAATCACAGGGATCCCTATCAAAGACAACGGTATAACCAAAATCAAGAAAGGGACACGGGTTATCACCAACCAAGAGGCCCTAATATTAACTTTCCACGAATTGATATGCCCACTTTTGAAGGTCATGATCCTCGTGGTTGGTTAGCCAAAATGGAAGGCATCCTTGACTTATATCAAATTAAGGAAATTGATAAAGTTCCTTTCGTCTGCAACAAAATTAGGCACTGAGGCCTACCAATGGTTTGTATGGCTTAAAAAAGAGAATGTAGCTATTATTACCTGGAGAAAATTCACTACCTCTTTTTTAGAAATATTTGACGACGGAGCTACATCATCCTACACAGTAAGATTGTTATCTCTTAAACAAAAAGGGTCAGTTAGTGAATTCATTTTGGAGTTTACCAGTTTACTACCATACACTTCAGACCTTAGTCCCAACATAGTGGTAGGTGCCTTTCGCAATGGTTTGAAAGAAAGTATTCGAGTGGAGGTAGACATGCACGATCCAACCTTGTTGAACAGTTGTATAAGATTAGCCAAGTTGGCCGAGAAGAGACACCAGTTGTCTGCACAGCGGGAAACATATAGTCGTCCTTCATACCGCAACAATTCCTTTCGTAGAAATGATCAACCATCAAGATATTTTTGTTATAAATGTCGCACTAATCACCCCAGGGAACAAGCTTGTGCCCAAAAACAAAACTTTCATATTGAAGGTGATCAAGGTGAAGGGGAAGAGGATGAACCTTACCAATCAGAAGAACCTATGCCAGAAGACCTACCAGGTACTATAGACGAAAAAGAAGAGGATACAATGGCAATTTCAGTGCATGCTCTCATGGGTTTAACCGCCCACCATACCATCAAGGTACCAGGTTTTCTCCGCCAGAAAAAGGTGAATGTGCTAATTGATTCTGGTAGCACCCACAATTTTATCGACATTAAAACAGCAAAAGCCTTGAATTTATTCATTAACTCTTCCAACAAAGACAAATTCTAGGTTTTAGTGGCCAACGGGGTGAACACACAATGTGTGGGTCGCACATCTCAAGTTTCCATAAAGATGGGAACTTATACCTGGTTAGGCTCCCTTTTTGTCATGAATTTGGGAAATTTTGATGTCATTTTGGGGGTTGAATGGTTGGAAACATTAGACACAGTTAGCTTCAACTTCAAAAAATTATTTGTGGAATGGAAGGAAAATGGACAAGTCATTCACTTACAAGGCATTACTACTCCTCCAACACAAATGGTGAGCTCTCATAGTATGGAAAAGATGTTAAAAAAGGGTGGATATGGGTTTATAGCTCAAATTAATTGTTTGGAAAAACAATCGGCAACAACTTCGGATATTATTGCACTTGAGTTACAAGATATCATCACACATTACGACGAGGTTTTCCAAGAACCTCAAGGATTACCACCTAAACGATCTCATGCTCATGCCATCCATTTGATGCCAGGAAGTGTCCCACCTAACAATCATCCTTATCGCTATCCTCAACCACAAAAGACAGAAATCAAACAGATCGTTCAGGATTTGTTGGATCATGGAGTCATTCGTCACAGCACTAGTCCTTATTCCTCACCTGTAGTCCTGGCTAGATGAAAAGATAACTCTTGGCGTATGTGTCCTGACTTTCGTTCTCTCAATAAACTCACTATCAAGGACAAATTTCCTATCCCTGTCATAGATGACCTATTAGATGAGTTGCATGGTGCAAATTTTTTTACAAAATTAGACCTTCGCTCTGGCTTTCACCAAATCCGTGTTAGAGAAGAAGATATTCCCAAAACGGCCTTTCGTACTCATGAAGGTCATTACGAATTTTTGGTCATGCCTTTTGGTCTCACTAATGCACCATCCACATTCCAAAGTCTCATGAACCAAGTGTTTCGTCCACTCCTCCGTAAGTTTGTGTTAGTTTTTTTTGATGATATTCTCATATACAGCAAAACTTGGGTGGACCATTTACATCATGTGGATAAAGTCCTTCACATCCTACACAAAGAAAAATTATTTGTTAAACGCTCCAAATGCTCATTTGGTGTTCATAAAGTCGAGTATCTTGGTCATATAGTTTCACATGAGGGTGTCAAAGTCGATCCCAATAAGATTAAGGCAATTCAAGAGTGGCATTTACCTAAAACCATCAAGAAACTTCGTGGTTTTTTGGGTCTCACAGGCTACTATCGCAAGTTTATACATAATTATGGTAAGATTGCAGCACCTCTCACAACACTCACAAAAAAGGATGCTTTTCGTTGGTCGGAAGAGGCTACTTTAGCTTTTGAAGCTCTTAAGCAAGCCATGTGTACAACTCCAGTCTTAGCAACTCCCAACTTTCACAAACCATTTATTATCAAATGTGATGCATCAGGAACAGGAATTGGGGCTATATTAATGCAAGAAGGTCATCCTTTGGCATTTGAAAGTAAACAACTTTCCGGAAAAAATTTGGGAAGATCAACATATGAAAAAGAAATGTTGGCTATTCTTCATGCAGTAGAAAAATGGAGACACTACCTAATCAGTAGCCGCTTCATTATCAAAACAGATCATAGTAGCCTCAAGCATTTTTTGGAGCAAAGGTTTTCTTATCCAGAACAAAATAAGTGGTTAACCAAACTTCTAGGCTATGATTTCGTTATTGAATATAAGAAAGGGAAGGAAAATATAGCTGCCGATGTGTTGTCCAGAAAATATGAAGATGAATTAGTCATCAATGCTATTTCAGGTCCTTGTTCCCAATGGGTAACTCAATTACAAATTGAATGGCTGTCCAATAGTGAAACTGCCCAGATAATTCATGAATTATCTATAGGGTCTTCCAAACACCCTGGGTTCTCTTATGAAGATAACATCCTCCGAAAGAAGAACCGCATTTACATTCCACATAATTCAGAACTCAAATAAAAAATCCTCGACAAATCACACGCTTCTCCATCAGCAGGACATTCAGGATTTTTGAAGACATATTTAAGGGTCAAACAATCATTTTGTTGGAAAGGATTAAAAGTGGAAGTCAAACAATGGGTAGCAGAATGTGAAGTTTGCCAGCGCAATAAAGGAGAAACAGTCAAATCACCAGGATTATTACAACCATTACCCATCCCTGAACGACAGTGGGAACATATATCCATGGATTTCATTGAAGGTATTCCAAAATCAGAAGGAAGGACAGTAATCTTCGTCGTCGTAGACCGGTTATCCAAATATGCTCACTTTCAGGCTTTACAACATCCATTTTTCGCAAGCAAGGTGGCAAAGGTATTTATGGATTCAATTTTCAAATTACATGGTATGCCAAAGAATATTGTAAGTGATAGAGATCCCATTTTCACTAGTAACTTTTGGCGGGAATTATTTCGACTTAGTGGTACCAAATTGAACATGTCTTTAGCATACCATCCACAGACAGATGGTCAAACAAAAGTAGTTAAAAAATGTTTGGGTACATACTTAAGATGTTTTTCTCAAGATAAACAATACCAATGGAGCCATTGGTTAGCATTAGCGGAATGGTGGTACAACACTTCTTACCATTACTCAATTAAGATGTCTTCATTCGAAGCATTGTATGGCACCAAACCTCCAAAAGTTGCAGATTACGTACAGGGATCATCTAAAGTAGCTAAAGTGGATGATTGGTTCCAACAAAGGCAGTTTACGCTTACCATCCTCAAAGAGAATTTGGCCCAAGCACAGAATCGTATGAAACAACAACAAGACTTGCACCAATCAGAGAGAACTTTTAATATAGGAGATTGGGTGTTCCTCAAGTTGCAACCTTACAAACAAGCCTCATTAAAGATAAAGTCTAGCCAGAAGTTGGCCCCACGATTCTATGGTCCCTACAAAATTGTGCGCCGCATTGGAGAAGTAGCCTATCAATTAGAGCTACCGACATCTTCACGAATACACCCGGTATTTCATGTTTCTTGTCTCAAAAAAGTAATTGGTCAGAAAGTACAAAGTCAATCAGAATTACCAGTGCTCGATGAGGAAGGACGCATACATCTCCAACCCGAAGATATACTACAACATAGAGTCCGCAAACTGAGATCACGTCAGATTCATGAATTTATCATTAAATGGCAAGATTTATTAGAGGAAGATGCCACATGGGAACCTGAAAGTATCTTCTAGACATTTCCAGCTTTGAGGACAAAGCTTTCCGAGGAGGGGAGTCATGTTGCAGTCCAAACATAGCAGCGTCGGCTATGTTTCTCCAAGAGATAGAAATTTAGTATATATATTCACCGTAGTTGGTTTGAATAAAAATCATCATATCTTTTATAATTTTTCATCTGCTGCTTCTGCGCAAGGGTGTGCCCACCTTAAGTGGCCATTGTTTATTTCTATTCGTTCATTAAATTCTGTGTTTCGTAATTATTCATTTTCCATCTTTCGATCGTTGCGTTGCATGTAATTGTGTAATTTCATATAGCCAAGGTAGGAAAAGCATAGCAGCTACCATAACCAGACCGCTCCACGGGAAGACGGATATTTGCCAATTTTAGCTACAAAATGCGTCACAAAAAGGGTTCAAACCCACCAAAAATAGGTCAGACTATTCAGAAACTGCTTTCATATTTAATGGTAAACAACTGAAGGCACCCTTACCTAAGTCATCTTGGTTCAAGCGACTCATCGCTTTTCTCATGTCGATCATTCCATCATCATTTTGTCGCTTGAGTGGGTAGTCACACTTAGTCGCCAATCAACAACAACATACCCAATCCTGGAAATGACATGCATTCAAAGGATCATTGACAAATACAATCACGCCCTTGCTTGGGGCAGCAAACAAGCAATTATCGCAAGCTGATCAAACACTTGGCATTCATGAATCATGAACTCAAGGTTCCCACAGACAAAAGGTTGCGCCCTTTGCCTATTCATGACTGATCAATGTTCAAGCTTAAGTAACACCTCACTGAACAAGGTTAACACTTGAATTAAGTTCTTTAGCTCGTCAGAGGCAAGGATTCAAGAATGCGTGCCCTTTCCATGCTTGGGGCATCAAGAGTTGGTTAGGTTACTGAGAAACCCTAATCATTAGTGCTTTGGTTATTTATTTTTTCTCGGTGCTATGCCTTGCACAACGCTTCCCAAAAAGGGGCATTTGTAGACACCAAAACAACACCAATCCGATTATGTGACAACAAGCGTTGATCGCATTGACACAAATAGCCCCTAGGGCAGCCCCCAAAGGTTAAAAAGTGGTCCTAACCACTCCCAAAAGTAGTTTGGAAGGTCAAAGGTCAATTTGGCACCTTTTTGGCACCTTGCTCTCTAATCGTCCCACCCCAGGATGAATACAAAATGGCATTCGTCCCACCCAGGGACAAATAACAGCATTCGCTCCAGGGTGAGGTGAATAGAAGGTTTGACTGGAAAAAAAAGTCAAACCTTGGCAACTATGCCAGTTAACTGAGGCTTCAGGCCATGCAATTTTGAGGAATAGCTTTTATTCAAGGAGAGAGACTTCAGTCATGCATGTCTTTATTTTAGAGACCTCATGCAAGGAGATTCTAAATCAGGGAACTAGCTTTTCTCTGAAAATAGGACAGTTAACTCAAGTGGTGCCCTTGCATGCGCAATTTAAACAAGGAGAACCTAAGGTCTATAAATTGGGGAGTTTTCCCACCCAAAATAAGGATAGAGAAGGAGAATTTGAGCAACGAAGTGCTGCCAATTTACATACCTACTTGCGATTTGTGCCTTCACATCCTTAATCTCTCATTCGAAAGGGAGGTTATTGGGTGACTATTGGAAGCACGAATCCCGACCCAAAACCCAATTTTTGACCACAATATTCCGCAAAATTTATCAACAACACCTTATAAGGATTTTTGGACCCATACCAAGTGGATTGGTGCTAAAACAGTGTCTCAAACAGTGGGCGTCCTGCCCCAGGGTGCTCCCCAAATTGTCACAGTCCTATTCGCCCCACCCCGGGATGATTAGAAATTTGTGATATATTTCTCTGGTTTTTCTTTTGCATTTTATTCTAGATATGTTAAACAGGTTACAGTTAAAATTTCATTTCATTCTGAGCAATTTTGACCAAGTTTTTGTCATTTCCCGCCTTTACTAACTTGCAGATGGCACCAGTAAAATCTAGGTGATAGAGGTAAAATTGGAGAAATATGACCTTCTGGGTCTTCCCAAAACACCCCCAATTAGCTAACCCCAAGTTTGCAGGTCATTTAGAACCTCCAGGATAGGACATTGAAGAGGGTGCTTTTTGACAGGTTATTGTAGGTCTATTCGTCCCACCCTCGAGCAAATACAAATCTGTGAGGAATTTCCTGACTGTTATTTTTTTAGTGGTCTTATCATAACACATTTATTCTTCTATCAAAATTTTAGGTCAATCCGAGGTCATTTGATTATCGTTTTAATATTTTCATGCATAGATTGACAGTAGGCCTTGGGAAATACATGCTTTATTCTATCTGCAGTGCTACTAATATTTTATGTTTCTTTGAATGCAGGTTTTTAACATCAGAAGAGTAGGAAGGAGTGAATAATCATACACACAAGCGGCGGTGACTTTTTGGTCCGCCCATATTACTTGTGGGCACACGGAAGAAGGATTGTTTTTTATAGATGCGATAAGAAACTTATTTGATGCTCCTATCCCCTAAAAAGGAAGGAGACGTATTGTAACACAACTCTAAAAAGCATATCAATAAAAAGGGCCGTATTTTATATTTCTTTTATCTTGTGTCAATTCGTCTATGCTCTTTCTTTTATGCACTTTGCAATACATAGGCTATAAGCGTTAAGTTTGATTTTATAAGCATCATATTGGGCACTTTCCTTTTTGTTTTCGTATCCTCGTGCTTTCAGAGAGTATGGAAGGCATGAAGGTGCAGAATTTTATATTTTTATTATATTCTGATATTAGGACTGAGGTGAACATGCTAAATCCTGAAAATATTCCTAGAGCATTTGCTTTAGCTTAGCAAGAAGAAGTCTATCAACAAACTAAAAAGGCTTACTTCAATTATCAAAAATTAACTAAAAAGCAAAAATATGATCTTAAGAAATGTAAAAGTATGATATTTATGAACTAGATTAAAGATAAAATTAAAAATCCTAAAGGAGGAGACCAAAATAGACACAAAGACACAATGGGAAGAACTATTTATGGCTACAAGCATAGGAAAAACAACAAGGGATACCATGGAAGAAATGATGTAGGGTCAGTAGAATGGGGAAAGACTAAATATGATGTATCCCAAAGTAGCAATGAAAGTAACAATAATAGATAGAACATAACTCTTCTAAGTGGATGTTATAAAATCCAAGGAGCTCATTATGCCAAAAAGTGCTCCCACAGAGCTGATCTTCGACAAAAAGCTCCAGAAGAAGCCACCCACAGGATATTTGTGATGATAGGTAGTCCCATACTTGATGGCCAAGTTACTCCATTTTTGTTTAAAGATAACTTTTTTGATAAATATGTGCAAATTTTGATAGATAGTGGTTCAATCGATGGCTTTATTTCCACTATATTAGTCAGGGACTTACCTAAAAGACCTAGGGTTTTGGCTAATGGTTGGAAGGTAAAGTACATGTTTGGAAAAACCTATCAAGTCAACCAATGTCTGTTTAACCCTTATATAATTTTTCCTCAAGGAAGAACTAACTAGCATTTGTATGTGGTACCTTTGCATGCTTTCAACATCATACTTAGTTTTGACTGGTCAAAATCCCATAAGACTCTTCTAAATTTTGAAGAGAGATGGGTGGAGTTTACGAATGAGTCTAATCAAAGGATTAGAATTCATTGTGGTCGTGGTGAAATTAAACCACATATATTATCTACAATGCGGATAAATAAAGTTATGACAAATAAAGGAATGAATTTTGTAGTGAAAATGAATAAGAAAGAAGAGGTAAAAGTGGAATATGACCTCTTCCAAAAGCATCCTATTTTTTGGAAATTCAAGGATGTATTTCTGGAGGATCTTCAAGGGTTACCTCCTTAGAGGAAGTTTTATTTTTCTATTGAGTTGTTATTTTAAGCTACACCCATAGAAAGGGCACCATATAGGATGACTCCTGTTGAGTTACAAGAGCTCAAAATGTAACTTCAATATTTGTTGGAAAAAGGACTAATCAAACCCAATGTGTCACCATGGGGATATCCTATCTTGTTTGTTAAGAAGAAATATGGTACCTTGATGATGTGCATATATTATCATATGTTGAATAATATTACTATCAAAAATAGGTATTCATTACCTAGAATTGATGATCTCTTTGATAAATTGAAAGGAGCAACCATATTTTCAAATATTGAATTAAGGTTGAATTATCATCAGCTAATAAGTAAGGAAGAAGAGACTTCCAAAACAACTTTTAGAACTAGGTATAGGCATTTTAAATTCACATTCCTACTTTTGGGCTAACTAACACCCCAGTTGCATTCATGAATCTCATGAATAGTGTATTTAGAGAGTAGTTAGACTAGTTTATACTCGTGTTTTTTGATGATATATTGATCTATTCCAAGAACAAAGAGGAAAAGGATCAACATATGTGAAATATACTTGGGATTATTAGAAATAATTGGTTATATGGAAAACTATCAAAGTATAAATTCTACACTCCACAAGTATAGTATTTGGGACATATTATCTCAACTAAGGGGATTGTAGCCAATCCCTAAAAAAATAGAAGCAATTATTGATTGGCTAGCACCTACTAATGTAACAAAGATATGAAGTTTTATGGGGATCACTAGCTATTATAAATGATTTATCAGAGGGTTCTCAAGAATTACCCAACCAATTACAAACCTTCAAATTAAAGGTAAATCCTTCAAATGGATAGAACAATGTGAAGAGGATTTTCAAATTTTAAAAGAAATATTAACAACCACATCCTAATAAATAATTTATAGTGTGCACTGATGCATCAATTGAAGGATTAGTAGGGGTTTTAACCCAATATATATATCCTATGAGTCCAGGAAACATAAGAGGTATGAGGTGAATTATGCCACTCATAACTTGGATTTGCTAGCTATTGTACATGCCCTTATGATTTGCAAGTACTATTTATTGGGAAAACCATTTGAACTAAATATAGATCCCCAGAGCCTAAGATACATATTTACTCAACCCTTATTGAATGCCAAACAATGATGCTAGATGAAATTTCTAGTTGAGTGCAATTTTGGTATTGAGTATATTAAGGGTAAGGAGAAAAAGATTGCTAATGTTTTGAGTAGGAGAGGGAGCATTGCTACATTGAAAAAATGTCAATATGATTTTCTAGATCAAATTAAAAATTGACAACAAAAAGATGAATTTTTCTAGTCTTGCAAAGCTCAAATGGAGCAAGAACTTGGAAGGGATATTGGATTTGTATATAAATATGACTTGGTATTTTATAAGAATAGGTTGGTAGTTACAAACATAGGAGGATTTGAAAAAAACAATCGATAAGGAGGATCACAATATGCCTTATTATATGCACTCGAGAGGGGAAAAGATGTGTGAGAGTTTGTGAAAGGCCTATTATTGGCCAAGAATGAAAAATGACATCATGGATTATGTAGCCAAATGTTTGGAGTGCTAGAAAGTGAAAGTAAAAAAATTGCAGCTGATAGGTAAACTGTACCCTCATGAGATACCTACGCAAAAATGGTAGTTAGTATCAGTGGATTTTATAGTGGGATTTCCTAAAACAAGGTTTAAGCATGATGCAATATTAGTAGTTGTGGTTAAGTTAACTAAGGTTGCACATTTTATACCTGGTAATGTGTAAGATAATGCACCTACTATAGTGAGCAAGTTAACCAGGGAAGTGGTGAGACTAAATGGATTTCCACAAATTATAATCTCTGATAGAGATTGTCACTTTACCTCAAAATTTTGGTAGGCTTTGCATGAAGCATTGGGAATCAATTTAAATTTTAGTATTGCCTATCACTTTAATATAGATGGGAAGACTAAGAGGGTGAATCAAGTGTTAGGAGATATGTTAAGAATGTACTACATGGATCAACATACAAAGTGGGAAGACTATTTATACCTATTAGAGTTCACATACAATAACGATTACCATGCATCACTAGGTATGACACTTTTTGAAGCCCTATATGGAGGAAGATGTAGAACTCTCTCATCTTGGGATAATCTGAAAGGTCGGGTAGTTGTCAAAATGAAAACTATAAAATAATTAAAATATCAACTAAAAATAATTTAGTAGAAGCTAAAGGAGGCCACCAACAACCAAAAGAGCTATGAAGACCTCAAGAGAACATCGAGGGAATATTCTATGGGAGATAAGGTATTCTTAAGGGTGAAGCTAATTAAAAGTTCCATAAAATCTACCAAAATTGACTCAAGATATGTAGGTCCATTTGCAAATATGACCAAGATCAGTACTATTGAATAGAAAATTGCTCTACCACCAAGCTTATCCAAAATCCATAGTATCTTCCTTGTGTCCCTCTTTAGGAAGCATATTTTTTATCCTACTCATGTCTTGAATGTTTCTAAATTGTAGATGATATATCCACTAAAAATGGAAGTTCAGCATAATTGTATACTTGGTTTTATAAATAATAACCTGAGGAAAAAACATAGAGCAATGTCAGGTCCAATGGAACCTCTACTCGAATAACATGTGAGAGAATGTGGCAGACATGCAATAACAATTTCCTTATCTATTTGAGTATATATAGACATTTAAAAAAAAAAATTATGGTTGATGATGTATATTTATATAGATGTGAAACTGAATACTAAGTAGAGTAACTTGCTTATGTGGTAATGCATGTTTTTAGGTTATGCAAAAATACATGGTTTAAAGTATTATGAAACATCATGTGAATGGTTGTGTAAACAAGATTGCACTACTGATGGGTTTTACATATGCATGTTTACATGATGTATGGATTATGAATGTTTTCCTTTATTATAATTTGTGGATACATGAATGAATACATTTTAAGTTTTACTAACCATGCATGAAACATAGGTAATGTGTTTGTTTCTAGTGGGGGAGGATTTAATGGCCCTCCTTGCACGACCTTTGATAGTAAATTAGTTAATGATGTAAAAATTACCTTTTTATTCAAAATGTGGTATTGGCAATGGTTTTATGTATACAATAACAATAATATTCCTTTGACAAATAAGAGAAGTCGTTGGAAAAATGTAAAGTGGAGAAGTGATGATTCAGCTTGTGAACAAATAAAAAGTTCACATTGAGATGTTTCATGTAGATGCATAAGAAATGAATTGTATTAGGCAAGTGTCTTGTTTAATGCTTGCATATTTTTTTGAATAATTGGTTATCATTATTTTTTGTTTCTTTTATGTGGCAATGAAGATGCTATGTCTTGAGATCCACCTCTTACAAAGTTGTGATGAATTGAAAAAATTATGTATATATTGCCTTGGAAAATGACAATTATTAAGATAGAGAGGTATGTTATAAAAATAATAATAAAAAAGAAGAAAAATAATGTGATGGGATTGGGTAATTAGAATATAGCCTATAATATGTGATTATGTGGTTGTTACTTCATGATAAAGGAATATGATGGAATAAAATAGATTTAAGCAAAAACTTCATCTCTCAATTCCTTGTCATGATGATGGTGAATGTGTGTTAATGGGTGATTATAACTTCTTTTTGATTGGATTTTATGCATATATTTTATTTTAGATAAGAGGTCTTAGGTTTTCGGAGTCCTGGAAAGAAAATGTGGATAATTTGCCTTTGCTAAAAGAAGATAGGAGCCAACATTGAAAAGTATATTTGGGATATATAATTTATATCATTCTGTTTCATGGAGTTTTTCAGAAACTTGTAGAAGGGACTACTCTGATTATTATGGAAAGTACAGTGGACAAGAGTTGCACGTCAATTTCCAAGTTGGACTTGGTTCATTTGTTTTGAATTTCTTGATAATGATGGAGTGTTTTATTTTGAATTGCTTGAGAATGATGGTTCCTTTGCTATATTTTGAATTATTTGATATTTGCTTCTATAAATATTTGTTTGAAAACTAAAAATGAATTCAAGTTTCTTTCTTTTCTATTTTTATTTTTAGCTTAAAATTTTCTTGTGAAAATGAAGTAAATGAAGTAAATGTGGGTGATGTGTTATAAAGTAGGTAACTAAGTGGAATGCATGACAATAGTATGAATTTTTGAATGCTGAGAATGGTAAAGTGAATATATGCGTATGACATGTTTGATTACATGGTTATGTTTGTCCATCATTGTGAATCCTTATTGTGTGGTATGTTAAGTTAATTGCATGTATATAATGCATTCATGATAGAGATAATTTTGATCCCATTTTCTATTAATCCAAAGCTAGTGAAGTTGGGGACTATAAAAACCAAATATGAAGCCCTGTGCACATTTTGATGATAGTAGATAACAATCAGTCAAGGTATGAAGGAGTTTGATGGTGGGAAAATATATTTAAAAACACTAAACTTCCTTTAAAATCAACTATTATGTTATCTAAAGATGATTTTTGTAGTAAAAAAAATTGCTACTCCAACTTACCTTAGTAGGGAGGATTGTCTATTAATAGACTGAATCCATATAGTAACGAACTGGGTGAGCCAGCTTGCAGGATATGGTGGAAGTTGTTTGAAGCAAAATCAATCTGGTCATAGCATGCATGTGTTGTTAACTAAATATAACATTTCTGAAATAACATGTAATAGAGATCCCTTGTGTATAGTTGTATTGCTATACAAAAATATTTATAAAACCTTTGTATTGAAGTTTTTTACCTCTACGAGTAATGTTTTTACTTTGGAAGGACTCTACCTCTATCATTGAATGTGATATTTTACTAATGGTTTACCTTACACCCATTAAGGGGTTTAGGAAAATATGATGTTGAGTAAAGTTGTCTAGAAATGTTTCTTCTAAATAAATTATTGAGTAGCATAATATAATCTTTTACACTTGGTTGTAAACACATCTGAATAATAACAAAGCACATACTTTTATTTTATATAAGTTAGTTTTGGTTGTTCAATTTGTTTAGCAGAGAACAAATGAAAGATACGTATGAGTATTAAATGGACCTTATAACAAGGAAGCTTTTAAAGAGTAAATTGTATGTTGAAAAAACTCAAATTCTCACTGAAAATGTCATAGTGGATTGCTATTATGTCTTGGTTTGGTAG
Organism: Wollemia nobilis; assembly: GCA_028583015.1. Classification (NCBI taxonomy): domain Eukaryota; kingdom Viridiplantae; phylum Streptophyta; class Pinopsida; order Araucariales; family Araucariaceae; genus Wollemia; species Wollemia nobilis. The sequence goes on from JAQPPZ010000367.1 coordinate 3,517,871, forward strand.
AAAAAAATAAAGTATAATTATATGATCAATTAGAAATAATTGAATAGTAAACCCAAAAAGAGTTAGTGTGTCTTTAGTTGATCTTGTTTTCCAGATACAAAATATCTATAATTTTTTAGAATACATCAAAATGGAGTCCATAACCTTCTATCAAAGAAATGGTATCTTAAACCAACCAAGAATGAACATATTTCTATGTTGATAGTAGTGATCTATTCACTATGTGATAAAATAAGTAATTAATGTTTTAGTTGAGGAGGAAGTCGCCTACTCACATGGTTGAGTGTGATTTCCTTATTTGAAAATTAATTAACTGTGTGGAGCTTTCTAAGTTAAAGGGAGAAAAGAAGTTAAGTTGTATGTTTACCCTAGTATGAAATTAGCATTAATTCCCAATAGTATTTTCAACTTTAGCATTATATATAACACTAGTTTCTAGCATCAGTGTCATTAGCCTTTATCCTTAGTGCTACTAGTGTCAACATCATCTTTAGCATCGGTGTCAACACCAACTACTAGCATGAGTGTTATTAGAATTTAGCATTGGTTCCAATGCTAGTTGCTAATATTAACACCATAATTTTAAATCATCACCAATACCAATAGATTGGATTCCACTTCTTAACTTGGTTCTACTCCCATCATCCTTGGTGTCTATCTAAACTCTTCATCATATAGATTGGTACCATGAATCCTTTAACAATAAATATTTGGTGATCATTTAGTTGACAACATTAAAAAATTATAAGATCCATTTGTACCCAAAAAAATATGATAAATTTATATATTGATGTCATGCATCATTATTTCAAGATTATTTTAGCACACTAGTTCAATCATGTGCAACACTAAGTACTAGCACCTAGTTTTTGAAAGTGTAAGAAATAAAATTTTGGTTATTTCTTGATACCACAAAGACTTTTTGGAAGCTGACATCTCACCTTCTAGCTTGTATGTAACATAGGACTTATTCTCTAATAAATTGGAAGAAACCAATAACATAATATGTCTAATGCTTCTTACCTCCTCTTTTATTGTTTCAACAAAATAAAGCACCCTATGACTTGTAGTGCTCATTACATCAAGCCAGTGTAATGACATCATCTACAAAATATAAGAGTTTTATATTTTGAATTTTATTTATACATTATGATATTATCTTTTAGGCTCTAACTTTTGCAATGTTACAATAACTATAACTTATAGTCACTATGATATAGTTTTACAAGTTGTCCTCCATCCCAACCATCTTAGTCCCTCAATACCTAGATAAAACGATATTATAGATAATTTTTTAACTACCAAATAGATAAAATGAAGAATTATTACTCACTCCTTGACTCCTCATTCCATATCATCTTCTTTAAAAACATCCTTAGCTTGTGTAGGACCTTCCAATATGCTTCATTGTTAGAAATTTTCACATACATTCTTAGTGCAAGAAATAAGGTATTATGATAAGTTCCATATTTGAGTGCCCTAAATCATATTTTCATGTAAAATAATTGATAAAATTATATATTTAATATTTGAACTTGATACGAAAACCTAAGACTTCAAGAAGCTTATCAAACTTTGAATCAACAACTAGGTATTATAGTGGGTTTGGACCTACCACTCTTGGTCATATAGAAATGTAGTTTGGTACCTTTCTTATTTTTTTTGAACCCTTGGACATTTTTTCCTTATATGTCTCATAAAAAAATTTCATATAAGAGATAAGGAAGATTTTTTTCATATCTAGTTTTTGAAAGTATTGAAAGAAAACATTTTGCATTTTAAAGAATTTATTGGAGATATTACATTATTTGGTGAATACTAAAGTTCCATGTGGTACATTGTATATTTTTAAATATTATGTTATGGAGTGTGATTTACATTTTTTTATGTATGTGTCATTTTGTGAGAATTGTCCAAGTGTCAAGGTGTACAAATTGTGAGGTGTGATTTGTGAGAGTGCAAAGTGTTAAGTAATAAAGTTAATATGCATAGCTGGTATGCATCAATATGCAAGTGATGAGTCACATGAGATGTGATAGGATGTAAAGTGAAGATTCATGATATTTTTTTTATGTGGAATGTGAAAGGATGCATCCCTTATATTTTTTAGGAGAGCAATAGTAGAGTATTGAAGAGTCATCTTGTAAGGTTATATAATGGATGTAAAGATCTATGCAATGTAACTCAAACAATCTACTTGATATATTTGATTATTTATGAATAATATTATGATATTTATTATTCTAAAAGACTTGTTATTATTTGAATTATTTATGTGATTGTTTTCAAGATCCTAAGAATGTGGGCCTATGGGATAATCTATAAAAATTCCCAAATGAGGTATTAGAGCTACACTCTAGACAAATTGTGATGGGGAGCCAAATTGCTCATGCCAAATCTATGTTCTCATTCAACAATTTAGAAAAATATTACAATGATGGCAGTAGTCTGCCAAAGAAATTCCTTTATCCCGAAAGATAGTTTCTATTACATCTTCTGTCCTGGAGGAAAAATAGCCTAAACAGGTTCAGAATGGACCTCTTGCCTTTATTCCTGCAACTCTATCCCAACAGTTTTCCAACCCTTGTGCATGCCTTTGCTTCCCCTTTTAAAATCTCTGGCGTGAATCTTTATTTCCCTTTTATGACCCTTCGTTTCATTTTTTCATGCCTCTTCGTTGTCTTGGCCTCCGAAACATCTTCCTTTCTGACTCTTGATCTTCGTTTTCTTTTATTGCACCTTGGTGCCACATGCTTGTCCAGTGCTACCATTGTAGACTCTGTCCACCTGTCAACCCATGATGACGTTCGGGTTACCCATCGCTCGACAATTTCTTTTGTAACAGCCTCTGTAACCGCCTGCCTTTCCTTTCCTTATGTTTGGTCACAAAAATGCGACATGTCATGATATCACAACATTTTTGCTTTACTGCCTTCCTATCCCTCTTCGAGTCACAAAAATGCAACACTTTTGCTTTTTCGACCTTCCTACCCTTGGCGAGTCACGAAAATGCGACATGTCGTGATATCATGACACTTTTGCTTTTCAGCCTTCCTACCCCTTGCGAGTCACAAAAATGCGACATGTCGCGATATCGCGACACTTTTTCTCTCCTACGCCTCCTTTCGCCTTTTGGCCACGATAATGCGACATGTCACAATATCGTGACACTTTTCTCTCCTACGCCTTCCCTCACCTTTTGGTCACGATAATGCGACATGTCGCGATATCGCAACACTTTTCTCTCCTACACATTCCCTCGCCTTTTGGTCACAAAAATACGACATGTCGCGATATCGCGACACTTTTTCTCCTTTGCACTTTCTTTCATCCTTTGGTCGTGAAAATGCGACATGTTGCGATATCGTGACATCTTTCCTTTTCGACTCCTCTTTCTCCTTTTCGATCGTGAAATCGTGACATGTCATGATATCGTGACACCTTTCCTTTCTGACTCCTTCTCGCCTTTCGGGTCACAAAATCGTGACATGTTGTGATATCGCAAAAACTTTGCTCTCTACCTTCTTTCTGCTTCGTCGATCACGATTTTGCGACATGTCGTGAAATCACGACATTTTCTTCTCTGGCCCTTTCGGTCTTCTTTCGGTCATGATATCGCGACATGTTGTGATATCACGACATTTTTTGTTCCACGTCTTCTCTCTCATTCTTGAGTCACGAAAACATGACATGTCATGATATCGCGACACTTTTCTCTATCACGATATCACGACATTAAGGTTAACACTTAGAAATTTTTTTGTTGATGCAAGATTGCTCTGCTGCCATCGGATGCTCCTGCATTAGACAATCGGGATGGGTTGAGAAGTGTCCTTCACTTTTGTACTATTGGAGGAAGACCTAGGTGGTAAACCTCTATTTTTGACAACCAAGTTGCATCTTCGATAGGCATGACCTTCCACTTGACCAGATATTTAGAATACTGCCTGTTCCTCATACTTCTTCCTACTCGAGTGTCTAGTATTTCATCGATCTTGCCTGTTGTTGGAGTAGACGTTGGAATACTCCACATTTCTGCACTTGGTGTCTCGCTACTGCCTCCTTCATGATATTCTACCAAATTTGCAATGTTGAAAATAGGTGATATGTTAAAGCCACTGGGCAATTCTACTTCATATGCATTGCCTGAATCCCATTTTCCTAGAATTTGACATGGTCCAAATTTCTTCATCTTCAGCTTGTTATAAGTTTTAGCAGGGAATCTTTCTTTTCTCAGATGGACCATGACCTCATCTCCCACAGCGAATTCCTTGAATCGTCGCTTCTAGTTTGCCCTTGTCTTATATTGGTTATCCATATTAGTAATGTGCTTCTTCACTTCTTCATGCACGCTCCTTAGATGCTCTGCAAAGTCCTCAGCCTCGGCACTACACCTTTCCCCTGTATCCATCTTCCTCAACTCAGAAGCATTCCTTGGACTGCTCCCATACACTATCTGGAATGGAGATTTGTTAGTAATCCTATTGACAAAATTGTTATATGCAAATTATGCCTATGGCAAAACCAAATCCCATCCCGTGGGCTTATCTCCTATCAAGCATCTCAATAGATTTCCCAGACTTCTATTCACCACCTCCATTTGGCCATCAGTATGTGGGTGGTATGCAGAACTGAATTTCAAATATGTTTGCACTTTCTTCCACAAAGTCCTCCAAAAATACCCCACAAACTTGGTATCTCTGTCAGAAACGATACTCTTTGGTAGACCATGAAGTTGTACCACCTCTTTAAAAAAATAACCCTGCAATGTGAACTGCGTCACTAGTTTTCTGGCAGGGAATGAAATGTGCCATCTTGGAAAACCTGTCAACTACCACAAATATGGAGTCATTTCCCCATTGTGTCCTTGGTAGACCAAGAACTAAATCCATACTGACATCCTCCCATGGTCTCTCTGGTACAGGTAATGGCTGATATAATCCAGTGTTTTGGTTCACACCTTTCGCCCTCTGGCATACTCTACAACTTTGCACAAACTTCTTCACATCTTGCTACAATTGCGGCCAATAGTAGTTCTCACTAACCAGGGCAATGGTCTTATCCCGACAAAATTGTGCAGCCAACCCTCCACTATGTTTCTCCTTGACTAGATTTTCCCTCATTGAACTCCTTGGAATGCACAATTGACTTCCTCTAAACAACATTCCATATTGGATCATAAAATCCAACCACTTGGTCCTGTCCAAAGTGACAGGTGCCAAGCAAGCCTTCCAGGATTCTACAAAATTAGGATCTTTAGGGTACAAACCCTTCAGTTCATCAAATCCTACCACTTCCACCTTCATTTTTTTCAACAAACACTGCCTTCTACTTAAGGCATCTACAACTCTGTTTGACCTCCCGCTCCTGTGCATAAACACAAAGGTATAACTCTATAGAAACTCAACCCACTTTAGGTGCCTCTATTTTAGCTTCCCTTGGCTATTAATATACTATAAGGCCTGATAGTGAGTAAATAGAATAAACTCTTTTGGCAATAGGTAATATTGCCACTTGTTTAAAGACTAAACCATAGCATAAAACTATTGATCATAAATCAAATACTTCTTCCTAGCATAATTGAGTTTCTCACTAAAGTAAGCAATAGGTTTACCTTCTTGACTCAAAACAGCTCCTATGGCACTGCCACTAGCATCACAATCTACCTGAAATACCTTATTAAAATATGGAAGTGCCAAAACAGGTTGCTCTATAACCTTCTTCTTCAACCAATCAAAGCTCTTATCTGCTCTTAAGGTCCACTTAAATTCTTTCTTATACCCTCTCATTGTTTCTGTAAGGGGTGCATAAATACTACTGAAATTCCTAATGAATTTCCTATAAAAACTTGCTAGACCATGAAATGATCTTACCTTAGTCGTGCTTCTTGGAGTAGGCCATTCAATGATAGCTCTCACTTTTTTTGGGTCCATTTTTAGACCTTCGACTGAGATGACAAATCCTAGGTATACTAACTCATTCTTCACGAAATTACACTTCTTTAGATTAATTAAAAACTGCTCCTCCCGCAGCTTCTCAAAAAATATTTTGATATGCATCAGATGTTCGTCCAGGGTTCTGCTAAATATTAATCTATCATCCAAATAGACAATGACGAATTTGCCTAAAATTCTTTCAATACCTCATCCATCAGTTGCATGAATGTGCTTGGTGCATTGGTTAGCCTAAATGGCATGACCAACCATTCATACAAACCCTCTCTGGTCTTGAAGGTGGTATTCCACTCATCTCCTTCTCTAACATGAGTTTGATGATAACCACTCTTCAGATCAATCTTTGTGAAGTACTTGGCTCCACTCAAACAGTCCATAATGTCATCCATCCTTGGCAATGGAAATCTATACTTTATGGTGATCTTGTTAATGGCTCGAGAGTCTGTACACATTCTCCACTCTCCATATTTCTTTGGTGCTAGTATTGTAGGTACTGCACATGGACTCAAGCTCTCCCAAATCAATCCCTTCTCCAAAGCAACTCCTAGACTTGCCTCGTTCAGATCTTCAGTTTCTGTAGGAGTCATTCTATGTGTTGCCTTATTGGGTAAACTAGATCCTGGTACCAAATCTATATGGTGATTGATCTTCCTCACTGGTGGTAAACCCTCAGGCACATTATCAAATACAATGTCTAGAAATTCTTCTAATAGTCCTAAGACTTCTATAGGGGTATCCTTACATTATTCCTTCGTAACTCTAGGAACTAATGCATAGCACATATGCTCATGCTTTAAACCATCCAAAAATCTTCCCTCTTCAACCAAACAGATTCTAGCGTTGCCACATAATTTTTCACTCGATTCCTTCAAGGGATTTAGCGTATGGCGCACTCCATTCTTTGTCACTGAGTAAGTGTTGGTGCGACCATCATGCATTGCACACCGATCAAACTACCATGGCCTTCCCAATAACAAATGACAAGCATCCATAGGCAGGATGTCACACAGGACCTCATCACAGTAATTCCCAATATTAAATTTCATTGAGCATTGCTCATTGACCAAAGCCCTATGGTCCTTTTGTAACCATGCAATCTGATATGGATGTGGGTGGCTTCTCATCTTTAAATGTAACTTAGTAACCATTTCTTCTGAGACCAAGTTATCAGTACTACCATTATCTATAATGATATTACAGACCTTACCCGAACTTATGCACCTTGTGCAAAACAAGCTCCTCCTCTGGTCTGGTTCTTTCTCCTCATTCAACAGGGTCCTCCTGGTGACCATAAATTCTCCTCCCTCTGCCTCCTTAGAATGTTCTGATTCAACACCTTCATCTGCCATAACAGCTCTGGCAGGACCCTCAGGTCTCTTATTCATCCTTTCTCGGTGTTGTGGCCACTCGTATGCTCGATGTCCTTCTTTACCATAGTGGAAATAGGTTCCATGAAATCCTCCCCTTACAAATCCACATCCAGATATACCTCTCCATCTTCGGTAACCATTGTTCTGATTACGTGGTTGGTAGGTGTTCCCCTCTTGCTGGTCTTGGGTATTACTAGTTCCAGTAGCCTTCATCTGGTCCTTATATTTTTCTCCACTGGTCCTTCCACCAGTTCTTCCACCATGACCTCTTCCTCTTTGCTTACCCTCAAACCATTTGTTCAGCTTCTCTTCAACTTTGAGGGCAAATTAGTAAGCATCCTCAATGGTGATCATCCTAACCAGACTCAATTCTTCTTGAATACTGGTTCTCAACCCATTGATGTAATGGGCCACCTGCTCCCTGTTAGCCTTTAAATGGCCAGTTATGATTGATATCTGGAAAAAATCCTCTGTGTATTCTTTGACAGACTTGTTTGACTGTCTCAAACTCTGTATTTTTCTCAACAGGTCCAATTCATAATCCACAGAAATAAACTGTCTCTTCAATTTCTCCACCATTCGATCCCATCTGGTTATCTTCTCTTTTTCGCTTCTATTACTTTCTAGTTACACTTCTTTCCACCATATGCAAGCATGACCTTTCAACTTCATTTTTGCAAACTTGATTCGATTTGGATCTACAATCTCCTCATACTCAAAATACTCCTCCATATCATTTATCCAATCAATCAACTCTTCTGGATTGAGATTCCTAGAATACGTGGAGACATCAAACTTTTTCTTCTTGATCCGAGATATGGCCTTAACCAATCTGGCTTCTGTAGAATTCATTGCTTCTTCTTCTTCTAAGGGATTATCAACCTCCCAAGCTTCATATTCACTATGATCTTCTCTTCTTGGTTCAATCTCTCTTCATAACTCCTCTTGCAGGGCTTGCACCTGCCTCTGCAAAGCTCTGAAATATTCTTCAGGTACCACATTACTCCCACCACCATGGTTTCTTCGTGGAGGCATTCTTCCTCACTCTCTTCTCACACCCTTCCATAGATCTTGGTGCAAACTGCCTCACTTTCAGCGATCTACTCACATGCTCAGGAACTCCTGCTATGATACCACTTGATGGGGAGCCAAATTGCTCATGCCAAATCTATGTTCTCATTCAACAATTCAAAAAAATATTACAATGATGGCAGCAGTCTTCCAAATAAATTCATTTATCTTGAAAGATAGTTTCTATTACAAAATCTTTCGTCTTGGAGGAAAAACAGCCTAAACAGGTTCAGAATGGCCCTCTTGCATTTATGCATGCAACTCTGTCTCCACAGTTTTCTGACCCTTGTGCATGCCTTCGCTTCACCTTTTAAAATCTCTGGCGTGACTCTTTGTTTCCATTTTTTGACCCTTTGTTTCATTTTTTTGTGCCTCTTCATTGTCTTGGCCTCCAAAACATCTTCCTTTCCGACTCTTGATCTTCGTCTGCTTTCATTGCACCTTGGTGCCACGTGCTTTTCTAGTGCTGCCATTGTAGACTCTGTACACCTGTCAACCCATGATGATGTTCGGGATACCCATCGCTCAACAATTTCTTCTGTAACAGCTCTTGTAACCACCTGCATTTCCTTTCCTTATGTTTGGTTGTGAAAATGTGACATCACGATATCGCGACATTTTTTCTTTATTGCCTTCCTGTCCCTCTTCGAGTTGTGAAAATGTGACATGTCACGATATCATGACACTTTTGCTTTTCGGCCTTCCTGCCCTTTGCGAGTCGCAAAAATGTGACATGTCGTGATATCACGACACTTTTGCTTTTCGGCCTTCCTGCCCCTTGTGAGTCATGAAAATGCGACATGTCACGATATCGTGACACTTTTTCTCTCCTATGCCTCCTCTCGCATTTTGGCTGTGATAATGCAACATGTGATATCGTGACACTTTTCTCTCCTACACCTTCCCTCACATTTTGGTCACGATAATGCTACATGTCGCGATATCATGGCACTTTTCTCTTTTGCGCCTTCCCTCGCCTTTTGGTCACGAAAATGCGACATGTCGCGATATCGCAACACTTTTTCTCCTTTGCGCTTTCTTTCGTCCTTTGGTCGTAAAAATGTGACATGTCGCGATATCGCGACATATTTCCTTTTCGGCTCCTCTTTCTCCTTTTTGGTTGCGAAATCGTGACATGTCGCGATATCGCAACAACTTTGCTCTCTGCCTTCTTTCTGCTTCGTCGGTCGCAATTTCGTGACATGTCACGAAATCATGACATTTTATTCTCTGGCCCTTCCAGTATTCTTTCGGTTGCGATATCGTGACATGTCAAGATATCGTGACATGTCATGATATCGCGATATCGTGACACTTTTCTCTGTCATGATATCGCGACATTAAGGCTAACACTTAGAAAATTTTTTGTTGATGCAATATTGCTTTGCTGCCATCGGATGCTCCTGCATCAAATTGAGAAGATTTTATGAGAGAAAATAAATTATTAGAGTTGAATATTTATTGAGAAATTTTCAGAAGATAAATTACTAGCATTTAGTGATTGTTGAAGAACTTGTATGAGAAAATTTGGATATGAATATGAAGAAAAAATTCAAGAACATGAATTATTCAAGAGGTGCATTGGATTATTTAATTAAATAATGAGATGATATTAATGTGAAAGGAGTTTAGAAGAATTTGGAGGATATACAAATCATGACAATCAATTACTAGAGTTTGGAGATGAAGATTGCAATGAACATTGAAAATATGATTAGAAGGTGAACATTGTATACTGAGGATGTATGCTAGCTATCTACTAAAAAGAGCTATAAGAATTTAAATATATCTACTATAGAAGAACATGAAGTCAAAGGAGGACATTTTTATGAACAAATACATTACTGGAAATAAGTAAAGTAATCTAGTATTTGTTGAATGAAGCTAAATTTTGCTAAATAATATAAGATAAAGAGTAAATGTGTGACTCAGAGAAGGATAGAGCCATGAATACAATCTAGATTGAAACTCATGAACAATGTTTAGAGTGAACATGCCATACAAAGAAGTAAATATGTGAGCACAACATTGAAAGTGGAACCTAGTTGCAAGAGTCTTGAGGAATATAGAGCATGGAAGGAAAATTAAAGGTGAATGAAAAATCTTATAATGCATTTCAATAATGTTCTAACAAAAATTAACAAGTTTATCATAATTCTTTGCAAACATCTTTACCTTATGTAGAACCTTCCAATATGCTTGATTTTTAGAAATTTTTCACATGTATTCTTGGTGCAATAAGTAAGGTATTATTATAAGTTCCATATCTGAATATCCTAAAGCATATTTCCCTATAAAATAATTGAAAATTTTTCATACTTAATATCTCAACTTGATGCCAAAACCTAATACATCAAGAAGGTTATCTTCATTTTTGAAAACTCTGAATCAACAACTAGGTATTAGAGCAGGTTTAGACCTACCACACTTGATCATATATAAATGTAGTTTGGTGTCTTTGATCATTATTTTGAACCCTTGGACATTTGTTCCTTCTATGTCTCATAAGCACATTTTCATATCTAGTTTTTGAAAGCATTGAAGAATTTTTTTTGCATGTTTAAATAATTTATTGGAGATATTACATTCTTTGGTAGATATTAAAGTACCATGTTGTATATTGCATATTTTTAATTATTGGATTATGGAGTGTGATTTATACTTTTTTAATGTATGTGTCAATTTGTGAGAAGTGTCCAAGTATCAAGGTGTACAAATTGGGAGGTATGAGTTGTGATAGTGCAAAATGTCAATAAAGTAAGTTAAGAGTCATAGGTGATATGTGTCAATATGCATGTGATGAGTCATTAGAGATGTGACAAGATGTAAAGTGAAGATTCATGAGAGTTTTTCATATGTGAGGAATGTATAACGATGCATCCCTTAGATGTTTGAGGAGAACAATATTAGAGTACTAAAGCATCAAGCTATAAGATTATATAATGGATACAAAGCTCTATGCAATTTAACTCAAACAAATTTTGTAATAACCCAAATCTACTCACTTGTTTGTACCATAAAATAAATTAAGTATCATAAGAGGGGTAATTTTGTTTTTTGTTTTCAAATTGCATTAATATTTTTAGTGTGCTATTATATTCATAGTATTTTTTTTGTTTCACCCAAATAATAATATAAATTCTTAATTTAGTATATGCATATTAAACCATGTTTAGGTTTTGAGACTACTGTAGACAACTACCCAAGTGGATGATATTGGCCAAATCCCATAGTGGGTGCCATTCTATGGAATCGAGTTGCCTCATTTATGTCCTCAATTTCTGGCATGAGGGTTATTCCATGATAGGGGTTATTCTCTAGAGCAGGGTTATGCATAAGGGGTCAGCCCCGAAATCTATTTATAAATTAAAGGCAAATTGTCTTGGAATCCCAATGAAATATGGAGAAGTATACATGGCGAATTCCAATTATTTTTCTCCAAAAATTTTCAAACCATGGCGAATTGCAATTATTTTTCTCCAAAAAAATTCAAACCGTGGCAATTTTTTCTATGTTTGGGGCCATGAATATTAGTTTTGCAAAATCTAAAAGTGTACAACAAAATTAAAGGATTTATGCTAACAAGAAAGGCTTTTAGCCTTTACAATTAATGATGATCGGTCTAAGATGTAAAATTTGATCGGTTGCAGGCATGCTGATCAGTTGTATACATGTCGATTAGTTGTAGCTATGTCGATTAGTTGCAGATATACTGATTGGTAATAGCCATAATGATTAGTTACAACAATCCCAATTGATTACAAATATGTTGATCGATTGCACACATGTCGATCGGTTCCAAACATGACGATCGATTACAACCATACCGATCGGTTGTAGCCATGTCGATCAGTTGTAGATATGCTGATTGATTACAAACATATCGATCAGTTGTAGCCATGCTTATTGGTTGTAGCTATATCAATCGATTATAGCCATGTTGATCGGTTGTAGATATACCAATCGATTGTAGCCATGCCGATCAATTACAAACATATCGATTGATTGTAGCTATGTCGATCAGTTGCATCCATATCGATCGATTGTAGCCATATCGATTAGTTGCAACCATACGCAGACATGTTGATCGATTACAAACATATCGATCAATTGTAGCCATGTTGATCGGTTGCAGTTATACCGATTGGTTGCAGCCATGTTGATCAATTTAGGGCATGTTTATCTGTTGTAGGCTTACCAATCTGTTGTAGCTAATAGACATGGCTCTATAATAAATTAGTTTATGCTGATAGACACGGCTCTACAATTGATCGGTTTATACCGATAGACATGGCTATGCAACCGATTGGATTATGTCGACAGACACATCTCTACAATCAATCGATTTATGCTAATAGACATGACTCTGCAACCCATTAGTTTATATTGATAGATACGACTCTACAACCAATTGACTTATATCGATAGACATGGCTCTGCAACTGATTGACACCTTTGTAATTGATCAAAACCTCTGTAATCGATCGACACATTTGTAATTGATTGACACCTCCGCAATTGATTAACACCTCTACAATTGATCGATACCTCTGCAACCGATCGATACACCTTTACAACTGATCAGATTATGTTGACTGAACACTTCTTCAACCTTGGCAAGTTTTTCATTGTTTTAGAGTGATGTATGTTTATCGGTACCCACTACAATATATATATGGGTAGTATATGAGGCGATTTGGGTGGGAAAAATAAAATCATTTATAATTTGAAGGAAAATTGGGCAGGAAAATAAATTTCATTTATAATTTGAGGTCAGCGAATTAAATTAAAAATATTTTAATTATTTTCAACGGTAGGTGAATTTAACCCAAAATTACTTCCACCCCGTAATTTTCGGGTGAATTGGCCCTGGTGAAATGTTCTAAAATTAGCCTTTTCAAGATTTTAAAAATCCTAAATAGATCCAATTTATGATATTTCACGCTTATGCATAACCCTTATATAGAGCCCACAATACCTAGAGCGTGGATGCTTGGTTTCCATTCCTTATCATACTGATCCCTCAACTAACTAGACAGCTTGCTCTAAATTTTGTATGATAGGAAATAGTGTGCTTATGCCTTTGTGGCTAATTGACTGTCCTCTACTTGGAGTCAATTATATTCATGTCAATACCCTCACCTTAGACTTCATCACTTAGAAAAATTCAAGATAAAGTATTTTTTCATTAGAAAGCACGCTAGGTTTTAAATACAACCATATATATATATATATATATCCTATATTTTTTATCATTAGTATAACAAACAAATGTATTATTCATCACATTAAGAGTCTAATATACAATGCAAACCTTAGATATTACCAAGCTTTCAACTTTGTACATTCTTAACAATGGGTTTAACTTCCACTAGAAAATTAGACCATAGCACATGGATGTACAAAAAAATATTTTAAACCATTGGCCCAACACTTTACATTGTTTTCTTTGTAATAATATTAATTGCTTGAAACTAATATAACACACCTAGGACACCATTATAATACGCATGCATGCCAATTTTGATGTCTTTTTGGAAACCAAATAAATTAACACATCCCTATTACAAGGATATTATAGTGTTTGATACATTTTCCCATTTTTTTCTCTTTATTCTATTTTTGCATCCTCGACATACATAATATGCATAATATCCTTATATAGTTGACATTGCTTCCTCAATATAACCTCATAAATTATAGAATTATTAAATATATTAATAAACCTAACAATCCTAGGTCAAAAATGTGCACAACAACTTGCTAGACTGATTTACCCTTCCACAAAAAGGTATGGTTTAAATATTTTCAATAGGTGTTGACTAATAATGAAAGAGTAAGATCTCTCAACACAATAAGACCAAATTTTCTCAATGAACAAGCCAAAGTATTAATTCCTTTAATTATAAAAATAAATAGGTACATAAATTACCTTTATTTCAAGAATAAATTCTTTCAAATATAAAACCACAACCATATTATTTGTCCTTAGCTAAGACAATAAATACCATACTTCCATTGAGGACATTCATTTAATCTACAATTTGTAGCTAAATAAAACTTTCATCAAATTTTTACTTTCATGGTCAAGACTTCTAATATACGTCTATTACAATAACAAGTTGGTTGTTATAATTAAATCAATTGGACTTTGGTTTAATAGAAAATATTGCATTGCCACAATACTCGGTAAGGAGATTGCTACTCTAATTTTTTCCACATGAATCCACATTAGCATTACAAGAAAATCCATATGCATAAGACTAAATTTGATCATTAATATTCAATAACATGAACCCAAGAGTAGATAAATAAGAAGAAGTGATCAAATTTACAATATAAATTTCTATTATGGCCATTCTAAGTCCTTGAACATCTGCTATCATACTTGATAGTCCTCACTCACACCTCCAGCTAGACCATCACCTACCAACTTAGTTGAATTTGGGATTCTTAATGCAAAAGGGATCCTATTTTGGCTCTTCATTCAATGAATACATTCTTACTTGCATACAACCATATTAACATGCAAACGTATCCAAATACTCACACAACACTATGTAAATCTAATTCATGTAATTTACATATTCCATCCACAATTTTTTGGGTAACATCAGTCTCCATAACGGATGTAAAGCTTATATTTATATATAATAAATAATTAAACATTCAAATATAATTATAACACCTTGTTTGTGCACACAATAATGTCTTTTATATTTCACATTCACACAATAAGACAAAGCATTCCCTTCCAACACAAATAAACATTTATCTCTTTTTTTAAATAAAGAAAACATAAATATTATTAGAAACATTCTACGTAGAGTTCTTCATTACACTTTGAACTTCCCAAAGCTCTCCAATGTTTCTAGCAACTCCCTTTTCCAATTACTAGTGTGCACTAATCCCTTTCTCATTCACTCACACCATTCCCTCATATCTTCTCCTCGAAGCCTATTTTTTTCCCAAAATTATAAACCACTAACATCCAACAAGAATGTTTGTGGCTTTCCTTTCTTCTCGATTCAAAGATATGGTAGAAGTTTTAGTTCATAATGATACAATATTCTTAGCTCTGGTGTGGTTAAGTTGACCACTCCTCCACACAATGCTTACTCATATCATAAATAAGGAAACTATTTTCTTTGATTTGCGTACATACTATGAAATTAATATTGCTCATAACATTCATGCAAACACATTCAAATATTGTATTTACCTATACTTTAATAATTGACATCTACAATAATAAACTCACATTCATATTCTTTTTACCTTGCATATATTTAATAATTTTCATTCATATTTTTATATTTATTTTCCTTCCAATTTAAGCTATATAAAAATTCAAGTAAATAGTGGCTTCCATCATCATCGCCACTTAAAATATATGAATACCTTATTCATATCAATAAAACAACAAACCTTCAAAAAAACCACACAATCTAATCAAACATAGAATCTACGTGATATGCATGTATGCAATCATCCATATACTCATGAGCTTAATCATCACTTCCCTTATTACCTTTTTTGTTGACTTGCTTCTCTTAATCGATGTCTTTGAAACTAGTCCTTTATTCACAATAACTATCAGTAGTACCACAATTCACAAGAAAATTTAGGTTATTATAAATTTTACTTATTAACCAATATTCATGCGAGGAGGGTTATTACATCTTCCCCCACTAGAAACAAACACAGTCCCTATGTTTTATACAAAGTTAAACAAGAAATAACTTCTTTTTTCAAATACAAAAAGTATTCAAACAAATTAATTGTTTCCATATTACATAGAATATCCCAAACATCACAATCATCATAGAATCTCAATTACTCAAATTTTGGCATATAACTAAATCATGCAATATGTCATATTGCATTCAATCAGATGTCCATGAATAAATCCAAACATACACCATCATATGTTCAAAACTACTTTACTTAGTAATGAAAAACATATATAAGCTACTCTACTTAGTAACTCAAACATATATATACTACTTTACTTAGCATCCACTCTCATATACATTTGCATATATATACATATACCAAAAAATCATATGCAATTTTTTGAAAAATTCTATATCTACTCAAGCAGATAAGGAAATTACTATTGCATATATGTCATGTCCTCCCACATGGTGTTTCTATCTAAGTAGTGGTTTCATTGGAAGCGACATTGCTCTAATATTCTCTTCCTCATATTATTGATTCTAAAACTAAGTACGCGAACAAGTCGAACCTCAATATTTAGTGGATCGATCATCTGCAATTTGGAGATATCCAAAATATGAGTAGGATAAGGTTTATATCTTTTAAATAGGAACACATGGAAGACATTGTAAATTTCTAATAGGCTTGGTGGTAGAGCACGTTTGTATGCAATAGGGCTTATCTTAGATACAATTTAAAATGGACCCACATATTTGGAGTCAATATTGGAATATTTTATGGAACTATTAGTTGGTTTCACTCTTAAGAATATCATGTCTCCTATAGAATATTCCCTTAGTGTTCTTTTGAGGTCCGCATAGCTCTTTTGGTGATCTACGATCTCTTTTCGATTATACTAAATTCTTTCCAATTGGTCTTCCATATATTTTATAGTTTTTTGTTTGATAATTACCCAATCTTTTGGATTATCCTAAGATAAGGGATTTCAACATCTTCTCTCAAAAAAGGCTTCAAAAGGTAACATACCTAGTGATGCATGGTAACTATTATTGTATGCAAATTCCACTAGGTATAAATAGTATTCCCACTTTGTATTCTAATCCATGCAATACATTCTAAGCATATCCTCCATTACCTGATTCACCTTCTTAGTTTGACCATTTTTCGTAGGGTGATAAGCAGTATTAATATTCAATTTGGTTTCCAATGCTTGATGGAATGCTTACCAAAATCTAGAGGTAAAGCAAGAATCTCTATCAAAAATTATGACAACTAGAAATTCATGCAGTCTTACAACTTCCCTAGCAAACTTAATTTCTACTGTAGATGCGTCATCTTGCACATTTACTGGTACAAAATGTGCAACCTTGGTTAAATTATCTACAATTACCAGGATTACATCATGCTTGAACCTTGTTTTATTCAATCCCACTATAAAGTCCAATTAAACCACTTTCCATTTCTACATAGGTATCTCATGTGGGTACAACTTTCTAGCTAGATGTAGATGTTCCACTTTCACTCTTTGATACTCTAAACATCTAGCACATAATTAGGGATATCCTTTTTCATTCCTAACCAATTGTAATATTTTCTTATATTGTCATGCATTTTTACCCCTCTCAAGTGTGTAGAATAAGGAGTATTGTGAGCCTCCTTAAGGATTGTTTCCCTCAATCCACTCGTGCTTGGTACTACTAATCTATTTTTATAAAATAATAGATCATATTTGAATACAAAATTTGTATCTTTCTACGTTCTTGCTCAACCTAAACATTACAAGATGGTTAAAATTTATCATTTTCTTGCATTGTTTTAATTTGGTCTAACAGATCGTAATTATATGTTGTCATTGCAGTAATACACCCCCTCCTACTCAGAGCATCAACAACTTTATTCTCCTTAATATTAATATACTCAATGCCAAAATCATACTCAACTAGAAATTCCATCCAATGTCTTTTCCTGACATTCAATAAAGGTTGAGTAAATATGTATTTTAGACTCTAGTGATCTATCTTCAACTCAAGTGGTATTCGCAACAAATAGTGTCTCCAAATTTTAGGTCATATACAACCGCTGCCAAATCCAAATCATAAGTGGTGTAATTAACCTCATACCTCTTAAGTTTCATGGACTCGTAGGTAATAGCCATATCATCTTGGGTTAAAACCCCTCCTAATCCTTTAATTGATGCATCTATACACATTGTAAACTACTTATTAAGATCAGCCAATTGCAAGATCATTGTAGTTGTCAACCTTTATTTGAAAACTTGAAAAACCACTTCACATTGTTCTATCTATTTGGAGGTTTTTTTTTTTCTTTGAAGGTTTATAATGGGTTGGGTAATTCTTGAAAATCCTTTCATGAAACACCTATAATATCTTGAAATATCCATAAAACTTCACACCTCTGATACATTAGTACGTACTGGCCAATCAAAAATTATTTTTATTTTCTTGGGATCTATTATAATCCCCTCAGTAGAGACAATGTGTCCCATATACTATACTTATGGAGTGTAAAACTCACACTTTGATAACTTTCCATATCATTTATTATTTCTAAGAATATCAAGAATATATCTTATATGTTGATCATGTTCCTCCTTGTTCTTGGAATATATCAGTATGTCATCCAAAAATATGAGCAAAAATTGGTCCAAATGCTCTCTGAAAATGCTATTCATGAGATTCATGAATATGGTTTGGGCATTAGTCAACCCAAATGGTAATATAGTAGATTCAAAATATCCATACCTTATTCTAAATATTTTTTAGAAGGGTCTTCTTCCCATATCCTCAACTAATAATAACTATATCTTAAATCAATATTTGAAAATATGGTTGCTCATTTCAATTGGTCGAACAAATCATCAATATTAGGTAATGAGTACCTATTTTTGATAGTAACCTTATTCATCATTCGATAATCTATGCACATCCTCAAGGTACCATTCTTAACAAACAAGATAGGACCTCCCCAAGGTGACACACTTGGCTTGATTAGCCCTTTTTATAACAAATCCTAAAGTTGTTTTTTGAGCTCTTGTAGCTCTATGGGAGTCATTCTATATGGTTCCCCTGCAATAGGCACAACTCCAGGTAATAAATAAATAGAAAAATTAAATTGAATCTAAGGAGGTAACCTCCAAAGGTCCTTCAAAAATACATCCTTGAATTCTCCCAATACATAATACTTTTGGAAATGATCAGATTCCATTTGATTTTCTTCTTTCTTATTCATATTAACTATGAATATCATTCTATTTTTCCAAATAACTTTCTTTATCTACATTGCAAAAAATAAATATGGTTTAAATTCACTTCAATCACAACAAATCCTAATCCTTTGATTAGATTTATTCATAAATTCCATCCATATCTCCTCAAAATTTAGAAGAGCCTTATGCATATTTATCCAAGAAACTCCTAGAATGATATCAAATACATGCAAATGTGTCACATAAAGATGATGATTAGTTTTTCCTTGTGGCAAAGAGATGTGAGGGTCAAACAAACATTGGTTAATTAAAGCATGAGATTTCGGAAGAAAGAAATACTAAGATGCAATGAAAACAGAACTAACTCGATGCATGAAATAGGAAGAACGTAATCAAATCGAGACAAAATATAAAGAGAAAGCAGGAGCACAACCCTTTTATATTAATTCCAAACTCGGTTACAATACATCTCCTCCCTTTTTAGGGGCTAGGAGTGTTAGCATGTCTTGGTTACAGTCGTGATTAATACTTCTTCTATCCGCATGCCCACATTTGAAACGGGTGGGCCAAAGTGTTGCCGCCGTTTATGTTGATGAATCCTTGCTTGCTGCTGCTTATCCTGCGTTTAGAGACACAATGACGTTGTTAGTAGCACCTGTTGCAAAGAAGAAGAACGTTTGACTTTATGATTTAATAAGAAATACTTGCGAAAGATTGATTAAATACGTGCAATTCTGACAGAGACCTGAAAACATCACCCAAAATGTTGCTGCCAGCAAAACAGTCGGTGAATCCGATCTCTGTTACCTGCAAGTTAGTATTTCATTGCATCGCAGAATATATATTCGATAACTGTCTTCTAAAATATATATTCGAACACTGTAATACAGGATATATTCTAACAGAAAATGTAATGCAGACGTAGAACGTAAAGCGTAAATGTATGATAAATAGATAATAACCGAATATATATTAAACTGAAGCTAACAAAAAGATGCGGGGTGCCCAAGCGGGCCGCCCCCCATTGGAACTTGATTATGGCGCCAATCCACTAAGGAAGGGCCCAGAATCTTCTAGGTTGAGTTGTCAGAGAATTGGTGGATTACGATGGTAAAATATTGGGTTTTAGGGTCCGAGTTCACCTTCTAGCAGCCACCAATAACCTCTCCTTCGAAAGAGATTACCGGTGTAGAAGAATGAATCCAAAAGGATGCAATCGGGTGTTTGGTTTTGGGCAGCACTTCGTTGCTTCGAAATGTCTGTCAACTTGTTTTTTTGGGCGGGAAAGTCTGCCATTTTATAGACCCATGGGGTCTCTTTGGAGTGGCATGCAGGGATGCCACGTGGCGGCCATGCCTTCCCAAAAGGGAGGAGACTCCTCCTTGACTTGGGCTTACATGACTGCCTTCGCAACAGTCCGCTAACTGCCAATCTGCCCACCTACACGTGCATGCACAGCAGGCGGCAATAACTGACTGTCCTCGGCTGCCACTTGTCTAACGGTCGCTTTAAGTTGTTTTAATGTCTACCTTTGATTGGTTGAATTCCGCCTTTGATTGGTTAAGGTCCACCTCTGATTGGTTAAGTCCACCTTGGCGCGAAGATGGGAGTTTGTCGTGATATCGTGACGTCGTGATATCGCGACACTTCGGCCAAGGCTTCCCTTTGGGCCCGAAGTGTCGTGATATCGTGACACTTCGGCCAAGGCTTCCCTTTGGGCCCGAAGTGTCACGATATCGCGACGTCATGATATCACGACACTTCGGCCTAGGCTTCGTTTTGGGCCCGAAGTGTCACGATATCGCGACACTTCGGTCGGGGCTCTGTTTTGGGCCTGAAGTGTCGCAATATTGTGACACTTCGATCGGGGCTCTGTTTTGGGCCCGAAGTGTCGCGATATCGCGACACTTCGATCGGGGCTCTGTTTTGGGCCCGAAGTGTCGTGATATTGCGACACTTCAGCTGGGACTTATTTTGGGGCCGAAGTGTCACGATATCGTGACACTTCGATTGAGGCTTGTTTTTGGGCTGAAGTGTCACGATATCATGACACTTCGACCGAGGCTTGTTTTGGGCCCGAAGTGTCGCGATATCGCGACACTTCGATCGAGGCTTGGTTTTGGGGCCGAAGTGTTGCGATATCGTGACACTTCAACCGAGGCTTGTTTTGGGGCCGAAGTGTTGCGATATCATGACACTTCGGTCGGGGCTTGTTTTGGGCCTGAAGTGTCGCGATATCACGACACTTCGACCGAGTCTTGGTTTTGGGCCCGAAGTGTCATGATATCGTGACACTTTGGTCGGGGCTCTGTTTTGGGCCCGAAGTGTCGTGATATCACGACACTTTTTTCGGGGCTTGGTTTTGGGCCTGAAGTGTCACGATATCGCGACACTTCGACCGAGGCTTGTTTTGGGGCCCGAAGTGTCGCGATATCGTGACACTTCGGCCGAGGCTTGTTTTGGGCCCGAAGTGTCGCGATATCGTGACACTTCGGCCGAGGCTTTGTTTTGGGGCCGAAGTGTCGCGATATCACAACACTTCGATCGAGGCTTGTTTTTGATAAAGGCTTACTTTTGCTTAAGGCTTATTAAAATGACCAACTTTGTTTTGTTTACTTTTCGACCTTCTAAACTGCTGTGTAAGTGGCTAGGACCACTGTTTGACCTCTGAGGGCTGCCCTGAAAGTTGTGTGTGTCAATGCGATTAGTGTTTGTAGTCACATAATCGGATTGGTGCTATTTTGGTGTCTACAAGTTAACTTGGTGGGTTTACCCTGACCTGTACTCTATCTTCCAACATTTGGCTAAAAATCCATGTCTAACATGTATGTCCCTCACTAATATAGTAGAAATAAAACTATCAGTTGATCCACTATCTCTCAGAATTTGCACATATTAATAAAAAAAATTATATTTGTCAAGAAAACAGTAATTTGACCATCAAGTTGAATTTCTTGTGGATGCATAGATCTTGTGGATGGTCTCATCTGGTGCTTTTTGATATCGATCAACTCTATGGGGGAATTTTTTGGTATAATGAGATACTTGACATATGCATCATCCATTTTGTGGAGTTCTATTTTCTCTATTACTATTTTCATTTCTATCCATAGGTGTATTTTCCTTAATCCTTTCCTATCGCATTGATTTTTGGTCCTATATTTTGGAAAAATCTTTACCATCCTTCTTGGACTTACCACCTCGATAGTTAGGTTTATTTTTACCACCTTGCCTAATTTGTTCTCCTCCTTTGGTTTTATTATTTTGATCTTTCTCCCATATCATAAACCAAGAACTTTTTTTATTTTTGAGTTTATCTTTTTCCCTCTCAGATAGCTTTTGGTAGTTGAAACATGTCTTTCTAGTTTCCTGATTGTCTTCCTCTTTTCTTTCTAGATCAAAGGTAATAGGTAGATTATCAAGGTTGTGCATATTTACCACCCTCGTGATTCTAGGATGTAATCCCAAAATGAATTTTTTAGTCTTAATTTC
Organism: Wollemia nobilis; assembly: GCA_028583015.1. Classification (NCBI taxonomy): domain Eukaryota; kingdom Viridiplantae; phylum Streptophyta; class Pinopsida; order Araucariales; family Araucariaceae; genus Wollemia; species Wollemia nobilis. The sequence continues at coordinate 3,540,664 of JAQPPZ010000367.1, forward strand.
CTCATTGATTTCATATTGAGATGCATATTTTAATAGTTGAATGAAATTTTGGTGGTAATATCACACTATCATCCTTTCTTAATGTAAATTTGAGAACTCCCCAGATTTCTCCACATAATATTGGTTAGTCAAAAATTTATCCCTAAATTCTTTGGAAAACTCCTTCTATATGAGGTTTGTAGCTTCTATCTTATGTCCTTTCTTATAATATTTCCACCAATATAAGGCTACTTCAATCATGTTCATAACTACTAATGTAGTCTTAGATTCAAAGGATAAAACTACTAGAGAAAAGTATGACTCTAGCTCACTTAGCCAATTTTATGTTGAATCACCATCACCCTTTCCATTAAACTTGGATATTACGACCTTTTTTAGGTTCCTATCCAACTCTTTACTCACCCCGATTCTTCTAGTACTATATCCTTCAGGTTTCCTAGGTGTTTCCTCTACCCATACCAATATAGTTTTTCTTCCCCTAGCTAAGTATTCTATGACCCGTTGTTATTGAACAATAAATTCTTGGTGCTAGGCCATGTGAGTTTTCTATTGAGCCATCTATTCCTTTTGTTGTTCCACGTGATTTTGCAATAATTATACAACTTTCATAATATTTCCCTCCTATATGATAGGTTCATCAAGAGAATGTTCATTCAATTGTTTCATCCTTCTTTCATGTTTTGGACTCTTGAATCTTATTCTTGTCCTTGGTCCTCTTATAGGTCTTTCAGTGGCTTCTTCCTCCCTACCACCCACAAGATTTCCCCAAGATCCACCTCATAGCATCCACACCATTTGACCTATAGGTGAAAGAGGTAAGTTGTTAGTTTTTACATTTTAGTTAAACAAATTTCTCAATTAGAGTCTACAACTTAGAATCACTTTTTCTCTTATACCATATGTAACAACCCAAGTCTACTCACTTGGTTGTACCATAAAATAAATTATCATAAGAGGATTTTTTTTTTTTTTTTTCAAATCACATTTCTATTTTTAGTGAGTTGTCATATTCACAGTACTTTTTTATTTCACCCAAATAATAATATCAATTCTTAATTTAGTATGGGTATATTAAACCATATTTGGGTTTTGAGACTATTGTAAACAACCACCCAAGTGGATGAGATTGACCAAATTCCATAGTGGGTGTCATTCTGTGGAATCGAATTACCTCATTTACGTCCTCAATTTCTGGTATGAGGTTCAATAGGGGTTATCATTTAGGGCCCATAACACATAGAGGGTGGACACTTGCTTCTTATTCCTTATCATATTAAGCCCTTACTAACTAGATGACTTGCTCTAAATTTTGTATGATATAAAATAGTGTGCTTATGCCTTTGTGGTTAATTAACTGTCCTCTACCCGGAGTCAATTAGAGCCATGCTAATACCTTGAACTTGAACTTCATCACTTATATAAATTCAATATAAAGTATTTCTTTATGACAAATCACACTAGATTTTAAATAGAAATGCATGCACACACGCCTATATATATATATATATATATATATATATATATATATATATATATATATATATATATATATGTATGTATGTATGTATTTATGTATGTATTTATCCTATATTTTTTGGCATTGTTACAACAAACAGATGTATTACTCATCACATTAAGAGTCTAATATATAATACAAACCTTACATATAACCAATATTTCATAGGGGATCCATATGTAGGTTCACTATCTCAACTTTGGATTTATACATTTTTAACAATGGGTTTAGCTTCTGCTAGAAAATTAGATCATAGCACATGGATGTACAAAAATTTATTTTAAGCCATTGGCCCAACACTTTATATTGTTTTCTTTAGAATAAAATTAAATACTTGAAACTAATAAAACACACCAAGGACAAGATTCTAATATACATGGATGCCAATCTTGACATCTGTTTGGAAACCAAATAAATTAACACATCCCTATTACAAGGATATTATAGTTTTTGATACATTTTTCCATTGGTTCCTCTTTATTATTTTGTTGCATCCTCAACATAAATAATATGCAGAAGTTCCTTATATGGTTTGCATTGATTCCTCAGCACAACCTTATAAATTATAGGGTTATTAAATATATTAATAAATCTAACAATCCCAGGTCCAAATTGTGCACAGCAACTTACTAGAATTATTTACCCTTCCACAAAAAAGGTATGGTTTAACTATTTTTATTACGTATTGACTAATAATGAAAGATTAATATCTCTCAACAAAATAAGACCAATGTTGCTCAGTGAACAAGCCAAAATTTTAATTCATTTAATTATAAAAAAAAATAGGTACAAAACTTACGTTTATTTCAAGAATAAATTATTTCAAATATGAAACCACAACCATATTCTTAGACAATAAATACCATACTTCCATTGAGGATTTTCATTTAATCTACAATCTATAGCTAAAAAAAAATTCATAAAATTTTTACTTTCATTATCAAACCTTCTAATATACGTTTGTTATAATCAAATAAATTGGACTTTGGTTTAATAGAAAATATTGCATCACCACAATACTCAGTAAGGATATTCCTACTCTACTCTTTTCCATATGACTCCACATTATTATAGGAAACTCAATACGCAGAGGACTGAACTTGATCGTTAATATTCAGAAACATGAACCTAGGAGTATATAAGGAAAAATAAATAATTAAATTTACAATATAAAATTGTATTATGAATATTATAGGTCCTTGAACAGTTGGTCTTATACTCCATAGTCCTTGCTCATCCAACAAGATCATCACCCACCAACTTAGTCAAATTTAGGATTCTTAAGGTAAAAGGGATCAGATTTCAAATCTTCATTCAATGAATGTATTCCTACTTGCATACAACCATATTAACATGTAAACAGGTCCAGAGACTCACACAATACTCTATAAATCTAATGCATGTAATGTACATATTCCATCCATAATTTTTTGGGTAACATCAGTGTCCATAATTAATGCAAAGCTTATATTTATATATAAAATAAAGAAGTAAACATTCAAAGCTGGTTATAACACCTTGTTTGTACACACAATAATGTATTTTCTATTTCACATTCACACAACAAGATAAAACATTCCCTTCTTTTTTTTTATTTGTGGAAAACATCCCAAAAGGGATGCCACTTTTGGGTAAGACCCAAGGAGGCAGGGGTATCCATTCCACCAAAAACGCCCAGGACTCGGACCTGGCCTACCACCTTTGACATACTCAAGGAGCAAACAAACACACAAAACCAATTTAAAAATAAGTAAATAAGTAAATAACAACAAAAATAATAAAATAAAATAAAAAACATGCTCCTTGAGTGTGTCAAAAACAAAAGCACAACCAAACACACACACAATAAGATAAAAGAAACCACAACACGAACCACATAGAAAAACACAAGAACCACATAACAAAACACAAACAAGACAAAAACAACAGAACACTACAAAGACATAACCCAAAAAAAACATGAAAAATAAACACAACCAAAACCTAAAATATTAAAAAAATAAAATAAAAATAAAAATAAAAAACAACCAACAACAGACAATAAACAAAAACAAAAAACATAGAAAACACTCACACATAAAAACATGAATTAACACAAACAAAGAGAAACCCAAGAACAAGAACGAAAAAACACAAGAACAATAACAAAAACAAAACAACAAAAACACAAGAACAACAAAAAACAACACAAAGAACACAAAAACAAAACAAAACAAAAGAACCCACACACCTTAAAAAACTAAACAAAAAAAAACAAAAAAATTGAACATAACAATGACCTATCTAGACCAGAAGACTATTAAGGCAAGAATCAACAAAGGAAACAAAAGAAAGAATAGATTGAGCTAGGGAACTAAAATAACCTGAATGAACCAAAGAGAAGCAAAAAAAAAGCAAGAAGAAACTAGGTACCTTCAGAACTGGAGCCATCCAAAGAAATGATAGAAAGAAGAGCTTCCCTAATTTGTGAAGCCCACCATCTAGGAGGGTGGCCATAACAAGTAAGATCACCTTTGTCCAAAGCCCAATTAGCTAAAGCATCAACACTCTTGTTTTGATCTCTGACCACATGATTGTAATCAACTTTCAAAAATCCCATCTGGATTAATTGAATCTTCTCAATAATTCTTTTTATTCTCCAATCAACCTTATGATTCTTAGAAGGAGTCTTCAAAATATTAATCATAAGTTGAGAGTCAGACTCAACTAACACCTTTTCCCATCCAACCTTAGTAGCCTCCTGAAGGCCTCTGAGGATACCATACCCCTCAACAAGGTTATTGGAAAGAATACCCAAATTCTCAGCAAAAGTAAAAACCAAGGAGCCATCTGAAAGTCTACCAATTCCTCCCACACTGGCTTTTCTAGGGTTCCCTCTAGAGGCTCCATCAGTATTGACTTTTCCAAAATCCTTAGGAGGAGGTTGCCAATTTCTTGTCCTATCCATCTTACTAATACTCACATTCCCTTTAAGTTGGTTGCCCTTAGAATATTTAATCTTCAATATTTGCATCACTTGATCCCATCTTTGGTGGGAGTTTTTGGGGTGATTAAGGAGTTGATGGACTGATTCAACTAAGTTGGCTATGGTCTTTTGCCAAATATAGTGAATATCCTTCCTATCTTGATTAAAAATTTGGTTATTCCTTTCATTCCAAATATTCCAAAGAAGAATGGTAGAACCCATCCAAACTAACTGCCTAATAAAATGATCAACACCCTCTTGATTAGGCCAATCCCTCCAAAGTTGTTCAAAAGTAAAAAAATTGGACCACTATAAGCCAAGTAAAGTGGCCATTCTCCTCCATAGCTCAGAGGCTAAAGTACACTCAATAAAAATATGGTTGAGAGTTTCTACATTCTCTTCACACATTTCACATCTAAAAGGGCCATGAAAACCATGCTTCATAAGTTGCTCACCAAGTAAGCACCCTACGATGCAATAAAAGCCAATTAAAGAACCTCACCTTAGGCCAGAGCTTTTGAGCCCACAATTGAGAAAATATGTCAGAAGAATGGTTGGGATTATTATGGCATAAGGTCAAATAACCTTGAGCAACTGAATACTCACCCTTAGTAGTGTTGTTCCATCCAAAACAATATTTTTCATGGGACCAAGAGAGAGATCTCATATGAAGGATGCCTTGGATATCTTGTCTTTGCCTTTCTGGGATTTGAATAGGCTAGTCCTCAATAGGGATCCAATATCTACCAACCTTTGAATTACCAGTATGGTACCGATAGTAATTAGCCACCTTTATCCAATTAGCTCCGGTGAAGCTCCTCCATCCAAGGCCTCCAATCGGGAAACCGAGTTATCAAAGGCTTGTGACCATCCCAAGAATCTATCCAAAAATTTACCTATTGACCATTATGAATGATCCAAAATAAATTTTTCTTTATCAAATCCTCACCAGTCTTAAGAACTGCTAAAATGGGAGAACCTTTGGTAGGAAGTTGATAGCGAACAAGGTCTTCAGGACTTTTGTTCTCAACATATTTAGCACGGAGATTATTGGCCCAAAGAGCATTGGGGTTATGCAACATCCTCCAATATAATTTAGCAGCTAAAGCTTTGTTGTTATTAATAGAAGACCGGAATCCTAACCCCCCTTCATTCTTAGGAAGACATAAAGTGTCCCATTTCACCAAGGCCCATTTTCTTTTCTCCTTAGTACCACTCCAAAGGAAACGATGACTGATTTGATCCAGTTCTCGAAGAACAACCTTTGGGATATTCAACATGGAAGATACATAAATAGGAATAGCTTGAAGGACTGATTTTACCAAGGTGATTCTACCCCCAGAAGAAAGCCACTTGTTGGTCCACTTTCCAATTTTCTTCTTGACTTTGTCCAACAACCAATTCCAATATTTATTTTTCTGCCTTTGAATATTTATGGGAATACCTAAATAAGTGATTGGAAGGGAGGTCTTCTTATATCTTAATTTATCCAAGACCATGGATTCCTGTCTAGCAGAGCAGTGAAAGAAAATAACTTTAGATTTGTCTTCATTGATCAACTGCCTAGTAGCCTTAGAAAAATAGCTAATGATTTGCTTAATATTAGAAGCTTCCTTAACTGTAGCTTTACCTAAAAGAGTAGAGTCATCCACAAATTGAAGATGAGAGATAGGTCTAGCTCCATGAGCAATGGTAACTCCCTCAAGGGTTTTGTTTTCCCTCTTTTTGGTTATAGTCCTACCCAAGCATTCAACAAGAATGATGAATAAATAAGGGGATAGCGGGTCACCTTGCCTAATACCTCTGGAAGCTGGGAATGACTGAGAAGGCCTGCCATTGATAAGAACTAAGTAGGAAACTGAAGAGATACATCCCATAATCCAATCCATCCAATCCTTAGAGAAACCAAATTGCCTCAAAACTTTGATAAGGAAGTGCCAATCCACTCTGTCATAAGCTTTGGATAAGTCTAACCGAATGAACATGGAAGGAGATTTTTGCATATCCATGGAATGGATGGCTTCCTGAGCAAGAACTATCTCATATACTATTTGACGTCCTTCCACATAACCCCCTTGCTCTGGGGAAATAATCTTATGCAAAAGAGGCTTCAACCTTTCTGCCATGATTTTAGTAATGATTTTGAGAAGAACATTACATAAAGCAATAGGTCTAAAAGCTGAGATATGATCAACCTCTTGAGCTTTTGGAACAAGAGTAATATAAGTTTTATTGATAACCTTCAAAATTTCTTTGGCTTTCCTGGCTTCTTCCACCACCTCTAATAAATCAACATGAAGGATATCCCAGAACTCTTGGTAGAACTCAATGGGAAAACCATCAAGACCTGGGGTTTTCCATTTTTGCATTTTAAAAACTACCTGTTGAAGCTCATTGATAGTAAGAGGAGCAGTCAAAATAGAGTTCTCCTCAGAAGTGATAAGAGAAGGGATTGCTTGAAGAACATTTTGTTGAGAAGCTGAGTCAAGAGGAGTAGCAGCAAAAATATTGGAAAAGTAATCAACAACAATAGAGTTCATGCCATCCCAAGTATAAACAACATCTCCAGAATCTGATTTCAGGGAAGAAATAAAGTTGTGAGATCTTCGAGCTAGAAGAGATTTGTGGAAGAAATTTGTGTTTCGATCTCCTTCTTTGAGCCATTGAATTCTAGATTTTTGCTTCCATAAGATTTCTTCTCTTTTTTCCCATTCCTCTAACCGAGTTGTGAGTTTAATTTCATCTGCACTTCTCTTCTCTGTGAGGCCATCTAAATGGATTTTCTTATTCAAATTTTCAAGATGAGCAATAACTTCATGTTTTTTTATGAACATCCCCAAACTCTTTCCAGTTCCAAGTCTTGATTTTGGATTTAATGTATTGCAGTCTTTTGGCAAAATAGAACATCTTAGTCCCATGCCTAGGTTTACCTTCCTTCCACCATTGTTGCACATGAGGTCTAAAGGAAATGTCTCTAAGCCACATTAATTGAAAATGAAAAGGAGAGAAACTCACATTGGTTTTCCACATTTCCACCATGACTGGCCAATGATCCGAACCAACATTATTAAGAGTCTTCACTTTAGGAATGTGACCATGGATTAAGAAATTTTTAGAGAGCAAAAACCTATCCAATATCTCCATTATACAAGCTAAGCCTTGCCTTCTGTTAGACCAAGTCATAAGGCCATTATCTGGTTGGATATCCACAAGATGGAGGTTTGCAATATATTTGCTCATGAGGTCAGTGCTTTTGTCCAAATTTCTATTTCCCCCCTTTTCTCATCCAGAGAGAGGATGGTATTGAAATCTCCTCCGATCAAGATCCAAGATTCAGGAAAATGAGAGATAATATGAGTTATATCCTTCCACTATCTTCTTTTTTCCTCCAAAGAAGTCGGAGCATAAACAGTAATGCAGAGCATAATTTGGTTGGAATGTCTACTTTGAATAGCTATAGCCAACAGACCCCAACTAGCCAACCATATGGTGAATAACTACCTCTTTTGGGTCCCAAAGACAAGCAATGCCACCAGAAGTCCCATGGGAACTGAGGGAAACCACTTTTCCAACTGGCCAAATTTTATCGGCAATTGAGTCCATATCCTCCATTGACATCTTTGTTTCTTGAAGGAAAACAAGATGTGGATGATTTATCTGAATCATTCTTCTAATTTCATTTTGTTTTGAAAGACTCCCTTTGAGTCCTCTAATATTCCAAGTGATGATCTTCATTAATACCAGGGCTAAAAAATTTGGGAAGGGCATTAATCTTACCTTCCTCTACAAGCTTTTCACCTTCTTTTACCATATGATATTGATTGGTCTTGCGACCTACTTTTTGATTAGAATCCATCTTCAATTTTTTTCCCTATTTCTTGACTTATTCCAATTGAATCTGAGATGGCTTCTAACCTTGAAGAATGCTCGTACACAACCAAAATTTTACTAGAGGGTTCAACGGAGTCTATATTGGGACCTGTATTATTTGAAGTTTTGACATTTAAAATATTGTTTTTCTTGTGTAAATTTTCTCCTTTTTTTTGTTGAAAACCTTTGATTTGTTGGTTTGTCTCCGAGTTCTTCCCTTCATATTTAAATTGTGTTTCTAAGATTTTTGTTTCCATTATTTCCTCTTCCTCACTTGGGACATCATTTGTGGAAAGGATTTCAAACATATTAGCAGATGACTTTGATTGATCCTTCATAACTAGTTTTTTCTGAGTGTTCTTCTTCTTAGGCATTTGGAAACCTGCTGAGTTTATATCTTCTTTCTTTTGATCAGGAATTTTATTTGGGCAAGCACTAGCCAAATGACCATATTCATGGCAAATTCTACAATGAAAAGGAATGTTCTCATAGTCCACTACTTGCTCCCAAGTGTCTTCCCCAAATTGTAATGTGATATTTTTAGGTAGGGGTTTGTCAAAATCCATTAAAACACAAATCCAAGCATAAATAATATGTTCAAAATTTTGAGTACAATCAGCAATCATCATAAAAGTTCCTAAAGAGTTTCCAATTGAAGAAAAAATAGTAGGATTCCAAAATTCAATAGGGAGGCCAAAGAGTCTAACCCACACGGGAGCTATAGAAGGCATCTCTTCTTCGAATTTAAATTTAGTATGCCAAGGCTTCATGAAAAGCCCTACCCTTCCAAAAAACCAAGGACCCCCTTGAAAATTTTTCTCTCTATCTTCATTATTAGCAAATAAAACAAGAAAATAACCATTTGGATAAATAGAGATTTGTAACTCACCTTTAGTTTTCCAGATTTTTGCAGCCCAGACTTTGAAAGCAGATAGGCTCGGAAGAAAACCCATGAACCGACAAATTAGTCCTCTTTTTTCCAAATCAAGCTTAACAATAGGAGTTCCATCAACTCCTTTAAGACATCCTGACTCCATTTTCCTGGGATCAATATTAGGCATTCTTAGAGGTTTATGGGAAGCCCTAAGATTGATATTAGCATTGGGCTGAGGCTGTCCACCACGGAGGGCATCCCTAAAATTCATTTTTGGGGCTGAGTCTTCGAAATTCTTACCCTTGACAGGGGTTTTCATAGTAGAATTATTTTGTGGGTGCACCTTAGCACCATATTCACTTGAGATATGAGCCATTTTTTGATCAACTACTTGAAACTTGTTTCGTGATCTCTTTAATCCTTGCCCTAGACACTGTGGAAAGGTATGGTTTTCACTTTTCTTTTGTGCAGCAAATTGGAAGCCATTGTCACTCAAGTTCACAATATGATCTATTGAAAGATAAATTTCTAACCCATATTGGATCCCCTGCAACATTTCCTGCTAAAATATTGAGCATAAACCACAAAAATATTGGCCTCTAGGGCCCGAAGGCCCTAAAAACCAACCTCTGGAGCTGCTTGCACTCAACCCGAATGAAACCCTCGCATAGCCGCTTGCCAAAAATCTCGTTCACACATAGGGATGCGCTAGGATCTGTGTTGCTCCAAATTATATGAAAATTGGTGGAGATGTTCTAGGGTTTTTCAGGCATCTACCCTCAAAATTTTAGCTCAATCCGAGTCCGGATGAGTGAGATATGGCCGAAACAAGTTCGACAGTTTGGGCAGTCCTACGAAAAACGTCCCTCCTCTAAAATGAATTTTTCATCTCTCGCGTGGATTCTCACCATATATTGAGCCTCAAGGTCCAAATTTAGAGGAATTTAATATAAAGTATCATAAATCATTCGCTTCTAACACAAATCAATTTTTTTCTTTTATTTTAAAATAAAGCAAACAAAAATACCTGGAGTTCTTCATTACACTTTGTACTTACCAAAGTTCTCCAATGTTGTAGCAACTCCCTTCTCCAATTATAAGTGCACATTAATCCCTTTATCCTTCACTCACACCATTCCCTCATATCTTCTCCTCAAATCCTATCTTTCCCCAAAACGGTCAACCACTAACATCCAACAAGAATATTCGTAACTTTCCTCTCTTCTTAGTTTAAAGATATTATGGAAGTTTTAGTATATAACGATACCATACGCTTAGCTCCACTGCGGTTAAGTCGAGCACTCCTCCATACAAAGTTTGCTCATATCATAAATAAGGAAAACATTTCCTTTGATTCATGTACTTACTACCAAATTAATATTACTCTTAAAATTTGTGCAAAAATATTTAAATATTATATTTGCCTATACTTTACACAATTGACATCCACAATAATAAACTCATATTTATATTCTTTTTACCATGCATAAATTTATTTATTTGCATTTATATTTTCATATTTATTTTCCTTCCAATTTAAACTATATACACATTCAATTAAATAGTGGCTTCCATCATTATCGCCACTTAAAACATATGAATATCTTATTCATATCAATCAAATAGCAACAAACCTTAAAGATAACCATACAATCCAATCAAACATAAAATCTACATGATATGTATGTATGCGAACGCCCATGTACTCGTGAGCCAAATCATCACTTCCCTTCTTACCTTTTTTCGACTTGCTTCCCTTCTTACCTTTTTTTTGACTTGCTTCCCTTCATCTATGACTTTGAACATGGTACTGCATTCACAATAACTATCATTAGTACCACAATTCACAAGAAAAGGCACATTATTACCAATTTTACTTATTAATCAATATTCATGTGAGGAGGGTTGTTAAAATTTCCTTGACATATTTGATGATTTATGAATAATAATATGATATTTATTAATGTAAAAGACTTGTGTTATTCTATGAATGATTTATGTGATTGATTTTAAGATTCTAAGAAAGTGGGTCTATGATATAATCTAGCAAAATTTCCAATTAAGGTATCATAGCTACACTCTAGATAAATTGAGAAGAGTTTGTGAGAGAAAATAAATTATTAGAGCTGGATATTTATGGAGAAAATTTGAGAGGATAAATTACTAGCATATATTAATTGTTAAAGAAGTTGTATGAGAAAATTTGGACATGAAGTGGAAGGACAAATTGAAGAACATGAAGGAATAAAGATGTGCATTGGATTATTTCATTGAATAATGAGAGGATATTAATGTGAAATGAGTGTTTAATAATTTGGAGGATATATAAATTATGAGAATGAATTACTGGAGTTTGAAGATGAATATTTCTATAAATATTAAAAATATGAACATTAAATACTGATATGTATGCTATTTTCCTACTATAAAGGACTATAAGGATGTGAATAAATCTATTATAGAATAATATGACATAAACAGAGAACATTATTGTGATAAAAAATATTTTTGGAAGTAAGGAAAGTCATCCATGATTTGTTGAACAAAACTAAATTTTGTTAGATAATCCAAAATAATGCATAGCATTGTGACTCAAACAAGAATAGAGCTATGAATGTAATCTAGAGTGGATTTCATGAACAAAATCTAGAGTGAAGATGCCATATGAAGAAGTAAATATGTGAGCATCACCTAGAAGGTGGGAGTTGGTTGCAAGAGACTTGAGGAAGAGAGAGTGTGGAAGAAAAATTAAAGGTGAAGTTAAAACTTTATAATGCATTTCAAGAATATTCTAACAAGACCTAATAAGTGTGTCCTAACATGAAATGTTACTTGAGGGCTTTGAATTTTTTTTACTTGATGTTTGAGGTACATTCAATTTTTAAATAATGTAGATATAAGGTGAAGTATGAATTATTATTTGAAGATATGAAGATATAAGATTAAATAATGGTTAAAATGAATGGAGGGACAAGTTGGTAATTAATTAAAGATATTTGGATATATAAGGGAAACTAAATCCTTTGATTTTTGATAAAGGAGTTAAATTGAACGAATAAATTAATACTTGGAAGACAAAGAAAACCATATATTTAAAATTTAATTTGAATATTGAATTGAATGGAGTGTTGATGAAATTAAAATTTAAATGTGAATTTGAAAATTTGTGAAAATAAATTAGGAGATATGGAAGAGAAAATTTAATTCAATTTGATGAAGAAATTTCCAAAAACTAAGGATTTGAATATTGACATGAAGTCTTCAAATGATAAAAAGAATCTCAAAATATAATTTGTTGACAATCAATATGAAAATGGTGATTATTTATCTCTTACATTCGATCTTAAATCAGACAATAACAAAAATAATATTGATGAAGAGTATGAGTCATATTATTTTTATGATCCATTGAAAGATGTAACAAGAACAAAAAATAAATTAGATAATTAAAATAAAAAAAATCAAGACAAAGAAAAATAAGCACAAGGAAAAGAACCAAAAAAATAAGAACATAAAATTAATATGAAGACAAGAAGATCATAGATTGAAAAGTATAAGTCTTCACATAAAAAATGTAATATGCGGGGTGTTGGAGATATTACACTATTTGGTAAATATTAAGTACCATGTGGTACATTGAATGATTGTAAATATTAGATTACCAAGTAAGATTTATATTTTATCTAATGTATGTGTCAATGTGTAATAAGTGTCCTAGTGTCAAGGTGTGCAAAGTGTGAGGTGTGAGTTGTGAGAGTGCAAAGTGTCTAGTAGTTAAGTCAAGAGTCATAGGTGTTAGGCATAAAATATGCAATTGAAGTCACATGAGATGTATAAGATGTAAAGTGAAGAGTAATGAGATTTTTTTATATGTGAGAAATATGAACAAATGCATATACAACAATCACAAAGAAACAAGAAAATTTATATTGAATTTTATTGGTCTTAATTATTTTGAAAAACACTTTGATCATAATACTATACAAAGAGCAAGAATGTAAACTCAAAATCCATCATATAAAAAGCAACAACTATATATATTAGTATAAAAATAGGCTATGCATTTCTATTGACATAAGGACTCACTATATTTAAATTTTATAGTGCAATTTCATGAAGTGTTTCACTAAATGAAATGGAATCACGAATCCTATTAACCTACTTCTTGATTACTAGCTTATTTGTAATCTCTATAATAGGAAATTGCTTTGGCCATTTCTCATTAACTATAGAAGTAATAGAATTTTCCTTTTTCTCTAAGAGGAGTGAGGCAATTTAGAGCTATTATCTAGACATGTGGGGTTGACGAGCCTATAAGTGATTATTATGAGTGGAGGTTTTAAATTATAAAATAAAGCTATAGTCTAAGAATAAATGTGGACTATGAAGTTAAATCAATATCCATGTGATAAAGAGTCTTGTTGCTCATGATGGAGAGCCACCCAATGTAGAGATACATTTGATTAGTTAGACTCTAAATCTAAGACATGGCCATGAAGGACAAAGATAGTGATAGTATCCACATTCTAATATCTTTATAATCCTAGTAGATGGGTGAAATACATACTCCTTCACAAACAATTATATTGACTTAAATGCTGAATTAATATATATAAAATTAATATATAAATTCGATATTACGAAGAAAAAGCTTTTATGAAAAATATTTAATCAAAAAATCAACCTAAACAATTTTTATCATAAAACTATTATGTGATAGTTAATTATTATTCAAAAATCTTCAACAAAATTAAACTTATCCCATCAAGGATATTTTATAACTTTAAAAACTACTTTTATGTTTTTGAAACAAATATACTTGTATAAGAACAAATGTTATAAAAATAAATTTTAGGTTTTTCCCTTCATAGAACATTTATTTTTTAGAATATCCTTTAATAAAACCTACACTACCAAAACAAAAGGGAAAGACTTCCATCCTAAGATTGAATTGTACACTAGCCTAGTGCCGTCTTGAAAAATGTCCAGAATTGAAGTCCTCGTTTTAATGGTTATTTTATTAAGAGTCAATGCACGAACACATTTGTAAATGGAGATCCTTAAGCATTTGCAAGCATTAAGGCTACAATGGACAAGATCGAACAGGTAATTGTGAAAATTAGAAAAATGATTATTTTATTAAGAGTCAATGCACGAACACATTTGTAAGTGGAGATCCTTAAGCATTTGCAAGCGTTAAGGCTACAATGGACAATATCGAATAGGTAATTGTGAAAATTAGAGCTAAGACTTCTTTCTCTAATCAATGAATGCTGCTATAATTAATCACAATAGTGAAGCAAGATCTTACTATATTTTTATATAACTAGTTCATCTCAATTATTTTAGTCTTAGTAGTTGGCCTCATTTGTAAGCAAAGATCTTACTATATTTTATGTAATTAGTTTATTTAATTGGTTTTTAAATTACATGTTTAACTATCAAATATATTTTTATAAATTAATTAAAAATAATTAATGAATACAAAATTTTAAAATGTAATATACCATTTAAATATATAATTTAAGATCCCGTATGCATCTTCATCTGCATGTATCTCTTCTAACCTTCTTCTGAACTCGCCTTCATCGGCCACGCACGAATTATCGTCATTCTGTTTAAGATGCTTGTTTACATTACCTTCATCCTCGATAGCACAAGGGAGAGCCAGTTCTATTAAACAAAATTAACTGAACTACTTTGTTATTAAAGCTTCTTAGGTTTGGCTGCAGGCAGGCTCCTATTCCAATTAGCATCACCTCGACTACCCAATGTGTTTGTTATATATACATTATTTTATTAAAATATTATACATATCTGTTTACTATGTTTGGTTGGTTTCAAACCAGTAACATGTCTGAGTGCTTCCTTCATTATCCATATGAGAAGAGCACAAGTTACACGTAAAGGATTAATATTGTTTAAATCCCCTTCTTAACACAACTATTTTAAGGGTCTATTAGTTAAAGCGGGTGGCACGAGGTTTCGGTATCTCTTTAGTCAGCTTAGAGAATAAACGCAGTGTTCGGATGGATGTTCGGCCACCGCAGCAGTGAAATAATAGACCAAAACCAAATATATAAATAGTAGAACGACCAATTTTGGGGTCAACAGAACCGAATTGAGTTATCTTTGCTCCACAAGCAACAAATTAAGCCTGGTTTTGTTTTGTTGCAATAAAAATGCAAATTACCTAACCAGGCCCTTTTTTCCCAACCAGTAAACTCACCGGACATTATCTCGTTTCTCGGTCGGCACTAATTAACATTTAGAACAATAAAAATTGTTTTTTTCCACTTCTGTCTAAGCTTATTTCCCAAAACCTTGTTGCATCTCATTCCTCACAATAACTTGAATAGATGTAAAACTCACAGGATTAAAGCTGGCAACCCATCGATGTAAAACTCAGAGGATTAGGGTTGACCACCCATCTTGGACATGTCAAACCACCAAATTATATCGTGGTGGAATATATGTCGGTCAATTAATAAGCAACTTATAATACTTAATCTCTCCCTACCTCACCGTATTAAAATAGTCAGCATGCAATACAATTTCGCGCTGTTAACGGGAGAGAGTTCCACCTGGCATTTTTAAAATCATTATTTTAACGTAACAAACATAAATAGGAAGCAAACGAAGACCATATAAATGTTGACCACCGAAATTGTCTAAACATGCAGACTGCTCTATCTATTTATTTATTTTTTGAAGTAAATTTAAAGTTGTTAAAATTTCGATGTTATACCTCTTCAAATTGCACTGGACATTTGTCAAAAGACTAATACAGTTTAAATAAAATTCGTGCCCAGTAAGCGGCCAAAGTATTTCATTTGATGATCTTAAATATATATAAAACTTTATATAAAAGATGTGCGTAGACAAAAATTTAAAAAACAAAATTAAATTTGATTGATTTAAGAGTGATTGTATTTTTAAACCAAATAATATTAATCAAAATAGCAAAATTTATTTTAAAATTAAAAAAAAAAATGTAATATATAGAAAAAATTAAGATCAAATAATATAAGATTAAGTGGTTACATGTTAAAAATTGGAGCTCCCAAAAAGTGATCCAAATCTAAATCTTGTTTGCTTTTAATTGTTCAAATAAAAACGTGATAAGATATGATGTAACACCAATAGGACACATTTCAATTCTATTATTTTAATATAATATAATTTATTTTCTTACATTATACTTAATTGAATGACTCATAGTACCTCAAATTGAACTAACCCTACTTTTCAAGATTTTAACATCCATTTAAATGTTACTTTTGTTAGAACATCAATAATTTAGGCTTATTGGCCAAGGTGTACAATGTTGATTTACATTTTTAATGTAAGCCTACAAGCATATCCAATGTAAGCCTACAAGCACTTTCTCTGTACATACAAGCAATATTGATGTATTCACCCTTAGTAATATTATTTAAACCACTTGTACAGTTTACCCTAAATAAGGATTTAGTATATTGTAGTTTAATCTATAAGCCAAGTAATGTGAATTTGAAATTTATAATAATTGGGGATTAGGTATCTATATAAATACCCATAATATTTTATCTATTGTATCAATTTTTATGTGATGTGAGATCATGGGGATGTCTACATGTACCCAACCCTTCTTCCTATTATAATTATGCATGTTTTCTTTCTTTCTTCTACTTGCTCTCTTATTTAACCTTTATCTATATTCTTAATATGTTCTATGGTGAATTAATACTATTTAATATTAATGAAAAGTATTACGAAATCCAACATGGTAGCATACCCAATATAAAATAACATCATCCAATTATGTGAAATTATTAATCTTCTTTGGCAATATAAGATGTAAAATTGAAACAAAGTTCATGGGAGTCATTGGAGGTGATTTTTTTAAGTACTTGAATTTGAAAAATTATGTTATGGTATTAAATTTGTATGACATTTTTTTTTGGATGAAAAAAACATTATATTAAAATGGATTAATCATACAAAAAAAATGTGGGTGGAATTAACACACCCCGAGCACACAACCAACACACTAACTATGTGCTAATCAGCTAGTAGAGCTACCAAAATAACTTACAAAAGTTCACAAGAAAACCAAATAGAGAACTACATAAAAAAACAACTAATAGACTATGCATCATTGATGTGTAGGGGTTGGAGGAACAAGATTCACTGCACAAGGAGCATTACCCCAATGATCAATAAGGTCCCGTAAGTGATGAAGCTCTATATTCACTTTTTCTACTTGCACTGAAATCTATAACCAACAATCATAGAAAACCTGATACTTATCAGCAAGATAAAAAGTAGAAGAAGGCTCCTACTAGCTAAAAATCACTCTATTGCGAGTTTTCCACAAATGAAAAAGAATCCCCACTCTAAAGATATGCCACACAGGAACAATATTCTCAGAAAACTCAAGTGGATCCCCTAACAAAATATTCATCCAAGAACATGAACCTATCATATATGGTCTGAAAAAAGAGAAAAACCACTGCCAAACCTCTTGAGCTCTCACACAAGACAAAAAAAGATGATGCACATCCTCCTTTGCTACACAAGATCTGTAGGAAATATCACTCACACCCAACTATCTAAGTTTTTGACCAATAGGAAGCCCTTGAAACAATAAAATCCAAGAAAAAAAGGCTTGCTTAGGTTCAAGATACTTTGCCCAGAGTGTATTAAATCTGAGACTCCATCTAGACTGAAGAGATACTACATCCCACCTAGAATTAAGCTTCTCAGCCATAGGCACAATAGGGGAAAGCCAAGAGTATCCCAAATGAGGTTTATACTTGGTGAGAGAAACATCTTTGGGCCAAGACCAATCAATCCACCAAGGTTTCTCATAATATCGAAAAACTTTACCCAAAAAAAATAAAGGAGTGGAATAAATAACAACCTCATAAGTAGTCTAAAATCATCATCTAGTATGACATTTTTAAAACTCTAGTATGTTATATTTCAATGCTTTTGGAGCATGGAGAGAGAGTTTTTCTATGGACCATTGCATCATCTAAAATCATCTATTTTTCTTTCTAGTTTGGCCAACACAATGTTCTATTATATTCTTCCAATTGACAAGTCATGAGAGTAGTTTCTCGCATTAATGTTTCATGTGCATGTGTGCCAAAATATTCTCTCTTTCAATTAGAGGGAAGCATATTATCTAAAACACCACACCTTTATATTCATCTTAGAGTTTGAATATTTTTCTCGGCACAACAACTTTAAATCCTTGTAATTAGAAGGTCATATGATAAAATCTTAGCTCCTCAATCATTGTGTAGAAAAGACCTTTGTGTCTTCAAGGAGTGTTGAGCAAATCATAACCAATAATATTTATTAGCATAGTGGTTGATATGATATTTTATAATCATGAGGTTGTGAGTTTATTTCTTCTATGCTTTGTTCTATATAAGAGTTGACTATAAGTTTTTTTAGTATTGTTTATTGATTTATGCCTTACTCATAGTGATGAGTGTCATTATTGTCATCATTTATTTTTCAATATTTATCAAATCTAGGGTGGTGTCCAAGGTTGTCTACGATAGAAGGTTTGGGCAGATTACAATTCAGGAATTTAGTTCATAAGCATTTATTCAATGAAATAGATGTTGGTTTAGCTTTTTTGGTATCACACTAAACCTAATCTACATGACTTCAAACTACTTTAATTGTAAAATTGAAAACTGCTTCTAAGACATGAAATTGAAAGCTAATTACAATTGCAGAAAAGTAAATCATAGAATGAAAATCTTGCTAAATTGAAACCTAAATTACATTTGCAGAATTGAAACAACAGAATAGAAAAAATATTTTAAATGGAAACATTCATGGTAAAGGAATGTTACAAATAGATTTTAGTGTACTACAATAGAAGGTTGTCAGATTTCTTCTACAGTAACTAACAAGAAATGAAGTTGCTAAAACTTGGTAATTTTGTAGAAAATAAAAATCTGGGGAATTTCAAATCTATAACTATTGTCAGCTGACTAAACACACTCTACACAAATCACACTTGAAAGCATAAAAATATTACATCAACTTAAAAACAGGGGTTAGTCTAATTAACAATAGTAAACAAGAATTCTGGCAAAAATATTATAGTAAAAATATTAGAAAACCTATCATAAATAGTCCTTCCTCTAGGTCTAAAAGTGGTCCCTTGCTTTCTGATCTAGAATAAGGTAAGAAAATACTTCCTAACTACTTAAAATGATCACTCAACTCACAAAATAAACATGAAAAACTCTACACTTTATTTTGATTGTTAAGTCATACTAAACTATTACAAAGAAAACACTCTTCAACTTTTACGTACACTATTCTATTGGCAACTTCAACTCCTACTACCACTACCCATCTCAAAAAATGAGGGAGCTACCTATTTATACTATTTTATTACAATATATCTCATTTACATCTTTTGTATTGTTGTTTACTAGTGATTTGTTATCAAACTGTAACATACAGTCTAAATGAAGATAGGATATGCTACAATATCTTTTCATTGGCTCTTTGGTGCATTCAAAATGGTGGAAACAAGTTGGAATGGGTTGTAAAAGGTCTATCACGCATGTCCTCATCTCCAAACATCTTCCTCTAGACAAATTAGGTGCAATCTTGCTTGTTTGGGCTAAAACAAATTATTTTCCCTATCATTCCGAAGATCTTAGAAATATCTACTAGAAAAAATACTTTTCGTCCACAATTGCAACCAAATACCTTAAAAATTCACTCCAAGTTGATAGGACACATTTCCTATCCCTACTCCATTATTTCTAATCGCTACTTCTTATTTATGTTGACAAATTCCATGCCATCCTTTAAAGTGACAGGTGGCTAGAATTTGTATGGATTGTACCTGCACTTTTTCAGTTTGTAGTAGAAACTTTGTTATTGTTTGTTTAAACCATGTGGAAATGAATCCAAGTGGGTCATATATCTTCTTTGGTCCCTGTGAACACATTCTAACCATTTTTTATTACCTTTTTTTACTTCTTCAAGGTTCTCCTTTAATGTGAAAATTGGTTGTTTTTATATGCTGCACAAAACCTATCAATGCCTTGTTTTACAACAGAGACTCTTTTGGCACCATTCCACCTTAGCAACTCATTTTAGGCAGGAAAAATCATATGAAATGCTTCAGCAATTCACATATGTCAACACATTTTATTTTTCTATTAATTTATTTATGCTATTTTCCACTACAATCATGCAAAAATAGTCATAAAATGTTGAAAATAGTCGAAAACAGGGGTACAATGCTTCTAAACCTAAAATCATGCAAATAAATAACAAATAACATATTTTAAACAACTATTTGGCAATTATTTTTGTATTTTTTGTAATATGGAAGTTTTTCATATGTCAAAAATAGTGCAAAGATGATGTATTATTTGGCCTCATCATTCCCCTCCAATTGTATCTGATGGATGCCTTCATTCATCCTAGCATTACTTAGGTCCAACCTTCTAAACAACATCCTTTGTCAACCACATGAAAAATGTTGAAATTGCTAATCATGGTTGAAATGCCAAAATTACTACAATTTGTGAAAAATGTTGAAAGTATGGAAATTGTTGCAATTTTTGAGAAATGTTGAAGATGCTACAATTTTTGAATTTTTTGCAATTTTTGAAAAATATTCAAAAATGTATAAATTGCTTAAAAATTTGAAAGTACTGCAATTTTTGAAAATGTTGATGTTATTATTTTTTTGAAAATCTGAAATTGTTGTAATTTCTGAAAAATGCTGCAAATTTTGAATTTGTTGTCATTTCTAAGAATTTTGAATTTTGCTGTAATTTTTTGAAAACTGCTAAAAATATTGAAATCTGAGAATTATTGCAATTTTTTAATTTTGCACTTCCAACTTGCAATTCTTCAATTTATGCACTTTCACCCTTCAATGTTGCAATTTTTACAATTCCTGTAGTTTTGTCTCTTTTTCTACCTTTCCACAGTTTTAGTGTTGCAAGGTACATCTTAAATGCTTGATAGCATGTGATTCATCTTGCAATAACCTCATTGTATTTTTCTAATGGAACCATATCTAGCATATGCACTACTACTGGTAGAATTTTCTAAATGGCTATTTTTGTTGTTTACACTTTTGAAACAAAATTGACAAAAATTTGATTTTGAATCTTCTTGAGGGGATGTACTTACTTGTATTAGGGTTACTTGAGCTTTAGGAACCTCACTTTATGATGTGCTTTACGTTTTTCACTATAGCATTGTATTTGGGTTTTTTTGCACAATTTTTGCTTATTCCGAAGTTGTCTTTACTCATTCCTAGGATGCATATGAAAGTGCAAAAATGACTTGTTTTTTCAAATTTGTTTGTGAAAACACTATTGTTGGCCCATATCCAAAGTATCCTCTTTATGATATGGAATCCCTATAGCATCCATGATCCCCTTATCAATTTTTTTTAGAGGTGTACTCTCTTGCATGTTGTTGTTATGTTGCAGTAGTAACCAAGGCAAAAACAAAAATATCAGGCTCTTGCTCAAGAGTGGCTTACTCAATTTGATGAGGCAATTATGGAATGTGTTCTAGCGTTACCCTTTCCATAAATTACTCTGCAAATTCTAACAAAATTACTGCTATCTCCTTCCCATGATTAGGATTTGTAGGCAAATTTTGCAGTTTGTGTCATTTTCTTTTTTAATTCACTAATAGTGTCTTTAGACACTTTGAGAAAATCTGATTTTGTGCCCTTCTCAAAAACACAAAGGCTAATATTTTGAGAGCAATAGAGTAGTGCAAATACACTTAATAATATTTTACTTTTAATGCACTAACAATTCTCACCTTATCACTCTAATAAACTCTTAAAATAACTTATCAATGCACTTAATCAATTTATTGCAACTAATCAAGAATAATCTGAAATGAACCTTCAAGAATTATTCTACAAATTCACTACAAGTAATGTTGTAGGACTTAGTATTCTTTTATTTTTCATAATAGATGATAGGTAGTTGATAAATAGGTTTAGTTCTAAGATCTAATCAAATCTTAATTAATGTACAAACAAACCTTAAAAAGAATTTTTTTTTTTGCACTTTGAAGACTATAATGCAATCCCTTTTTTTCTTTTTCAAATTTCAATCTAAATAAGGTGCCTTAATAAATATGGATGATCCAATTTTAATAAATAAATATGATTGCACCCAAGTTGCGCACCTTTTGAAAGCTTTTGTAGATGATGTAGCTTTTGTAGATGAAGCACCAAGTTGTTGTCTTGTGTAGGATATCATAACTTCTTTGTAGGTTGTCTTAGGCTACTCCTTATTTCACCAAAATATGGTCTCAAACTTTCTTTTACGAGCCTAGGGTTTTATGATTTGATCCTTCTTGTAATATTATCATTTTACTATATATTTTGATAAGTATTATCTCTGGAATAATGTCTTCTTGCTATGAGAGGTAATCTTAATATCCTTGGATTTGGTAGGCTTCTTTTGTCTTCAAGTCTTCTTGTAAACTTTTGACTTCAAGCAAGATATTCTTCTTCTCAATATTCTAAATATCTTGAGGTCTTGTGTATCTCCTCTAGAGATTTAGCACTCCTATAAAATTCTTCTTCTTGGGCTTATTATCGGATGACGATAATTGTCCCAAATATTTCACTATCATCTATACTAAATTTATCCATTGAGTTCTCCTTTGATTATTTCTTTAGTAAGGTTGTCCAAGCCTTTTACTGGATGCTCGTTGAGACCTCCCTAAGGTCTTTGATCTTGCATTGTATTCTAGTATTCTTTGAGACCCTTTCTTCAACCTTCTAATCTTGGAAGTGTTGGTGGTGAGATCTTCTTTAGGATCTCTGATTCTACTACTTTTGGATTTGAACAGGACTCTCCTAGTCCTTCTTTGAATACTAGAATTTATTCAATGAGATATTCTCTTGATATCTTTACCTTAAATTTTGCTTTAGGTGATGGATTGATTCTAAAGAAGATACTCTTCCTAACTTTCTTGTAGGAAGTTTCCCAACTCATTGAATCTCCTTTCCCTGCAACAAAGTATTAGTACTAAAATCATATTCTACTTTTGAATAAAATACTCTCTTCTAGAGTCTCCTTCAGGATCAAGGCTTTTGTGGCCTTTTTTTAGTATCGAGGCTTTTGTGACCTTTTCTTTAGTATCAATTTTTCTGTGGCCTTTTCTTTAGTATCAATGCTTCTATGGTATTTTCTTCAATATCAAGGATTTTGTGGTCTTTTCTTCTAGATAAAGGCTTTTGTGGCATTTTCTTTTGGATAAATTCTACTATGGCCTTTTCTTCTTATATGAAGTTCTCAATCTAGCAATGGAGATCTCTCCTAACTTCACCATGACTCTTCTCCAAAAGTCTTCTTCCATAGTATTATTTTCTTGCACAAGGAACTAATATTTGTACAATAAATGCATGTCGACCTTCAGGTAACGAAGTTGAAGTATCCTAGCTTTCTATTGTAGGAGGTGTCCCAATCATTTGAGAATTAATTTTTTGCAACAAAAGAAACTTTGGGCAATAGTTAAAAATTTCCAAATATCCTGAATTATCTTCACTAGTTGATTTTTCAATCTTGTCGATTGAATGTTGAGTCTTAGTCTTCACGAGTTTTTCCTACAACACAATGGAAAGACTCTAGCCAAATGTAATCTCGGTATTTCTAGAACTGATATTTATTTCAGTCCTCACTTGTGGCTCTCCATATTTCTACCACCTAGACTTTTCTAAAAGTTTTTTATAGTGGTTGGTCCAGTAGTGCATCAAGTTGACAAAAAAACTCAAGCTCAATGATAATAGTGGTTTTCCTATTGATCTACTATGTCTATATCTACTATCAATTTGATACCACTATTAGCTTTTTATGTAGTACGCAGTATGCAATGGCATATCCTGAATGATCTTCACTAGTTGATTTATCAATCTTGTCGATTGAATGTTGAGTCTTAGTCTTCATGAGTTTTTCCTACAAAACTATGGAAAGACTCTAGCCAAATGTAATCTCGGTATTTCTAGAACTGATATTTATTTCAGTCCTCACTTGTGGCTCTCCCTATTTCTACCACCTAGACTTTTTTGAGAGTTTTTTATAGTGGTTGGTCCAGTAGTGCATCAAGTTGACAAAAAAACTCAAGCTCAATGATAATAGTGGTTTTCCTATTGATTTACTATGTATAGATATACTGTGGATTTGATATCACTATTATATTTTGATGCAGTATGCAGTATGCAATGGGAGATAACAATCACAAGATGTAAAATAATATAAAAAAAATTAAATTTGTAAGATGATTAAAATATGCTATAAATAGAAATTATAGAAATGAATACAATGTAACTATGAAGGAAATGAACACTCCATGAACAAAGCTATTGGACTACGTTACACCCATCACCAATATATGGTGATCTACACAACACTATACTACTACCTATGAATATGCTCTGAACTTCTATATTCATCTTATTATAATGAGGTCCTTTTTAGATAGGAAGATAGGTTCCTTGGTCAACACTCTACCTAGCTGTGCAAGGGATACCTTCCATGTATATATCTTGCACATTAACACTTGTGCATTTATTACATTGCGTGAAGTAACTAGATAACTTCCCCCTAAAGTAATCTAATGTCCCAATAATGTTCCTAGGAAGGTACATTTACATGACCCAAATGATTTAATATAATCTATTTTTAACATATTTATGAATAATATTATGATATTTATTATTGTAAAATACTTGTGTTATTCTTTGAATTATTTAAATGATTATTTTTTAGATCCTAGGAAAATTTACCTTTGAGATAATCTAGAAAAAATTCCAAGTGGGGTATTAGATTTGCACTTTGACAAATTGAGAAGATCTTATGAGAGAGAAGAAATTATCAGATTTAAACATTTATGGAGGAAGTTTGACAATATAAATTGTTGGTATATATTGATTATTGAATAAGTTGTATGAGAAAATTTGGATATGAAGTAGAAGGACAAATTGAAGAATGCGAAGTAGTAAAGACATGCATTGGATTATTTCATTGAAGAATGATAGGATACTAATATGAAAGGAGTGTTGAAGAATCTAGGCATATAAATCATGAGAATGAATTACTGGTGTTTGAAGATAAAGATTGCTATGAATATTGAAATGATGATTTAAATGTGAATATTTGAGACTTAGGTGTATTCTAGTTTTTTGTTATAAAGGACTACAAGGATGTGAATCTATCTATTATAAAATTACATGAAGTCAAAAGAGGATATTTTGTAATCGAAGATATTTCTAAAAGTAAGTAAAGTCTTCCATTATTTGTTGAACAAAGCTAAATTTTGCTAGAGAATCCAAGATAAATCATAATGTTGTCACTCAGGGAAGAATAGAGCCATGAATGCAATCTAGAGAATATTTCATGAACAAAATCTAGAGTGAAGTTGTCATATGAATAAGTAAAGACGTGAGCACAACCTAGAAGGTGGATGTCAGTTGCAGGATACTTGAGGAAGACAGAGTGTGGAATAAAAATTAAAGGTAAAGGTAAAATTTTATAATGCATTTCAATAATATTCTAACAAGAGATAATAAGTTTTGTCTAACATGAAATGTTACTTGAGCGCTCTAACATTTTTTGCCTCATTAAGTCAATTGATTAAGCACCATTCAAGATACAGATTTCTTTCTTATGTCTGAGGTACATTCAATTTTTTTGAAGTTGATAATTTGAGATATAAGGTGAAGTATGAATTATTATTTGAAGATATAAGATTAAAGAATGGTTAAAATAAATGGAGAGATAAGTTGGTAATTAATTAAAGATATTTTGAGATATAAAGTAAACTAAATCCCTTTAGTTTTGAAAAAGGAATTAAACCAAAATAATGAATTAATGCGTGGGAGACATAAAGAAACCATATGTTTGAAATTTAATTTTAAGATTGAATTGAATGGATTGTTGATGAAATTAAAATTTGAAGATGAATTTGAAAATTTGTGAAAATAAATTGGGATATATAATTAGAGAAAATTCAATTGAATTTGATGAAGAAATTCCCAAAAATTAAGGATTTGAATATTGACATGAAGTTATCAAATGATAACAATAATCACAAAAAATAATTAGTTGACAATCAATATGAAAATGGTGAATATTTATCTCCTACATTTGATCCCAAATCAGACAACAAAAAAAACAATATTGATCAAGAATATGAGTCATATTATTTTTATGATCCATTGAAATATGTAACAAGAACAAGAAATAGCTTAGATAACTAGAAGAAAAAATAAAGACAAAGAAAAATAAGAACAAGGAAAAGAACCAAAAGAAAATGAAGATGAATACAAGAATATCATAGACTATAATTCTTCAAATAAAAAAATGTAATATGGGGGGTGTTGGATATATTAGATTATTTGGTAAATATTAACTACCATGTGGTACATCGTATGTTTGTAAATATTAGATTAGAAATTGAGATTTACATTTTTTTCTAATGTATGTATCAATGTGTAATATGTGTCTAGGTGTTAAGGTGTGCAAAGTGTGAGGTGTGAGTTTTGAGAGCACAAAGTATCTAGTAGTTAAGTCAAGATTCATAGTTGTTAGGTGTCAAATATGTAATTGAAGTCACATGAGATGTGGCAAGATGTAAAGTGAAGGGTAATGAGAGTTTTTCCATATGTGAGAAATGTCAATGGATGCATATACAACAATCACAAAGAAACAAGAAAATTCATATCCAATTTTGTTGATATTTATTATTTTGAAAAATGCTTTTATCATAATATTATACAAAGAGCAAGAACATAAACTCCAACACCATTATATTAAAAATCTACATATATTAGAACAAAAATAGGCTATGAATTTCTATTGATATAAGGACCCACTATATTTGAATTTGATAGTGCAATGTCATGAAGTGTTTCACTAAATTATGTGGAATCACCACTCCTATTAACCTACTTCTTGATTACTAGCTTATATGTAATCTCTATAATATGCAATTGCTATGGCCCTTTCTCATTAACTATAGAAGTAATAACATTTTTATTTTCCTCTAACACGAGTGAGGTAATTTAGAGATATTAACTAGATATGTGGGGTTGAGGACCCTATAAGTGATTATTATGAGTGGGGGTTTTAAATTATAAAATATAGTTATAGTCTAAGAATAAATGTGGACTGTGAATTTAAATCAATGTCCATGTGATCAAAAGTTTTGTTGCTCATGATGGAGAGCCACCCAATGTAGAGATAAAGTTGATTAGTTAGACTCTAAATGTAATACATGGCTATGAAGGATAAATATGGTTATAGTAGCCACATTATAATATATTTATAATCCCAGTAGATAGGTGAAATCCATACACCTTCAAAAGAAATTATATTGACTTAAATGTTGAATTAATATGTATAACATTAATATATATAACTGGGATATTATGAAGCAAAAGCTCTTATGGAAAATACTTAATCAAACAAAGATCAACATAAATTTTTTTTATCATAAAGCTATTATGTGATCTGGTTAATTATTATTCAAAAATCTTCAGAAAAAAATTAATTTTATCCCCATCAAGGATCCTTTATAACTTTAGAAACGACTTCTAGTATATTTGTTTTGGAAGTTTCTCTTCCCAATATACTTGTTTAAGATAAAATAATTAAAATTAAAAAATAAAATTTAGGTTTTTCCATTCCTAGAATATTTATTTTGTAGAAGATTCTTTAAGAAAGCCTACACTACCTAAACAAAAATGGAGAGGCCTTCATCCTAATATTGAGTTGTCCACTAGCCTAGTGCCCAACACATTTGTAAGTAGAGGTCCTTAAGCATGTTTGAATCCTCCTTGGGGGTGTTTATTTCAAACTTACTAACAAATTTATTTATGTAGACATCGTATATTCATTTGCATGTGCACAGTGCCTCCAGTCTCCTCATTGAGATTAATAAGAATATAATTTAACATATGAAAATGCGCTTTAGCATTTGTATGTATTAGGGTTATAACTAAAGGGAATTAGATTTCTTTCTCTTAATCAATGAATGTTGCTATAGTTAACCACAATTTTGAAGTAAATTCTTACTATATTTTTATATAAGTAGTTCATCTCAATAATTTTAGTCTTAACGAATGTTATAATAGTTGACCTCATTTGCAAGCAAATATCTTACTATATTTTTCTGTAATTATTTTATTTCATTTTTTTTTTAACTACATATCTTATTTTTTTATGTAATATATTTTTATAAGTTAATTAAAAGCAAATAATGATTACAAAATTTTAAAATATAATATATCACTTAAATATATAATTAAATATATAATTTTAGATCATGTATTTAAATATATAATTTAATATCATGTATCCATATTCATATTCATGTATCTCTTCTAATCATCTTCTAAACTCGCCTTCATCTGACACGCACTAATTATCTTCATTATATGTAAGATGCTTATTGACATTACCTTCATCCTCGATAGCACATGGAAAATCTAGTTCTATTAACAAAATTAACTGAACTACTTTGTTATTAAAGCTTCTTAGGCTTGGCTGTAGGATCCTATTCCATTTACCATCACCTTGACTACCGAATGTGTTTGTTTTTTTTATTACATAGGAGAGTTGGTAACATCCACTATTTTTAGTAATTGGCCAACGCAGGGTTCAAACCACATGGACTGCACCCAACAAACATATCCATCTCATTAAGGTTATCTAGCATAATATGGGGATCATTGTTGCTCAGGGTTCATACCATCATCGTTAGTCTAGCACGCACTCAAAGGATTCAGAATAAACTACTACCTTTGCTTACAGGCACCACCAAGGTTTGAACCTAGGTCTCCTCTTGATAAGTGCCCAGCCATACTAGAACTTACTAATCCACCTAGCCCTTGGGGCTTAATTTTTTTTTAATGAACATACACCTACACCATGGTTTGAACCTTGGACCTATCGAAGAAGAGCCAAAGCCCAAACCATTGCATTGTCCCCCGGGACGACTACCCAACGTGTTTGTTATATATACATAATTTAATTAAATTTATATTATATATATATATATATATATATATATATATATATATATATATATATATATATATATATATATATGTTATATATATATATATATATATATATATATTTACTATGTTTGGTTTATTTCAAACCAGTAACATGTCTGAGTGCTTCCTTAATTATCCATATAATAAAAGCACAAGTTATACGTAAAGGATTAAATAATGGATTAATATTTTTTAAACTCCCTTCTTAAATATTAAGCTACAAAGACAAACCAGGATACTTGGTCCGTCTCCCGTGATGCTCGAAGCCAAATTTATTTGTTTCTTACAAAATTCATGTTCTTTTGTATCTATTCTAACACCCCCAGTACAACACGGGTGACACACTCCCTCATATAATTTGTCTTTCAAGATAATCTATACCCCTCTCCCTCACTATATATATTGACTCGTATCCTCAGTCACAAATAAGAAAATGAAAGCAAATTGTTTGGCAAGTGTTTCTATATCTCTTGAAAATCATACCTATCATCACATTAGTAGTGGTTAGCAATTATGTCGAAGTTGCTATCTATCCAGAGAGCCTTTCTTTATTTTTTAGTAAGTTGTTTACATTTTGCAAGAGAAGAACTGCTAAAAGATAGGGAAGAATCTTATCTAAAATGCCATAACTTTATATTCATCTTAGAGTTTGAATATTTTTCCTGACACAACTTTAAATCCTTCTAATTAGAAGGTCATATGATCAAATCATAGCTCCTTTGTGTCTTCAAGGAGTGTTGAACAAATCATAACCAATAATATTAATTAGCATAGTGGTTGATATGATATTTTGCAATCATGAGGTTGTGGTTTTATTTCTCCTATGACTTATTTTATAGAAGAGTTGACTCTAAGTTTTTTTAGCATTGTCTATCATTTTATGCGTTACTCATAATTTAACTTTCCACATTCAGTACACTATCACGGTCAACTCAATGTTTTTTAAAGGCTTCATAAGATTTTGATAATGGGTTCAATTTCTTTGCATATTCTATTTCTCTCAAGTCATTAGTGGTGAAGGGGTTCTCTACCCAACACTCACATAATACTTAAAATCATAGTAAATTTCCAAAAGAAATCCAAAATCTAATATTACTTCAATGAAATAGAATTACAAAATAAGAAATTACAATGTTACGATCATAAGGCCGATTTTATTACAAAGAAAATCTTTTGAAAATTTTCAAGTTGAAGCCACGATCATAATACTAGACTGCCTCTGATAAACATTTTTTTCCCCTTTAATAACTTCTATAGAATATTCTATAAAATTTAACTGAAGAACACAAGCTTATACTGAGAGGGGGGTGAACAATATAAGACCAACTTTCACTTTTCTTTCCCAAACAATATTATCCAATATTATCAATGGTAATATCAATAGCAGTAATCAAAGCAATGAACAAATCATCACACATAATAGAGACACCAATTTAACGTGGTTCACCCAATGTGGGTTACTCCACGGAGAAAATATTTCTACTAAAATTTTATCAATAAATTTCTTGGGAATCAATTCCCTATTACAATTTTTATGGGCCTCTATCCAAAGGAGACACCAATCCCATATGCTCTGATTTGTGGATATCTCTCCATAGGAGAACTCCTTCCCCTTTTCTTTGGTTTGTGTAACTTGATCCAGGAGACCTCTATCTCCTCAACTGGTTTGTGGATCTCTCTCCACATAAGAACTCTATCTTCCTAGTTGGTTCACGGATCACACTCCACAAGAGAACTCTTTCCTATTTCTCTAGTTTATGGATATATATCACTAGGAGAACTCTTTCCTCTCTTCTTTGGTTGATGATCTTCTAGAAGACTTTTGCCCCCACTACTCTAGCTAATGGATCTCTATCCACTAAAGACCTTTGTCCTCACTGCCCTGGCTAATAGATCTCTATCTACTGAAGACCTCTATCCTCACTTCCATGGCTAATGGATCTCTATCCACTGAAGACCTTTGTCCTCACTACCCTAGCTAATGGATCTCTATCCATTGAAGACCTCTATCCTCACTACCCTAGCTAATGGATCTCTATCCATTGAAGACCTTTGTCCTCACTACCCTGGATAATGGATCTCTATCCACTGGAGATTGTTGTCATATTTATTCTATCACCTCCAAAGCTTACTCTCAACTCTATCTCATATCTACACCATGCTCTGTTCCAAGTGTAGTACAAATATGATCTAACTCTGCTCACAAATATCTGTCTCAAATTTATCCCCAAGCCTTAACACAAAGCTTGATTAATTCTTCTTAGATCTACCCCAAGCCTTAACACAAATCTTGAACAAATCAAACATGCTCTCAATGATGTCTCAAGTCTTTATAATACTTACTCAAATATATATTCAAGTCTTTACCAAGACTTGCTCAAATCTGCATTCAAGTCCTCTCAATATCTTGCTCAAACTACTCTCAAATCTTCACCAAGACTTGCCTTAAATTTGCTCAATCAATCTCAAGTTTTGCACACAATGCTATCAAATGATTTGTCTACTATTCAAAGTAATTCTTTTAACTTGAAGTGGTTTAGACATATTCTATCCATAATTTTTTTAAACTCTGGAACATATAGATAATGATGTACTCTATCAAAAACTCAATATGTTCTACTCAATCATTAATTCTATCGCTTTCACAAATATTATTTCTAATGTTTGCACATTCACTTTCAATATCACTCAAAACCAATGCTCAATAATTTCACTCAATCATTCAACCAATGAAACACAACTTGCTTACAAAACCTAACCAAGTGTTTCACACTACTTCCAAAAAAATTAAATATGGGTCTCAAACACTAACTCATATAATTCTCAATCTCTATCTCAAATATTCTCTAAATATTCAACCATGAAGCATATATAACTCACTCAAATATTTCTAACAATGTTTATCAAACTATCCTTTTCACTCTACATTATGTTTCACAATATTCAATCCAAAAAGCACTTCAAACAAAGGATGATGTGCCCATACCTTTTGCTTTGATGGAGATATATCTTCAAAACCTGTCTTATAATCAACCACTTTTTATGTGCCACTTCACAAGTTAGATAGCAAATTTCTATTTCAAAATGTCCTCATAAGTTTCTTCAATGATCTCTGAAAATAATACTCTAGGGCTCTTCCTTAGTTTTCAAAGACATTAAAGCTCTCAAAATTCTCTCAATAATTTCCCTCTAATAAAGCACACTTTACAATAAAATAAAATCTCTTTTACACCTTTTATCTCCACACTTTCAAAATAGTTTTTCACTCCATTTCCATATCAAAAACAAAACATTACAATCATAAAACCTTTCACAAACTTATCACTCCAAACTTAACAAATTTAAATAAATGATATTTAAACCCTAAAAATTATAGCAAAAATATTTCACCTCTTATCTCCTAAGTTTTCAAACCATAGGTCAAATTAATCATCCACCAATATATACCATAGTCAAAAATTAACAATGAAGTGCATATATCATAAACCAACCACGTGCATACCTTAGACAACAAAAAAATTAATTACCTTCATCACGGACGAAAATCAACCCTCCGACCTCCACTCAAAAAGCACAACACTTCGAACACTTGCGCTAGCCAAGTGGTTGAGGCTAAGAGTTAGCCTCCCACTCAAAATACCTACCACCTTCACAAAACCAAACACAAAATAATCAAATTGGCATTGTGGGAATTGAACCCTGTAACTTCTTTGTGCCAACGACTTAGCGTAGGACCCACCTGTTGCTTGGGCTACCAGTCCTCGGTGCTTGGAATTCTTTGTTGCCTCCACTTTATTTCTTGTGCTCGGTGATAAATGAGAAACATCCATGTTTCTCCTCTCTCCTCCGTTTGACTTCGTTCGCATGCACTTCTTTTGAAATTCATTCACATCAACTTTTTCACCAAGCATTCAAATTAATTAAACTTTGATTTTGTTTCCTCATTTTATATGCTCCAAGGTGGTATTTAAAATTTTGGAAATAATATTTGCCTCTAATGTAATTTTCAGTTTTTGCACCTTAGCCAAATTCAAAATTTAATTAATTAATTAATATAATATTTTAACCTTAGGTTAAATATTATATTATTTAATCTAGTATTAAATAATACTTTTGCAT
Organism: Wollemia nobilis; assembly: GCA_028583015.1. NCBI lineage: Eukaryota > Viridiplantae > Streptophyta > Pinopsida > Araucariales > Araucariaceae > Wollemia > Wollemia nobilis. Next base: position 3,574,091 of record JAQPPZ010000367.1, read on the forward strand.
GGGATTTCCACCAGATATTTTTTGTCCTTTTATTAAACCCTCCTGGCTTAATTATTATAATGTATTTTTATTAATCCCTCCTAGCTTAATTATTATAATATTAAAATATTATAATATCTCCTCTTCTCTCTAGAACCATGGGTGTAATCCTTTGTCTTCAAACCTATTATCCAAACCTTTTGGTTTATAATATAAGATATTATAACCAGTATTTTTACCACTTTGCTTGTACCAAAATGAGCTTACCTTGAACCAAACACTTGACACCAATGACAACATTATTACTCAAAATTTCCAACAGTAACTTTATTTTTTCTGTCATTCATATTCCCGCCTCGGAAGATATTCATTTGAAATTTAAATTTTCATTTTCCCACCTAGGAAGATATATAATTGAAATTTGAATTTTTATTTTCCCATCCAGGAAGATATTCAATTGAAATTTGAATTTTCATTTTTTTCCCAAGAAGATATTCATTTGAAATTTAAATTTTGGTGGCATAGCTTCCCGAGGTCATAAATTTTGACTCGGTTATCCGATTGGGTATTATAATATATTGTTGGAAATCTTGCAAAGATATCTACAATAATAAAATAATCCAATATTTTGGATCATTTCATCAAATTTTCATCCTTTTTCAGGGCCTCTAAGGTCTTCAAATTTTACTTATAAACTTTATTGGAAAGATTTCTCGATGTAAAAACTTTAATATCTCTTAAACCATTCAAAATATTGGGGTGATTCTTTCTTCATCGAGTACATTTTTCAATTTTACTCCTTGGGGTAAATTTTCAATTCCATATGCACTAATTTAGGCTTACTTACTAAAAATATTAGGTGACCATTTTCACCTTTTTGGATTTATGACTAACTTACACCTCTCAAGTGTCATCATGGACTCTAAAACAAATAAAGAAACCTACAACCAAAATAGAAAATGCAATTTTTTTGTGATGTAATATTGTCCTTACACCACTAGATGCTCTTGCATTAGATACCCAGGGTAAATTGAGAAGTGACCTTCACTTCTCTAGTGTTGGAGTAAAACCAAGATGGTTAATGTCTGTCATAGACAACCATGATGAATCTTCAATAGACCTTCATTTCCACTTAACCATATATTCTTCATACTTCATGTTTCTTGTACTTTTTCCCATACGGCTATCCAAGATTTATTCTATCTCTTCTTTCTCTGGAGTATATGTTGGAATATTCCATTGTTCTTCTACTAGTCCATCCTCATTGTCTCCTTCATGATACTCTGTGAAATCAAAAATGTTGAACACAGGTGATATATTAATTCCACCTTATATGTTGCAAATCCATTACAAAAATATAAGCTTTTACAAAACCTAAAATTCCATTAAGTGTATACACTCTCATTACTAGGGAGACATAAGAAAGCCTACAAACCTAAGGATTAATAAATTTTTTATCAAAATCAAGCTTATATACTTCAAATTTGAAAGATATACTACTAAGATTCTATCAAATTCAATCCTAAGAAATAGCAAGTTCTATCATGGATGAAATTTTGAGAAAAGCTTTCAAAAATGAAGAACTTTTCCATGAAGTAGAATATTATTCTCAAAATTTTATAGATGCTTTAGAAGGATATGAGTATCTATCTAATAATGATCAAGATAAATTATTCTTAATTCTTAGAGAAGCCAAATAAGGTGAATTTACAACATTGATTAACTATTTTCATGAAATCCTCTTCATAGCATGGTGGAACTCACAAAGATTGGTTATATTTTCACTAGAAGAGTGTCTAATGGTTTATCTATCATTAATTATGTTTGTACTAACTTAAAAAAAGAAACAAGTTAGATATAAGGAACAATATTATTGTAATGATAGACTAATTTGTCATGAAGTAGAAATCTCACTAGCACCAATGCAGAATCACAGGAGAAGGAGAAAAAGAAGAAGAAAAATGCTAGAAATAAACATGGTATCATGAGTATTGGCATACAAAAGACAGAAGAACATGCATCTACAGCCACAACTTACTTTACACCACATGAAGACACATATTACCTGTTGAACCTGAACACAATAAGAAATGAAGGATAATACATATTATCTCATCCAATGGATGAAGATCCACATTGAAGACTAAAGTTTTCAATACCCAAATAATGTAATACAAGGAGGTGTTATAAATAAAGCATATTACATCATTTGAATCATGTAAATGTACCTACCAAGGTACATACTTAGGACATTAGAATACTTTAGGAGGAAGTTACCTAGTTTCTTCATGCAATGTAATAAATTCACAAGTGTCAATGTGCAAGATGTACATGTGCAATTTATACCTTGCATAGTTAGATAGAGTGTTGTCCAAAGAACCTATCTTCCTATATAATGACCTTATTGTCATAGATTATATATCATCAGATTGAGCATCACTTAAAACATCATATAGCATAGCTTAGATAAAGTCACCCATATTGGATATGGGTGCAATATAGTATTATAGCATTATTCATGGAGTGTTTATTACCTCCATAGCTACATTGTATTCATTTTCATCATTTCTATTTATAGCATATTTCAGTCATCTCGTGTGAATGGTGAGTGATTTAGTAAAATAGGAAATATTGCATTCACCTTCAAACTTAGGTTACATAGTTTAAATAGGCGGTAAATAACCTATTCGAGAAAGAAATGGGGAAAGGAGAAATTGGGGGAAAAGAAGGATGAAGGGAATTCTCTTGCCGCCCAAATTGCTGCCGTCCACTGCCGTCTAGGTAAGGTAAAAGGTAAGTTACCTTTACCCCTAGTAAAATCAAATTTTTAACTTTTACTGATGGTAATTTCCAACATTCTCCCCCTTAAAGTTGAGAGGACTAACTATATAGTCTCTCAGCTTTATAAATTGAGCTTTAGCCATGCCTTTGGTGAAGATGTCTGCTAGATTATCCAAAGTGCTACAATATTGAAGCTCAACTTTCTGCTGTTCCACCATATCTCTTATGAAGTGATACTTCATATCAAAATGTTTTGACCTTTTGTGGTGGATTGGATTATATGCCAACTGTATGGCACTTATATTATGACAATTCAGTTTGGTTGGACCAATTTGTTTTTCGCCAATCTCTTCAAGGATTTTCCTCAACCAAAGGATCTGAGTACTTGCATGAGTGATTGCTATGTACTCAGCTTCTGTAGATGATAATGCTACAACATATTGCTTTTTGGAACTCCAAGTTATTAGTCCTGAACCTAGACTAAAACAGTTCCCTGATGTAGATTTTTTGTCATCTATATTACTGCCCCAATCGTTGTCACTATAACCAAATAAATTCATAGAGTTAGACTTGTGGTAATGGATTCCAAAATCCAATGTACCTTTTACATATCGTAAAATTTGTTTGGTTGCTTGAAGATGCAGCTCGGATGGGCATGCCATAAATCGTGATACAAGAGAAACAACATACTTTATATCTGGCCTAGTGTTGGTGAGAAACATTAAACTCCCAACCATGCTTCTGTAATTGGTCAAGTCAACATTTGGTGCTCCATCTTCTTTGCTTAGCTTGATTCCATGTCCAGTTGGTGTTTCAGCTGATTTGCACTTCTGCATAGCAAATTTCTTGATCATGTCATGAGCATATTTCTGTTGACATATGAAGATCCCATTCTTTGATTGATGTACTTCCATTCCTAGAAAGTATCTCATTAATCCGAGATCCTTCATCTCAAACTGATTCATCATGGATTTTTTGAACTCCATATTCATTTTATCATTACTACCCATGAATATTAGATCATCCACATATAAACAAACTATGAGGATATCTACTCATTTTTTTAGGTAGTATAATTTTGGTTCACTCTTGCTTTTTGTGAAACCATATTTGCTGAAATAGTCGTCAATTCGTGAGTACCATGCTCTTGGTGCTTGCTTGAGGCCATATAGTGCTTTTTTCAATTTATAAACAACGTTCTCTTTTCCTGGTTCTTGGAAACCTTGAGTTTGTTGAACATACACCTCTTCTGTCAGGTATCCATTTAAAAATGCACTTTTCACATCCATGTGTTGTATTTTCCATCCTTTATGGGCTGCCAAGGAAAGAACAGTTTCGATTGTTTCTTGTCGAGCAACTGGAGCAAAGGTTTCCTCATAATCTATTCCATATTTCTGAGTAAAACCTTTGGCGACTAATCTCGCCTTGTGCCTTTCAATGCTTCCATCAGCATTGAATTTGGTCTTATAGACCCATTTACATCCAACACATTTTTTTCCCTTGGGAAGCTTCACAAGCTCCCAAGTATCATTCTTTTTAATTGAGGATATTTCCTCTTCCATGGCATCTTGCCATATATTTTCAGTGCATGCTTTTTTATAGCTAGATGGTTCTAGCTATGTAGCAACCAAAAAAGCATAATTGACTACATCACCCCTTGGTTCATGAGACTCATCATCTCCTGAAATTTGAAGATTTTCAAGTCTTGACAAAATGTCATCCATCTCACTAGCTTGACTCCTAGTGTATCTTTGTTGAAAATTCCTATCCAACATTTGAGAAGATGGATGACTATGTAGTATGCGCTTTCCTCTATTTGTCTCTTTCCTTTGAGAAACTGAATCAATATCCATCGGACTTGGAGCGCTTACAGATCTTTGAAATCATTTTGGAGAATTTGGGGGTGCCAGCAAATTCCTTCTTGGACTTGGTGTACCACTTGATGTACTTGATGAAGTTTCCTGATGTGGAGTTTGTGGAGGAGGACTGATTTTCTTGGGTTGTACCATTATGGGAGGTACTGGTGTGGTATTTTCCGAATTAGAGTCAAAATCAACAAATTTTTTATGACCCCATTCTCCCCCTTCATCAAAAATTACATCCCTGGAGATAATGATTTTATGTGTCGTGGGATTGTACAATCTATATCCTTTGGTTGAATCACAATACCCTACAAAAACACATGCTTGGCTCTTTGGATCAAGCTTCTTTCGCTTCTCTTTAGGAATGTGTGCATAAGCTAAAGAACCAAATACTCTGAAATGTTTGACATTTGGTTTCTTACCGTACCATCCTTCATAAGGAGTGATACCATCTAAACTAGAAGTCGGACTTCTATTTAGAATATATGCACTTGTTCTCACTGCATCTGCCCAATAGCTGTTTGTGAGATGTTTTGCCTGAAGCATTGTTCGTGCCATTTCAACAAGGGTGCGGTTCTTTCTCTCAGCCACACCGTTCTGCTGTGGGGTGTAGGCAGTAGTGAATTGCCTCTTTATCCCATTTTGCTTACAATAATGAAGAAATTCATTTGAGGAGTACTCTCCTCCTTTATCAGTGTGAAGACATTTGACATAGTAGTCACTTTTCTTTTCTACATTATTTCTGAAGTCTATGAAGCAATCAAATGCTTCATATTTGTGTTTCAGAAAATACAACCAACACATTCTAGAATAATCATCTATGAATGTTAGAAAATAAGAATTGTTTCCAAGGCTCTTTGTTTGCATTGAACCACAGATGTCCGAATGTACTAGCTGAAGAGGATAACTTGCTCTCCACGCTCAGCCTCTTGGAAACTTCTTTCTGGAGTGCTTTCCCAAAGCACATGCTTCGCATACCTTTTTATGTTCTGGAATTTTTGGTAGTCCTGTCACCATAGCTTGTGATGTTAACATTTTCAAGCTAGCGGAATTGAGGTGACCATATCTCAAGTGCCACAATTCACTTGGATTTGAAATAGCAATGTTTGCAAGTTGAGCTCCCCCTGGCTCACCAAACTTTAGAGGGAACAACCTATTCTTTGTCATAGGTACTTACCGTGATGACCCGGTTACAATTGTTTTTATCAAAGATTGCACATTTTCTTTCATCAAAAACTAATTTGTAATGCTTCTCCATCATTTGGCCAACACTTAACAAATTGTGTTGTAGTTGTGGAGTATAGTATATGTCATTCACATTTTTAAGGCCTTCTTTTGTGGGAACTTCCATAGCTCCTATGCCTTCAACTTGCAAGGATTTATTATCCCCTAACTTAACTTGAGATTTGTAATTTGAATCTAATGTAGCAAAGAGATTTTCTTTGCCACTCATGTGGTTGGAGCAACCAGTATCCAAAATCCATGTATCATTTAGATTTTGATCTGGTTGTCCATAAGAGAGAAAAATATTTGGTGGACCTTCTTCTTCTCTGTAGAATGAGCCATATTGACTACTTTGATCTTTTGAATATTTTGACCAGTAGTCACGAGTGATGTGGCCTTGTTTCCCACAATTGAAACAAGATTTTTTGGTCTTATTACTTCCTCGTCCTTGATTTCCATGGCCTGCATTGCCGCTTTGGTTCTGATTGGCTCCTCTGTTTTGATTTCCACCTCTGTTTTGATTACCTCCTCTGTAGGAGTTGCTTTGTCTCTTGCCTCTTTGTTGTTGTCCTCTGCCTCTACCTCTTCCTTGTCCTCGTCTTACACTTTCATTCGAAGTGAAGGCTTTATCATCACCTCCATAGCTTGTTGAAGGTGCACCTTGAAGTCGCTCTTCATGTGATGTTAATGATCCAATAAAACTATCAAATGTAAGAGTAGAAAGATCTTTGGATTCTTCAATTATGATTGCAATGTGATTCCACTTAGGAAGAAGAGTTCGCAAAACTTTCTTCACAATTGTTTCATTTTTTGTGTCTTCACCTAAAGTTTGCATCATATCAACTACTGCTTTAACAAGAACACAATAGTCTCCAACTCTTTCATTGTCCTTCATTCTGAGATTTTCAAAATATCTTTTCAAGGTCTGAAGCCTGACTTGCTTTACTTTATCACTTCCTTGGAATCCTTCTTTCAAGGCATTCCATGCATCTGTAGCAGTTAAATAAGATGCAATTCTTGGAAAGATACTAGGATCTAGTGCTGATTGAAGATGGTATAAGGCAAATGAATTATTTTTCTGTGCATCTTTGTAGATCTTCTTATCATTTGCACTTAAGGTAGTCCAATCTGTTGGAGCAATGTAACCGTCTTCAATAATATCCCATAGTCCTTTTTCGATGAGTAATGTCCTCATCTTGATGGACCAGTAATCATAATTATCCCCTCTGAATTCGGGAATAGGTAGATTATTATGTGAACCCATTTTTTAATCTACTAAAACAAGAAACCTCTCTTTTATAGTCTTATTGGAAAAAGACTTTACAAACTATCAAGCCATGCTTGATTTACAATCAAAAACAACTCAAATTTGTTCAGAAATTACAAAATTGTCAGCGACTTATTCATCATCATCACTGATCAATATTATTTCAGGAGAAGGAGGTTGTAGGATTTCAACTGAATTACTATAATGAGTATATTCGGATCCTTGTGCAGTAATTGCAACTGTGTCAGATTGTTCAAAATTGCTACCGAAGGAGTTATCCTCTGAATCTGCGTCGTATCCTTGATCAAGATTTCTCTGGTGTGCAATAACCGCGTTTTGCAACTGTGAAAAAACTGTATTCAGACTTAGTGTTTTCACGTGCCTATCAAAGTCTTCAGGTGTTTTTTCTCAGTAACACCTTGGAGAGAGCATGATAACAACCTTCCGATCTTATCATTTAAGAAAATTTCCCAGAAATTTTCTTTTACAAGAATTTCCTCTTAGGAAATAGTAAAAAAATTAAACTTTCTAAGTTAAAAAAAATTTAACTTTCTAAGTTTTTTTTTAACTTTTACATATATTTCCTCTTAGGAAATTTCAAGCAATAAAAAGCTTTCACATATATTTCCTCTTAGGAAATTTCAAGCAATTTAAATTTTTTTTTATAAAAGCAAAGGAACAGTTAAAAAACTAAAAAACTATATATTTTTTTTAATTTTAAACTTATTCCTTTAGTTTTGCTTTTGATTAAAAAAATTTAATAAAAAAAATTTGATTTTCTATCGACCCCGCCGAGAGTCGATCCTGCGACCTCGCGGGTCACAAGGCTGAGGGTAGCCGCTGTGCTACCCGGGCTGATCCGGGAGCAGCTAGCGCTCCCTGCCCTATAGCCTTCACAAAATCACGCGAGGCTAAAAAATTTGATCCCACCGAGGATCGAACATTCGACCTCGCAGGAGTCAAGGCTTAGGGTAGCCGCTATGCTACCGGGCTGATCCGGAAGCTAAGCTGGCGGCTCCCAGCCTTCTAGCTTGCGCGTCGAGCGCGAAGCTTTTAATTGGCTTCGCGCTTCGATGCGAAGCTTATTTTATTTCTGGTACTTTAGTCCCACATCGCCTGTGAGGCAATGTTAAAGCTTCTTAAAATAAGCAAAGCACGTATAGTGCTTTGATTGCCTGCGGGCAATCGCCAACTATGCAGATCCTTTTGCCTCGATTCGCGAGCGTAGGTTGCCACGTCGCTGCACCTCGGGCCGCACGCCAGTCACTCCACGTCATGCCATGTCACGTCGTAGATCACCACGTCGCTACACCTCGGGCCACGTGCCAGTCACTCCACGTCATGCCATGTCACGCCACAAGTGCCTCGGGCCGCGTGCAGGTCGCCAGCCACATCAGCAGTGCTACCTCGGGAATCATGCCAATCTGTTGCTCCTACGGGCCGCCTCGTCCAGCTCCACCAGTGCCTCGGGAGTCGTGCCGATCTGCTCCTACGGGTCACCTCGAGATTCGTGTCGCCTCGAACTGCAGGCCCCATCGCCTCGGGAATCGTGTCGCTCTGATACCAAATGTGAATGGTGAGTGATTTAGTAAAATAGGAAATATTGCATTCACCTTCAAACTTAGGTTACATAGTTTAAATAGGCGGTAAATAACCTATTCGAGAAAGAAAGGGGGAAAGGAGAAATTAGGGGAAAAGAAGGATGAAGGGAATTCTCTTGCCGCCCAAATTGCTGTCGTCCACTGCCGTCCAGGTAAGGTAAAAGGTAAGTTACCTTTACCCCTAGTAAAATCAAATTTTTAACTTTTACTGATGGTAATTTCCAACATCTCGTAGATTTACTTTATTTCTTATTATTTATGCATATTGTGATTACTATCTCCCATTCCATATAGCATAAAAATCTAACACATCCTATCCTCATACAACCAAAATATATCCTTCTTGTATAACCAACCTACCCTAAACGTATCCTTGGTCCATCATAGTTGCATGATCTTGGCTAGTAAGGCTTTTATGTCTCCATTCTTTATTGTAGGTGGTTGTGCCCTTAATTGCTCCCATCCCTCTTTGTTATTAAACTATATTTCTTTGTTTGCACTACATCAAGTTGTCCCTATAGCCCTATCCTCTCTAGTACCAATGTTGCCTTTTACTTTACTAACTGAGCCTCTAACCATCATGTATGCTCCCTAAAAATCTTGGCCTCCTTAGTTTTTGCATTCAACCCACTAAAATTGAATGCCCCCTACACCCAAACTTTGTTGTTGGTATATCCACACCCATTACCTCTAATGTGCTAACTCCTTCATATACTTAATTATGTACTCATTGCTTGAGTGGCATCTCCTCATATCCCCACCACCATCCTCACCACCACAACTAGCCTCGCCATCATCACCCTCCTCCCCATCTAACCCTACCTCATTCGTAACCCTATCTCCATGCCACTATTGTGTGACCCACCACCTATCATACTCTACCATCATTTTGACATCATTCATATTTGATACTAGGACCATCTCGTTTGCATGCTACTCCATCATACCTACCTAAGGTGATGATCTAACCTCATCCCTAATCCTCAAATATATCACAAGTATATCTAGTACCCCTTATCTCAACCCAAATTATCATAACACTCAAGTGAACTGAAATCACTCTACTTGAATGGCCTTGTGGCCAATCATCCAGCCCACCCACCACACCTTATATATATATGGTGAGTCTCCTCCTCACATACTAGACCACCTCTCCATGGTTTCTAGATAATATCCTATTGCCTCAAACTTACCCATATATGATGATAAAACTTAGGATTTCGCTCATAGATCCTCCTCTCATGTGTCTCCATGTTCATCCATCATCTTAAGGTGTATTGGATATTCTCCCCCATCAATCTATGAGAATCATACAATAAGCCCCATGGTCTCTCAATCATCGTGTGCTCCCACACCCACAATTGCACCAATAAGTTGTAACTCATCCTCTCACACTCACCCCTAGTCAATCTATAAACTCCCTATACATATATGGTATTAATGCTAGTTACCATGCATATCATCGATGCCTACACCAAGTCCCAAATTATCCCTAATAGTTCCCATAAAAATCATAGACCTAAGGATTCAAGGAGCACAAAACTCCATATCAACACCATCGCTAGTGTTTACCTCATCGATAGTAACCCATCCATATAAAAGGGTTCATATAATACCCTAAAAATAATTACCTCCACTTGATCCCAATCTGTTCTAAAAATTTACCCCATCACCATCCCTTGTTGCACTATACCAGCTATTATAATTATGCATCCCTCCATAGATAACTAGTATATCCTATATACATCCTCCAGTGTCAATGTCATTTCCTCTATGGAGAAATGGAAGGTACCTATATTTGGGTCCTAACACTCAATAAACATCACCATGTATGATCAATCAGCATGTATGGTCTCCATATAAGCTATTTCTCAAAACCCAATCCTCGCAAACCTTCCTCAGTCATCCTTGGTCAATACCTCTTCAACATAAATAGAAATGATCTGATTCTATATCCACATCACTTTCCTCTGCTATCATACCTCACATCAATTCACTTTATCTATCACCCCTTATCAACTCCACAAAAAAATTATATGACTATGGTATGGTTCTCATAGTAGTCTATACGGTTGTACATTCTATATTGTATATAGATACCATTTTTGTTCAAAGTTAGAAAATTCATATCCACATAGTTTTATGGAAACCCCCACAAAAGACATTAAAGAGAAAACATTAACAAAAAATCCAAACAATAGAAAACCCACATAAATAAAAAAATATCCCAAAACATAAACATCACGTTCATTTTTACCATTCCTATGCTAGCCTAAGCTCCTAGGATAATTTTATCTAAATATAGGCCCTAGGGTTTATATTATGTTGAAAAACATAAAATAAAGTAAAAAAGGACAAAAATATAATAACCTACATTACAATCCCTCCATGGCTAGGTCCCACACCACTATACATCATCTCATCCCTTTGTGTTTCTATTATGGTAGTGCTTCACATTAAATTTTTAGCCTCGCCCGTCACTCTCACTCTCTATTTTCTAAAATTACATGATACAAATGAGCTTGTGTGTCCCTCGTGCACCCTTTTTATTCTAATGTGATCCCTAACCATATCATACAATAAATGACCATCTAGTATGGTCAGTGGCCATCTTGTATGATCCAAACAATTTCTTGTTAGTCATACAACATCTACTTAGTTGTACGATTCCTATTCCTACCAACCAATTTTACCAATTTCTCCCATCATTTCCACTTTGTTGTTTCATAGTGATATTTAATAAAGTGCTTTGTTATTATTTTTTACTTCTTCATACATCAACTCACCACTTTATGGGAAAGATATTACCCATCAATACCACCTTGAACATGTCCAATATCAAAACACTCAATATTGAAATCATGTTTATCCAAAAACTTTGCCTGATACTATCACTAGCCCTCCTCTTCTAGGGTAAAAGAAAAATTTCTCTTCTTCTTATTCCCATCTCAACTAAAACTCTAATCCAACCCAAATTTAGTAGGCTCTATATCAATATTGTATGGTTACTCACACACCCACTTCATAAAGGTGGCAACTTAAGCCCACTTATCTAATCGATCAAAGTGGCATGAGGCTACATACCTATGGTTGGTCATCTTACTCGAACATGTGAGATAAAAAAGTTATCAAAAGAAAATATTCAGGGATATTTTTCCCTTTCACAATTGGGGCATATTATATTGTTCATGATTTGAGATAATCTTACATCTCCTCCCTCAATTGTCACTACAACATGCCAAAATCCATGATCAACCATTACCATCCACTATCAACTCATTCTTATCATAGTCAACCACCCATCTAGTGTCATATATTTTTGCACTACATCATGTCTACACACAACACAATACAAAAAGAGGAAAATGTAGATACGTAAAATATCATATTATCCCTTGTGTAGTGTTAATGTTTAATGTTTTTGCAAAAGGTCCCAAAAATTTATTTTTTTTGTACTAAAATATTAATTTTTTTTCTTAGCCCCTTTACCCCACTATGTCTTATTCTACACCTAGACCATGGTCACCATGTTACCATTCCATTAACCTAGCCTAGGTCCACCTCACCCTAATCTACCCTATTACTCTAGTCTACCTTACCCCCTACTCTCCACATCCCCATGCTCATTCAATGCTTATGGGTGGGATGAATACTTTCTCCATCCATATGCCTTAATAATATGAAGACTTTCTCCACCCATATGTCGTATTGAGATGAAGACTTTCTCCCATATGCCTTAATGGGATGAAACAGTTCTCCACACAAATGCCTTAATGAGATGAAGACTTTCTCCCATATGCCTTAATGGGGTGAAGACTTTCTCCACCCCTATGCATTAATGAGGTATGGTGTACACGTGCTCATTTAATGCATATGGGTGGGGTTCAGACTTTCTCCATAAAAAATATTGATGAGAAATGGTGCACCTATGCCACCTCACCACCCCTTGACCCTTGACAAAAAACTATAAAGATCCCCCCATTCCTTTCATTTAATATGAATGAGATAAATACTTAGAGAAACTCTACCAAAATTATTTTAGTCCCCACTTGTATGCATTAGGAGAACCCATATTTGCTTGTGTTAATCTCATGGATAGATTGGTGTACCTCTTGTTGCATACCCTTATTTTATGAACATGTTTTTTTTAGTCTCACAATGACACTGAGAGCAGGTGTGAATCAGTGTAGCTCTTAAAACTTAAATCTTCAACACTCAAATCCAAAACCATGAAAACATAAAACCAAATAAAACAAGTATAACAAGAGAACATCACACAACACAAGATGTACCGAGGTTCACCAATTTGGCTACATTCCTAAAAATGACTATTTGGACTCCCATCCAAATCCAGCCTTTGCAAAGCACCAACTTTACAATAAATTTACCAGCACCCACTGGAAGGAGCACCAACCCCTGATTTATTTGCACCAATAGAAAGGAGCACCAACCCTTGATTTATCTACACCAACAGAAAGGAGCACCAACCCCTCTATGAAGCACCCACTTGATTTTGATATTGATAATAAAATGACATATATGAATGTCTTCACTGAAACCAGAACCCTCTATGATTTGTAAGCTCAAAATATAAAACTTTCTATTTCACCCAGTATAACATCCCTCTCTCTGCATTACTCAGAATTTGAATCTTCTCTTCTCACACAAAATAAACTGATTGTTCTCTTAGATCGTTCTTCCAATTGCTAAATGCTTTCTACGTATTGTGTGAAAATTTATCTATGAACTCCTCTCAAAATTTTAGCCAAAATAGGTATCATATGAGAAAGTTATGTCCAAAATACTGAAGTTATGTTTTTCACCACTCACCAAAAATCATGGATTTTCACTCTTTATTTTTCTCCACACACACTTCTCTCTTTACAAAATAAAATCCCCTCTTTTCAATAAAATACCTTGTCACTTATAAAGCACACACTTGCATTCTTTTTCCATTTTCAATTTTTTAAAAACATTTTCTTTAATGAAGCTTCTTAAAACAATATAACTTCCTTTTATTACTTTGAGAAGGCATTTCGTCAAACACGTCACATGCAAAGAATTGACACCTTACTCGTTCTCTTACTTCAGAGCCACGTGACACCTCAAACCAAAAATGAAATATGCTCTATTTGATACCTTGAAGATGTAACAACATTGAAACCAAAACTCTGGCGACTCTGCAAGGTCAAAATGGCCAACTGAAGGATTTTGCACAAGTGGAACAAATTGACATAAAAGTGACCTGTAACGTTTTTGTAACGATCATAACTCTCACCTCGTAACTCTGTTTTATCTAAAATTTGAAAAGTAGAATCTATGAAATTTTGAATATATCCATTCCAAATATCACTGCATAAATCCTTACGGTTCTCCTGTACCACCTCCAAGAAAACTACTACTGACACACTTTTTCCAAAAAGAGCGTTTTTGTGACAGTATTGCAACGCTTGTAACATTCACCTCGTTTCTCCGTTTTGATGGAAATTTGGAAAACATGTTATTGAAGATAACTACCACCTCCAGTTTGAATTTTGCTATCAAATTCTTCTTGGGTTACTCGCAGTGCTACCTACAAAACTGCCCTTTTTTGGCCTGTATAACCACCTATCAGATCATCCGTAAAGATACCAGAAACATCACCGATCAATCCAAACACTGTGATGACACCTCCAACACTATTATGGACTATTTCCTAACATGATGGCATGTTCCAAACTAATCCATACGGTCCAACTGTGCCCATGACAACTTTTACAAATTTTTGACAACTTCCTGATGATTTTTCAACTTTTGCAAATTTGCATGAACAACCTGTAACAACTTCACCTGAACATCAAAAACATCCTCATAAGTATTGAACATCACTATACATACTTCTAACAACCTCTAAACAACTATCCATTGCATCAACCTATCCATATGAGTGTGTTGATAACAATGACAATACTATCACTACACCTTGCTCAACAATCTCCCCCTTTGGAATTGTTGGCAACACACGCACAATTTCCTATAACTCTTCTCCCCCTTTGACAACAAGACCAAAGGGCTACTACAAAATCCCCCTGAGTGTATGCACAAAATTCTTAGGTAAAAATTATTACACTTAGCAAAAATCACAAACATGAGCAAAAAGATAAACAAATACACAAATGCTCCCCCTGAGAATGTGGCCCCAATAGCTAGTCAATTCTTGGGAAGTGTGACCACTCCCAATTTCTTGCAAAGGTACTCAAATAATTCCTTGGGAAATGGTTTGGTGAAGATATCTGCTACTTGCTCTATTGTTGGAACAAAATCTAACTTAACCTCACCTTCTACAACTTTCTCCTTCAAAAAATGATATCGGATAGCAATATGTTTTGTCCGAGAATGCATAACCGAATTCTTTGAGATGTTAATGGTACTGGTGTTATCGCAACTAACAAAAATTATCTCACTAAAATTAATGCCAAGATCCTTTAGATTTTGTTTCATCCATAACACCTATGTGTTGTCACTGTAATGTATTATGCCTATGTTGTGGATAAGGAGACTGACTCCTATTTCTTACTGTGCCACACGACCAACCTATCTCCAAGATAGAATGCACCTCCACTTGTACTCTTTATTTCATCTACACATCCTACCCAATCTAAATCTAAATACGTAATAAGGTTGAAGTCCTTACCTTTCGAATACCATAATCCATACTCCATAGTACCCTTGAGGTACAAAGAATCCTCTTCACTGCTGTCACATGAGTCTTCTTGGGACTAGCCTAAAATCATGCTACCATGCATACTGCCTACAAAATATCTAGTCTGGTAGTTGTCAAGTACAGTAAGCTCCCAATCATAGATCTATACATATTTTGATCAACATGTGGAGATTTTTCATCCTTGCTCAACTTGCAACTTGTCGTCATGGGACTGCTAACTGGCTTACAATCCTCCATTGTGAAATTTTTTAGCATCTCTTTCACATATTTAATTTGAGAAATAAATATGCCCTTCTCCTTTTTATTAACTTGTAATTCAAGGAAATACGAAATTTCACCAATCATTAACATTTCAAATTCTTTTTGTATCTTATTTGCTAAATATTTACACAACTCATCTTTGTTGCTGCCAAATATGATATCATCTACGTATACAACAAGAACAATATGATGACCATGTTATGTTTTGACATACAAATTACTATCCACCATACCTTTCTTTAACCCTTTCTGAGTAAGATAATTGTCTAGCCTTGCATACCATGCTCGGGGTGCCTATTTTAAGCCATATAATGCTTTTGTCAACTTGCAAACCAAGTTGGGATCATCACCAAGCTAGAAACCATCTAGATGCTCAATATAAACCTCTTCTTCAAGTTTCCCATTCAAAAATGCTGATTCCACATCCATTTTATAAACTTTGAAATTCTTGTAAACTACTAAATCCAGAAACATTCTAATTGCCTCTAGTCTGGCCACAGGTGCAAATTTTTCCTCAAATTCAATACCTTCAACTTGTGCATAGCCTTTGCATACCAATATTGCTTTGTTCCTGACTACCTGTCCGTCTTCATTCAATTTGTTCCAGAAGACCTATTTAGTACCAATTACATTTTTATTTGTGGGTCTTGGTACTAACTCCCAAGTCTTGTTTTTCTCAATCTAATATAATTCTTCATTTATTGCCTTTACCCAACTTTCATCTTTGCTTGCATCAAAAAATATTTTTGGTCTCAATGTTGGATAATAAAGAGTGGTTACTTACTAATCTTCTTCTTTTATGAACACCAACTGTGGGGTCTCCAATTATTTGCTCTCTAGGATTATCTTTTTTCTAGTTGCCTGTTGTGAATTTCTTGTTTTCTTCCACTTTTGAATCACTGTTTGAATCCTATGATTCAATTTTTGGTTCTTTTTTGTTTCCTTTACCCCATCTCCTTCAATTACATCTTCATAAACTGGGTATTTCTCTTCATAGATAATTACTCGTTCCCTTCCTTTATCAACTTTAACATCGGTACTATCCACAATTTTCCTTAGCCTCTTGTTGTAGCATTTGTAAGCTTTGATTTTTGACAAATAGCCAAGAAAAATACCTTCATCCGCTCTATCTTCAAACTTACTAGGGTTTTATTTAGTTCTTTTGATGTAACACTTGCTACCAAAAATTTAAAGTATCTTGTTGTTGCCTTTTTACCAAACCACAACTCATAAGGAATTTTGCTTTCATGCGTCCTCAACATGCATCTATTTTGGATGTATACCATAGTATGGACTACCTCTTTCTAAAATTTGTCTGTTAATTTACTCTCAGTCAACATAGTCTGTGCCATTTCTTACATTGTCATATTCTTTATTTCTACCACACCATTCTGCTGAGGTATCTTGGATGCTGAAAACTATCTCCTAATGCCATATTTTTCACAATACTCTGTGAAATCCTCTAAAATGAACTCTCCTCCTCTGTCTGACCTTCAAAATTTAATCATTCTTCCTATTTGATTCTCAACTTGGTTTTTTAAAACCTTGAACATCTCAAAAGTTTCTGATTTATGCTTCAAAAATAGTACCCATGTCATCATGGAATAGTCATCTATACACAACATGAAATATTTGTCACCATTTATGCTTTGCATTCTCATGGGTCCACATAAATTAGTATGTACTAGTTCCAAAGGTTTGCTTGTGTAGTAATATTTTTTTTTAAATGAGACTCTAGTTTGCTTCCCCTTTTGACGTGAAGCACAAATGCTATTTGATGGTTTGCCAATGATGGTAATATCTCTCACTGCTTTCTTTCAGCTGATTTTTACTAGATTGTCAAAACTGATATGACCGAGTCTCTTGTGCCACAACCAATTCTCTTCTTCCTGTACAATCAAGAAAGATCCTTCTGAATTCTTTGAGAGAGTGTACAGGTTTCCAGATGTCCTTGATCCAGTTGTTATCAACTTCCCATTGTTTGCCTTTCTGACTTCACAACCTTACTTCTTAAAGATCACTTCATTACTTCTATCACAAATCTGACTTACGCTCAACAAGTTATGCTTCATAACAACCACAAACAAGACTTATTTTGACCTAATTTTTCTATCACTAATCTTAACTGAACCTCTGCCAACTATCTTAGCTCCATTATTGTTTCCAAAATTTACTGAACCACATTCATATTGCTGCAACTTCTAAAAATTTTGTTTGTCACTTGTCATATGACTGGAGAATCCACTATCAAGTATCCATGGTGCGGATTTATTCTACGCTTTAAATTCCATCTGTACGATCAAGGATTCTTTTTCTTCCTTAGGTCTCTCTTTTTATTTCCACTTAGGTTTGATTACAATTTTGGGCTCTTATTTTAGCTTTTCTTTTTCAGTAGCTTGTGAATGTTTTTAGGGAAATTTTCTATTTTGTCTTATTCTATTTGGCTGAAATTTTCTTCCCTGAAATTGATTTGATGCAAATGTACTTCGACAATTTCTTGCAATATGCCCAAAATTATGATAGTTATAACATTCTACTGTATAATACATCAAAGGTGAAAAAGCATTTCTATTCGTAAAATTCCTTGGTCCTACATTATACTTGCAATTTGAGATCTTATGTCCATAACCATTGCATTTAAAATAGTAATAAAAAAATAGATGATTGAACCTGGGTGGTGGTCTTTGCCATGTTGTCGTAGGAGCCATAAATCTTCTTATTCTTTGATGTGTGACATTAGTGAAGCCATCATTTTCAATTCTCCTTTCATGCCTTGCATTATTGCTTTCCTTTGCATGATTCATTTTTGCTTGATCAACCTGTTTCTTCTCTTCATTTTTTGTGGATTATTCATTTATGGCCTTTGATCCATTTTATGATTCTCCTTCATCAAAATCCAAACCAAATTTGATGCCTGTAGTCTTTTGGTTATTTATGATCTTATCCAGCTTCATAGAACTTTCTTCATGTTTGTGATAACAACTAATTTTCTGATTCATCTCTTCTAGCTACATTCTTAAACCAACAATCTCTTCTTCTAGCTTGCTACAATAATCTATTTTCATGGTTATTTGCACTTCGAGATCTTCGAAGATTTTCTTGGATTATTCTATATGTACTTTCAAATTTATTATGATTTCATTTGCATCCTCAACCTTTCTTAAAATTTTCTTATTATTTTTTCTTTCTATCTTCAATTCATCTAGAGCTGCAATTAGTTCCTCTTCCAAATTCACTTCTGCGTCAATTTCTTCTTCATTACATTCCTATTCTTTTTCTGGTTTTTCTTCTTTAAGTGCCATGAAAAGAGCTTCATCTATTTCTTTTTCAGAATCCTCACTGGAGCTATCTTCTAACGAACTAACATTCTTGGAGATTAAACTTTTCTTCTTGAAGTTGTCTTTTCTGAAATTTATTTTTTTCTTCCAGTCACTTCTTTCTTTGTGCGATCCTTCATCACTTCTGTTTTTCTCATTAAGTGGACATTTAGTTACAAAATTCCCAATGCCTCCATAGTTGAAACATTTAAACGATAACTTTCCTCTGTATTTTATTTTTCCCCTTTTTAGTTTTTGAACAAAGTTTGCTTCCATTTCATCTGATGTCTCTTCTTCCTCGGATTCTTATTTTGCTTTCATACTTTTATGGGCTTTAAAAGTAGCTTCTATGTCTATGGATTTAGATTTTCCTATTCTCATCTCATATGCATTCAAAGAACCATGCATCTCATCCATACTAAAATAATTTAGACATTTAGCTTCTTCTATAGCTAAAACTTTATAATCAAATATTTGGGAAAGGGATCGTAATACCTTTTTCATGATGACAAAATATTTGATTTCCTCACCGAGTCCTCTAATCGCATTAATGACTTCATTAACTCTCAGCATATATGCCTCTATATTCTCATCGTCATTCATATTTAATACTTCAAACTAAGCTTGATGTGTTTGTAACTTGGCCTCCTTGATATTAACATCTCCTTCATGAATACTCTTTAGTTTGTCCCATATTTCCTTTGTCGTTTTACAACCCATAATATTTACCAGTTCACTATCCACTAATCCACACATGATAGCATTCTTTGCTTTTGAGTCATTCTCAAAAAGTTTCTTACCATTAGCATCGATTGGAGAAGTAGTGGGTATTGTGTATCCACTATCTACTAAATTTCAAATATCGTATCCCAAAGCACAAAGATATATTTGCATCCTGAGTCTCCAAAATGTGTAACAATGGTGTTGTGTTTGATGAGAATCCTTCACCATCTGCCATTGTGTCACTTCCAAGATCACCCTAGCTAGTTAATCCTATTCAGGAACCTCACTCTGATACCAATTGTTAGTCTCACAATGACACTAAGAGGGGTAGTGAATCAGTGTAGCTCTTTAAAACTTAAATTTTCAACACTCAAAGCCAAAACAATGAAAACATAAAACCAAATAAAATAAGTATAACAAACAAACATCACACAACACAAGATGTACTGAGGTTCACCGATTTGCTACATCCTTGAAAATTATTGTTTGGACTCCCATACAAATCTAGCCTTTGGAAAGCACCAACTTTACAATCAATTTACCAGCACCCACAAGAAGGAGCACCAACCCCTGATTTATCTGCACCAACAAAAAGGAGCACCAACCCCTGATTTATCTACACCAATAGAAAGTAGCACCAACCCCTCTACCAAGCACCCACTTGATTTTGATATTGATAATAAAATGACATATATGAATGTCTTCACTGAAACCATAACCCTCTATGATCTGTAAGCTCAAAATCTAAAACTTTCTATTTCACCTAGTATAACATCCCTCTCTCTACATTACTAAGAATTTGAATCTTCTCTTCTCACACAAAATAAACTGATTGTTCTCTTAGATCATTCTGCCAATTGCTAAATGCTTTCTACGTATTGTGCAAAACTTTATCTATGAACTCCTCTCAAAATTTCAGCCAAAATAGATATCATATGAGAAAATTATGTCCAAAATACTGAAGTGATGTTTTTCACCACTCTCCAAAAATCATGGATTTTCACTCTTTATTTTTCTCCACACACACTTCTCTCTTTACAAAATAAAGTCCCCTCTTTTCAATAAAATCCCTTGTCACTTAAAAAGCACACACTTGCATTCTTTTTCCCTTTTCAATTTTTTTTAAAATATTTTCTTTAATGAAGCTTCTTAAAACAATATAACTTCATTTTTTTTATTTTGAGAAGGCATTTCGTCAAACACGTCACATGCAAAGAATTGACACCTTACTCGTTCTCTTACTTCGGAGCCACGTGACACCTCAAAAAAAAAAATGAAATATGCTCTATTTGATGCCTTGAAGATGTAACAACACTGAAACAAAAACTTTAGTGACTCTGCAAGGTCAAAATGGCCAACTGAAGGATTTTGCACAAGTGGAACAAATTGACACAAAAGTGACCTGTAATGTTTTTGCAACAATCATAACTCTCACCTCGTAACTTTCTTTTCTTTGAAATTTGAAAATTAGAATCTCTACAATGCTTACTACATCTGGTATAAATATCGCTATATAACTCCTTATGGTTTTCCTGTAACACCTCCACAAAAACTGTTGCTGACACACTTTTTCCAAAAAGAGTGTTTTTGTGACAGTCTTGCAACGCTTGTAACATTCACCTCGTTTCTATGTTTTAGTGTAAATTTGTAACACATGTTATTGAAGATAACAACCACCTCTAGTTCAAATTTTTCTATCAAATTCTTCTTGGTTTGCTTGTAGTGCTTCTGACAAAACTACCCTTTTTTGGCCTGTACAACCACCTGCCAAATCATCCGCCAAGATACCAAAAATGTCACCGATCAATCCAAACACTGTGATGACACCTACAACACTATTCTAGACTATTTCTTGACATGCTGGCATGTTCCAAACTAATCCATACTGTCCAAATGCACCTGTGATGACTTTTACAAATTTTTAACAACTTCTTGACGATTTTTTCAACTTTTACAAATTTGCATGAACAACCTATAACAACTTCACCCAAACATAAAAAACATACTCATACTAATTGAACATCATTGAATAACCTTCGAACAACTTTCCACTACATCAACCTATCCATCTGAGTGTGTTGACAACAATGACAATATTGTCGTTGCACCTTGCTCAATAGTTTTAGATTTAGATTCTAAAAACCACTAGATTCATAGTAGAGCTACGTAACACTCTACTGAAGATCTTCATCAAATAAATTTTCACCAAGGTACAAATGGCAAAAATTGTCTAGACAGGAATTATTTATAGCCAAAACCATCCTGACAAGGATGGTTTCTATCAAAGCCTAGTTGTATTTAGATTCATAATAACATATTAGTTATCGAGGTAAGATAGTTTTACTGTGTTTTATCTCAATTTTAATTTTTATTAATGCATTTTTTTAAGTTTAATTTGTTTAAGTTTGATTTTTTTTCTCCCTTTATAAACTTGGGTCCAACCTAGGTGGACACAACAAGTGCTACCAACTAGTGACTTGGTTATGTAGGTTAGAAGACTCTATTCAACCATCAGTGGTACACAAGCCCACCCCTCTTGATGTGGTCAAATAAAGTAGAAGTACCAAAATTTTTATTAAAAAAAAGGATTCCTCATTGGAATACCATCATTGTAGCCCATGCGACATTTGTAAGAAGATATACTATAATATATTTTGTTTTAATGAAATGGCATATTTTCTTGTCCACAACAATATTCTATTTTTCATGATTTTTTGTTTTTAGTGTAATATTTATGTGAATATGCTTATTTTAAATAGAATATTCATAACATTATATATGAATGAATGATATAAATATAATTGTCTAATTTTTAATTGGTTAAATAATATTGAAATGAATTCTTTTACACATCATGATCATATCATGTTACAATGGAATTTAACAAAACAACTAGTAGTATTTTAGAAATTGTTAATAAATTGTACTATAAAATCTGAACCTAGGTATCCACCACCTTGAAAGATCATATTTTTACCCACTTAAATTTTATACTACATAATAATACAATTGTATTTATTATAAAAATATTTTACAATGTTATTATGATATAAACTAATTTTTTAAATAATATTCTTTATGGGTAAATAGTTAACCTATATAAATTTAAATACAGTGATATTAATATAGTATAGATAAAAAGTATAAACACATTAACATAAGATAATCACCTTGTATTATAATTCTATTATCTCACAAGTATTACTAAAGTGGATAGCTCTTAATATATTATATGAAAAGAGACTATTGATAACATTGTTGTTTAGGTGTCCATGTCTATGATTTGAGGTTCACTTTGACTAAGTAGATCTAATAGTAAAGACTTTGGAACTTCAAATAGGAGATCCAAGGTTCAAATCCAAAAAAGGAGATAGAGTTTCATGTCATACTTTGATAATGGAAATTTTAAATTGGATTTTGGTTGGACATGCATCCCAATAATGGGAATTCAAACAAAAGTAATTATAAATGATCCATGGTCTCATGGATGTTAAAACTATTTTAGTTTAATTTATTATTTCTATTGGAGATATGTATTTGATATTGTATACGTATCATACACTAATAACATACATGCATATATTTAATAACGCATAAGTTTTTTTTTAACATACACCTCATGTATCTTATATGCTCACACTTGCACACCTTATATAGCCTACACCCTTGAACCATATACCCAAATTCAAAGGTCCAACCATGTATCTCATGCCCACACCCTAGGGTCTATATACCCTTATACTTGCACACCTATATAACCTAGTTTAAGAGTATGCATATTTATTGTAATAAAAGGTTCTGTGAATATTTGATTAATTAATTTTATATATTTTTTAATTAATATTTTAAATTAGTTAAATGGAGTTATATATATCCCATTCATATTACATTATAATCAATTATTTATTATTTTAATAAACTATATAATATAACTAGAATATGAAAACAATACAATTTATATCATCATGTCATTTTATTGTTTAATGCGTGGTATTCCATGTTTTATGGGAGGGACTGCTTGTATTTCAAGCCATTCAATAAAAAAAATTTATAGACAGAAACTTTTGATATGATTCCAATGTGAATCACACAATTTACACTTTCATATAAGCTTATAAACATGGAAGTTTCAAGAATAATCATCATATCACTACATTTCGGTGGCATCCACATTTGCATAGAAAAAATCATACCATGTATGTATAGGCTTATGTTATCATACGTATATTGAAACCCTTCTTAAATCTATCATTATCAAATCTAAATCAAAGTAGATTATAAAGCATTGCTTGTTTTTATTTTTATGTTATGAGACTAAATACATGGTAAATTTGAAAATGAAAACAATTTAAAAAAATAAAAATAAAAACAATTTAAAAAAATAAAAAAAAAATTAATATTAAAAAAATCCAAAGTTAAAACAAAGAGATCATATAACAATAAAACGTGGATTAGGAAAATGGTTTTACACCTCCAAAAGTATAACAATTAAAAATCATTTAGTTCATTAAGTCTTAAAAGTCTTCGTAACATATTTTAAGAAAACCTAAGATGGAACCAATAAATATGCACTGTATAAATAAAACTAAGAAAAAGATTAATTTTTAAATAGAATAAAGAGAGTGAATATGAATCAATTAAATCATTTTCATCCTCGTATAAAAATTAAAGATCATCTCCTTAAAAAAAAAAAAAAAAATACCATTTTAAAAATTAATATGAAAGTTGTACCTTGAGTGTTAGATTTATTAAGGTAAATAATAAGTCAAATTAAAATTAATTTAAAAGAGAAGAAATAAAATACAATAAAAATACTATTGGTAATAAGGGAAAAAAATAGATGAAGATTGACTTTTATTTTTTTAATAAAAAAGGGTAAAATTTTTATTGAAATTAGAAAAGCATACAAGACCACAGAATTACATTACAACAAAATTGTTTCATTCAAGTATATCATCTTTTAGTAAACTAGTAAGAGTTTGAGAGCACACTGAAGTTTCAGCAGACTAGTAAGATTTTGAGAGCACGCTGAAGAAAGATGATGCTACTCCCTAACATCTTAACCTTCTTGAAATTTAGAGGCCTATTTAGCCAAACAATCAGCAACACCATTCCACTCCCTTGGAATATGAGTAAAAGTGATGAACTCCATATGATAATGAAAATGGATAATTTTCCTAACCACCCCAACCAACCTCCAATTAAGATTGTTAATATTATAGGTATTCAACAAATTAATAAGAATTTGAAAATATGATTCATAAATTATTCTGAGCCAACCCAAACCATATGCTTTTTCCAACACATAAATAATAGCAAAGGCTTCCATATAATTATTGGTATCTCTTCCTTTAAAACATGATAAAAATAAACATACCGCACCACTACAATCATGTCCTACTCTGCCAATACCAGTATTTCTAAGATTACCTCTTGAAGACCCATTAATATTAATCTTAAGAACCCCTAGAATGCGGGTGACATCTACCCTCTCTATGCACTTTGTTATTGAATCCCCTTATGCTAAAATAGATGAATATTAACTTATAAAACCATAAATAAGTATCAAAAATGTCAACAACAAGTGGGATTGAGCATATAAATAAATATAAATAATAATCACAATATTGTATCTTGGAATAAGCATCAATTTTATCTATAAATAGATAGATAAACAGATAAATAAATAAATATAGTTATAGTTTATAAATTGTTTTGTGATAAAAAGTTTAATTTTTTGTTAGAGGAAAAAAGATCCCTTTCAAAAATCCATGCTTTACTTTAAAAAATTATCCAAAAAAATAACCAATTCGATATCAACTATGTAGTCCCATTAATTAAAAAACTTTAGAAAAAACGTATAGGTCAATACAAATAAATGCCTCCATGAGAACCCTTTTATTATATAATGAATATTAACTAAGTTCTCCTAGGTTAACAATAATTATAGGTTATAATGGGTTTATAAAATATATCATGCACTAGAAATTTTATCAATTAAAAAAAATACTTACAAGGGTCATAAAAATTAATGTTTACTTCTAAAATTATTTTTTTATACACATTTATAGATTTATATAAAAAACTAAAAATTTAAATAACTTAATAAAAATTTTATAACTTAATCTTTTCTACGAAACAAAATATTTATAATAATAATAAATTATTATTTTTCTTAAAATCATATGTTTTAAAATATTTAAACAAAATGTTTTACATTTGAAATATTTTAGTTTATATATTTTTAGCTCTCAAGATACTTAAATTTAAATTACAAAACTGATAGTTTTATAATATTTTTTTAACTCTCATAAAGAAAACCTAAGTTTATATCACGAAAAAAGTGATTTCATTAACAAAACAAATATACTTCACATTCTACTTTAACTAAATAATAATAATGGCTCTGACAAGCTCATCATGAAGGACAACATAAACTTGCTAAACTTTATGAGTCTCGAAAGCTCGAATTAAAGCCCGTCTTCATTGGCTTAAAGTTGATGATAGGGCCACTAAAGAATTTTTCAAAGGCTTCACCTTCCCAAGCAAGCTACTCAATTCAAGACCATTAAAGACAATGGAATAAGGCTTACCACTCTTCATGAGATGATTGATGTTTTTTCAAGAACTATACTAATATTTTTGTCACTCAAGCTTATTCTCATAAGCGAGAGCAAGCACTGGCAGCTTGTATGGCAGTTGTTTCAGTTAAGGTTTCAAAGTATCAAAGATGAGGTTGTGACAAACTTATCTCCCTTAAATATCAGGAGGATGCATTGTATCAAATGGCAAATGATAAAGCACCAGGTCTAGATGGCTTTACCTGTGAGTTCTACAAAGGTATTTAGAACTTAGTTGGTCCTAATTTACATAAATTTTATCTGGAGGCTCTTCGAGTAGGCTCTTTTGGAGCAATAATTAACAGGAAAAATATCAAATTCATATCCAAGCAAGGTGACCTGGAGTTGATCACTAATTGGAGACCTATTACTTTGTTGAATGTTAGTTACAATATCATTGTTAAAGCTTTGGCTCTTCAACTTAGGCCTCTTCTAACTTTGTTAGTCAGATCAAAGCAAACTGGATTTATTCAAGGGAGATACATCCTCAATAATATTTTATCTATCTAGGAGGGTATGGAATGGGCCCAAATGTCAAACCATAACATGTATTTTATCAAGATTGCTTTTGAGAAAGCTTATGACTGCATTGAATGAACATTCATTCTTGCTATGCTCAAAGATTTTGGATTCAGGACAATTTTCATTTAGATAATTTCTATACTATTTAGAGATGCTTCAGCTATTATCAATATGAACAATTCATAGTCTGAAGTAGTAGAACTTTTTAGGTCTATTCGATAAGTGTGTCATGTTTCTCTCTCTTTATATGGGCTTACTGTTGAAGCCTTCGGCTATATTTTAGCTTCTCAAGCTTCTGTGGATATTATTAAAGGAATTGCTCTTCCAAATGATCAAGGATGTTAGAGTAAACAGTAATCGTATTTTATTAATTAGTAGATTAAATAGAACATTATATGCCCTATTAAGCCCGGAGGTTATGGAACCACCCGTGGCTGAAATAGGCCCTGTTACAACAATAATGTAATAATAGTGCTAACAATAATGTACGCTAACATCCCCCCTTATTACATTATTTGGGTAATAATATAACTACTAGCTATACTAACATCCCCCCTGATTACATCATTTTGCAATACAAAGAGAGCTGTAAAACAATTCAAATTTGACACGTCCAAGTGCCTTAGTGAAAATGTCTGCAACTTAAGCATCGGTGGGAATGTGCTGAAGCTGAATGTGGTGCTTCGAAACTTCATATCGAATGAAATGACATTGTGTGTCAATGTGTTTTGTTCTTTCATGATGAACTGGGTTCTTGACTAGGTTCAGAACACCCTGATTGTCGCAAAACAAGTGTATTGGAGATTTGGATGGATGACCCATACTTGTCAGAATGCAACGCAACCATATCACTTCACACATAGCTTCACGTGCGGTGCAATACTCTACCTCTGTTGATGAAATAGCAACCACCTATTGCTTCTTGTTGTGCCAAGAGACAGGACTGGATCCTAAATGAAAAATATATCCTGAAGTTGACTTGCGATCATCAAATGATCTGGCATAGTCGGAGTCCGTGTATCCTTGCAAGAAGAATTTGTTGTTCCTCTTGTATTTTAGGCCATATTCCATTGTGCCATGGACATAGTGAAGAACACGTTTTGTTTCTTTCCAATGAGTGGTTTAGGCTCCTGCATGAACCTCGAAAGATAGTTGACAGCAAATACGAGATTTGGCCTAGTATTGGTCAAATATATGAGACTCCCAATCAACTGTCGATAGAGAGTACCATCTACCTGAGGTGAATCATCATATCACGATAACTGAAGTCCAGTCTCCATCGAAGTTGCCATTGGCTTGCAATCAGTCATGCGATATTTTTCCAGCAATGTCTTGGCATATTTTTTCTGAGACACTTTGATGGAGTGCTCCTTCTGGCTAAATTCTAGACCAAGACAGTAATGGAGAAGTCCAAGATCTGACATCTCAAAATATTGACAAAAGTCTCTTTTGATAGTGTTAGGATCTCATCCTAACCCTTAATATAATAACTTCCATGATGTAATAATTCCTAGTGAACGTGGGTAGTACCCATGATTAATATTTTGTAATGTTCTAAGTTTTAGCTTAGGTAGTGCCCATGACAAATGGCACCCTTTTTATGTAACACATGGTAGATAGGTGGCATTGTGCATGTAATTTGTGTGGCATTATGCATGTAATTCGAGTGGCCTTGTGCATGTAATTTGAGTGGCATTGTGCATGTAATTCAAAGTGGCACTATGCATGTAATTCGGGTGGCATTATGCATGTAATCCAGGTGGCATTTTGCATGTAAGCCAACCTTGGAAGGAAACTCCTTAAATACCCGAAAGGGCACCAATGTAACCATATTTTGCAAAATTAATGAAGTATTTAAGGAGGTTGCCCCCTCGAAGAGGCCTGCGATTCAATCCTATTGTGAGATTGTTCTTTATGCAAATTTCTGTTATATTAATGTGATGTTTATGTGAGTTATTTCCAAGAAATTGTGTGAGAGTGTGTTATTTGAGTTTATTTTATAGCAGGATCTTAACAAGTGGTATTAGAGTGCTTTCCAAGGCCAAGTTCTACTGCAACTGCAATGATTCTTGCCATCCAATCCGCCTGTTAGGTATAAATTCCGTGTGTTTTTTCCATTCTATTTTTCCTTATTAAAAAAATCCAAAAATATATATATTTTTAGTTGAGTAGGTAGAAACCCTGTACCGAGGGTTTTAAAATATCATGAAGGATCTGTCGTTATTGGCTAAGCTAGATAGCCCATAAAGCGTCTAGTGAAGTGAGGGGCGATCAGGCTCCAATACCCAGGCCTCAGACAGAACTCGCGCATGGACTTGAGCTCCCACGTATCTTCGGGTATATCGAGAGACCATCTAGGATTAAACAAACTTTTAGCCATTAGGAAGCTCTTCGGCCTTGTATTACTCATAGTCTACGGGACACAGCATCCTGGACGATTACCCTCCCGTATTGTCAGAGAGGCGGGTAGTGTGCTCAAGGGTATGTGTAGAATCCTCCTTGAGTAGTGGCTCGAAATATTGGTCCGAGCACTATTGTTCGTCACTGTCGGTATATTAGAGGGCCTATGGGTGGTACATACTCATATACTTAGCATTCCCTAGTTCTGTTAAAACTTCAACCTGTAAAAAACATAAAAATAAAAATAAAAATCCAAACATCCATTTTCGTAAACCTGCATTTCAAAAGTGAGCATATGAGAAAGGATTCCTCTACTAAAAAAATAACAGAAGGGACATGCATTCGGGATAAGCCATGAGGGTGACACTTAAGTTGAAAGTCTGGAGAATAATAGTAAAATTTACAGTTGTAGTCACAGTCAGGTCAGTCAGGTCAGAGAGGTCAACACAGTCAGGGCAGAATTCATAGTCTTTAGGGTCAAAACAGAACTGTCATATCAATCACCTACAAAATACAGAGAATCTTGAGTGTGAAACATGGCCAGTTATAGATAGTGCTCCAGTAGCCAACTTTTGCTCAGTAGCTCAGAATCAGAATCTGTAAACACCGTTAGACTCAGCAAAACAGGAGATAAAAAAAAAAAAAAAAAAAACAAGTCTGGGGTGCCAAAAAGTAGTGTTGAGATATATAGCTCATTGTGACCACCTCATTCTACTGATCATTTTGATATATAGCACCCAAGCACTTTTTTGGGCACTTACTAAAAATAGTAAGTCCTAAAAATTCAATTCTATTTTTAGTAACTGGTCACAAAAGGTCAAAAAAATGGCCTAGGGTACTCGTGGACATCAGAAAGAACTAGAACACTTGGAGTACCTAACAAAAGCCATTGATAAATTACACTCGGCTTTTCACTCCATAAGGGAAGAAGTCCAAGGTCTTCGCCTAGAGCATGAGGCCACTAGCAACCACCTAGAAGAAGCACTGACAGAAGTGGACAGCAAACTGAGAAGAGAACCACCCAAATTAGAATACCAAGCTGAGAGTTCTACAAGGAATCGTGACCATGATCCACCCTTTAGAATGCCCAAATTGGACTTTCCCAAATTTAGTGGGAAGGATGTTGATGGGTGGCTATGTTTGGTTGACCAATTCTTTCGACTTCATAATGTACCCATTTTTCATCGAGTCCAGATGGCTTCCTTTAACTTGGAATCTGAGGCTCTACACTGGTTTCAATGGTTGTGTCTTGCCTACCCAAATCTCTCTTGGGAGGATTTTGAATCCCAACTACTCACTCGATTTGGTCCTAGTGAGTTTGAGGACTTTACAAGAGCCTTAACC
Source organism: Wollemia nobilis (assembly GCA_028583015.1). NCBI lineage: Eukaryota > Viridiplantae > Streptophyta > Pinopsida > Araucariales > Araucariaceae > Wollemia > Wollemia nobilis. Next base: position 3,604,695 of record JAQPPZ010000367.1, read on the forward strand.
AAACTGCAACAAACAGGGTCAGTCTGAGAGTACCAAGCTCAATTTGAAAAATTGGCCAATCGGACAAGAGGATTGAGTGAAGGGTTCTTCCAGAGTTGTTATATCAATGGGTTGAAGATGGAACTCCAAGCAGAAGTCAAAATGTTGAAACCACGAACTATGATGGAAGCTATCAGTTTGGCCCGTTTGGCTGAATCTAAACTCTCTGCCCAAAGACACCCATCAAAGTTTCCTCAAAATAGACCTTCATTTCCCCCTAGAGCCCAACACCCAGATGATAATAAACCTGCTGCACCCAAGCACCTCACCACCGAAGAGATGGATGCACGTCGTGCCCAAGGATTATGCTACAATTGTGATGAAAATTTTTTCAAGGGGCATAAGTGTGCACACAAAAAATTGTTCTTGATAGATGTTGGAGAACCTGATACCACTGACGAGAGTGATGAGGATGAGGACCCTCCAGAAACACCTCCTCCACAAGAAGAAGGGAAATAGGAACCTGAGACATCAATTACAATCCATGCCCTTGCAGGCATTACTACTCCTCAAACCATGAAGGTTACAGGATGTTTCAAGGGCCAACGTCTTTCCATCCTTTTGGATTCGGGAAGCACGCACAACTTCATTGACCCTAGAGTTGCTCAACGGGAAAATTGCTATATCCATAATTGTAGTTATTTTGAGGTCATGGTAGCAAATGGGGGAACCTTATCTTGTCAAGGAAAGTGTCGCAATGTTAAAATCAAGATAGGGGACTATGAACTCAAGCAGGACATGTTTGCCCTCCATTTTGGTGGATGTGATATTGTTTTGGGATGCCAATGGTTGAGTACATTGGGCACTATCAGTTGGAACTTTGCTAAACTTTGGATGCAGTTCTTCCAGAACGGACAAACACACATCATCAAGGGCTCCCCGAAAGGAACACCTCAAATTATCAGTTCAAACGACATGGAGAAATTGCTAAATAAATCATCACGTGGGGTCATTGCACAACTATTCTCCATCCAGCCATCCACATCTCCAATGGGTGAAATCCCACAAGACATGCAACAGATTCTCCACAAACATGAGGCCATCTTTTCAGAACCCATCACACTACCATTGCATCGCTCTCACGACCATGCCATTCCATTATTGTCGGATAGTACACCTCCCAATATCAGACCACCTTATGAGCGACTCAAGCGCACCTTATTTTGGAAAGGTAGGAAACAGGACATTCGCTCTTTTGTGGTAGACTGCGACACAGGTCAAAGGATGAAAAGAGAAACAGTGCACTCTTCGGGCACTCTTCCCCCTTGTCGATATCGGATCAGGTGTGGATCGACATCTCTATGGATTTCATAGAAGGGCTACCTAAATCTGGAGATAAGTCTATTATTTTTGTGGTAGTGGACCGCCTTTCAAAGTATGCTCACTTTTGTGCCCTAACCCATCCTTACACAGCATTCACTATTGCCCAAATTTTTCTTGACTCCATATTTCGCCTTCATGGCATGCCAACCTCCATTGTATATGATCGTGATCCCAACCTTACTAGCAATTTTTGGCAAGAGTTGTTTAAGTTGCAGGGGACTCATCTCACAATGAGTTTAGCCTACCATCCGCAAACGGATGGTCAAATAGAGGTTGTTAATAACTGCTTGGAAACCTACCTTCGCTGCTTGCCTTCGATCATCCTACTCATTGGGCAAAATGGCTTTCTTTGGCCGAATGGTGGTACAACACTTCCTATCATACCGCCACCAGAGGTAGTTTACGGGCACCCTCCACTCACGCCTCCCTCCTACATTTTGGGCAGCTCCAAGGTACAGGTTCCATCAACACTTCCCGAATTGGATGAAGAAGGCTCCATCTTACTTGCACCAAAGAAGCTGATGTATCATCGAACTCGCAACCGTACCATCACAGAGGTCCTGGTTCAATGGCGTGGACTTCAACCTAAGGATGCTACATGGGAGTCTCTCCATCAACTTCAGCAATAGTTTCCTCATTTTTAGCTTTGAGGACAAAGCTTCTTCAAGGAGAAGGGCATGTTAGGATCTCATCCTAACCCTTAATGTAATAACTTCCATGATGTAATAATTCCTAGTGAACATGGGTAGTACCCATGATTAATATTTTGTAATGTTCTAATTTTTAGCTTAGGTAGTGCCCATGACAAATGGCACCCTTTTTATGTAACACATGGTAGATAGGTGGCATTGTGCATGTAATTCGTGTGGCATTATGCATGTAATTCGAGTGGCCTTGTGCATGTAATTCGAGTGGCATTGTGCATGTAATTCAAAGTGGCACTATGCATGTAATTCGGGTGGCATTATGCATGTAATCCAGGTGGCATTTTGCATGTAAGCCAACCTTGGAAGGAAACTCCTTAAATACCCGAAAGGGCACCAATGTAACCATATTTTGCAAAATTAATGAAGTATTGAAGGAGGTTGCCCCCTCGAAGAGGCCTGCGATTCAGTCCTATTGTGAGATTGTTCTTTATGCAAATTTTTGTTATATTAATGTGATTTTTATGTGAGTTATTTCCAAGCAATTGTGTGAGAGTGTGTTATTTGAGTTTATTTTATAGCGGGATCTTAACAGACAGTAGAGATCATAGTTTCTGAACTCCCTATAATGAGCAGATCATCAACATAGAGTACAAGCAACACTATCTCAGAACCCTGTTTCTTGAAATAGAGGTTTGAAATATGACGAACATCTCTTAAAACCATGCTGCATGAGGTGATTGTCCATTTTTATATACCAAGCTCGAGGAGCTTGTTTCAGGCCATATAAGGATTTGACCAATTTGCAAACTTTCTACTGTTGGCCTTCCACTGTAAATCCTTCTGGCTGAGTCATATAGACTTCTTCTTGGAAATCACCATTCAGAAAGGCACTTTTGACATCCATCTAATGAACTTTCCACCCAAACTGTGCTGCCATAGCACAAATAACTCGAATTATTGTCATCCGAGCAGTAGGTGCAAAAGTTTCCTCGTAGTCAATGCCTTCCTTTTGAGCATAGCCCTTTGCAACAAGACAGGCCTTATGCTTATCAATTGTCCCATCTTATTTGTACTTGACTTTATACACCCATTTGTAGCCAATGGGTTTCTTTCCGTGCGGCAGATCAACAAGCTTCCAAGTTTTGTTTTTCATCAAAGACTTATACTCTGCATCCATAGCAGCTTTCCACTAAGGCTCACCGAGAGAAACTTGTACTGATGCGGGTTTAAGATCATCTATGGAAGACATAAACACCTTATCACTATCAATATCCATATCTTCTGTATCTCTTGTTGGATCTACAGAAAGTTCTTCAAGAGATTGACACAGATCATCAACCCCAGTATTCTCTGTTGCAGCTTTCTCCTATCGAGCCATGCTACGAGTACGAGGCCTATCCAAAGTAAAATATGGTGGAGTAGATAGCTTAGAGTCTTTTATTGTATTTGTATACCACTTTGGATTCTTCTTCTTAGGTTTTGAAGAAGATCCAGAAGAACCTCCAACCTTTTATGAAGGAGATTTAACAACCTGAGTTTCCACAAGGTCTAGGTATACATCTGATGTGTTTGCTGATGTGAAAGCCTCATCAAAAACAACATCTCTACTTATGTGAATCTTCTTGGTTAAGGGATCAATCAAATGATAACCCTTAGAGTGCTCATCATACCCAAGAATAATACACTTCAATGTCTTCTCATCTAGCTTCTTCCTTTTCTCTTTTGGTATGTGCATGAAAGCTTTACATCCAAAAATGCGTAGATGAGAAATGGAGGGTTTCCTACCACTCCATGCTTCCTGTGGAGTCATTCCTTGTAGGGCCTTTGTGGGTGCCCTATTCAATAGATATATTGCTATGGTGACAGCTTCTGCCCAATATAGTTGCTCAAGTCTAGCTCCTGTGAGCATGCAATGAACCGTTTCCATTATGGAACGATTCCTCCTTTTAGCAACTCCATTTCTTTGAGGAGTATAAGCGGTAGTTAACCTGTCTTGTGATCCCATTTTCTTTCAAGAATGCAAAAAATTCTTTAGAGGTGAACTCCCCCCCTCGATCTAAGTAGAGGGTCTTTATAGAAGTCCCTGACTCCTTCTCAACAGATTTCTTGAATTGCTGAAAGAAGCCAAATGCTTCAGATTTCAGTTGAAGAAAGAATACCCACATCTTTCATGAGTAATCATCCACAAATAACTAAAAATACCTCTTACCCCCACAACTTTTGGGAGTGAAGGGACCGCACAGATTGGTATGAACCAACTCCAGAGGTTTCTTTGCTCTTGTAGAGCTCTTTTCAAAAGGCACTCTATGTTACTTTCCTGCCAAGCAGTCAGAGCAAACTGGTAAAGTGGTAGAAAGGGAAGGAAGACCCTTAACCATCTCATACTTACTTAGCTCAAGTAAGTAACCAAAACTCAAATGTCCATATCTCTTGTGCCATAGGGAAGTTGCCTCCTTTGTAGAGACTGTCATGGCAACATGTGGAGTAGAGATAGTATCTAAGGCAAATAAGCCATGCTTATATGAAGCGGTTGCAATGTTCTTACCCTTCCTGGTAATAGAACAACACTTCTTGCCTCCCTCAACACTAAAGTTCACAACCATATCTTTGTCCATAATTTGTATGATTGACAACAAATTGTTTGCCAATCCTGGAACATAGAGAACTTTATCAATCTGACACTTGCCATAAGGAAGAGTGACTAAAACAGTGCCTTCTCCCTGAACCTTGTAGGTTTTATCATCAGCAATAGTGACAGGTTTGCCCTCTTTGGCCTCAAAAGACTCAAACCACGATTTGTCACCGGTCATGTGCTTACTGGCTCCAGAATCAACATACCATATAGGATCCATCTACTTGGACATTGTGGTAGTCATGAGAACTTTGTGAGCTCTCTCAGAATCCGTGTCAGATTCTTCAACAACAACATTCACTTGTTGTTTGTTCTTTTGTGGTTTTTTTTGGCCTTTATATTTTGATTGCTTATTCTTATGCCAACATTTGTTTGTATCATGACTTTCTTTGTCACAGATCTTGCAATATCTCTTTTTCTGTTGAGATTGTTGAGTTTGTTTCCCTTTTGAATCCTTTTGTGAATTCCCTCCCTTCTAAAAATTACCCTTCTTCTGGTTCTACCCTTTCCTGTTGATGTAGAGAGCAGTGTTAGAAGAATCATCTCTTTGTAGTTGGCGTGCTTCCTCCTATTGAAGCATATTAACCAATTCTACAAAAGTAACTTTCCGTTGTGATACCTGAAGGGAAGTGATCAACACCCGATAATAATAAGGTAAAGCTCTCAATACAATTGAAGTAAGGAGCTTGTCTTCAACTGGTTCTCCCAAAGAATTCAACTTTGCTTTCAATTCAGAAACTCTACAAAGAAAGAATTCAACTGTCTCACCCTGCTTCATGCTTAGACTATGTAATTGAGATTGAAGAAATAGAATGGTGGAATCATTATTTCCCTCATATATAGTATTAAGGGCATCCCATGCCACTTTACTAGTTGCACAGTCAGCAATATGGGGTTGGACTTCATCAGACACAACAAGCAAGATGAGCACTTTTGCTTTACTATCTAGCTTATCAAAGTCTCTTTGAGCAGTAGATGGAGCTGTAGCACTAGCAACAGGTGAAGGTCTGGTTGTTGCTCTAGATACAACATCCCATAAATCATCCATTGCTAGGATGGCCTTCATCTTATTTTTCCATGGTGTGTAATTAGGACCTTTCAACAACTGATGAGAATCAGTCATTAGTTTTGCAGACATGATGAAGGTTCCTTATAACACCAATTGGTCCCCCTTTCGATATACCTTTTGCTAGGCCATTATACCATACAAAATACCCGCCCTTACGTGAGGGAAACTATAAGTATTTAGAAAGATCAACAAAAAATCACCCGCCCTTACATGAGGGAAACTATAGGTGATCTTTAGAGATCATACGATACGTGGAACATAAGCAGTACTGAAAGGGAATCGCCTTGTTGATGGCACCTACCATAGAAGATTCTTCTCATGTGTGGGGCGTAACTTCCCCTAAACACTATGAAGAATACTTCGTCAGGATTTACGCCTAAACACAAGAATGATTAAGGGTAGTGGATGGAGTAAAAAAAATGCAAAATGGCAAACTTATCTCTCCCCGACGATTTATAGAGAACAAGCTCAGATGTCATTGTAGCAGCTATATTAAGCAGCGGATACAGTAGCGCAATCACGACAGCTTTACTTATAAGTGCTGGCCAAAGGTATCACAAATACCGAACGCTGCAATGCAATAAATTGCACGGATGGGTTTTTAATTATTTTGGGGACTTAGGGAGTGAATTTGATTTTAACTTTTAATGTTATAGTGCAAGAAATCAAATATGCAACATACAACAAAGAAAAGTGCCCTCAGGAATAACCCACTAGGTGTCGGGCGCAGCCGAAAATGCACCTTTACAATAATGCCAAATTTGCTTTTCAAAAATTACTCACTTTCCCCCTTTGATTTTTGAAAAAAAATACCCCTTCTTTTTAAAAAAAAAAATTCCCACAAATGATTTTGAAAATTATTTTATAACCTTAAAGTTAAAAAAAAATATTAATTTTAATTTATATAGTTTTAAAAAACCTTTAAAGAAAAAATTAAAATCAAATTAAAAATTTTAATTTTAATTTATAAAGGTTAAACTATAGAAAATAAATTAAAATTAAAAATTAAAGTTTAACTTTATGAAAAAAATAATTTAAAAAAATGTGGAATTTTTTTTTTTTTACCTTTGTTGAAGAGGGGGTCGACGGGATTGGAACCCGTGACCTGCAGGCTCCCAGAGCCTTACCGCACAGTCCACCACCAGGTGGACTAGCGGGCTGATCCAATAGGATCAGGGGCCCCCTCATATTTGAGGAGGTCCCGATAGCCTTGCTGCTCTCGCTCCTCCTCCTCTTCTTGTCTGGCAGCGGTAGGTGGCCACGGGGGTGGCCTGCAGCCTCCGCTGCTGGTGGTGGCGTGATGGCCTGCAGCCACCGCTGCAGCGGCCTAAGCACGGCCTGGTCACACATGCAGCGTGCGACCTCGACTGTCATGCCTGCAGCGTGACCTCGGGAAGGGGAGGGGGGGTTCCAACGTCGTGCGATGCGTGACATGGAATTTAAGGAGGGGGGACCCTCCCAACATCGCCTGAATGTGCGACGTGTGGAGGGAGGGGAGGGGGGGGCCTCCCATAGTCGCGTCTATGTGACTAGAGTGGGGGGGCCTCCCAACATCACGCGGACATGTGACGTGTGGAGGGAGAGGAGGGGGGGCCTCCCACAGTCGCTTCTGCACGACTGGAGTGGGGGGGAGGGGGGGCGCCTCCCAATCGTCGTGACTGCGTGACATGTTGTGGGGGGTGTAGCCTCCCAACGTCACGCGTGGATGCACGACACGTTGAGGGGAGGATTGTCCTCCCAACGTCGCGCGTCTGCGCACGACGTAAACTCTTTGTTTTTAAATTCCGCGCTACGTCATGCAATTACGCGCGACATGAATTTTTTTTTTTTTAAATTTCCCTTCCCAGCACAGAAAGAAAAAAAAATGCGTCCTCCCAGCACAGAAAAAAATGCGTCCTCCCGAGCAACCAGATGCTGTGTTCCCAGCAAAAAAATTTACAGTCGCACGTCCCAGCAAGCGTCTGCAAAAAAATTCTACACAAGCTCGGATACCATGTTAGAGTAAACAACAATCGTATTTTATTAATCAACAGATTAAATAGAACATTATATGCCCTATTAAGCCCGGAGGTTATGGAACCACCCGTGGCTGAAATAGGCCCTGTTACAACAATAATGTAATAATAGTGCTAACAATAATGTATGCTAACAAGGGACAACTTATTAATGATAACTTTGTTGATGACTTATTTCTTACTATAAGGGAAGAGGAGAAATATGTTTCTAATGCTTTATCTTGTCTGAACACCTTTTGCAAAGCCTCTGGTTCTAGCATACAATGGAGGAAGACCTACTTCAAACAATATCCCTTGCCTATGTCACCTTGGCTTCAAGGGTTTCATTGGAATTGGATCCCTCCTAGAGATATTTTTAACTTTCTTGGTATTCCTTTTGCCTTTCAAGGCTCCCCTACTCAGCTTTGGAATTATGTGCTTCAAAGAGTTGAAAAGAAACTTGAATTTTGGCTTACTAAGAAGTTGTCATTAGCAAGTAAATTTTAGATTTGCTCTAAAGTTTTAGCTACCACTCATGTATACTACTCTTCTTGTTGGGTTCCTTCACAAGCTTGCTATAAGAATCTTGAGAAAATTCTTCAAGATTTTCTTTGGAATAATTCTTCTGAAATAAAGGGATTTCATAGAGTTGTTTGGAATATTTGTTGTCTTCCCAGAGAGTCTGGCGAAATGGGTTTATGGGACTGTTGATGTTAAGGTATTGCTCTATGTGCTAAGTGGGTGGTCAGGGATATAAGGAGAGCTAAAGCTTAGAAATTTTTGGTTCAAAATTTCATTTCATCTAGTCTTCCCTTAAATCGTAAAGCATGGAGAGGGTTGGATTTTCCCTCTCTCGTTGTTGCTCCAGTTTTTGTCAAGATTCCTTACTCCTTTGTTATTAAAAGTATCTAGAAAGCATAGCAACAGCTCACTCCTTGGATCTATTGGAAAGGATACAACTTCTATAAAGGTTTGTCCATCAATTCTATGAATATTTGGTGGTCTCCCATGTTTCTTCATCAAGGTTCTCCCTTAGCTCAGGTGGAATAGATTCATGCTCAATAGTTTTTAAAAAAGGGTATTTTTACAATAATTGATTTATTTTCTCACCTGACCAAGGATTGGATCCCATGGAATAAGTTCAAATGCACCTTCAGACTGAATGGTGTGGACAAAGATACTTATGGTGTTGTTATTACTCTCACCTCTTTCCTATGTTGCACAATATTGGTGTGCACTCGTTGCGTCCTTGGTGCTTAGACTGGACATGGCATGTTGACACTCATTTGCTTAATTATAAGGCTCATTTGGGGTATAAATGGTTATCTCCTCATCTTCCTATGGTGCCTAAGCTCAATCAAGATTGAGACTTATTTTTTACAAGGACTAGATGGAATTCTATATTTTAGAATGCTTGGTCTGCTTATGTTGAGCCCAAGCAATAATTTTTTGCATGGAGCTTTTTGTGTCAAGGTCTCCCTTTAGGGGAACATTTGAAGTACCTTGGAATTCTTGATCCAAAATATCTTTTTTATGGTGTACCCGAGTCCTGTATTCACCTCTTTTGGCATTGCAAAAGATCTAGGAAAGCTTGGGAATGGGTTCTTTCCTTTTTTTCCCATTTACAACTACAAGAGTTTCTTGGCCCCAAGCTCTTCTTGGGGACTCTTTTACTTTATCTCTCCCACTTTTTGAGGTGTGATAGGTTTTCAGGATTAGCTTGCTCTTTCATATTTGGAAGGCCCGTAACAAAATTATTTTTAAACAGTATATACCTTCTATCACATTTACTCATACAGAAAAATTAGAAGTTTTGAATGACATATGGCTATAGATATGTACTCAAACCAACAAATTTGCTATGGATTTGGATCACCTACAAGTTCTTCTAGTGCAATGGGCCAATGCTTTGTGTACAGTCAATCAGACCCCCCAAAACGCTCTTCTCAGGAGCATTTTTTATCATGCTCTTTTCATCGGCCTCCATCATATGCAAGAAGTGCTCTTGCTAACATACATTGGTCCTAGCCCTCGTCAGTTAGGAAGTGACCTAATGTTAACATTACTTGTTTGTCTCGCCAAGTTAGGGAGTGGAATGATGTTCAACCAATTTTACATGGACCAATTATTGGTTGACGTGATGCAGATACTGAAGGCCTTAATGAGATGCGGAGGGATGGATTCCCATCCCATAATCACTGGCAATTTATGCAGGATGATACAGTATTTGATATACTTTCTTTTATCAATGATGATTGGTAAACTTGTGTTTCGTTGACGGCTTTGTTTCCTAACCCTTGTCAATGAGGATTAGTTTGATTTACCATGAGGTGTATTAATCCACCCACTTTTTTTATTGTAAAAGATGTTATCTTAATTTAATGTAAATATTTTTTTTACATTAAAAAAATAATAATAATGGCTCTTGTAAATAACGTGTTATATAACGGAGATAATATTATTAATATTAAATTGCAGTATAAAATGAAAATTAATTTCCTCTCATGGCCAAAAACAAAGAAAAGTTGAAGAACTTCAAATAATTTTTTTTAACAATTCATTGATTGAGAACGGAAAACATATAAAATGTACTTTTACATGCAGACTGACGTCGTTGTCTTTGTCGGTTTCAATTCCCCATAGGGAAGAACGATGTTCACACTCCTATTCACACTGATCAGTTATCTGGTTGATGGGGTTATAAAAAGCAATCATGAATTCTCTGGTTTGGTGTTTGTTTCACCCTAAATTCTCGACGGTGATCCAAACAGCCTTACCTAAACTAATTTAGTTTTCTTGGCTTAATTACAGTAAAATATTGCACCCTTATAACTCACTCATTGTTCATACAATTTTTTTATCTTATATATTTTTTTAGAGTCAACATGAGTCAACATGCAAAAATTAGAACGAGATGAAAATCACAGCAATAATGGAGAGCTACATCTAAAAACTCATTTTAAAACCAGAAAACATCGAGAAATTCACTGATTACTTACCAAAGAGGAAACAGAACGGTAATTTTGATATCATACGAGTCCCCACATGTAGCTGATATTATTCTTATGCAGGGACACATATAATATGTATGCCCAAATTATCTGGTAGTACTAGTCATGCATCTTAGCAATTATCAGAAAAATAGGAAAGAGTTTCACACGCTACCAATCTTCTCAATCATTCGAAATCATCGATCTCGTAAATTTGCCAACAAAGTTCACAACATCACATAGAATTTCTATATAGTTTCCACTTCACTTCAGCTTTTCCTTGGGAATGCATTCCAAAATAAAACACCACTTTGAAGTCTTGCCCTTCGCTGTTTTGGCATGCCAAGACTGTCCCCATTGTATTTTGGACTCAGAGCTGAATTTTGGAGGAGCAGCTTAACCATGGAAATCAAAGGACTGATAAAATCAATGCCTCTGCTCGTCCAAACGATGCTGCTCTTTGTTGTAGTTTGTAGAGGATACGACGTTCACGAAGGGACATGGGAGCTTCTCTTAGGAAACGGCGGGGTCTCTGCAATGCATGTGACGCTCCTGCATACCGACAAGGTCCTCATCTTCGACCAGACGGAGGCGGGTCCGTCGCAGATCAAGAGAACTGACCCGCCCTGCAACTCAAAAACGCCCCCGGCAAACGAGGACTGTTGGGCGCACTCCGTCGAATACGACATCGCCGCCAACGCGGTCAGGCCCCTGCGCCTCGTCACGGACACCTGGTGCTCGGCCGGTGCCTTCGGCAGCAACGGCACGCTCGTCCACACCGGAGGATACCACAACGGCTACAGGGTTATACGCCACTACACGCCGTGTCTCGACGCCGCCTGTGACTGGGTCGAAACCCGGGCTCGCCTCTCCGCCAACCGGTGGTACGCCTCCGCCCAGATCCTGCCCAACAGACGGATCATCGTCGTGGGAGGCCGCAGAGCCTTCAGCTACGAGTTCGCCCCCCAGGCTTCTGGCGAAAGGGCTTTCGAGCTCCCGTTCCTGGTCAAGACCAACGTCCGCGACGAGGAGAACAATCTGTACCCGTTTACGCATCTCTCGTCCGATGGAAATCTCTTCATCTTCGCCAACAGGGATTCCATTCTCCTCGACTATGGCAAAAACCGGGTGGTCAGAACATTCCCCACAATGCCCGGCGGCGGCGCCCGGAACTACCCGTCGTGCGGGTCGTCGGTCATGCTCCCGCTCGAGTCCTCCGACGGGTTTCATCGTGTGGAGGTTCTCGTCTGCGGCGGAGCGTCCGAGGGCGCCTTCAAAAAGGCCAAGGTGAACAACACGTTCGTGCGGGCGTTGGAAAGCTGCGGAAGAATGGAGATAACGTCCGACAAGCCGCAATGGGCGATGGAGGACATGCCCGGGCCGAGGGTAATGGGCGACATGCTCATCCTTCCCACGGGTGAAATTCTGATCATCAATGGTGCCGAAACCGGAACGGCGGGCTATGGGCTTGCCAGGGAGGCGGCGCTGATGCCTTTCCTCTACAGGGCCGCGGAAGCCGCGGGTCGCCGGTTCCAGGTGCTCGCTTCCGCGAAGATCCCTCGTGTGTACCATTCTACGGCGAACGTTCTGCCCGACGGGCGCGTGCTGGTGGGCGGGAGCAACTCCCACTATGGGTACACCTTCTCCGGCGAGTTCCCCACCGAGCTGGGAATGGAAGCCTACGTTCCTTACTATCTGCGTTCGCATTATGACCCCAAGAGGCCCAATATCACCTCTGTTTCGACGAGGGAGATCAAGTACGGATCCCAATTCAGCGTGTATTTCTCTCTGCCGGGGCAGCCGACGCCAAAAGTGCTTTTTTACGCGTATGCGCCGCCGTTCACGACGCACTCGTTTTCGATGAATCAGAGAATGTTGTCGCTGGCGGCCACGAAGATCGTGAATGGAAGTATGGGGTATTGGGTTCGATTGACGGTGCCGCCGAGTGCGGTGGTGGCTCCTTCTGGGTATTACCTGCTTTGGGTCGTCAATGGAGGTGTTCCCAGCAAAGCCGAATGGATTCGTTTCGTTGAATAGCCGCCAACATCCCGCTCGACTCGCAGGTACACTTTGCTGCACAGCGGATCACTGGCAGTATACTTTACTGATATTGATCACTCGCAGTATACTTTACTTCCCGTACATCATCCTCTAATGTCAATTTATTTATGAAAAAAAACAAAACACTTACCATTCAGGGCATTAAAGAAAAACTTTTGTTTTAAGAGTTTTATGGTAATGAAATTTATAGTTTTTTAAAGTCTAAATGCAAATAGTAGCCGCTCGACTGAAGACTTGTAGTTACATTTCAAAATGTCAGAATGTCCTTAAATGATTCGTAGACTTTCGTGATTATTGTGTTAATTTTCTTTTAATAAAATAGTAATCAATATTTCTTAAAATAATAATAATAATAATAATAACAGCTTCAGTTGTTTTTTTTTAAATATTCAAAGTATAAAAATAATAGATTCTTAACAATAATTCCTATCACTTTAAAAAATAAAATAATAATAATTTGTGTTTCAAATTTAATGTTTCAATTAATTATTTTAAAAATTTGTTTATTTATCATGTTGAATTGATTATAAGGATATAAGTTTCATTTTTGTACCTAAGGAATTGTATTTTTTATATTTATTTATGAATTAAAAGCATTTAAATTTAGATTTCACTTTTATAATTATTTTATTTTCCTTACATTCTTGTTTGAAAATATTTTAAGAATTAAAATAGAAATAATTTTAACATATATTTCAACTTATATATATGTTATTTTGGAATGAGTCAAAAGTGGGTGTGAGTCATGAGCAAGTAGGAAGCGTGAGCAAGGAATAGGAAGTAGAAGCATGAGCAAGAAGTAGAAAGCAATGTGCGATAAAAGAGCAATTACCACTTCTTTTTGTTCTAGATCTTAGGAGAAACTTAAAAACTAAAGAATTTATGTGAAGAAAATCTTGATAACTTAGCAAGTCATTTTTTTAAAGTCTTAGTTGGGAGTAAGGATGCCCTGGTTCGAAGTAAGGAAGTTCTGGTTGGAAGTTTGGATGCCCTAGTTAGTGATAAGAGGAAGAGTGACCTTAGCATATTTTGGAAGTAGTTACTACTCATGAAATATTTTGGAAGGACCTTAGCATATTTTATCAGATAAAAAGATGATTTGTTGTTATTTATGGATTCTTTGGGGTGATTTCAACATTGTTTTATCTCCTTTGGAAAAGAATGGTGGTATTCCATGATTGTTTAAATTAATGCAATATTTTACTTCATTTATCAATTCAAATTACCTTTGGGATGTTAGTCCTTTAATTTTTCATAAGAGACGCATTGGGCAAACTCATATAGCAAAAATATTGGATAGATTCTTGTTATACAATAAATAGTTGTAAATAGTTTATACAATCTCTTTAGATATTTTATTATGAGTAGGATCATATCACAAACCAGTTCTTTTGACTTATGGTTTAATAAATAATGATCATCCAAAGCCATTTTGCTTCTAGTATATATGGCTCCAAGACCTTGATTTCTTCCAGATGGTTATGTTATTGCGGGATGAATCAAAATTTAAATGATCATATATGTATAGGTTTGTTCAAAATGTGAAATATTTAAAGGAGTAAGTGAATATTTGGAATGCCAAATATTGTGGTAACATTACAAAAAAAAATTGAATCCAAGCTCAAAAATTACAAGATATAATAGAAACTAATGGAATGGGTTAGGATTCTTATGTCATAAAGAAACAATTACTTTTTTATTACAAAAATACATTAAAAAATGAGTCATGTTGGTTTCAAAAATCTATAAATAAAAGTCTCAACGAAGGAGATATAAGTACAAAATTTATCATGCTACAGCAAAAACTTTTTCTTTTCTCACATCAAAAATATTTTAACTCTAGATGGAAGAAATATTGAGGACAAAGAAGATATAAGGAAGGAAGCAATTAATTATTTCAAAATTATTTTGTCATATTGGGCAAGATAAGGAGACACAAGATAAGGTTTTCAAAATATTCCATCAATTATCACACTAGGACAAAATGAAAGCTTGATGAAAATGATATCTATGGAGGAGCTACATGAAGTAGTTTTCTCTTTCCATCCTAACAAGGCAACTGGCCCCGATGGATTTCTTACAATTTTTTTCCAAAATTTTTGGGATTTATTGAAGATTTATATGTTATTTGAGGTTGAAAAGGCTCAAAAAAGGAAGGCTATAATAAGTTATATCATTTTCACTTTTATTGTGTTGATTCCAAAGAAAAGCAAGAAAAAAAAATTGATAATATTTGTCTAATAAGCCTTTGTAATATGATTTATAAGATTATTTTGAAAATTATGGCAAATAGATTGAAAAGTATTCTAAATTGCCTTATCTCAAAGGAACAATATGGTTTTGTTCATGGTAAATAAATGTTTTATGGTATAATCATTGCATAGGAGGTCATACATTCTCTTCATTCTATGAGAAACCTAGGAATGCTTATGAAATTAGATATAAACAAAGCATATGATAGGGTTTCCTATAATTTTTTACACGATATTCTCAAAAAAATGGTTTTGATTATAGTTTGTATGAATGTATTAAATGTTGTTACAACAATGTAAAATATTCATTTTTGATAAATGGTTCTCCTACTGGTTACTTCAAGT
The DNA here is from genome assembly GCA_028583015.1 of Wollemia nobilis. Classification (NCBI taxonomy): domain Eukaryota; kingdom Viridiplantae; phylum Streptophyta; class Pinopsida; order Araucariales; family Araucariaceae; genus Wollemia; species Wollemia nobilis. The sequence goes on from JAQPPZ010000367.1 coordinate 3,620,047, forward strand.
CAACTTGTGAACTCCATCAAGGTGATATTTTATCTCCTTATCTATTCATTATTATTTCAAAGGCATTAAGGAAATATTTCTCAAAGGAAAAAATAGGAAAAATCAAAGGTATTCAAGTTGCTAAAAATGGTCCCTTCGAATCTCATCTCCAATTTGTTGGTGATACTTTTCTTTTGGTTCATCCCTTAGTCATTAAGGCCATGGAGTTCAAATCAATTTTATCATGCTATGAGAAGGCTATTGGACAAATGGTTAGTACTACAAAATCTAGAATTTTTTATTGACACTACCCTAGATTTACAACAAATTATTATGAATATTTTAAGGTTTAAAATTGAAAATTTGCTGTCAACCTACTTTGATATTCCTTTGTTTCATAAAGTAAATAAAGAGGAGTTTTTTATCTTTTATTTGGATGGAATGAAATATTTCTTAGAAAGTTGGAAAGGTAAGTTCTAAACCATGGTGAGAAGGCTACAACTCAAAAGGACTACATTGCAATACATCCCTATTTATATGATGTCACTTTCAAGATTGCTAGTAGGTATAGCATCAAAAATTGATAAAATTCAAAGAGACTTTCTTTGGAAAATTTGTGAGGAAAAATTTAGGTTTCCTCTTTGTAAGTGGTATAGGGTTTGCAAAGGAAAGAATATTGAAGGAGAAAGCTTGTGAAATTGTAAACTTATAAGTTTGATATTAGGGGTAAAGCTTGGGTGGAGATTATTTAGAGGGAAATGAAAATTTGAAAAAAAATATTACTTCAAAAATATCTAGGTAATAAATTATTTAGGAAAATAACCTTATCCAAAGGACTTGTTGGATGTGTTGTATCCTTTGCAAGAAAATATTGTACACCTCAACATACTGTGTGTGGTATGGATACTTAATTATTGGGGTTGGCTCCGTAATTATCAGTATGGGTGGTTTTAGCCCATGGTTTTACACTCATTCTATTCTATATATGTGTGTGTGTGTGTGTGCTTTGTTAAAAATGAATAATATAAATAAAGAAGGGTGGATCTAAGTTTTTATTGGTTTTCTTAGTCAGTATTTCCAATATAAATCATCGTGTTTATTGTGAACGGATGCATATACAACAATCACAAAGAAACAAGGAAATTCATATCCAATTTTGTTGGTCTTCATTATTTTGAAAAACACTTTGATCATAATATTATACAAAGAGAAAGAACGTAAATTTAAAAACCATCATATAAAAAAACTACATATATTAGAATAAAAATTGGCTATGCATTTATATTGATATAAGGACTCGCTATATTTGAATTTGATAGTGCAATTTCATGAAGTGTTTCACTAAATTATCTGGAATCACCACTCCTATTAACCTACTTCTTGATTACTAGCTTATTTGTAATCTCTATAATAGGCAATTGCATTGGCCCTTTCTCATTAACTATAGAAGTAAAAGCATTTTTATTTTCCTCTAACAAGAGTGAGGTAATTTAGAGATATTACTTGGATATGTGGGGTTGAGGAGCCTATAACTGATTATTATGAGTGGTGGTTTTAAATTATAAAATATAGTTATAGTCTACGAATAATTGTGGACTATGAAGTTAAATCAATGTCCATGTGATCAAAAGTCTTGTTGCTCATGATGGAGAGCCACCCAATGTAGAGATATAATTTATTAGTTAGACTCTAAATCTAAGACATGGCAATGAAGGAAAAAGATAGTTATAGTAGCCACATTCTAATATATATAATCCTAGTAGATGGGTGAAATCCATACACCTTCACAAGTAATTATATTGACCTAAATGTTCAATTAATATGTATAACATTAATATATAAATGGGATATTATGAAGCAAAAGCTCTTATGGAAAATACTTATTCAAACAAATATCAACATAAACAACTTTGTCATAAAGCTATTATGTGATCTGGTTAATTATTATTCAAAAATCTTCATAAAAATTTAATTTTATCCCCATCAATGAAAATTTATAACTTTAGAAACAACTTCTAGTATATTTGTTTTGGAAGTTTCTCTTCCCAATATACTTGTTTAAGAGAAAGTATTATAAAAATAATTAAAATTAAAAAATGAAATTTAGGTTTTTCCTTTCCTAAAACATTTATTTTGTAGAATATTCTTTAAGAAAGCCTACACTACCAAAACAAAAATGGGGGATAGGCCTTCATCCTAAGATTGAGTTGTCCACTAGCCTAGTGCCCAACACATTTGTAAGTAGAGGTCCTTAAGCATGTTTGACTCCTCCTTGGGGGTTTTTATTTCAAACTTACTAACAAATTTATTTATGTAATTATCATATATTCATTTGCATGTGCACAGTACCTCCAGTGTCCTCATTCTGACAACAAAGAAATTTGAATACCTATATCACCAATTCCACCACTACTCGATACTAGAGTGAGATTAATAAGTAGATAGTTGAACATATGAAAAGGCTCTTTAGCATTTGTATGTATTAGGGTTATAATAAAAAGGAATTAGTCTTCTTTCTCTTAATCAATAAATGTTGTTATAGTTAATCACAATTTTGAAGTAAATTCTTACTATATTTTTATATAAGTAGCTCATCTCAATAATTTTAGTCTTAATGAATGTTATAATAGTTGACCTCATTTGCAAGCAAAGACCTTAGTATAATTTTTATGTAATTAGTTTATTTCATTGGTTTTTGAACTACATATTTTATTTTGTTTAACTATCAAATATATTTTTATAAGTTAATTAAAAGCAAATAATTATTACAAAATTTTAAAATATAATATATCATTTAAATATATAATTTAATATCACGTATGTATCTTCATCTTCATGTATCTCTTCTAACCATCTTCTGAACTCTCCTTCATCAGACATGCACTAATTGTCTTCATTGTGTGTAAGATGCTTGTCGACATTACCTTCATCCTCGATAGCACATGGGAGAGCTAGTTCCATTAACAAAATTAACTGAACTACTTTGTTATTAAAGCTTCTTAGGCTTGGTTGCAGCTCTTATTCCATTTAGAATCACCTTGACTACCCAATGTGTTTGTTATATATACATAATTTAATTAAAATATAATATATATATATATATATATATATATATATATATATATATATATGTTTACTATGTTTGTTTGGTTTCAAACCAGTAACATGTCTGAGTGCTTCCTTCATTATCCATATGAGAAGAGCACAAGTTACACGTAAAGGATTAAATAATGGATTAATATTGTTTAAACTCCCTTCTTAAATATTAAGCTACAAAGATAAACTAGGATACTTGATCCGTCTCTTGTGATGTTCGAAACCGAATTTATTTGTTTCTTACAAAATTCATTTTCTTTTGTATCTATTCTAACACCCCCAACCTAGCATGGGTATGGGTGACACAATCTGTCACAGAATTCATTTTTTGAGATAATCCATACCCCTCTCCCTCGCTATATATATTGTCTCGCATCCTCAGTCACAAAGATGAAAACGAAAGTACATTGGTTGGCAAGTGTTTCGATATCTCTTGAACATCATACCTTCCATCACATTACCAGTAGTTAGCAATTATTTCAAAGTTGCTATCTATCCAGAGAGCCTTGCTTTATTTTTTAGTAATTTGTTTACAGATTGCAGGAGAAGAACTGCTAAAATATTTATGCCTTACTCATAGTCTAACTTTCCACCTTCAGTGCACTATCATGGTAAACTCAATGATTTTTAAAGGCTTCATAATATTTTGATAATGGGTTCAATTTTTTTGCATATTCTATTTCTCTCAAGTCATTAGTGGTGAAGGGTTTCTCTACCCAACACACATGCAATACTCAAAATCATAGCAAATTTTTAAAATAAGTCTAACATCTAATATTACTTCAATGAAATAGAAATACATAATTAGAAATTATAATGTTACGGCCACAAGACCAATTTTATTACAAATAAAATCTGTTGAAAATCTGCAAGTTGGAGCCACGATCTGTAATACTGGACCGCCTCTGGTAAATTTATGTTTTCCCTTTAATAACTTCCATAGAATATTCTGGAAAACCTAACTCCCTTTTTTTTCGTAATTCATATTCCCGCCTAGGAAGATATTCATTTGAAATTTGACTTTTCAATTTTCCCACCCAGGAAGATATTTAATTGAAATTTAAATTTTCATTTTCCCTCCCAGGAAAATATTCAATTGAAATTTGAATTTTCATTTTCCCGCCCAAGAATATTTTCATTTGAAATTTGAATTTTGGTGGCACGACTTCTTAGGGTCATAAATTTTGACTTGGTTGTCTGATTGGGTATTATAATATATTTTTGAAAATCTTGCCAAGAGATCTACAACAATAAAAAGGTCCAAAGATCATTTTATCAAATTTTCATCATTTTTTGGGGCCTCGAAGGTCTTCAAATTTTACTTTTAAACTTTATTGGAGAGATTTATCGAGACAAAATCTTTAATATATCTCAAACCATTCAGGATATTGGGGTGATTCTTTCATCATCGGATACATTTTTCAATTTTACTCCTTGAGGTAAATTTTCAAGTCCATATATATCCATTTAGGCTAACTTACTAAAAATAGTAGGTGATTGTTTTTCATCTTTTTGGACTTCTGACTGACTTACACCTCTCAAGTGTCATCATGGACTCCAAAATAACTAAAGAAACCTACAAACGAAATAGAAAATGTAAATTTTTGGTGATGCATGATTACCCTTACACCACTAGATGCTCCTGCATTAGACACACAAGATACATTTAGAAGTGACATTCACTTCTCTATTGTTGGAGGAAAGCCAAGATGGTCAACCTCTACCTTAAACAACCATGATAAATCTTCAATAGGCCTTTCTTTCTACTTAACCAGATATTCTTCAGACTATCTATTTCTTGTACTTTTGCCCATACAACTATCCAAGTTTTCTTCTATCTCTTCTTTCTTTGGAGTAGATGTTGGAATATTCCACCGTTCTCCTACTGGTCCATCCTCATTGTCTCCTTCATGATACTCTATCAAGTCAGAAATATTGAACACAGGTGATATATTAATTCAACTTCGTAATTCCATCTCATATGTTGCAAATCCATTAGAAAAATATAAGCTTTTTACAAAACCTAAAATTCCATTAAGTGTACATACTCTCATTACTAGGGAGACATAAGGAAGCCTACAAACCTAAGGATCAATAAAGGTTTTATCAAAATCAAGCCTATATAGCAAGTTCTATCATGGATGAAATTTAGAGAAAAGCTTTCAACAATGAAGAACATTTCCATGAAGTAGAATTTTATTCTCAAAACTTAATAAATACTTTAGAAGGATATGAGTATCTATCTACTAATGATCAAGATAAATTCTTCTTTTTTATTAAATAATCCAAAGAAGGTGACTTTACAATATTGACTAATTATATTTATGAAATCCTCTTCACAGCATGGTGGAACTCACAAATATTGGTTATATTTTCACCAAAATATTATCTGATGGTTTATTTATCATCAATTGTTTTTGTACTTACTCAACACAAGAAACAAGTTAGCAAGAAGAAATAATATTATTGTGATGATAGACTAGTTTAACATGAAGTAGAAATCCCACCATCACCAATGCAAAATCATAGGAGAAGAAGGAGAAAAAAGAAAAAGAAACATGCTAGAAAGAAACATGGCATCATGAGGATTGAACCAGTAGATCTCATACAAAAGATAGAAGATCATGCATCTACAACCACAACTTAATTTACACTACATGAAGACACAAATTACCTATTGAACCTGAATACAGTAAGCAATGAAGGAGAATACATATTATATCATCTAATGGATGAAGATCCACATTGAAGACTTAAGTCTTCAATACCCAAATAACATAATACAGGGGGGTGTTAGAAATAAATCATATTACATTATTTGGGTCATGTAAATGAACCTACCAAGGTACATACTTAGGACATTAGATTATTTTAGGAGGAAGTTAACTAGTTTCTTCATGCAATGTAATAAATGCACAAGTGTCAATGTGTAAGTTGTACCTTGTACAATTAGATAAAGTGTTGGCCAAGGAACCTATCTTCCTATATAATGGCCTTATTGTCATAGATCATAGAGCATCACATTGAGCATCACTTACAACATTGTAGAGCATAGCTTAGATAAAGTCACCCATATTGGATATGGGTGTAATGTAGTCTGATAGCATTATTCATGGAGTGTTCATTTCCTCCATAGCTACATTGTATTTATTTTCATCATTTCTATTTATAGCATATTTCATTCATTTCGGAGATTTACTTTCTTTCATATTATTTTTGCATCTTGTTATTACTATCTTCCATTGTATATAGCATCAAAAGCTAACACATCATCTCCTCATACAACCAAATTCTATCCTTCTCGTACAACCAACCTACCCTAAACTTATCCTTGGCCCATCATAGTTGCACGATCTTAGCTAGTAAGATTGTTCTATCTCCTCCATTCTTTATTACAAGTGGTATGCCCTTAATTGCTCCACTTAATGTCATATCCCATCCCTCTTTGTTCTTAAACTATCTTGATTTGTTGTCAATACATCAAGTTGCCCCTATATCCCTATCCTCTCTAGTGCCAATGTTGCCTCTTGCTTTACCAACCGAGCCTCTAGCCATTTTTGGGTAAAATATTGGTTAGTTTTCTACGTTCATATTCATTGCCTCATTTAATTTATCAACCTGGGGAAGATCGTAAACTTGTGAGCAACCTTACACAATATATGCTTGTAATTTCCTCCAATGAGATGAGTCCCTCAGATTTATGGTTTGGAGGGTTGTTGGTATTTCTCTAGAGTTATGGTTTAGTTTCCAAACCATTAATCTATCCTAAATTATCAATACATGCCTAAACTATATTCAAAAACCAATATTGCATACTTGCTGAAAATTATAAAAAACATGAGAAATAATAGAAATTAAGCTAAGTATAAAAACTAGAAACTAGATTAAAAATTATACAAAACAAGAAAATAAAAGGGAGGAATACTATTGAGATTAGGCCCATGCTTTCAAAATATTTTTCCTTCATTAAATCATACACCGGATACTTAAAGAAGATGGATGAAAATACGTAGGTGTATTTTATTAATTTGCAACAGAGAAAGTTATAGAAAATATCTAGGGTCTTTATTTCAGGGGTGGTCTGCATATTTATAATATATGCAGTCATACCTTGTTACATCATGAAGGTAAATCAAATTCATATTCGTATTTTACAATAGTATGCATAAATTAAGGAGATCAAATAAAATATCAGTTTCAAACCAATCAGTGTGTTCTATTTTATCATAACAAAATACGTCTAATATTTCCACTCTTATTTGATTACATAAGTATTTTACATTACTGCTAAAAAATAGATAATTTATGATCTTTGACATTGTTCTTATTCCACTTCTGCTACTAAGAATCCATCTGCATCCATTGCTAAAATCACCATTTTGTTTTATCGATAATAGGAGTTGTGTTGTAATTCTGCATCAATGGAAATCAGGTGCCTTATCTGTAGCAGTCAAGAAGCAGGAACCAAAATGGGATTCAGGTACTTAATAGGAATCAAGCTCCTAATAGTCAAGCACCAAATGGGAATCGGATGCCTGACAGTAAAGCGTCAAATGGGAATCTGGCGCTTGAAAGGGAATCTGGTGCCTAACTTTGTGCTTCACACCGGTGTACTGCAAGTGTTTTACCTTGAATTTTGCCATCATAAAATTTAAATTTCGAGGTCCAAGTGGGACCTCAATGTAATCATCCTAATCAATAGAAAATTTTGTGAAATCTACACAAAATTCACTCAAAAACAAATATTAAAATTTGCATAGAAACACATATTTCTATTAAATAAATGTCACAATATATATGGAAATTTTGTACAAAAATGAGCATTTTTAGGGCTCATCATCCCCACATTCTTGAGGGTTGATACATCCTTGTGCCAATTTATACTGGTAATTACTGATTTCATTCACAACCTTCCAGAAAGCCCTGACTATATCTTTCCTCTTTTTTGTAGTAGCCTTAGCTTTATTCTTATCCTTAGGTTTTTCCTATTTTGATGCTTTGGGAGTGGCTACCTCTTGTTCCTGCTATCTCTAACACTTTCTTTGTCAAACTGTATGACTTGGACCTACTCCTTTGGTTGGTTGTTCCCTTGTCTAGGTTGTCTTTCCTTTCTCAATTTTCAAGTAAAATCTAGTAAAAGTGGATCCATCCTTCTTGAATGCAGGATCATCCATATTCTAGTATTCATGGTGAAGGGGTAAATACTCTCCCACTGGTGCTATAGATTCATCACCAAATGGGATGCTAGATTTCTTAGCAACCTTATCCTGGGGTAGATTGGACCCTACTGGATCAATTTTAGCATCATCCTTAGACTATGCTTCTTCCATCAAAGGGGCTTTTATGCTTGTTGCTTGATCTGCAAGTGGTACGTGACCTAAAAGTTCCATATTCATAAAATATATCTTCATATTTTAAGGTTGATTACCTATTGACCCATATAAGTCCCAGAACTACACTGGTCGAGCAACTTCAATTTTAGGTCGACAAGTTGTGGATGCCTCTTTGACCTCTTTTCTAGTTTCCTTCATTGTTCTCTTAGAGGCTTTCCTAATCTCCTTTTATCTACTTTTATACTTGATTTGTTCAAAATTCTATCTCAACTTATCAAACAACTTCAAAGTCTCTACCCATTCCTCATCAGAATTCATACCTGATTCCTATAATTTTGTAGTCCTTGCTCTAGTTATGGGTCTTCATTGAGATCCCCTTACAACCTTCCTCTTTTGTCTCAACTTTTTGGTTTGTCTTGCAATACATATAGGTATATCTGAAGTAGGGAGATTTCCTTCTTCTGTTTCTTTTGTTGTTGGGGCTTTTTTTGTAGTTGTTGGAGTTTCTTTTACTACCTAAAACTATTTAGGTTTAGTCCCTACATCTCTCTCTGGTTCTTGGTTTACAAAATGAGTAAACTCTTAGGATTTTACAACCCCTTAATCCTCATCTATAGCATTATCTAAAACTTGAGGCTCTTTAGCCTCAATTTCATCTTCTTTTTTTTGTCTTCCTCTATAAATTTTGCTGATAATTGAGGTTATTTGACCTCAATTTTATCCTCTTGGTTTACTTCTATATCTATAGAGGAGAAATATGTTGGGTACTATCCCATATCAACTTCAGGATCCTGATCTTACCCATGTTCTATAGAGTAAGCTTGTGAATGGGGTTCAACATTCATTGCTTCATTTGTTTCCTTCTCTACTTTTGCATGTGATTTTAGGGATGATTCTTCATTTGTGCTTTCAATAATAATCATAGGGGTTCTTGCTCAAGAAATAGGGCTTCCGTGGGTAGACATATTTCTAGTAGAAGCCTTTTATTGGTCTCATGCCTTAGCTTCTTGGCTATAGTTTCTTGTATCTAACTAAAAATAGCTAGAGGAGAATATTTTCTCCTCAAACTCTAGAGAGTTAGTGGGCACTTCCATAGCCCAATAATTTTGCACTGTCGCTTTTTCCCTGGATGGCCTTCCAACCATAGTTTTTTGGGCTTGTAGATGCAATTTTGATATTGTCTCCTACATCTTATGGATACTCTGATACAGTTCCTACAATTTTGCTACAACTACTTTTTAGAACTCTTGAAAAAGAGTTTGCGCTTCCTTGTATTTGGCCTCCCAAGTATAGGAATATTTTTTCAATATATGTAGTTGTTGTTGTAGGTTCTCCGTTTGCATTTTATGCTAAGGGGTATGACCATTGGAAAAATATTGTAATATGTGGACCATGAACTCATCCTTTTTTAGCTCATCAATTGCCACATCATCATCCAATGAGCTAGAAACCACCATAGATGCATTTGTCCTTCTGCTTCTAGTTTTGGTAGAAACTAGCCTGAAAGTAGGGCTTGGTAGATCATGCTCTATCTCATCATCATATTGGGGAAGAACGAGGGATGAGTCTTTTTCTACTTCCCATGTTTTTTCCTCAAGTAAGGATGTAGGAACCATATCTTCTTGCTCTATCACCTTATTAACCGATTTATCAGTCTATTCTAGCACCTCCACTTCTTCCTCTACCCCTAGAATTTCATTATTTCCTTTAGCTTCCTCAATTGTCACATTTATGTGTGATGTTGCATATCGTACCAATGCCAAAATTAGACCATAGTGAGCCAAGGTAGATATTGTGCCTACTTGGTACCATCTAGCCTCGTATTTGAGTGCACATGCAAGGTAATGGGGGACATTGATCTTATCTCCATTTAGTATATGGTTGAGGAAAATAAAATGGTTATAGTGTAGCTTGGAAAGCCTACCCATGCAAGTGAAGAATCGAGCAATCTGCTTGAAAATTGATCTCCAAAGCTCAAGTATGTGTTGCTTGAGCAAACTAGCATGCATAAGGTACTATTTTGGATGCCTGAAGAATATTTACATGTAGAGTGTAAGGTTATCCTTCTTATATGTATGTTCCCTTATTTGAGGAAGGCCTGTTACTATGACAATGTATTCTTCGGTGATTGGGATTTCCAATTATAGGTAACCAGCGAACAACTCATATTATTCAGCAAACCAAATATATAAGGTTACATTTAACAAATTGTCGGAGGTTGCCAAACCAACCAGCCGTATTAGCAATTTGTTATAACAAAATAACAATTGCGCAAGGAGACAAATGAAGAAATAGAAAGTACGCTAACATCCCCCTTTATTACATTATTTGGGTAATGTAATAACTAATAGCTATACTAGACTACTAACATCCCCTTACATTATTTTGCAATACAAAGTGAGCTGCGAAACAATTCAAATTTGACACGTCCAAGTGCCTTAGTGAAAATGTCTCGCAACTTGAGCATCGGTGGGAATGTTCTGAAGCTGAATTTGGTGCTTTGGAACTTCCTCTCGAATGAAATGACATTGTGTGTCAATGTGCTTTGTTTTTTCATGATGGACTGGATTCTTGACGAGGTTCGAACACCCCGATTGTCGCAAAACAAGTGTATTGGAGATTTTGATGGATGGCCCATACTTGTCGAATGCGATGTAACCATATCACTTCGCACACGGCTTCACGTGCGGCGCGATATTCTGCCTCTCGTTGAAGAAATAGCAACCACCTGTTGCTTCTTGCTGTGCCAAGAGACAGGACCGGATCCCGGATGAAAAATGTATCCGGAAGTTGACTTGCGATCATCAAATGATCCGGCATAGTCGGAGTCCGTGTATCCTTGCAAGAAGAATTTGTTGTTCCTCTTGTATTCTAGGCCATATTCTATAGTACCACGGACATAGTGAAGAACACGTTTTGCTGCTTTCCAATGAGTAGTCTTAGGCTCCTGCATGAACCTCGAAAGATAGTTTACAGCAAATACGATATCTAGCCTAGTATTGGTCAGATATATGAGACTCCCAATCAACTGTCGATAGAGAGTGTCATCTACCTGAGGTGAGTCATCATATCACGATAACTGAAGTCCATTCTCCATAGGAGTTGCCATTGGCTTGCGATCGATCATGCGATATTTATCGAGCAATGTCTTGGCATACTTTTTCCGAGACACTTTGATGGTGTGCTCCTTCCCGGCTGAATTCCGGACCAAGACAAGTAATGGAGAAGTCCAAGATCTGTCATCTCAAAAGATTTGCACAAGTTTCTTTTGACAAGAGAGATCATATCTTCCGAACTCCCCGTAATGAGCGGATCATCCACATAGAGTACAAGCAACACTATCTCGAAACCCTGTTTCTTGAAATAGAGGTTTGCATCCGACGGACATCTCTTAAATCCATGCTGCATTAGGTGATTGTCCATTTTTATATACCAAGCTCGAGGAGCTTGTTTCGGCACCATACAAGGATTTGACCAATTTGCAAACTTTCTCGCTGTTGGCCTTCCACTTCAAATCCTTCGGGCTGAGTCATATAGACTTCTTCTTGGAGATCACCATTAAGAAAGGCACTTTTGACATCCATTTGGTGAACTTTCCACCCATATTGTGCTGCCATAGCACACATAACCCGAATTGTGGTCATCCGAGCAGTAGGTGCAAAATTTTCTTCATAGTCGATGCCTTCCTTTTGAGCATAGCCCTTTGCAACAAGACGGGCCTTATGCTTATCAATTGTTCCATCTGCCTTGTACTTGACTTTGTATACCCATTTGCAGCCAATAGGTTTCTTTCCATGCGGCAGATCAACAAGCTTCCAAGTTTTATTCTTCATCAGAGACTCATACTCTGTATCCATAGCGTCCTTCCACCGAGGCTCACTAAGAGCATCTTGCACCGATGCGAGTTCAAGACTATCTATGGTAGACATGAATGCCCTGTCATCATCAATATCCATATCCTCAACTTCTCTACTTGGAGTCACAGAAAGTTCCTCAAAAGATTGACAAAGATCATCAACCTCACCAGTTTCTCTGGCTTCTCTTTCCTTTTGAGCCATACTGCGTGTACGAGGTCTATCCAAATTCAAATTGGGAGGAGTGGATAAATTTGCATCTTTGATTGTATTTGTACACCATTTAGGATTCTACTTCGGTGGTGGTGAAGAAGATGTAGAAGGACCTCCTGTCTGTGTTGACGAAGGAATCTCCTCTTCCTTTGGTTCCACAATATCCCGGTGTACTGTAGATGTGCTCTGTGATGTGAAAGCTTCATCAAAGACAACATCTCTGCTGATATGAATTTTCTTGGTCAAAGGATCTATCAACCGATATCCTTTAGAGTGCTCAGAATATCCAAGAAAAATACATCTCAGTGTTTTCTCATCTAGCTTCTTCCTTTTCTCTTTCGGTATGTGCATGAAAGCTTGACACCCAAAAATACGTAGATGAGATATGGAGGGTTTTCGACCACTCCATGCTTCCTGTGGAGTCATTCCTTTTAGGGCCTTTGTGGGTGCCCTATTCAAAAGATACACTGCAGTGGTGACAGCTTCTGCCCAATATTGTTGCCCAAGAGTTGCACCTGTGAGCATACAACGAACCATTTCCATGATAGAACGATTCCTTCTCTCAGCAACTCCATTTTGCTGAGGAGTATAGGCAGTTGTTAACTGTCTCTTGATCCCATGCTTATCTAGGAATGCAGAAAATTCATTAGAGGTAAACTCTCCCCCTCGATCTGAGCGGAGGGTTTTGATAGAAGCCCCTGACTCCTTCTCAACGGATTTCTTGAACTGCTGGAAGAATGCAAAAGCTTTAGATTTCAGTTTGAGAAAGAAAACCCACATCTTTCGTGAGTAGTCATCTATGAATAACTGAAAGTACCTCTTCCCTCCAACACTGTTGGGTGTGAAAGGACCGCATAGATCGGTGTGAATTAGCTCTAGAGGTTTTCTTGCTCTTGTAGAGCTCTTCTCAAATGGTACTCTATGCTGCTTTCCCGCCAAGCAGTCAGAGCACACTGGCAATGTGGCAGAAAGGGAAGGAAGACCCTTTACCATCTCATACTTGCTGAGCTCAAGTAAGTAGCCAGAACTAAGATGCCCATATCTCTTGTGCCATAGGGAAGTTGCCTCCTTGGTAGAGACAATCATGGCAACATGTGGAGTAGAGATAGCATCTAGTGCAAATAAGCCATGCTTATATGAAGCCGTTGCAATCTGCTTACCCTTCCTGGTAATTGTACAACACTTCTTTCCATTCTCAACACGAAAGTTGACAACCATATTTTTGTCCAGGATTTGTGTCACTGACAACAAATTGTTGGCCAATCCCAGAACATAGAGGACCTTGTCAATTTGACACTTGCCATCAGGAAGAGTGACTGAAACTGTACCCTCTCCCTGAACCCTGTAGGTTTTATCATTAGCAATGGTGACAGGTTTGCCCTCCTTGGCCACAAATGATTCAAACCACGATCTGTCGCCAGTCATATGTTTACTAGCTCCAGAATCGACATACCAAATAGGATCCCTCTGAGTGGAATCTGTGGTAGTCATGAGCACCTTGTGTGCCCATTCGGAATCCGATTCGATTCTTCAACAAGTAACATTCACTCGGGGTTGCTTGTTTTTATTTTGTGGTTTGTTTTGGCCTTTTTGCTTGTTCTTATGCCAACACCTGTTGGTGTCATGGTTGTCTTTCTCATAGATCTTGCACCACCTCTTCTTCTCGTTGAGGTTTCTTGCCTTTTCCTTTCGTATCCTCTTGAGAATTTCCTCCTTTCTCGAAAGTTGCCTCCTTTTTGCCCATTACCTTTCTTCCTAGAACCCTGCCTGTTGGTGTATAGGGCTGTATTGGAAGAATCATCCTTGTGAAGTTGGCGTGCCTCCTGTTGTTGGAGCATATTGACCAACTCGATGTAGGTAATTTGTCGTTGGGACACCTGGATGGAGGTTATCAACATATCAAATGAAGAAGGTAAAGCTCTCATCACAAGTGAAATGAGAAGCTTTTCATCCATAGTATCTCCTAGAGAACTCAATTTCTCTTTCAACTCAGACACTCGCACGTAAAGATTTCAACTCGTTTCACCCTCGCCTCAAACTCGAGTTATGAAGTTGTTGTTGAAGATGAAGAATGGTGGATTCATTCTTCCCCTCATAGATGGTTCTAAGGGCATCCCATGCCTCTTTACCACTTGCTTTATCAGCTATATGAGGTTGCACTTCATCTGAAACAGCAAACAAAATGAGCACCTTTGCTCTACTGTCTTTCTTGTCAAAAGCAATCTGATCTGGTCGAAGGACCTGTGGATCCCATCGTTGGTGAAGGCCTTGTTGCTACTCCTGTAACAATATCCCACAAATCTTCCATTTGGAGAATAGCCTTCATCTTATGTTTCCATGGTGTATAATTTGGACCTTTCAATAACCGATGCGGATCGGTCATCAACTTTGCAACAACGGCCATAGTGAAGGTTCCTTATATCACCAAATTGGTCCCCCTTTCGATATACCTTTTGCTAGGCCAATATACCGTACAAAATACCCGCCCTTACGTGAGGGAAACTATAGGTATTTAGAAAGATCAACAAAAATCACCCGCCCTTACGTGAGGGAGACTATAGGTGAATTTTAGAGATCATACGATACGTGGAACATAAGCGGTACTGAAAGGGAATCGCCTTGTTGATGGCACCTACCATAGAAGATTCTTCTCATGCGTGGGGCGTAACTTCCCCTAAACACTATGAAGAATACTTCGTCAGGATTTACGCCTAAACACAAGTGCGATAAAGGGTAGTGGATGGAGTAAAAAATGCAAAAATGGCGTACTTATTCCTCCCCGACGATTTATAGAGAACAAGCTCAGACGTCGTTATAGCAGATATATTAGGCGGCGGATACAAGAGCCAAATCACGACAGCTTTACTCGTAAGTGCCGGCGCAGGTATCGCAAATACCGAACGTTGCAGAGGCAAATAAATTGCACAGATGGGTTTTATATTCCGGGGACTTAGGGAGTGTTTGATTTTAATTTTTAATGTTATAGTGCAAAAAATGAAATATGCAACATACAACAAAAAAAATGCCCACTAGAATAACCCACAAGGTGTCGGTCACAGCCGAAAATGCACCTTTTACAATGCCAAATTGCTATTTTTCATAAAAATTACTCTCAATCCCCCTTTGATTTTTTGAAAAAAATCCCCCCTTAAAAGGCTTTCTTTAACAAAGCATTTTTATAATTATTATCAATTTTAAAATTAAAATAAATAATTTAATTTATATAGTTTTAAAACTTTAGAAAAAATAAATTAAAATTAAATTTTAATTTATTAAAGTTTAAAAACTATATTAAAAAAAATTAAAATTAAAAATTTTAATTAAAAATAATAATAATAAAAAAATGACTTTGACAAAAAAAATTATACCTTGGGGGAGTCGGCGGGATTCGAACCCCCGACCTGTAGGCTCCCTGAGCCTTACCGCATGGCTCACGACCACGTGAGCCAGCGGGCTGATCCGAAAAGATCAGTAGACCTCCTCCCCTATCAACCCGAATCCTCCTCCTCCTCGGCCTCTGCACTGCCGGGCGCTACTCTCTGCCGAGGCAGAAACACCGCTCCTCTCTGCGGCTGCAAAAAAAACGTTCTTCCACAGACCAACTTTTTTTTTTTTTTTTTTTTTTTAACGGGAAGGGGTGGCTCGTGTTTTTTTTTCTTTCCGCCCGCGCGTCGCTGTGCCCGGGTGGGGGCCGTTTTTTTTTTTTTTTAAACGGGAGGGTGGGGGGGCCGCGCCGCTACGCGCAAATGGGGCGCCGGGGGGGCGGGGGGGGTTTATACTCTCGCTCCGGGGGATTTCAAATTCCCCACACGCAGGCGGACGGGGGGGGGAGGTGGGGGCCTCGGGAGGCGCGCGCGCAATGTGCGCGACGCGCGGGGGTCCCCGTGCAGTCCCCTGTCCGTCCCTCGTCGGGAGGGGGCTCCGACGCAACGCGCCGAGTTTGCGACGCGCGGGCCGTCCGCTCCCTCCAACGTGGGGAAGAGGAGGGGGGAGGGGGTGCCGCGTCCTTGACGCACGACGCTCCTTCTTTCGCCACCTCCTCGCGCGCGGTAGTCTTGGGGCCCGCGCAGGAGATTCCCTCCTGCCGGGGGGGGCCTCGCACGCGCGGGGGACTCCCTCGTGTCGCGACGCAGCGCGCCGAGGTGTTGCGCGGGGACGCGCGTCGCTGCTTGGAGGCTGCGTCCTCTTTCTTTCCTTTTTTTTTTTTTTTTTTTTAAAAAAAAAAATCTCGGACGCGTGCTCCTGTGCGTTCTGCGCGCGTTCGATCAGGGGACGCTCTCCACAGTCGCGCGTGGATGCGCGATGGCTGTCGCGCGTCTGCGCGCACTAAAAAAAAAAAAAACTTTTATTTTATTCGCTCGGCTGCGTGCCTCTTCGACACAGAAAAAAACAGACCTGCGAAAAAAAAAAAAAAACGTCTGCTACAGTGCTGGCTCTGATGCCATGTAGGTAACCAGCGAACAACTCGTATTATTCAGCAAACCAAATATATAAGGTTACATTTAACAAATTGCCGGAGGTTGCCAAACCAACCAGCCGTATTAGCAATTTGTTATAACAAAATAACAATTGCGCAAGGAGACAAATGAAGAAATAGAAAGTACGCTAACACCAATCCCCACATGTGAATAACTTCCTCCCTCATAGATGTCATAAATTCATTAGCCACATCTATGTTCTAGTTCTGGCTAATCATATGGTAGTATTCCAACCATCCTACGATATCAAATTACATTCGTACATATTCACTGATGCCTAAACAATCTATAGGCTCACTATTTTTCAATAAATGGTTGGTCAATTCTCTCTCCATGTTAAAGTTTGGATTTCTCTCTACTCTGAGTTTCTATCGCCATCAAATATATTATTTCTTGCATAGATTTTTGCCAATGCATGGTTTAAATTGCCTACATCCATGAATGCAAGTGCCTGATTGTCATAATTAGAAATAATTATGGTTATCTATGAAAAATATCATTAAAGCATGTATTTAATTTTTCATAGAGGATGACCATGACTTGTTTCCCCAATCAGAGCATCAACACGTGAAAAAAAAATGCCAAGTGAAGAGAGATAAGTGGCTGGTAATTTTATGGGGGTTGTGTTGGCATTATTTTCTAGAAACATATGCCTATGAAAATAATATATACATGAAACATAAAATTATGTACGTACCCTTATTATGTTTCATGCATGTATAATGTGCAAACACTCATGGTGCACTAGTATTAGCTTCTTGATGATGACTAGGCATTTTAGAAAAAAGGATGCTAGACATTTTTCCATACGATGAATTTCTCTCCATTTTAATTGGTTCTCAATTTCTACCATTTGAAACCTTTTAGAAAAAACACATCTTCTTGGGATGACAAACATCCCCTCCTTGAAAATTGTTCACTGGTGACTTTGGAATGTGCACAAATCTTCAACAAAAAAATTAAAATAATTTTATCCATTGAAGTTTGACTTCTATGTGTGAGTGAAATGATGACATGGCTTGAGTCACTTCCCAATGCTAAATATTATTTATACGAGGCACAAACACCCATGAAAATAGAAATCAAACACCTTTTTCTATGTGGAGATCAGGCACCTTATTTCAAATCAAGGTGCGTAGGTACTTGGAAAATAGAAAGCAGGCACCTTAGCAATCGGGCACCGTGCTTAACATGGAAAATAGGCATCGTTTGCTGGTAATCAGGCACTGTACTTAAAGTAAAATTTATACAAAACTCAAACTTTATACACAACTTTTTTTTGGATGAAATGTTCAAGAAATTAGATGTCACTTTCTCGAAATAATAGAAGTCGGGTTCCATATCCTTGTAAAAATAGGAATTAGGCGTCAGTATAATTAAAAATGGGATGCAGGTGCCTTTTCCTTGACATACTGGGATTCAAGTGCCTTGTACCATACAAATAGGAATCGGCTTCCCAAAATATTGGAATCAAGCACCTTCTTTCATAAAACGGGATTTGGGTGTCATTTCCTCTAAAAGTTGGGAATCAGATGTCTTTCTCATAAAAAAATGAAAAGTTGGTGCTCCTTCTTTATTTCAACATCTACTTGATATGCCCACTTATATACGCTTACGGTAAGCCTTTAATGCTCTGGTTGAATAACAAGGATAAAATTAGCATCTGCTATCTGAACTAGTAGTTGAGTGTTTTATTATCCATAAAGACCAACCAAAACACTCATGTACAGATTTAGGTATAGTATCCTCCTTTCTAAGTGGGGATAAACTACTCCTACTACAAACGATTATTCTAGAAATATGGGAAGGCGTAGGTTCATGGATCTTGTGCTTTTTAGTCTTAGGTTTACCAGGCTACCTAATAGCTACACTTAGGGCATCATTCCTACAAAATAGAAATGCAACTAAAAAAATAATAATTTTAAAGAATAATTTTTTTTAGGACCATTTGGACAATGTCCATATTTTAACTTACTCAATTTGAAACTAGAATAAACTAGGGTCTTCCCCATGCCTAATCTGGACTTCATCATGTATATTTTAGACATGATATGGTCGTAGAAAATAACCATTTATTTTTAACATAATATTATTGTTGTCAATTATTTTGATCCTAACAGCTCCATTGTTGATAACTTCAGTCACTTCATATGGCCCCATCCAATTTTGCATGAGCTTTCCTTTTCTAGAACCGAGTGTCATACAATAATACCCATTCTCCCACTTTTAGCTACTTTAGTCTGGTGTGGTTGTCATGCAACTTGGTCCTTTGTTTTTGTATGACCTTTGTTCTTTACATAGCATCTCTTTGGTATTCATCTAGCTGGTTAATCTACTGAATCCATTCCTTCTATGCACCATCTAGGTTTATATTCAACTCTAGTACAATTTTAAGTGTTTTAACTTCAAACTCTAGGGGCATCATAGCATTCTTCTCATATACTAGCTAGAATGGTGTGAAACCAATAGTTGTCTTCTAGGTGGTTCTGTAGGCCCACACTGCTTCTGGTAATCTAGTGGTCCAATCCTTCCTATGTTTTTATACTATATTTTTCAAGATATTCTTCAATTCTTAGTTGGTTGCCTCAACTTGCCCATTTTCCTATGGGTGGTAGGGAGTGGTTTTGTTATACCTAATTTTAAATTGTTGCATGAGTTTTCGAATAATATTTGAAGTAAATTGAGGTCCTTGATCCCTTGTGATTTCCCTTGGAACCCCAAACATTGTGAAAATAGATGAATACAAGAAGTCTACCACAATTTTATCTTTTGAATCACGTAATGCATGTACTTCAACCCACTTGGTCACATAGTCAATACAAACTAGGATTTACCTCTTACCTACTGATTGTGGATTAATGGGTCCTACAAAGTCCATCCCCCATTTATCAAATGGATCTATGTGTACATGTGGTTGGAGAAGCATATCATCTCTAACAATTGGTATACCCATCCTCTAATATATATCACACTGGCTCACATGCTTGGCTACATATTTGAATAGTGAATGCCAGTAGCAGCCATATTACAACACTTTGAATGTAGTCCTTTTACCTGTAAAATATCCACCACAAGATTCATCATGACAAGCCTTCAGTATTTCTATTATCTTATTATCAGCAACACATCTTCTCATGATCTGATTAGGTCTTGTTTTAAATAGGAACCCATCAATCCATGAGAAGTCTGCACTTTTATCAATTGGAGTGTATTTCTCACATGGTGAAAGTGTAGGGGATACTTTACCAGTGGATAAATAATTAGCCATATCTATGTACCATGGTATATGTTCATTCAGAGCAAACAAATGCTCATCTAGAAATTTGTCATCTATAGTTGCATGGTCTAGAGGTGTCAACCTAGACAAGAAATCAGCTACCACATTGTCCTTACATGGATTATCTACTATTATCATGTCAAATTCCTATAGAAGCAATAACCATATAATAATTCTACCATTAATCCCAACTTTTTTTATCAAGTATCTAATAGCGGAGTGATCAGTATGTACAAAAATATGATATCCTGTGATATAATGATGAAATTTGTTAAAAGCATGTATAACTTCAATAAATTCCTTTTCTATGATAGTATAATTGAACTCAGCACCTGTGATGTGTTTACTAACATAATAGATGGCATAGAACTAATCACCATACTTCTATCCTAGCACTGAACCTATTGCATTATTAGATGCATCAACATATATGTGAAAAGGTATGGTCCAATTTGGAACTCTTAGTACTGGATCAATAATTAATTTTTCCTTTAAGGTGTTAAATGCTTGTTCACATTCCTCTATCTAGACAAAATCTATGTCCTTTGATAACAATGTGCTCAAGGGTTTAGTAGTTTTGCTAAATTCTGCTATAAACCTCCTATAGTAACCAGCTAATCCCAAGAAACTACGGATTTCCTTCTATGTTTTAGGACTAGGAAGGTTTTGGATAAATTTATCTTTTTCCTATCTACTTTGATCTCATCTACAAAAATATGATTTCCTAAAACTATACCTTCATACATTAGCATATAAAATTTCTCATTGCTTACGGACAAGTTAGTTTCCTCACACCACTTAAGTGTTTTCTCCAAATTGTTTGTGGCTATTTCAAAATTTTCACCATATACAGTGAAATCATCCATGTATACCTCCACAGTTTCTCCAATCATGTCAGATAAGATGCTCAAAATTACCCTCTAATGTGGTAGGTGCATTGCATAGACCAAAAGGTAAAACTCAGTAAGAAAAAGTCCCCAAAGGGTAAGTAAATGTGGTCTTGTCTTGATATTCTTCCCCTATTTGAATCTGATTATATCCACTAAACCCTTTCAGAAAAGAAAAATACTTCTTACCTGATAAGGTGTTAAGAAACTAATATATTAAGGGTAAGGGGAAGTGGTCTTTCTTAGTTGCTTTATTCAACAACCTATAATCCCCACAAATTTTCCACTTGCCATTTTTCTTGGGCACCACCACCAAATGTGATACCCATTCATTATTTGAAATGGGGTAAATGAACCAAACTATGAGGAGTTTTTGTAATTTAGTCTTGATATTTTTCTTCATTGTTGGATTCATTCTTCTTTATGGTTGCCTTACTGGTTTAATTTGATCTTCCAAATATATTCAATGAGTAAATGATTTAGGAGCTATTCCTATCATATCTGAATATTCCCAATAAAAAGGTATTTTTATGGTTGACTAAGGTTTCCCTCAATTTATTATGTTGTTCAGCTGTTAACCCATCATTTATGTTTAAAACTCTTCCAAGTGCAACTTCAATTTACTATATATGGTGGTATTTACCCCCTACTAATGGCAAATCTAGAGGAGTACATGAGGGTTCTCCTTGGAAAAAGTTTGATATTACCCTATCCTCATCACTCTCATATTCCAACTCATCAAGTGCCATGACAGATTGGATAATTAATAGACCACCAAAGTTCTAGTTTTCATATTTAGGTTATCCCAACAATTCTATAGTTTGTGCAGGCGGATGGATGATCAATTTTTTTATATTATAACCATTATAAATGGTCATTTTCCCATATCTACAGCTTATATAAGCATCAACTATTTCCGACCAAGGTCTACCTAAGATTAATGGATATCCACCTAACCCATACTTAAACTATAACACTAAGAAATATGTTGGATACTCCCATGCATCCATTGAAATAGTGATGTCATCCAGCATTCCCTTCGGGAGCACTATAGACCTATCTACCAATTGCAAAATAGTCTTGGTTGGCTTTATATTAGACATTTTAAGATTTTTCATGGTTTCTTTGGGCATGACATTAATGGCAGCCTGCATTAGGTAAAACACAACCCTCTATTTGTATAGTTAGGACAAGGCTTCTTGTATTTGAGTATTTTTGGTTGTAGGTGTTCCCTAACATAAGTCAACTAACTAACCTACCAAACCGATTGACTTTGTAGGTTTTCTTCCTAGTTTCTTTAGGCATAATTCTATTATGACCTTGCCATAGATGGAATATCTCTATTGGCCTAAAATATAGGGATTGCGATTGTTAGGTTCTTTAGACTAGAAAGTATTAAATTCTCATTGTACTAGCTTCCTGGGTTCTTGCAAACTTTGTGGAAAAGGTGGAACCCCTTCCTTGTTATTTATTGGTGTTGATTATTCTTCTACTTCTACTATAAGTGGTGATTCCTCTTTTCCTAATTCTATGTTTTCCTTCTCTTCTATCAGAGGAGTGACTTCTACACCTACTTATTTTTCTAACCTTAATTGTATTGGACTACAATCTACTTTAATATTGTACGTGGGGTACATCTCATTCTTGATTTTACAAGCTGGATGTTGTTTGTTATTTGGATTAATTGTAGGCTATATTGGTAATTGAGTAGGCCTAAAATCAGGAGGAGCTGGTAGGGTTGGTAGTAGTGGAACTAGAATAGCATATTGTAGGTTTTGATTGATTCCAAGAATTATGGTTCCTCCACTACTACCCAAGATGCTACTATTGCATCCATGGTTAGGGTTTGTAAGGATTTTTTCCTTATGGATATTGATTCCAAGGTTGTTTTCCCCACTAGCCCATGTTGGGTGGTTGAACTTGACCTTGGTTCTAAAAATTGCTACCCCCATAATATGGCATTCTTGTTGGCATGTTTTTTTCCATAGGATACTACTGCTAGTTTCTCCTATTACCCACGAAGTATGCTTCTACTACCTCAAGTTCCTCTCTAGGTTTTATAACTATGGAAATAGCTTTTTTTTGTGATCCTTTTGACATACAACTCACACTCAAACTTTGTTTTTAGGATATTCATTCCTAGGGTGTTTTCCCCTGTATTTAGGACAAAATTAGGCCAATGTTGTCTCATTTTCCTACTTCTTTTTGTGAAGTAGAAGGGTATCCATTTGCAAATCTAGAGATGATAACATCTTGCTCTTGAGGTCTTCAAGCATAATACCTATTTTTGTTTTAGTGACAGTAGCTACTTGTTTAATATTTCTAGGGGTCAACTTACAAATTTTTTGACACAACCCCCGAATATCATCCATTTGATGTTGATAAATATCCCCTCCATAAATCATGTTTAAGGCTTCCAGAGGTTCATTTGTAAGTCCATTTAAGAAAATATTTCTTAGGGACCTGTCTCCTAGTTTTGAATGGGGTTATATTTGTAAATTAAAGTTGAACCTATCCCAATATTCCTCCATAGATTCTCCTTCTTTTTGTGTCATATCTAGGACTTATTCCCTTGCATCACGTGCTCTACCAAAATCCTGGTACTGATCTAGGAAATATTTTTTCAATTCTTCCTGAGTAGTTATCCATTTATTGGTAGGGTACCTAGGAATAGATATTTGGGGATATATTATTATATTGTATAAGGGTTGGCATGGCCCACACATAACCCAAGGTTGATTGTATTATAATATTATATTATATTATAATATAATATTATATCAATAGTAGGCTTCCCAAAGTAGAATAAGAATAAGGATATATAAAGAAGAGATATTTGTTATTGTAATCATCATTGGAGAATAATCTTATGTAATCATCTATGCCCACAAAGTGGCCTCTCACCTTGGGAGATCTTGTGGAGTTATTCCTTCCTTAAGGATTATTATTGGTGTTTTCCTACCTTAAGGGTATTATCTATATCTCTCTCATTTGTGGATTGTTATTATGGATAATTACTTGTGGATGAATTATTTGATATTTTTGCATATTGGTGAATGGTTTATATTAATAATAATAAAGTTCTACAACAAGTGGTATTAGAGCAACGATTTTGGAAAAGTGAGGATTTTTGTGTGAAATTGTAAAATTAGGGCAATTTTTTTTGGAAAAATGTCTCATATTTTAGGAGTCATATCTCTGCTCAAGTTTATCCGATTTAGGCAATTCTTGGATCAAATTGTGCAAAATTTGGAGAGATTTAAAATGAGTGGTCATATGAAGGCATCTAAACCATATTGAAGGAGATATGACCTTTTTCAGTTAGTCATCTAGAACAAGGATAGTGATGAATTTCACAATTTTTTTTGGAAAAATGTCTCATAGTTTAGAAGCCATATCTTTGTGAAAGGTTATCTGATTCAGGAAATTTTTGGATCAGTGTGTGCAAAATTTGAAGAGCTTTAAAATGCATGGTCATGTGAAGGAATTAGAGTAGTTTTGAAGGAGATACTATCTTTTGAAATCAGTCATCTAGAACAAGGGTAGTGATGAATTTTCAAATCATGAATTTCTCGAAAGATAAAATTTGTTTAGTTCAGGTAAGCAAATCAGTTCCACTTTATGTTGTTTGGAAGAAAATAAAATTGTAGATCTAGTTATATATGTGAATTTTTAGCTTCAACTCAGTGGGAAGATATTTATTTCCATAAAACCCTAGTTTGCATTGGGGCATGATATAAATTTTCAAAAAACCCTAGTTGCATTAGGGCATCAACTAGTCATTGGATGATTTTAATGGAGAAAATGATATTGATGTGAGAAAGTAAGTGAAAATAGTAAAATATCAATATGGAGACACGTTCAAATATGAATTTCATAAATTTTTTAAGTGTGAAGCATTAAAATGTATATACAACCTTATTGGGGGTAAAAGCTTCATTAAATGGGATGAAATTGAATCGATATTTGTGAGCATGTGGGTATTTATTCAATTAAAAAGAAATTTAGATTCTAAGGAATATCTTAAGAAAAGTCTTAAGGAAATGGATAAAAATATAGATAGCATGTGGGATGTCATTGAAGACCTTGAAAAGAAACTTTAGAGAATTCGAAATGAGCGAAATGCAATAAAATGAGAAAGGGAAGTTTTCAAGAAATAGAACGAAGACTTTGAAAAAGAAATAAAATTAATCAAGAAGAAATATGAAAAGGTCAAGGAAGATAAAAAAAGATGTCAGTATGCAGACAGAGGAAACCATACCTTTGGTAGAAGATAAATTAGAAAATGGACAAATGAATTTGTTTGAATCTAAAAATTCTATTTTACAAGTTCATGGAAGCATTCAAAAGGAACAGGTTATTATTTCCATTGACCCTGGTAGCAGATATAATTTTATTAATATTGCTTTGGCTAAGAAGTTGCAAGTTCAAGCAACAAAAATTAAGGACATACAACTAAAGGGTGAGAATGTTTAGATTTTTGAGGATTTGAATATCACCATGGATAAATATGTTTTACATTTAGATTTCTATGCTATTAATATGGAGAATAAGAATATTGTTCTTGGTTATACTTGGTTACATTCTTTGGTTACTGTTAACATTAATGTGCAAAAGAAGTTTATGAAGTTATGGTACAAAAAAAATAAGATAGCATTACAGGATATTTCTCAGCTTAAGGAGCAAGGATGCAAGGAAAATTGAAGAACCTGAAATAGAATCCAAGAAGGTAGTAGCAACAACAAAGTCTATGGAAGGAGTAGCAACAACGGAGTCCATGGAAATAACAGTAATAGAGTCCAAGAAAGCTTTGATAGAAGAGCATAAGGACACACCAAACAAAGAGAACATGAAAGGACAATGTGTAGAAGAATTTAAAATAAAGGAGCCAAATGTTGAGAAGTCAAAGAAGGTAGAACATCAGATTAAATTTGCACCATATTGCCATCCACACCACCATAAGTATCAACAATATTGGATGTATGGTTAAGGCAAAAATATTATGGTTCTACATGGAATCAAAAGGGCACCAACTATGGTAGTGTTTGACAGAGAAAGCATAGAGATCCTAGTTTTCAAAGTGGATCATCAGCATCAAGGAAAAAGTGGACCCATCATTCAAGTTATCAAAATACAAGAGCAAAAACGTGAAGCCAACGAAGCAGATTTGGATACTCAAGTAACATAATGGCATACTAGCATCAATGTGTTTCACTTGGATGGATGGATGATCAATATTGGTACCTGTTTCTAACATTTCTTAGCAAATCATATTATCATGTTTCTTCATATATTTTGAGGATGTAACATTTGTAAGGAGGGTGGAATGGTAGGGTACCTAGGAATAGATATTTAGGGATATATTATTATATTGTAGTAAAAAAAAGGCATACCAGCATCAACGTGTTTCACTTGGATGGATGGATAATCAATATTGGTACCGATTGCTAACATTGCTTAGCAAATCATATTATCATGTTTCTTCATATGTTTCAAGGACGAAACATTTGTAAGGAGGGTGGCATGGTAGGGTACCTAGGAATAGATATTTTGGGATATATTATTATATTGTATAAGGGTTGGCATGGGCCACACATAACCTAATGTTGATTATATTATAATATTATATTATAATATTATATTATATTATAATATTATATTATATTATAATATTATATTATATTAGTAGTAGGCTCCCCAAAGTAGAATAAGAATAAGGATATATAAATAAGAGATATTTGTTAATGTAATCATCATTGGAGAATAATCTTATGTAATCATCTATGCCCATGAAGTGGCCTCTCACCCTGGTAGATCTTGTGGAGTTATTCCTTAAGGATTATTATTGGTGTTTCCCTACCTTCTCATTTTTGGATTGTTATTGTGGATAATTACTTATTGATGAATGATTTGCTATTTTTGCATATTAGTGAATGGTTTATGTTAATAATAATAAAGTTCTACAACAACTGGTATCAGAGCAACAATTTTGGAAAAGTGGGAATTTTTGTGTGAAATTGTAGAATTAGGGAAAATTGTTTTTTGGAAAAATGTCTCATATTTCAAGAGGCATATCTCTACGTAATGTTATCCTATTCAGGTGATTCTTGGATCAGATTGTGCAGAATTTGAAGGGCTTTAAAATGAGTGGTCATATGAAGGAATCTGAGCCATATTGAGGGATATATGACCTTTTGAAGTTAGTCATCCGGAACAAGGATAGTGACGAATTTCATAGATTTTTTTGGAAAAATGTCTCATATTTTAGAAGCCATATCTTTGCAAAATTTTATCCGATTTAGGCAATTTTTGGATCAGTTTGTGAAAATTTTGAAGAGCTTTAAAATGAGTTGTAATATAAAGGAATTCGAGTAATTTTGAAGGAGATACAACCTTTTTAAGTCAGTCGTCTAGAATAAGGGTAGTGACAAATTTTCAAATCGTGAATTTCTCAAAATATAAAAATTTTTTAGTTTGGGTAAGCAAGTCAGTTCCACTTTATGTTGTTTGGAAGAAAAAAAATTGTAGATCTAGTTATTTATGTGGATTTTAGCTTCAACTCAGTGGGAAGATATTTATTTCCATAAAACCCTAGTTTTCGTTAGGGCATGATATATATTATCAAAAAACCCTAGTTGCATTAGGGCATCAACTATGTCATTGGAAAATTTTAATGGAGAAAATGATATTGATGTGAGAAAGTGGGTGAAAATAGTAAAATCTCAATATGGAGACACATTCAAATATGAATTTAGTAATTATCTATTCAATTACAAAGAAATTTATATTCTAAGGAATATCTTAAAAAAAGTCTTAAGGAAATGGATAAAAAGATAGATAGCATATGGGATGTCATTGAAGACCTTGAAAATAAACTTCAAGAAATTCAAAATGAGCAGAATGCAATAAAAGGAGAAAGTAAATTTTTCAAGAAACAGAATGAAGACTATGAAAAAGAAATAATTGGGCACTTAAAAGGGAATCAAATGTCTGACTTAGCGCTTCACACTGGTGTACTGCAAACATTTTGCATTAATTTTTTCCATCATAAAATTGAAAGTGCTAGGTCCAATTGGGACCTTGACATAATCATCCTAATCAACAACAAATTTTGTGAAATCTACACAAAATGCACCCAAAAACAAATATTAAAGAATATGCACAATAAACTATTAAACATATATAAAATTTGCATACAAACACATATTTTTATTAACATGAATGTTGCAATATATATGGAATTTTTTACAAAAATAAGCATTTTTAGGGCTCATCAACCATCATGTATGCTCCCTCATAATATTGTTCTCCTTAGTTATTGTATTCAACCCACTAAAATCTAGTACATCATCAAAATCGAGTGTCCCCCACTCCCAAACTTTGCTTTTGATATCTCCACACCCATTACCTCTGATGGGTATACACCCTCATATACTTTATGATGTACTCATTGCCTGAGTGGCTTCTCCTCCTCTCCTCATAAATAACCTCATCACCATAACTAGCCTTCCCATCATCCTCCTCCTCCCCATATAACCCCACCTCATTCATAACCCTACCTCCATGCTACTATTGTGTGACCCACCACCTATCATACTTTGGAATCATGTTGACATCATTCATATTTGACACTAGGACCACCTCATTTGCATGCTTCTCCATCATTCCTACCTAAGGTGATGGTCTATCCTCATCCCTAATCCTCCAATATATCACAATCATATTTGGTACCCCTTATCCTAGCCCAAACTATCATAACACTCAGATGAACTAAAAGTGCTCTACTTGAATGGCCTTGTGGCCAATCATCCACCTCACCCACCACACCTAATATAGATGGTGAGTCTCCTCCTTCCATACTAGACCACCTCTCTATGGTTTTTAGATAATATCCTATTGCCTCAACTTACCCACATTTGATGATAAAATTTAGGATGTCCCTCATGGATCCTCCTCTCAAGTATCTCCATGTTCATCCATCATATTAAGGCCTATGGGACATCCTCCCCCATCAATTTTTTAGCATCATATGATAAATCCCATGGTCTCTCAATCACCATGTGCTCCCACACCCATAATTGCATCAATAAGTTGTAACTCATCCCCTCACATTCACCCCTAGTCAATCCATACAACTTCCTATATGTATATGCTAGTAAATTTAGTGCTCATGCATATCATCGATGCCTACACCAAGTCCCAAATGATCCGTAATAGTTCCTATAAAAATCATAGACCTAAGGAGTCAAGGAGCACAAAACTCGATACCAATACCATCTCTAGTTTTTCCTCCTCTAAAGCAACCCATCCATATAAAAGGGGTCATATAATACCCCACCACTCTTTACCTCCACCTCACCCCAATATGCTCTAAACATTTGCTCCATCACCACCCCTTGTTGCATTGTACCAGCTATTATAACTATACGTACCTCCATGGATAACTAGTATATCCTATATACATCCTCCAGTGTCAATGTCATTTTCTCTATGGAGAAATGGAAGGTATCTATATTTGGGTCATAACACTCAACCAATGTTACCATGTATGATAAATCAACATGTATGGTCTCAGTATAAACCATTTCTCAAAACCCAATCCTCACAAACCTTCTCTAGTCATCCTTGTTCAATCCCTATTCAACTTAAATAGAAATGATATGATTCTATATCCATATCATCTTCCTTTGCTATCATACCCCCTATCAATTCCCTTTCTCTATCACCCCTCATCACCTCCACAAAAAAAATTATATGAATATAGTATGGTTATTGTAGTTGTCTATACGATTATACATTTTATATAGCATATAGATACAAAAATTGTTCAAATATGGAAAATTCATGTCCACATAGTTTTATGGAAACCCCCACCAAAAAACGTTAAAAAGAAAATTTTAAAAAACCCAACCAATAGCAAACTCACATTAACAAAAAATAAACCCAATAGCCCAAAACACAAACATCACATGCAGTTTTACCATTCCTATGCTAGCCTAAGCTTCTAGGATGTTTTTTCTCTAAATATAGGCCCTAAGGTTAATATTATTTTGAAAAACATAAAATAAAGCAAAAAAGGACAAAAATATAATAACCTACACTACAATCCCTCTTCGTCTAGGTCCCACACCACTATCTATCATCTCATCTCTCTATGTGTCTATTATCATAGTGCTTAGCCTCACCCATCACTCTCACTCTCTATTTTCCAATATTACATGATGCAAATGAGCTTGTGTGTCCCTCGTGTACCCTTTTTATTCTAATAAGAGCCCTAAGCATCTCGTACAATCAATGATCATATAGGATGGTCAGTGGCCATCTTGTACGATCTAAACAATTTTTTGTTGGTCATATAACCTCTACTTAGTTGTACGACTCCTATTCCTACTAACCAATTTTATCAATTTCTCCCATAATTTCTACTTTGTTTTTGCATAGTGATATTTTATCAAGTGCTTTTTTTTGTGTTTTACTTCTTCACCTATCAACTCACCACTTGAGGGGAAATATATTACCTATCAATACCACCTTGAACATGTCCAATATCCAAACACTCAATCTTGAAATCATGTTTTTCCATAAACTTTGCCTGAGACTATCACTAGCCCTCCTTTGCTAGGGCAAAAGCAAAATTTCTCTTCTTATTCTTCTCATCTCAACTAAAACTCTAATACAAACCAAATTTAGTAGGCTCTATATCAATATTGTATGGTTACTCACACACTCACTTCATCAAGGTGGTAACATAAGCCCACTTATCTAATCGATCAAAGTGGCACGAGGCTACATACCTATGGTTGGTTAGCTTACTCAATCAAATGAGCTAAAAAAGTTATCAAAAGTAAATATTCAAGGATATTTATACCTTTCATAATTGGGGTATCTTATATTGTTCATGACTTGAGACAATCATACATCTCCTCCCTCAATTGTCACTACAACATAGCAAAATTCATGATCAACCATTATCATCCACTATCAACTCATTCTTATCATAGTCAACCACCCATATAGTATCATATAATTTTGCACTGCATCATGTCTACACACACCACAATACAAAGAGAGGAAAATGTAGACACCTAAAAATATCATATTATCCCTTGTGTAGTGTTAATGTTTAATTATTTTATAAAAGGTCCCAAAAATTCATTTATTTTGTACTAAAACATTAATTATTTATCTTAGCCTCTTTTCCCCATTAAGCCCCATCCTACACCTAGACCATGGTCACCATGTGATCATTCCATTCACCTAGCCTAGGTCCACCTCACCCTAGTCTACACTATTACTCTAGTCTACCTTACCCCTTACTCTCCACATCCCCATGCTCATTCAATGCACATGGGTGGGATGAAGACTTTCTCCACCCATATGCCTTAATGATATGAAGACTTTATCCACCCATATGCCTTAATGAAATGAAGACTTTATCCCATATACCTTAATGGGATGAAAAATTTATCCACACAAATGCCTTAATGAGATGAAGACTTTATCCCATATGCCTTAATGGGGTGAATACCTTCTCCACACCTATGCATTAATGAGGCATGGTGCACCCATGCTCATTTAATGCATATGGGTGGGATGAGGACTTTCTCCACGAAAAAACATTGATGAGGCATGGTGCACCAATGCGGCCTCACCACCCCTAAACCCTTGGAAAAAAACTATAAAGAACCTCATGTTTCCTTTCATTTAAAATGAATGAGATAGATGCTTAGAGAAACTCTACCAAAATTATTTTAGCCCCAACTTGTATGCATTGAGAGAACCCATCTTTGCTTGTGCTAATCTCATGAATATATTGGTGTAGCTCTTGTTGCATGCCCTTATTTTATGAACATTTTGTAGATTTAGATTCCAAAAGCCACCAGATTTAGAGCAGAGCTACGTAACACCCTCTTGAAGATCTTCATCAAAGGAATTTTCACCAAGGTAAACAAGGAAAACTTTGTCTAGATAGGAATGATTTACAACCAAAACCATCCTGACAATGATGGTTTCTATGCTAGACTAAGCTTCTAGGATGTTTTTTTCTCTAAATATAGACCCTAGGGTTTATATTATTTTGAAAAACATAAAAGAAAGTAAAAAAGGACAAAAATATAATAACCTACACTACAATCGCTCCATGGCTAGGTCCCATACCACTATCCATCATCTCATCCCTCTATGTGTCTATTATAGTAGTGCTTCACATTAAATGTTTAGCCTCACCCATCACTCTCACTCTCTATTTTCCAAAACTACATGATGCAAATGAGCTTTTGTGTCCCTCGTGCACCCTTTTTATTCTAATGTGATAACTAACCATATCATACAATAAATGACCATCTAGTATGGTTAGTGGCCATCTTGTACAATCCAAATAATTTCTTGTTGGTAATACAACCTCTACTTAATTGTACGATTCCTATTCCTCCAACCATTTTTGCCAATTTCTCCCATCATTTCCACTTTGTTTTTCATAGTGATATTTTATCAAATACTTTTTGGTTATGTTTTACTTCTTCATCCATCAACTAACCACTTTATGGGAAAGATATTACCCATCAATATCACCTTGAACATGTCCAATATCCACACTCAATATTGGAATCATGTTTATCCAAAAACTTTGCTTGAGACTATCACTAGCTCTCCTTTGCTAGGGAAAAAGCAAAATTTCTCTTCTTCTTCTTCTTCTCCTCTCAACTAAAACTCTAATCCAATCCAAATTTAGTAGGCTCTATGCCAATATTGTATGGTTACTCACACACTCACTTCATCAAGGTGGCAACTTAAGCCCACTTATCTAATCGATTAAAGTGGCATGAGGCTACATACCTATGGTTGGTTAGCTTACTCAATCAAGTGAGCTCAAAAAGTTATCAAAGGCAAAGATTCAAGGATATTTTTCCCTTTCAAAATTGGGGCATATTATATTGTTCATGATTTGAGACAATCATACATCTCCTCCCTCAATTATCACTACAACATACCAAAATCCATGATCAACCATTATCATCCACTATCAAC
Organism: Wollemia nobilis; assembly: GCA_028583015.1. Classification (NCBI taxonomy): domain Eukaryota; kingdom Viridiplantae; phylum Streptophyta; class Pinopsida; order Araucariales; family Araucariaceae; genus Wollemia; species Wollemia nobilis. The sequence continues at coordinate 3,653,191 of JAQPPZ010000367.1, forward strand.
TCATTCTTATCATAGTCAACCACCCATCTAGTGTCATATGTTTTTGCACTCCATCATGTCTACACACACCACAATACAAAAAGAGGAAATGTAGACATCTAAAAATATCATATTATCCCTTATGTAGTGTTAATATTTAATTATTTTGAAAAAGGCCCCAAAAATTCATTTATTTTGTACTAAAATATTAATTATTTATCTTAACCTCTTTTCCCATTAAACCCCATCCTACACCTAGACCATGGTCATCATGTTACCATTCCATTCACCTAGCCTAGGTCCACCTCACCCTAACCTACCCTATTATCCTAGTCTACCTTACCCCTACTCTCCACATCCCCATGCTCATTCAATGCATATGGGTGGGATGAATACTTTCTCCACCCATATGTGTTAATGAGATGAAGGCTTTCTCCACCCATATACCTTAATTAGATGAATACTTTATCCCATATGCCTTAATGGGGTGAAGACTTTCTCCACCCCTATGCATTAATGAGGCATGGTGCACCCATGCTCATTTAATGCATATGGGTGGGGTGAGGACTTTCTCCACCCAAAAATATTGATGAGGCATGGTGCACCTATGCCACCTCACCACCCCTTAACCCTTGGAAAGAAACTATAAAGAGCCCCCCATTTCATTTCATTTAAAATTAATGAGATAGATTCTTAGAGAAACTCTACCAAAATTATTTTAGTTCCCACTTGTATGCATTGAGAGAACCCATATTTTCTTATTCTAATCTCATGGATAGCTTGATGTACCTCTTGTTGCATGCCTTTATTTTATGAACATGTTGTAGATTTAGATTCTAAAAGCCACCAAATTCAGAGTAGAGCTACCAAACACCCTACTGAAGATCTTTATCAAAGGAATTTTCACCAAGGTAAATATCACAAAAATTATCTAGATAGGAAGAATTTATAGCCAAAAATATCCTTACAAGGATGGTTTCTATCAAAAATTTATTTATAAAGGTAAGATATTTTTACTATGTTTTTTCTCATTTTGAATTAATGCATTTGTTTAATTTTTATTTGTTTTCCCCCTTCATAAACTTGGGTCCAACCTTGGTGGACCCAACAAGTGCTACCAACTAGTGACTTGGTTATGTAGGTTAGGAGACTCTATTCAACCATCAGTAGTACACAAGCCCACCTCTCTTCATGTGGTTAAATAAAGTAGGAGTGCCAAAAATTATATTGAAGAAAGGAATTCCTCATTGGAATATTATCATTGTAGCTCATGCGACATTTGTAAAAAGCAATGCTATAATATCTTTTATTTTAATGAAATGGCATATTTTCTTGTCCACAACAATATTCTATTTTTCATGTTTTTTTTCTCTTATTGTTATATTTATGCGAATGTGCTTATTTTAAATAGAATGTTCCTAACATTATATATGAATGATATACATATAATTATCTAATTTTTAATTGGTTATATAAGATTGAAATGAATTCAATTTTTTACACGTCATGATCATGTCATGTTACAATGGAATTTAACAAATCAACTGGTGGTATTTTGGAAATTTTTCATAAATTGTTCTATAAAATATGAACCTAGGTATCCACCACCTTGAAATTTCATATTTCTAACCACTTAAATTTCATACTACATGGTAATACAATTGTATTTATTATAAAAAGGTTTTACAATGTTATTATGATATAAACTATTTTTTAAATAATATTCTTTATGGGTAAATAGTTAACCTATACAAATTTTAATAAAGTGATATTAATATAGTATATATAAAAATTATAAACACATTAACATAAGATAATCACCTTGTATTATAATTAATTATCTCACAAATATTACTAATTGGATAGCTCTTAATATATTATATAAAAATAGAGTGTTGATAACATTGTTGTTTAGGTGTGCATGCCCATGATTTGAGGTTCACTTTGACTAAGTGGGTCTCATAGTAAAGACTTTGGAACCTTAAATAGGAGGTCCAAGGTTAAAATCCAAAAAGGAGATAGAGTTTCATACCATACTCTGATAATGAAAATTTTAAATTAGATTTTTTTTTAATAATACATGCATCCCAATAATGGGAATTCAAAAAAAAGTTATTATAAATAGTCCATGGCCTCATGGATGTTAAAAAATATTTTACTTTAATTTATTATTTCTATTGGAGATATATATTTGATATTGTATGCTTATCATACACTACTGACATACATGCATATATTTGATAATGCATAAGTGTTTTTAACATACATATCATGTGTCTTATATGATCACACTTGCACACCTTATATAGTCTATACCCTTGAACCATGTACCCAAATTCAAAGGTCCAACCATGTATCTCATGCCCACACCCTAGGGCCTATATACCCTTATACTTGCACACCCATATAACCTTGTTTGAGTCTTTTATGTATATTTATTGTAATAAAATATTTTGTGAACATTTTATTAATCAATTTTAAATATTTTATTTTAGTTAATATTTTAAATTAGTTACATGTGTTATATATATCTACTCATGTTACATTGTAATCAATTATTTATTATTTTAATAAACTATATAATATGACTAGAATATGACAACAATACAATTTATATCATCATAAGTCATTTCATTGAGTAATGTGTGGTATTCCATGTTTTATAGGTGGGACTGCTTGTATTTCATACCATTCAATAAAACCTTTCTATAGAAAGAAACTTTTGTTATGCTTCCAATGTGAATCACACTATTTACACTTTCATATAAGCTTATAAACATGGAAGTTTCAAGAATAACCATCATATCACTATGGAAGTACATTTGGGTGGCATCCAAATTTACTTAGAAAATATCATACCATGTATATGTAGGCTTATGTTATCATATGTATATTGAAACCTTTCTTAAATCCATAATTATCAAATCTAAATCAAAAAATATATCAATAAGCAGATTATAAAGCATTGCTTTTTTTATTTTTTTTATTTTTATATGTCATGAGACTAAATACATGGTAAATTTTAAAATGAAAACAATTTAAGAAAATTTTAAAAAATTTAATCTTAGAAAAAATCTAAAGTTGAAATAAGGATATCATATAATAATAAAATATGGATTAGAAAAAGGATTTTACACCTCCAAAAGTATAACATTTAAAAACCATCTAGTTCATTAGATATCAAAAGTCTTCATAACATATTTTAAGAAAATATAAGATGGAACCAATAAAGATGCACTATATAAGTAAAACAATGCAAAATATTAATTTTTAAATAGAATAAAGAGAGTGAATATGAATCAACTAAATAATTTTCATCCTCATACAAAAATTAAAATTCATCTCCTCTCAATAAAAAAATAATACAATTTTAACAAATAATATGAAAGTTGTACCTTGACCATTAGATTTTTGAAGGTAGATAAAAATAATAAGCCAAATTAAAAATAATTCAAAAAGAGAAAAGAGATAAAATACAGTAAAAACACTTTGGTAATAAGAGATGAATATTGTAAAGTGCTTGTTGTTCAAAATATGAGCAAGTTTTGTTGTCATTGATGTCAAGAGTCAGTGTCAGTAATCAGTGCAGGATTTGGCAAAAGGAAGGTTAAAATATTGATATTTTAAGCCCAAGAGATTTGGTCTAAGAGCTTCACATGATTGATCAAAAGGCTGGTGAAATACCTTAAAAGAAAGAAATTCCTAGGCCTAAAGGAAATAATATTATAATATTAAAGGTGAAAAGATAAGATTTAAGAGTGGAAAAGAAAAATAACTAAGCCTAAAGAACATAATATTATAATATTGATTATTATTATATTAAAAGTTAAAAGACCATGATTAAAAACCCAAAATATACATTTTAAGTAATTTAATATTTAAATTATTCTTCAATAATTTAAAATTAAATATTTTAATATTTTAAATAAGCTTTAAAAATTTAAGTTGAAGTTGGGCACCATACTATAATGAAGTGAAGACGACTTTATTTTAAAAGGGCCTTGGTGGTATTTTAAAATTAAAGATTAAAAAAATCATTAACCACCTCTCAACCGCCGACGTCTCTTAAACGCTTATGGCACTATATAAAAGGGAAATAAAAATGTGTATGAAGACGTCTCTTAAACGCTTATGACACTATATAAAAGGGAAATAAAAATGTGTATGAAGGCAATGGTTAATGCAAGGCATAATAAAGAAAATATTTTGCATCCACTCAAACACGTGAATAAAAAGGAAGAAGACGAATTCATGCGTATTCCAAGGGTAATGAAAGATAAAAGTTGAAGTGCGCCATTTTTGTCTTCTTTTTTGAGGAGAATCTTCACAAATCACATCAACAACCACCTTAAGGGTTTGAATACAAGATCAATTAGTTGATATATTGATTGCTACTCTAACCAAGGACTCGAGTTCAATTCGTCTAAGAAGCACGCACAATTTGTGGCTAAGGTGTGCTTTAAATTATTTTTATATTTTATTCTACCGTGGATGGTTATGGAAGGGTAGAAGGAATACGCACAATTTGTGGCTAAGGTGTGCTTTAAATTATTTTTATATTTTATTCTATTTTGGATGGTTATGGAAGGGTAGGAAGTAATACGCGTTGTTAGGTAAGCCTAGGAGTTATAAGGGTTTATATAACTTTATAAGGGAGACATAAGGGTAAGACGGATATATATTAAAAATTTACATTATAATTGTTTAGGGTTTTTTTTGGCTGTGTAATATAAAGAAGGGAAGTTAGATATTGGAGTTATAAAGAAAAAATAATATATATTTTATTATATGTGAATTGTTTTTATTTTTATTTTTATTTTTTATTTTTTTTAAAAGTATTTAGAAAAAGAGTCAAGGCTTAGAGTGATAAGGGTGTAAGGTATTTGTTTTGATATAAAGAATTAAGAATTAATTTTTATATATTGAATAATATTCGGCTAAGTTTTTGTGATTATAAGGTGTACTTGTGACTTGTTATTTTTGTATGGTGAAATAATTATTGGGAAAATATCTGCAAGGAGATTTTGAGAAAGATTGTTGTTACCTAACCTTAATATTGGCAAAGAAGATTTGATTGTGGTTGAGACAGGTTTTGAGGTCATTTCTCCATCAAGAAAAAGGTATGGGCATATCTTCCTTGTGAGTGAAAGATTGTTGGGTTGAATGTTATGAATGCTAAAGTTGGAGTGAAAAGGTTTGTTTGATAAGAATTGTTGAGTAAGCTTTCATGTGTATGATTGGTGAATGTTTGTGTGAACATTTGAGTGAGATTAAGAACTATCTTGAACTAAGGTTTGTGGAAATATCATGAGTATCATTGTTATGTGAGATTGTTTGATAAACATTATTGGAAATATTTGAGTAAACCTTCATGTGAATGATTAGGGTTTGTGAAAAAGACCGTGAGTATCATTGTTATGTGAATTTGGAATCATCTTGAGTCAATATTGAGTTCCATAGTGTGAGTTGTTGAAATCATTGTGAAATATTTGCTTAGGGTTTGTAAGTAAGCTTTGTTTCATTGAGTGATTGGTTGAGTGGATTTGATTGATCATAGTTGATTGAAAGTGGTGGAGTGATATTATGAAACAAATTTTTCTTTAGTAATTTGAGAAAGAGAGATTGAAAGTGATTGAGCATTGTTGTAAGAGTGAAACAAATTGAGTCTCTAACCATTCTCTATAGTTTTTTGTGAGATTAAAACAAGATTTTATGTGAAACTTGTGTGTGTAATTGAAGAGGTTTTCTGTAATATATTGAGTTGAGTTGAGTAAGCTTTTGTGAAATTTTAGAATATATATTTGACAGCTTGAGTTAAGGTTTGGAATAGATCTAGCAGAGTTGATTTCTGATTGGATCAAGTTTTGTTTTAAGACTTGAGGACAGATTTGAGGATAGATTTGAGGACAGGGTTTTGTGTAGAGTTGAGGATAGGTTTGTGCTAGACCAGATACATATATTGAGCAGATTTGTGCTAGACTGGAGGACTGTGTTTAGTACAAATTTGAGATAGATATTAAGCATATTTGTGCTAGATCGAAAGACTATTTTTAGTGCAAATATGAGATAGATATTGAGTAGATTTTTTCTATATTGAAGGATTGTATTTAGTGTAGATCAGATACAAAGATTGAGAAGATTTGTACTAGATCGAAGGACTGTGTTTAGTGCAGATTTGAGATAGATATTGAGAGAAAGCTTTGGAGGTGATAGAGCATAGGATATAAGTCTCTAGTGGATAGAGATCCATTAGCCAGGGTAGTGAGGATAGAGTTCTTATGAGTGAGGATAGGAGTCTTCATTGGAGAGAGATCCACAAGCTAGAGTAGTGGAGGTAGTAGTCTTCTAGAGGATCACCAGATAGAGCAGATGAGAAAGATTTATCTTATGGATAGAAATCCATGAATCATCTTAGGGGATTAGTGTCTCCTATGGATAGACATGAACTTGATTAGGGGATTGGTGTCTCCTTCGGACAGAGGTCCATAAATATTGTAATAGGGAAGGATTACTAGGAGATTTTTTGAGGAAATTTTAGTGAAATATTATCTCCATAGACGTAGCTCACATTGGGCGAACCACGTTAAATTGGTGTCTTTATTGTGTGTGATGATTTTTGCATTACTTTTATTATTGTTATTGATATTACCATTGATAATATTGGATAATATTATTTGGGAAATTAAAGTAAAAAGTTATCTTATATTGTTCACCGCCTCTCAGTATAAGCTTGTGTTCTTCACTGGTCAGGCATTGCATTTCCTCTGGTTTTCTTCAGGGAAATAAAATTTGGAAATGGGTGGGATTGCAATCCATTCTTACTGCCCCTCTCCTTGTTAAAGTTAAATGTTATTTTATCATTCTGAATATTTGGAAAGCTTAGGAGGTCTTCAAATCTTGGCTAAGTTGGAAAGGTATTTTTCACAAAGTACGTACCTCTTTGCCTTCCATGAATATTTGGTGGTCTCTTTTTATCACTTGGCAGAGCTCTTCCCTAGCTCTGGTGTAGTGGTTCAGAGCGTAGAGGTTCTATAAGCATGGTATTGCTTCCATTTTTTATTTCTTCTTTCGACATACCAGGATTTGGATACCCTGGAGAAGTTTTCTTCAAATTCACAATTTAAATCCTAGTGATAGAGATACTTATGAGGTTGTTATTGATAGTATTCCATTTTCTATTTGGTGCAAACTGCATAAGGATTTTCTAAAACCTTGGTGGTCATATTGGTGTTGGCCTAGGGAGCTTCTTGTTTTACAACATAAAGCTCATCTAGGTTACAAATGGCTCACCTCACAAGTTACAATGGTGGATAAGCTCACTATGAAATGGGAATAAGTCTCTCTTCTCTCCCAATAGAATAAGAGGTTTTGAATTGCTTGGGCTACTTATATTGAACCTAAACAGAGTATTTTTGCTTGGAGCCTCTTGCACCAAGGGTTACCTATTGGCAATAGGCTCAAGCATCTGGGTGTTCATAATTCCATTTGCCCAGTTTGCAAATAGTAAAAATATTTACCACATGTTTTTTGGTTTTGTGATCAGGCTTAGTTGGCCTGGGAGTGGCTTCTTGAGTTTTTTAGACCTTTTATGCAAGAGGATTTTACCTGGGTGCACGCTATTTTGGGTGACCCTATTGCTTTTTCCTTCAACTTGGGTGTTTTTTGGAATATTTTTAGAATTGGTACCCTATTTTATCTTTGGAAGTCTCAAAAAAAAATTTAGTAATATTTCATGTGTGTCTTATCTATTGCTGATAAATATACTATATTCTTTGATTTTTGGTTATTAATTCAAGTACAGATTCAAAAAGTACATGTGGAGTTGTAGTACTTCCATACCCTCATGGATCATTGGGAGATGTATCATGTGCTATGAGTTGTGTACCTCTTAATTCCCCTTCCAAGTCTTGGTTGTTGACTCACCGGGGGACCCATCATCGGCCATAGCCCTCTGCTACTATACACTGGTCCCAAACCCCCCTCATAGTGCAAATGTGGAGAATCTAGAGCCGAAGACCCATGTTTCTCAACCTTAGGTCGTGATGTTCAACCTCTTGAGCAAGATGATGCCCCCGGTTGGGTTGAAATTGTACCAAATACACAAACTTGTACTGTTAGTGGTACTACTACTGATGGATGGGGGGCTCCAGTTTCTTCAACCTTTGGATAGACTTATGACCTTATGGAAGAAAACGTCAGGCCTTCCACCTACTAGTGATTTCTTGGATCCTTTCTTTCTGAATGCATATTTGATACTAATTGCTTTTTCATCCAAAAAATAGATGAAGATTGACTTATAAAACCATAAATAAATATTAAAAATTTCAACAACAGGTGGGGTATTGTATCTTGGAACAAGCATCAATTGTATCTATAAATAGATAGATAAACATATAAATAAATATATATAATTATAGTTTATAAATTATTTTGTGATAACAAATTTAAATTCTGGTTAGAGATGGAAAGACCCCTTTCAAAAATCCATACTTTACTCTAAAAAATTATTCGAAAGGAAAATGCCAATTCCATTCCCTCAACGATCTGGGTCCCATTGACTTCATATTTACCTAAAGAACTAAGTACTATGAAAGTTTCTCTAGAAAAAATGTTTAGATTTAGGTCAATAGAAATGCCTCCATGAAAATCTTTTATTATATAATGAATATTAACTAAATTCTCTTAGGTTAACAATAATTATAGGTTATAATGGACTATAAAATATATTCAATGAAAAAAATATTTACGAAGGTCATAAAAATCAATGGTCACTTATTACAAAATTAGAACGAGATAAAAAACACAGCAATAATAGAGAGCTCCAGCTAAAATCTCATAAAAAAAAAAAAAAAAAAGGAAACAACGAGAAATTCACAAGCCACCAATTAGCAATTATCAGAAAAATAGGAAAGAGTTTCACACGCCACCAATCTTCACAATCATTGGTAATCATCGATCTCGTAAATTTGCCCACAACATCACATAGAATTTCTATTTAGTTTCTACTTCACTTCAGCTTTTCCTTGGGATTGCATTCCAAAATAAAACACCACTTTGAAGTCTTGCCCTTCGCTGTTTTGGCATGCCAAGACTGTCTCCATTGTATTTTGGACTCAGAGCTGAATTTTAGAGGAGCAGCTTAACCATGGAAATCAAGGGATTGATAACATCAATGCCTCTGCTCGTCCAAATGATGCTGCTCTTTGTTGTAGTTTGTAGAGGATACCACGTTCACTAAGGGACATGGGAGCTTCTCTTAGGAGACGGCGGGGTCTCTGCAATGCATGTGACGCTCCTGCATACCGACAAGGTCCTCATCTTCGACCAGACGGAGGCAAACGAGGACTGTTGGGCGCACTCCTTCGAATACGACATCGCTGCCAACGCGGTCAGGCCCCTGCGCCTCGTCACGGACACCTGGTGCTCGGCCGGTGCCTTCGGCAGCAAAGGCACGCTCGTCCACACCGGAGGATACCACAACGGCTACAGGGTTATACGCCACTACACGCCGTGTCTCGACGCCGCCTGTGACTGGGTCGAAACCCGGGCTCGCCTCTCCGCCAACCGGTGGTACGCCTCCGCCCAGATCCTGCCCAACAGACGGATCATCGTCGTCGGAGGCCGCAGAGCCTTCAGCTACGAGTTCGTCCCCCACGCTCCTGGCGAAAGGGCTTTCGAGCTCCCGTTCCTGGTCAAGACCAACGCCCGCGACGAGGAGAACAATCTGTACCCGTTTACGCATCTCTCGTCCGATGGAAATCTCTTCATCTTCGCCAACAGGGATTCCATTCTCCTCGATTATGGCAAAAACCGGGTGGTCAGAAAATTCCCCACAATTCCCGGCGGCGGCGCCCGGAACTACCCGTCGTGCGGATCGTCGGTCATGCTCCCGCTCGAGTTCGCCGACGAATTTCATCGTGTGGAGGTTCTCGTCTGCGGCGGAGCGTCCGACGGCGCCTTCAAAAAGGCCAAGGTCAACAACACGTTCGTGCGGGCGTTGGAAAGCTGCGGAAGAATGGAGATAACTTCAGACAAGCCGCAATGGGCGATGGAGGACATGCCCGGGCCGAGGGTGATGGGCGACATGCTCATCCTTCCCACGGGTGAAATTCTGATCATCAATGGAGCTGAAACCGGAACGGCGGTCTATGGGCTTGCCAGGGAGGCGGCGCTGATGCCTTTCGTCTACAGGTCCGCGGAAGCTGCAGGTCGCCGGTTCCAGGTGCTCGCTTCCGCGAATCTCCCCCGTGTGTACCATTCTACGGCGAACGTTCTGCCCGACGGGCGCGTGCTGGTAGGCGGGAGCAACTCCCACTATGGGTACACCCTCTCGGGCGAGTTCCCCACCGATCTGAGAATGGAAGCCTACGTTCCTTATTATCTGCATTCGCATTATGACCTCAAGAGTCCCAACATCACCTCTGTTTCGACGAGGGAGATCAAGTACGGATCCCAATTCACCGTGAATTTCTCTCTGCCGGGGCGGCCGAGGCCAAAAGTGCGTTTTCACGCGTATGCGCCGCCGTTCACGACGCACTCGTTTTCGATGAATCAGAGAATGTTGTCTCTGGCGGCCACGAAAATCGTGAATGGAAGTAAGGGGTATTGGGTACGATTGACGGTGCCGCCGACTGTGGTGGTGGCTCCTTCTGGGTATTACCTGCTTTGGGTCGTCAATGGAGGTGTTCCCAGCAAAGCCGAATGGATTCGTTTTGTTGAATAGCCGCCAACATGGGGCTCGAGTCGCAGGTACACTTTGCTGCACGGTGGATCACTCGCAGTATATTGATCACTTGCAGTATACTTCCATACACATCCTGTAATGTCAATTTATTTATATAAAAAAAAAAAACACTTACCATTCATGGCATTAAAGAAGAACTTTTGATTCAAGAGTTTTATGGTAATGAAATTTATAGTTTTTTATAGTCTAAATGCACTTCAATGCTAGCAAAGATTTTGTCTTAAGCATGTAAATAGTAGCCGCTCGAGCGGTTTCTTTTTTAAAATATTCAGAGTATAAAAATAGTAGATTCCTAACAATAATTCCTATCACTTTAAAAAATACAATAATAATAATTTGTGTTTCAAATTTAATGTATTAATTATTTTAAAAATTTGTTTATTTATCATGTTGAATTGATTATAAGGATATAAGTTTCATTATCTAAGGAATTGCATTTTTTATATTTATTTATGAATTACAAGCTTTTAAATTTAGATTTCACTTTTATAATTATTTTATTTTTATTTAATTCTTGGTTTAGAAATATTTTAAGAATTAAAATAGAAATAATTTTAACATATATTTCAATTTATATATATTATTTTGGAATGAGTCAAAAGACAGTGTGAGCAAGTAGGAAGCATGAGCAAGGAATAGGAAGTAGAAGTATGAGTAATAAGTAGAAAGTAAAGTGCAATCAAAGAGCAAATACCACTTCTTTTTGTTTTATATCTTAGGAGAAAATCAAAAACTAAAGGTTTTATGTGAAGAAAATCTCGATAAGTTAGCAAGTCATTTTTTTAAAGTCCTAGTTGGGAGTAAGAATGCCCTAGTCGAAAGTAAGGAAGTTTTGGTTGGAAGTTTGGATGCCCTAGTTAGTGATAAGAGGAAGAGTGACCTTATGGCACCCTATCTAGGTAGCAAATACTACACTAGAAGTGATTATCAAGGATGATATTATTGAGCATTACATAATGATTCTAAAAAACAAAGGCTTAATATGCAAGTTTCATGGATACTAGCCGGGTTTTTGAAAGGAGGAATCGAATTTAAATTACTCCATGACTTTTCTTTTGAAAGGATTTATCCTTGTTATATTCTCCACTTCCAAAATAACTTATAAAATAATGGATGGAGGCCCTTGGTTTAGGGGCAAAGATGAATCATATTTAAGACCATCGAGTGAGAATTTTGATGTGAAGACAAAGACTATTAAAAGACTTATGGTGTGGATTAGGCTTTTTGGACTTTCTTATCAACTCATCAATAAGGAGATTTTGAAGAATATTGATAATACTTTAGGTGAGTTCATCTAGAAGGGACCAAATAATAAGTAGATAAGGCATGTTGCATACACTTGAATATGTGTTGCCATGGAAATTTCAAAACCTTTACCATAGTCCGTTAGGATTAAATCTAAATCAAGAGAATGATATCAACAAGTGGATTACAAAAATATTGCACTCAAATGTCACAAATATCATGAAAATAAACATATGGCAATAGACTACAAAGTGAAAATTATGGAGAAAGAGATGGGAAATTTTGAGCATGAGGATAACTTCAATATGAAACAAGGATATCATATCATAGGAAAAGCTAGGTCAAAACAAGGATTTTCTACTATTGTTCACTCGAATCAACCATTAGAAGAAAAATAACATGAGAGATGAGGAAGTACAATATGCAAGTTCAAATATAGGAGTCAAAGGTGCAAAGGATGATGGGAATGCAAATTTTAAAGCAAATAAATATGGGGAGGTAAGTTCTAAAGAAAACAAGGTGAAGGATGTCAAGTTTAATCCATGTAAATAACCTTTATTTTTATCAATTAGTATAAAATATTCTCCTTACAATAAAATGAGAGTAGTACATAGTGCATTCATTGCACTTTAGGGTTTCAATAGTAGCACAATAAAGAAAATCATATGGAGGATATCCAAGGAAATTTAGGATTTCTAAGCCAACATAAGAAAGCAATGACTATGGAGGATCATTTGTGCACTTTAGGGATTTTAGGAAAACATAAAGAAGAAAGTGTTAATGAGGCTATTCCTTGAATTTTTAATTCTTTACGGAAACATAAATATTCAAAATATAAGTCTCATTATGAACAATATAGAAAAATAGAAGAGATTGATGAATATTGAGTGTTGGTGGGAATGAAAAAGGGAGAGGAAGGTTTTCAAGGCACGAACGAAGAGGAAAAGAAACTCAAAGGGATATCAATGTGTGAAGCCAAATAAAAATATCACAACTATTAACAAGAAGTGGGACTAAACCCACTAATAAAAATGAAAAGTGATGATGATAAAAATATTATCATGGAATATTAGGGGTATGAATAAGACCCCTAAAAAAATATTTATTAAGGAATTAATACGTTACTATAGTCCTAAGTTTATTTTATACAAGAAATAAAAATAAGTAGTGAGCAATATAAGGATGCTTTTAAGGATATTTGGAAAATGGATGATTGTTTAGCAATTTCTTCTATAGAAGCTTTGGGTGGTATTGCAATAATATGGGACAAATGCAAATGGGATGTGCAATTATTAGAAGCAAAAATTAATTAGGTAGGTTGTTGGACTAATTTATAGGAAAGATAAAAACATCAAAGTTGGGTTATAAATGGATATGCTCCAACTATAGTTACTACTCATGAAATATGTTGGAAGGACCTTAGCATATTTTGTCAAATATAATAATGATTTGTTGTGATTTATGGATTCTTGGGGGTGATTTCAACACTGTTCTATCTCCTTTGGAAAATAATGGTGGTATTCCATGATTTTTTTTATTAATGCAATATTTTGCTTCATTTTTCAATTCAAATTATATTTGGGATGTTAGTCCTTTAATTTTTTTTAATAGACGCATTAGGCAAAATCATATAACAAAAATATTGGATAGATTCTTGTTATCCAATAAATGGTTGTAAATAATGTATACAATCTCTTTAGGTACTTTATTACGAATAGGATCATATCACAAACCCATTTTTTTGACTTGTGGTTTACTCAATAATGATCATCCAAAGCCATTTTGCTTCTAGTATATATGGCTTCAAGACCTTATTTCTTCTAGATGGTTATGTTATTGTGGGATGAATCAAAATTTAAAGGATCATATATGTATAGGTTTGTTCAAAATGTGAAATATTTAAAGGAGCAAATGAATATTTGGAATGCCAAATATTTTGGTAACATTTAAAAAAATTTGAATCCAAGCTCAACAATTACAAGATATAATAGAAACTAATGGAATGGGTTAGGATTCTTATATCAAAAATAAATAATTACTTTTTTATTACCACAATACATTTAAAAAGGAGTCATGTTGGTTTCAAAAATATATGGAGAAACGGGTCAATGAAGGAGATAGAAGTACAAAATTTATCATGCTACAACAAAAACAACTTTTTATTTTATCACATCAAAAATATTTTAACTCTAGATGGAAAAAATATTGAGGATGAAGAAGATATAAGGAAGGAAGGAATTAATTATTTCAATTTTTTTTTTACATATTGGGCAAGATAAGGAGGAACAAGATAAGCTTTTTAAAATATTCCATCAATTATCACACTCGGACAAAATTAAAGCTTGATGAAAAATATATATGTGGAGGAGCTGCATGAAGCAGTTTTCTCTTTCCATCATAACAAGGCAACTGGCCCCGATGAATTTCTTGTAATTTTTTTCCAAAATTGTAGGATTTATTGAAGAGTTATATGTTAGTTGAGGTTTAAAAGGTTCAAAAAAGGAATGCTATAATAAGTTATATCAATTTCACTTTTATTGTGTTGATTCCAAAGAAAGGCAAGAAAAAATATTTTGATAATATTTGTCTAATAAGCATTTGCAATATGATTTATAAGATCATTTCAAAAATTACGGCAAATATATTGAAAAGTATTATAAATTATGTTATCTCAAAGGAACAATATTGGTTTTGTTCATGGTAAATAATTTTTTGATGGTATAATAATTACATAGGAGGCCATACATTCTCTTCATTCTATGAGAAACCTAGGAATTCTTATGAAATTAGATATAAACAAAGCATATCATAGGGTTTCCTAGAATTTTTTACATGATATTCTCAAAAAAAATAGTTTTGATTATAGTTTGTGTGAATGTATTAAATGTTGTTACAAAAATGCGAAATATTACCTTTTGATAAATGGTTGTCCTACCGGTTAATTCAAGTCAACTTGTGGAATTCATAAAGGTGATCTACTATCTCCTTATCTATTCATTATTATTGCAAAGGCATTAAGGAAATATTTTTCAAAGAAAAAAATAGGAAAAATTAAAGGTATTCAAGTTGCAAAAAATGGTCCCTTCGAATCTCATCTCCAATTTGTTGGTGATACTTTTCTTTTGGTCCATCCCTTAGTCAATAAGGCGATGGAGTTCAAATAAATTTTATCATGCTATGAGAAGGCTATTGGACAGTTGGTTAATACTACAAAATCTAGAATTTTTTATTGACACTACCCTAACTTTAGAATAAATTATTATGAATATTTTCAGGTTTAAAATTGAAAATTTTCCATCAACCTACTTTCATATTCCTTTGTTTCATAAAGTAAATAAAAAGGAGATTTTTGTCTTTTATTTGGATAGAATGAAATCTTGCTTGGAAGTTGGAAAGGTAAGTTCTAAACCATGGTGAGAAGGCTACAACTCAAAAATACTACATTGCAATACATCCATATTTATATGATGTCACTTTCAAGATTGCTAGTACTTATAGCATCAAAAATTGATAAAATTCAAAGATAATTTCTTTGAAAAAGTTGTGAGGAAAAATTTAGGTTTCTTCTTTGTAAGTGGGATATGGTTTGCAAAGGAAAAAATATTGAAGAAGCAATCTTGTGAAAATGTAAACTTATAAGTTTCACTATAGGGGTAAATATTGGGTGGAGATTATTTAGAGATTAAGGGAAAAATTATTACTTCAAAACTATCTAGGTTCTTTTGATGCAATAAATTATTTAGGAAAAGAACCTTATCCAAAGGACTTGTTGGATGTGTTGTATCCTTTGTAGGAAAATATTATACACCTTAATATAATGTGTGTGGTATGGATACTTAATTATTGGGGTTGGCTCCTTAATTATTAGCATGGGTGGTTTTATCCCATGGTTTCACACCCATTGTATATATATATATATATATATATATATATATATATATATATATATATATATATATATATATATATATATATATATATATATATATATATGTATATGTATATGTATATGTATATGTATATATGTATATGTATATGTATATGTATATGTATATATATATGTATATGTATATATATATGTGTGTATGTATGTATGTATGTATGTATGTATGTATGTATGCTTTTTTAAAAGTAAATAATATAGAGGAAGAATGGTGGATCTAAGTTTTTGTTGGTTTTCTTAGTCAAGGATATCCAATATAAATCATCGTATTTATTGTGAATGCATGTCATTTTTCTTTCTCTTTTATAAATATCTTTATGTTATATTTTTAGAATAGATTTATCAAACTCTTCATTTGGTATTAGAGAGATGTTATTGGCTTTAGAGGGATGCTTTTTTGTTAGGTTTTAGCTTAGTTTGAGAAGATCAAGGGCATCTTTAGTTTGCAATTATTCTATTTTTTAGTAGTTTCTTTATGCAGGTGAATCCTATGTGAAGGAAAATGGCTAGCAATTCAAGGATTGAGATAGAAAAGTTTAATAATAAGAGCTTTAAGTTATTTAAGCTAATATGGAAGATCTATTTTTGTATATATATCAAGGGTTGTTGTGTCAGGAAAACTACCCATGAGTATGATGTGAGAATATTGGGAGAATTTGGATAGGAAGGTGAAGAGTACTATTTAGCAATGCCTTGCAGATTTAGTCTAGATTAATTTCTCTATATAAAATAGTGCTAAGGAGATATGGAGAAGTTAGGGATTTTATATCATTCCAAGTCCTTAGTAAATAAATTGTTTCTTTGGAAGTTGTATCTCCTTTAGATGAACAATGGGGATTCTATGATAGAACATCTCAATGTGTTTAATACTATGTTAAGTTAGTTAGCCTCTATTTATATTAAGATGTCTAAAGAAGATAAGTGTATTACATTGTTATTTTTTTGCCATATTATGGGATAATTTGGTTGTTGCCATTGGTAGTACAACTACAACTACTTTAAATTTTGAGGATGTGGTTGTATTCTTGTTATAAGAATAAATAAATGCGGAAATCTATGAAGGGCTCATATAAGGATGCCCTATTTGTAAGGGGTCATTCCTAAGATAAAAATAAGAACAAATCTAGGGATAATTCAAATTCAATATGGAGGTCTAAATATCCCAAAAATTTATAAGGAAATGTTTATTGGCAAAGGAAAGTAGATCTAAAAATATTGATAAAAGTAATGGATCTAATGATGCTCCTTCTATAGAAATAAATACCTCCATAGAAGAAGGAAGAGATGTATACTTGGTATCTCCAAGTACACAGTTAGATGATAATACATGGATGATTGAAAAGTATAATGGAGATGATGTATTCCTAGGAGATGACTCAATAACTAGAATCATAGGATGTGGAAGGGTTAGATTTTTCTCAAACATGAAAGGGTTACAACCCTCCCTAGTGAAAATGAACTAGTGTTTTGGAGGCTAGGGTAGAGGCCTAGAGAAAGTATTCTTGTGAGTATCAACATTAGAGAGGATCAATCCCATTAGAGGGTTTTTCAATAGTAAGGGTCTAAACAAGAATGGGGCTCATAGGTACTATAGTACCAAATCCTCCAAACTAAGGAATCTCATACTTAGATAAGCTATGTGGAACCCAACATATCTTTAGCGACTGTCAAACACAAGCAAGGATAATCATGCATGCCATGCAAAAATAACAAAAGGAGGATTCTCTACTTAGAAGGGTGAATGGATGTTTACCATAGGTAAAATAAATACCAATATTGGAAATAGTAGAGGATTGGTTATACTAGGACATAATTTATAAGATGAAACACAACCTAATAGGCAAATTTGTGGTTTTCATACCATCCTTGCACTTCCTCCACATGTGGATAAGGAAACAATGACATATAGAAGTAGAATATGAGATTCTAACTCTCTCGAATGGGTATTTTCTATAAATTTCATGTCAATGGCAAACCAACAAAAATTATTTGAGGTAGGGCTATAACATCATAAGCTAGCAGGACTTTTCCTGCAATCATAGAGGATGGGATTCGACCTGAGGGTGGAAATGGCCATAGTACCAATATGAGTAATATTATTTTCCTTTCCCCTTGAATTTTAGAAAGAGGATGTACTCAAGGCAATATCTAACTTACTAGGATATTATCAAGGTAGATCAAGAGAAACAATTTTAGGAGGATCAACAACTTTTAGTAGGATTTGTATAGAAATGGACCTCAATAAACCTCTTCCAATGGAGAGAGACCTAAAAATAGGGTTTTTTTGTGCTAGAAAGTGGTATGAGGTTGTTCCATTCAGATGTAGGGTATACCATGCTCATGGATATCTACCTATAATGTGCTCAATATGCAAGGATCATCAAATAGAACAAGATAGGATAAAATCCAATATTAACATGGCAAGCCAATCTCTTCAGCAAAAGGTAAATCAAAAGACAAAAGAAGGCCCAATAGACTAATAGGGCTTCTAATTGTTTTTTATCCAACTATTATTATCAGTTAATATTTTATCTATGTTCTTGATAAGTGCAGTTTATTTGCTCAAATATATGAAGTCTGTTTATCCTTGTGTCTAAAATATGGATGGGCTTGTCTTATCTCTCACCCCTAGTAATATCTACAACCTATTTTTTGTGACCCCTATTGATCTGTTATTCTGGTTTGAAAGTAATCTCTATGTAAGTAGGTGGTGCAGAGGTGTAGCATTTTTGAATGAACAGTCTCTCTTAAAACATATTGGGGTAATTTGGGTCACCTTTATCTATAACGAATGCAAGAGCCAACATGGGTTGTTTTCAAGAATTACAGTTTATACACGTATCCTCTTGATCATGTTCTTAATTTATAAATAGATACTCGATTGGGGAATCTTCATAGCAACCATATTGGTACAATATGTACTCATGCACTGCTTCTAATGGGTCTTTAGGGCGAGCTAAGATGTAAATATGTGGAACTACTCTACTAGGCCCCTTAGTGAGTACATGATTCTTTTTATAGATATCAAGCAAAGTGTCTAGATCAAGAAATTCACCTTTTTATCATACTCAAAATTTGTGGGTGTTTCCTTAATAAGTATTTCTTGAAGGTCATATTACCTATATGAGAGATCCAAATTACAATATGTGTCAAAGTGCTAGTTAGTAATGGTAAGTTCCTCCAGACTAAATAAGATATGTTTCATTTTTATTTGTGGGTATTTAGTAGTGTTGGCTCTTGATTGAACTTGATTGTGTATTATTACCATTGTCTAAACTATGCAAACAATAAATAAACAAAGCAATAAAGTAATTTTTGTGTGTGTGTGTGTTTTTTTTTTAGTATATACTTCTTATACACATTCATCGTGGGGTTTGAAATTGGGTCACATCACCGATAATGCAAGTGGCGTCCTTTCCGGTAGACCACATCACCGATAATGAAATTTTTTTGTGTGTTTTTTATTTTTTAATTTTTTTGTTGATAATTTTTTATTTTATTTTTTATTGTTTTTATTTTTTAATTTTTTTTGTAGTTTGGTTTTAATATTCTATTCCTACGATGACTAATAAGTAAATAACATTAAAAATATGAAAGGTATTTTGTGCACACTCTCTTGTCGAGGAATGCAACACAAATAACAAAACATGACTTCCTAGGATGTTGGTTATGGTTGCTAGGTATCCTAATGAAATAAGTCACCTCTTGAAAGAAGTTGTGCTATCTAAATCCTAGTACCAATTGAAATACAACTTTCCCTTCACACTCAAGCATACTTGGATAATAGTGACAACTACATTCCACTTATTATTGAGCCTTATGGTTAATGAGTGTCTAATACTGACCTATCCTAGGATACACCCAAGAGTAGGATACTTTTCGATGATGAAGTTCAAAAATTTATTCATGAGGGCTATTATGTTTTGTAAAGGGGTCAATCCATGGTAGGATATGAATACGCACATCACGTGATTGTTTTCATCCATTGGTGATTAAATCCAACTGATGTTATATTGCCTCATGAGTGTGTGGATCCATTTATTTTTTTTGCAAAAAGGAAACAAAGAGCATACAAATGATATTTTACTAAATACAAAATTATAAGTTTACTATTTAGAAAACCCTATATAATATTCAGCATTTGAGTAGGCAAAAAGGGAGGCAAAATAGATAATGCATACGAGGACCATCTCGTACCAAGATGGCTATAGATAGAGACCGTATTGACTTTAGATGATCATAAAAATATATTTTATCAACATAATATGATCACAAGTAGAGATCGTATTGACCAAAGATGATCACAAATAGATATTGCCTTGACCTAAGATGGTTATTGTCTGATTTTTTTAAACAAATAAAATCTTTGCAAATGCTTTAAATTATCTTTTTGTACTTGTTTTTTAGAAACAAAAAGAGACAGATAGCAAAAATTGCTGTGAAAGCATACATTTGGAGAATGGTTATCGTTTGATACTATTTTTGCTCTTTCTTTGGGGTCATCTTGACCTAAGATGATTGTAGTACAATGGTCGTCTTGACCTGAGATGGTTATGACTATGTACCTATAAAAGTA
Organism: Wollemia nobilis; assembly: GCA_028583015.1. Classification (NCBI taxonomy): domain Eukaryota; kingdom Viridiplantae; phylum Streptophyta; class Pinopsida; order Araucariales; family Araucariaceae; genus Wollemia; species Wollemia nobilis. Next base: position 3,673,678 of record JAQPPZ010000367.1, read on the forward strand.
AAATTTACCAGTAGTCAACCAAAAAGCTAAAAATGGGGATTGGGTCCCACCATGAATGCCATTTGAAAGCTAAAAAACCATATACCAATAAAGCAATAATGAAAAAATACACATAATCAAAACACGATGATAAAAATAATAATAAAATGAGTCGGGTCATTTTTATTAATGATAACTTATCTTTATCAAAACATATTACAATCACATCCCCTTGAGGGAGTTCATAAGTGTGATACAATCAATACAAAATAGGAGGGTTTTATTCCCCTTTGAATCATCCTGGTACACTCTGGAAGGTTCTCTTGCATTCATAGTTCATCACTAGGGAATAAGTCATGATGATTATGATGTGAATCTTGCGCTCCTTTTCCCTCGTAAAATTGTAGCCTGCATACAAAAAAAATAGAAATATATCAAAATTATATGAAGAGCTCATTGAAATCAAACCCAAATTTATCGATATGAATGCAATAAATGTAATGAACTATAAGAAAATGCAAGCATAAATTGAAATCTAACTGATTTAAAGAAATAAGAAAAAGTATTGTTCTAATCTAATCTAAATGAAAAAGCATGAAACTAGGTCTCTATAAAATACCATCTCGAGTTGATATATCTTTTTTTGTGGACAATCTTAGGTCGAGATGACCACATTCATGAAACTATGTTCTTTCATAACTAGTTTGAATGATGTCTAAAAGATTCCAAGAGGTATTATCGATAAATTGGTGCACTATGAGAGTAGCTTAATGTAGAGGTAGTGTTTAGTATGACGAAAACAAGCTTATACTAAGAGGGGGATGAACAGTATAAGACCACTTTTTACTTTTTCTTCCAATTCAATATTATATTATGTAAATATAGCAGTATCAATAATAGTAATAAAAATAATGTACATAAACCATACATAATAGAGACACCACAATTTATGTGGTTAACCCAATGTGGGCTACTCCATGAAGAAAATATTTTACTCAAGCTTTCTCAATCAATATATTTTAGAATCACTCCCAATTACAATGTTTATAGATCTTTGTACAAAGGATATGTTGATCCCTTACTCTCTCGTTTGTGGATATCTTCCACAGGAGAACTCTTTCCCCTTCTACTTTGGCTATGTGATCTTCTAGAAGACTATGTCTCTCTACTACACTAACTGGTGGACCTCTCTTCACTTGAACACTCCTCACTCAGATCTGTCTTCAATTGTGTTGGTTGCTATATATCTATCCACTGAGACTCACTAAGAACCTTCTTAATAGGATCACACAAAACCTACTTAAAAATATCACATAGAACCTGTCAAATCTGCTCAAGCAATTTCACCAAAAAATTGCCCAAATATGCTCTAGCAAGCTCACCAAGAACTTGCCCAAATATGCTTTAGCAAGCTCACCAAGAACTTGCCCAAATATTCTCCAATAAGCTCACTAATAACTTGTCCAAATATGCTTTAGCAAGCTCACCAAGAACTTTCCCAAAATCTGTCCAAAAATCTCACCAAGAACTTGTCCCAAATATGTCCACAAAGTTATCCCAAAACTATCCACAAGGGCCTTCCCAAAGGCTCAATAAATCATACACAAACTGCCACAAATCTATCTAGAATTCTATCCCAAATATCTTCTCAAAGACTCAACCAATCATGATCAAGTAGCACTCAAAACTCATCCACAAATATATCAAGGAAAATCTCAAAAATGAAATCAACAATGAATGGCAATATACTCTTCAATGGATAACAACAATGATCCACAATGATCTCAACTCAACTCAACTCAAATCAACTCATAGAAGCATAAAGAGAATTGTTAGAGACTCAATATGTTCTAATCTCACTCTCAACTAATCACCACAAGGGACAACTCACAAAACCCTAGTCCAAGTATGCATCAACCAACTCAAATGTATCCAAAAATGCTCAACCACAAATCTCACATAACAATGATACTTATGTTATTTTCTAACTCAAGTTCTTTCACAATCAATGGGCTTCAACCACTATGCTTATAACACAAGGTTTAAACACAACTCTCAATTTAGAAAACCTTGATGCATTCAACCAACCACTTTCGAAAAGGAAACTACAAACAATCATTTTCCCTCCAATGATATTTCAGAAATCAACCACCATAAACAATCAATAGGAAAATTTGCCCATACCTTTTATGAAGTGAAGAACCCTCTTTGGAAATCTACCACACTCAACACACTTTGAAAAAGAGCACAACAATATTCACTTTTGAACCTCTTTAAAAAAACAAAAATATCTCTCTATATACACCTTATTTCTCCTTATGAATGAGTTAGTCAAATAGCCCTCGAAATAATATTTCCAACGATATATAATATGATATACTTTTATAAAAATAAAATATCAGAATTATCTTCTCTTCTAAAAGTGCTTTTAAACTTGCCTTCCAATAAAAAATCAAATCAACCCTCATCACCTTATTCCTCCAACATTAGGCAATAATAAAAAAATTATTAATAAAAATGTTACTTGCTTCTTAGAGGGAATTTAACCCTTGTCTCTACCCAAACAATCCTCAACCGCGGCGCCAAATACCACGTGAGCTACGCACTCGCATAGGATAGAGAGCGCAGAATACGCTTGTCCTTCTCCCCTTGCTCACGTCAAAAGAAAACATGTGGGCCAATTCTCTTGCTTGAAACTCTAACCCATGGGAATTGAACCTTGTCTCTTTCACAAGCAAAAACCTTTGCACTCCCCTCGATCATCGTTGGACCACGCTGCCACACGAAGATTTTGGTGCTTTTTGTCTTATCTCCTCTTGCTCACGATTCCAAGGCTTTTGAATTAAAAGCCTTTGTATTTATATGTAACTTCCCTTTAATTTTTGTAGATGTCGGCAGTACTTTTAAATTAATTTCTTTTTTATGATGACTTCGGCGCTGAGGTAATTTTAATTTTAAAATTTAAAAATAAATTTTAAATATTAAAATTTAAACCAAATATTAAAAAATTGAATATCTCCATCTTCGGGGCACCTTTTTTGACGAAACGAAATCCTAAACTGGGTTTTAAGAAAAACCCATTTCAAATCTGCCATCCATGGTTTTAAATAAAACCTTTTTATTTTTCTTGCCTTGGTTTTCACAAAAACCTTATAAATAGCCACCAAAACCAAATGTGATCCATGTGACATCAATGACAACATAAAATGCCTCAAATTACCTCAAATTTCCAATATAGTACTCCTAATGGTGAGGTAGTTTAGTATATATGGAACTTATCAAGAAGATATCAAAACCCAACTTGTACAAGTCATATAGCCTGTACGGTCTTTCTCATACACTAAATTAACTTGCCAAACCAACTTGTATGGTTACCAAATCATATAGTTGCACGATCCAAATCATAAAACACTATACTAGTATGATTTGGTACTCACACAACTCACTGGAATATTTTTTACAAGTTATATTTGTAGGTTTTGTAATTGATTTCTCTAAACTAACAATATTTCCTTATTTGGTAGATTTGGGTTGCAACTTTTATTATCAGATTGGGTAATCGAACAACTTGTACGATTTGGCACTGTATTTGTACAATTTGTATGAACCCTTGATACAACTAATATTCAAATTTATCACCTTGCTTCACCAATCTGTCCAATACATATTTTGGGAAGTTTCTATGAACCAATTGCTCCAATTATTCATAACATGCAAAACCCTAAACCATTAACAATGAATTATATTTTTTATGGATGATTCCAAAAATGGTACAACTGCCTAGAAATATCAAAATATGGTTATAAATCTTCATATAATCAATTCCATCCTTCACACCAAGTCTGTAAGTAACCAGGATCTTTCACAAGACAATTCCATACATTCTCATAGAAAAATAAGCAGTAAACATTATCTATTCAACCTACAACATCCAAAACGTACAATGGAATTCAAAGGGATAAGGAAATAAGGAAAATGGCTATCATATTTATATCATCAATATCCTTGTACATATATCTCCCATCATTCATTATAATCTCAACAATGAACAATAATTCTACTCAACAATCACATAAATGAACCTTGAATCAATAACCAACAATGCATTGTATATGAGCATGCACAAACCATCAAAAAATGAATAGATGGGGTTATATAATGCATTCCTAAACCATTCCAAAGTGGTTTCTAAAGCATCATACTATTTAAAACTACCGTTCCCAAATGATTCCAAAACAAATCTTTTTACAATGTTAACCAAGGTCTAATTTGATTTTTATCAAATTAACCCTAAATGCACATTTCAACTTAAT